>JAQFWZ010000084.1:365000-980000 GCA_027789725.1 Dendropsophus ebraccatus | reverse complement strand
TGTAATGTCTCATCCTCTGGCGTATCTCTCTGTATACCCTGTGGGGCCTGTGTATATAGCTGGCGGCTGATGGATTGTTCTGTCTCCCAGGTGATGCTGTCTACATGAATAGTGACTCGGAGAGGGCGGAGTATCTGCTGAATGATGGCGGAATGTACTGGTATGGGAACGCTAACGGCTTTAGCAGCAGACGATGGGACTATGGGCAGGTAAGGCAACAGCCAATGTTTTTTCTTCATATCTAATGATGTCGGGAGGAAGAGGAAGGAGCCGGAGTGTAGCAGCAGCCACTCACCTCCAACATGGCCGCCATGTATCTGATGTCATGTGACTCTCACATCTTATACAGTATGTTATACACTCACCGGCCACTTTATTAGGTACGCCTGTCCAACTGCACGTTACCACTTAATTTCTAATCAGCCAATCACATGGCGGCAACTCAGTGCATTTAGGCATGTAGACATGGTCAAGACAATCTCCTGCAGTTCAAACCGAGCATCAGTATGGGGAAGAAAGGTGATTTGAGGCCTTTGAACGTGGCATGGTTGTTGGTGCCAGAAGGGCTGGTCTGAGTATTTCAGAAACTGCTGATCTACTGGGATTTTCACGCACAACCATCTCTAGGGTAAAGTGGCCGGTGAGTGTATATCTTATATGTTACACGTTACATCCAGTTATATTATTCCTTCTAATTATATTATATATACTGTATACAGGCAGGTTACACTAAGTTATATTATTCCTTCTTATTATAATATATATATGTATTAAGAAGGAATAATATAATATAACTTAGTGTAACCTACACACACACACCAGGCAGGTTACACCCAGTTACATTATTCCTTCTTATTATATTATAGGGGAATTTTATACTCACCATAAATTTTCTTTCCTGTAGTCCTAAGCAGCAGCACATAATAGGGAGATTCTATCTTCCTGAAATGATAGGACAGATGGTAACAAGCAATAAAGGGTTAATTGCCCCGCCTATAAGGCCCTATGCTGACCTCTAGCCTCCTTGTGTACTTCTAACGATCTAGGAAAACATAACCCAAAACACTCAAGGTATGATGCATAAACTTTTATAGGGAGGGTTAGTTTGTGCTGCTGCTTCGGACTACAGGAAAGAGAATTTACGGTGAGTATAAAATTCCCCTTTCCCTTACGTCCTAAGCAGCAGCACATAATGGGGATATAGCAAGAGAACCGCTTTAGCAAGGGTTGGTTGTCCAGAGGTTCTAATTTAATCTAAGTATAAGAAGACTACAATGCAGTTCAATGGGCATGCACATCTCCTCCACCCAGGATGTAGCCATTGCCCTTGTGGTAAGGAGCTTAATGGATTCAGGTACTTGGACTCTCACCTCCTGGTAACACACAGAGTCTGCCGTATCCATCTGGATAAAGTGGCTTTCGAAGATTTCCCATCACTGTTCCTTTCTGAAAAAGATACAGATAAAAATCTTCTGATTTCTCTGGTTCTCACTAAATAAGCTCTCAAGCCTCGGCCCCCGTCCAAAGAGAGCGCAGGCACAAGCCTCGGCCCCCGTCCAGAGAGAGCGCAGGCACAAGCCTCGGCCTCCGCCCAGAGAGAGCGCAGGCACAAGCCTCGGCCCCCGTCCAGAGAGAGCGCAGGCACAAGCCTCGGCCCCCGTCCAGAGAGAGCGCAGGCACAGGCCTCGGCCCCCGTCCAGAGAGAGCGCAGGCACAGGCCTCGGCCCCCGTCCAGAGAGAGCGCAGGCACAGGCCTCGGCCTCCGCCCAGAGAGAGCGCAGGCACAAGCCTCGGCCCCCGTCCAGAGAGAGCGCAGGCACAAGCCTCGGCCCCCGTCCAGAGAGAGCGCAGGCACAAGCCTCGGCCCCCGTCCAGAGAGAGCGCAGGCACAAGCCTCGGCCCCCGTCCAGAGAGAGCGCAGGCACAAGCCTCGGCCCCCGCCCAGAGAGAGCGCAGGCACAGGCCTCGGCCCCCGTCCAGAGAGAGCGCAGGCACAAGCCTCGGCCCCCGCCCAGAGAGAGCGCAGGCACAAACCTCGGCCCCCGCCCAGAGAGAGCGCAGGCACAGGCCTCGGCCCCCGTCCAGAGAGAGCGCAGGCACAAGCCTCGGCCCCCGTCCAGAGAGAGCGCAGGCACAAGCCTCGGCCCCCGTCCAGAGAGAGCGCAGGCACAAGCCTCGGCCCCCGCCCAGAGAGAGCGCAGGCACAAGCCTCGGCCCCCGTCCAGAGAGAGCGCAGGCACAAGCCTCGGCCCCCGTCCAGAGAGAGCGCAGGCACAAGCCTCGGCCCCCGTCCAGAGAGAGCGCAGGCACAAGCCTCGGCCCCCGTCCAGAGAGAGCGCAGGCACAAGCCTCGGCCCCCGTCCAGAGAGAGCGCAGGCACAAGCCTCGGCCCCCGTCCAGAGAGAGCGCAGGCACAAGCCTCGGCCCCCGTCCAGAGAGAGCGCAGGCACAAGCCTCGGCCCCCGCCCAGAGAGAGCGCAGGCACAAGCCTCGGCCCCCGCCCAGAGAGAGCGCAGGCACAAGCCTCGGCCCCCGTCCAGAGAGAGCGCAGGCACAAGCCTCGGCCTCCGCCCAGAGAGAGCGCAGGCACAAGCCTCGGCCCCCGTCCAGAGAGAGCGCAGGCACAAGCCTCGGCCCCCGCCCAGAGAGAGCGCAGGCACAGGCCTCGGCCCCCGTCCAGAGAGAGCGCAGGCACAAGCCTCGGCCCCCGCCCAGAGAGAGCGCAGGCACAAACCTCGGCCCCCGCCCAGAGAGAGCGCAGGCACAGGCCTCGGCCCCCGTCCAGAGAGAGCGCAGGCACAAGCCTCGGCCCCCGTCCAGAGAGAGCGCAGGCACAAGCCTCGGCCCCCGCCCAGAGAGAGCGCAGGCACAGGCCTCGGCCCCCGTCCAGAGAGAGCGCAGGCACAAGCCTCGGGCCCCCGTCCAGAGAGAGCGCAGGCACAAACCTCGGCCCCCGCCCAGAGAGAGCGCAGGCACAGGCCTCGGCCCCCCGTCCAGAGAGAGCGCAGGCACAAGCCTCGGCCCCCGTCCAGAGAGAGCGCAGGCACAAGCCTCGGCCCCCGTCCAGAGAGAGCGCAGGCACAAGCCTCGGCCCCCGTCCAGAGAGAGCGCAGGCACAAGCCTCGGCCCCCGCCCAGAGAGAGCGCAGGCACAAGCCTCGGCCCCCGCCCAGAGAGAGCGCAGGCACAGGCCTCGGCCCCCGTCCAGAGAGAGCGCAGGCACAGGCCTCGGCCCCCGTCCAGAGAGAGCGCAGGCACAGGCCTCGGCCCCCGTCCAGAGAGAGCGCAGGCCTCGGCCCCCGTCCAGAGAGAGCGCAGGCACAGGCCTCGGCCCCCGTCCAGAGAGAGCGCAGGCACAGGCCTCGGCCCCCGTCCAGAGAGAGCGCAGGCACAGGCCTCGGCCCCCGTCCAGAGAGAGCGCAGGCACAGGCCTCGGCCCCCGCCCAGAGAGTGCGCAGGCACAAACCTCGGCCCCCGCCCAGAGAGAGCGCAGGCACAGGCCTCGGCCCCCGTCCAGAGAGAGCGCAGGCACAGGCCTCGGCCCCCGTCCAGAGAGAGCGCAGGCACAAGCCTCGGCCCCCGCCCAGAGAGAGCGCAGGCACAGGCCTCGGCCCCCGTCCAGAGAGTGCGCAGGCACAAACCTCGGCCCCCGCCCAGAGAGAGCGCAGGCACAAGCCTCGGCCCCCGTCCAGAGAGAGCGCAGGCACAAGCCTCGGCCCCCGCCCAGAGAGAGCGCAGGCACAGGCCTCGGCCCCCGTCCAGAGAGAGCGCAGGCACAGGCCTCGGCCCCCGTCCAGAGAGAGCGCAGGCACAGGCCTCGGCCCCGTCCAGAGAGAGCGCAGGCACAGGCCTCGGCCCCCGTCCAGAGAGAGCGCAGGCACAAGCCTCGGCCCCCGTCCAGAGAGAGCGCAGGCACAAGCCTCGGCCCCCGTCCAGAGAGAGCGCAGGCACAAGCCTCGGCCCCCGCCCAGAGAGAGCGCAGGCACAGGCCTTGGCCCCCGTCCAGAGAGAGCGCAGGCACAGGCCTCGGCCCCCGTCCAGAGAGAGCGCAGGCACAAGCCTCGGCCCCCGCCCAGAGAGAGCGCAGGCACAGGCCTCGGCCCCCGTCCAGAGAGTGCGCAGGCACAAACCTCGGCCCCCGCCCAGAGAGAGCGCAGGCACAAGCCTCGGCCCCCGTCCAGAGAGAGCGCAGGCACAAGCCTCGGCCCCCGCCCAGAGAGAGCGCAGGCACAGGCCTCGGCCCCCGTCCAGAGAGAGCGCAGGCACAGGCCTCGGCCCCCGTCCAGAGAGAGCGCAGGCACAGGCCTCGGCCCCCGTCCAGAGAGAGCGCAGGCACAGGCCTCGGCCCCCGTCCAGAGAGAGCGCAGGCACAAGCCTCGGCCCCCGTCCAGAGAGAGCGCAGGCACAAGCCTCGGCCCCCGTCCAGAGAGAGCGCAGGCACAAGCCTCGGCCCCCGCCCAGAGAGAGCGCAGGCACAGGCCTCGGCCCCCGTCCAGAGAGAGCGCAGGTGTAACTCTCACTGGAGGAATTTTAGACATAAAAACAGGTAACTCAAGCTACTGAGTAATGTTGGATAAGGAAAGAACCTTAGGGTTAGGGTTAGTCGCTTTAATCCTTTGCGTAGCTTTAATAATCTCTGTATTAGGGATTCATGGGACAGTCAGCTGTCTAGAAGGGTATAAAGAGCAGAGACATGGACTGTGACGGTAGCAGCTTCAGCTCATTCTCAAACCCATCCTGGAGAAATCGGAGGATCGCCTCAGTCGAGGGTCATATGGTAGAAGTCAGATTCTTCTCACACCAGGATAGAAAACCTCCTTAATCCTCAGGGAGGTTCTCTTAGTGGGTTCTGCACCACCAATGCTAAAAAGCCTCAGCTCATCAGGCCTGTCAATCTTCAGGCCGTCAATCCTAGGTGGTCCAGACCCAGACACAATCTGCCCTTCTGTGACAGTAAGTGAGGATTCTGGGGAAGTCTCCAAAATGGCCTTTTAGACACCTGTATCAGGAGAGAACAACCATGCCTTCCTGAGCTATAGGAGTAATGAGGCATGATATCTGGTGATTGGCCAGACATAATCCGCCCTCATGGGGCAGTAGGTGAGGAATCTGGGGAAGTCTCCAAAATGTCCTTTTGGACATATTCATCAGGAGAGAACAACAATTACAACAAAGCCACAGATTGGCCCAAGAGGTCAATCAGGATTAATGAGACTGATCCTGTATTGTCTTTTTACAAGGCTTCTACTTGTTGTCGTCCCCAGTAATTTTAGGGCATTAAAACCACGCACCCTGGTCTCACTCGAAATGGCCATGGGACCAATGGGTTGCTGTAATATCTGGCGATTTGCCAGAACATCTCCTGGTCTAGAGACCATTCTTCTGTCAGGGTTATATCATGGCTTTAGCCTTTTACATTCAGGTATTGTGACTTCCCTTGTTGCTGGATAGATCTCTTGGTCCATGCAAAAAAACAGCTTCTGCCTTTAACAGTAATGCTACTGATCGCATGCAGCTCTGAGGATCGATATGCACCACTGTAGATGTGTTACTTACTCCGATAGCTTCCCCATAGATGGATATGCACCACTGTAGATGTGTTACTTACTCCTGTAGCTTCCCCATAGATGGATATGCACCACTGTAGATGTGTTACTTACTCCGATAGCTTCCCCATAGATGGATATGCACCACTGTAGATGTGTTACTCCGATAGCTTCCCCATAGATGGATATGCACCACTGTAGATGTGTTACTTACTCCGATAGCTTCCCCATAGATGGATATACACCACTGTAGATGTGTTACTTACTCTGATAGCTTCCCCATAGATGGATATGCACCACTGTAGATGTGTTACTTACTCCGATAGCTTCCCCATAGATGGATATGCACCACTGTAGATGTGTTACTCCGATAGCTTCCCTATAGATGGATATGCACCACTGTAGATGTGTTACTTACTCCTGTAGCTTCCCCATAGATAGATATGCACCACTGTAGATGTGTTACTTACTCCGATAGCTTCCCCATAGATGGATATGCACCACTGTAGATGTGTTACTCCGATAGCTTCCCTATAGATGGATATGCACCACTGTAGATGTGTTACTTACTCCTGTAGCTTCCCCATAGATAGATATGCACCACTGTAGATGTGTTACTTACTCCTGTAGCTTCCCCATAGATGGATGTGCACCACTGTAGATGTGTTACTTACTCTGATAGCTTCCCCATGGATGGATGTGCACCACTGTAGATGTGTTACTTACTCCGATAGCTTCCCCATAGAGGGATATGCACCACTGTAGATGTGTTACTTACTCCGATAGCTTTCCCATAGATGGATATGCACCACTGTAGATGTGTTACTTACTCCGATAGCTTCCCCATTGATGGATATATGCAGCACTGTAGATGTGTTACTTACTCCGATAGCTTCCCCATAGATAGATATGCACCACTGTAGATGTGTTACTTACTCCGATAGCTTCCCCATAGATGGATATGCACCACTGTAGATGTGTTACTTACTCAGATAGCTTCCCCATAGATGGATATGCACCACTGTAGATGTGTTCTGGATCTTACTCCGATAGCTTCCCCATAGATGGATATGCACCACTGTAGATGTGTTACTTACTCCGATAGCTTCCCCATAGATGGATATGCACCGCTGTAGATGGGTTACTTACTCCGATAGCTTCCCCATAGATATATATGCACCACTGTAGATGTGTTCTGGATCTTACTCCGATAGCTTCCCCATAGATGGATATGCACCACTGTAGATGTGTTACTTACTCCGATAGCTTCCCCATAGATGGATATATGCAGCACTGTAGATGTGTTACTTAGGACAAGGACTGTGGACTGGAACAAGGACTAAGGTCACGAACAACAAGGAGCTGGGCCAAACTCTATGGGAAGCATGCAGAGGCTCCAACACCTGTAGTGGGAGAGGGCTGGAATATATAGGGAGTGATTGCAACTAACCAATTAGGGGCGGACTGGCCCTTTAAATCTGAGACAGCGGGCGCGCGCGCCCTAGGAGGCGGGGACGCGCACGCCGGCCAGAACAGACGGAGACAGGAGCGGGGCCGAACAGGTAGCAGCGCCGGGTCCCTGCACAAGGACCCCGGCGGCTGCATGGAGCAGAGGGAGGTCGCGGCGGCGGCCCGGAGCACGGGACGCCGCCGCGGCCGTGACAGTACCCCCCCCTTTGGCCTCCCCCTCTTTCTTGCCTGCAGGAACCTCTTGATGAGATCTTGGTCCAGGATGTTAGCCTCGGGTTCCCAGGACCTCTCCTCAGGACCAAATCCTCTCCAGTCCGCTAGGAAGAACAGTCTCCCTCTGACAGTTTTCATGGCCAGAATGTCTTTAACGATGTAGACATCGTCAGAGACGGCTTGTGGAGCAGTGCACGAAGACTTATTGGAGAACCGGTTGAGGACCACTGGCTTTAAGAGGGAAACATGGAAGGCGTTCGGAATCCACATAGTAGGGGGTAGGCGGAGTTTGTAGGTGACATGGTTGATGCGTTTTAGCCCAGAGAAAGGACCAAGGAATCGAGGACGCAACTTGTAGCTGGGAATCTTGAGTCGGACATATTTGGCCGAGAGCCAGACTTGGTCACCTGGGAGAAAATTCGTGGCAGGTCTTCTTCTCTTGTCCGCCTGGTCCTTCATGCGGTCAGATGCCTTGAGCAAAGATTGTCGAGTCTGTTCCCAGATCGACTGCAGGTCAGATAACAATTCCTCCACGGCTGGGACCTCAGAGGATGGAGAGAGGCAGAGGAGGACGAGGGTGATGCCCATAGACCACATAGAAGGGTGACTTGCCTGTGGAACTCGAGTCCAGATGGTTGTAGGAGAACTCCACCCATGGAAGCAGACTGGACCAGTTGTCCTGGCGAGCGGAGACGAAGTGTCGAAGATAATTGCCAAGGACCTGATTGACCCTTTCCACTTGCCCATTGGTCTGGGGATGATAGGCCGATGAGAAGTCCAGCTTCACTTGGAGTTGAGAGCAGAGAGCACGCCAGAATCTGGAGACGAATTGTGAGCCTCTGTCAGACACTATATGAAGAGGAAGACCATGTAGGCGGAAGATATGCTGAAAGAACAGCTGGGCCAGGCGAGGAGCTGATGGTAGTCCCGGAAGAGCCACGAAGTGGGACATCTTGGAGAAGCGATCAGTAACAACCCAAATGACAGTGTTACCCGCAGATGGAGGCAAGTCTGTGACAAAGTCCATGCCTGTATGGCACCAGGGGCGGTCTGGAACTGGCAAGGGCTGAAGTAGGCCGGCAGGTTTATGATGGGAGGACTTGTTTCTGGCACAGATGGTACAGGAAGCCACAAAGTCCTTGACATCTTGGAGTAGGCTAGGCCACCAGCAGTGGCGGGAGATCAGTTGCCCGGTCTTTAGAACTTCCGGATGCCCGGCCACCATAGAGGAATGACCCCATTTCAAGATCCGTCTTCGAAGAGCAGGACGCACATAGGTCTTACCGGGAGGCAATCTTTGAAGAGTGGATGTGGCGACTGGCACTAGGCGATCGGGAGGTATAATGTGGCGAGGAGAGTCCTCTTGTCCCATGACGTCAGATGCTCGGGAGAGAGCATCGGCTTTCACGTTCTTCTCAGCCGGACGGAAATGGATAATGAAGTTGAAACGTGAAAAGAAAAGCAACCACCTGGCCTGCCGGGGATTGAGACGTTGGGCCGATTGGAGGTAGAGAAGGTTCTTGTGGTCCGTGTCAATATTTATCGGATGCTTGACCCCCTCTAGGAGATGACGCCACTACTCCAGTGCCAACTTAATTGGCAAGAGTTCTCAGTCGCCAATAGTATAGTTCCTCTCGGCAGGGGAGAAAGTCTTTGAGAAGAACCCACAGGTTCTGGTCTTGCCTGATGCGTCCCTTTGCGAGAGGACGGCTCCAGCGCCCACTAAAGATGCGTCGACCTCAAGTGAGAACGGCTTGGTGGCATCCGGGCGAACTAGCACAGGAGCAGAAGCAAAGGCTGACTTTAGACTAGTGAAGGCTTGCTCGGCCTCAGGTGGCCAAAGCCTGGGATCCGCCTTCTTCTTAGTGAGAGTCACGATGGGTGCGACCAGGGTAGAGAAGTGTGGGATGAACTGCCGATAGTAGTTGGCAAATCCTAGGAGGCGTTGGATAGCTCTGAGTCCCACAGGACGTGGCCACTGGAGAACAGCTGAGAGCTTGGCCGGATCCATTTGTAGACCCTAGTCGGAGACGATATACCTAAAAAACGGAAGACTGCGCTGATGGAAAACGCACTTCTCTAGCTTGGCATACAAATGATTGGCCCGTAGTCTTCTTAGGACCTGACGTACTTGTGTCACGTGAGTCTGCTGGTCAGGGGAGAAGACCAAAATGTCGTCAAGATAGACAATGACGCAGACATAGAGGAGGTCTCGGAAGATGTCGTTAACGAATTCCTGGAAAACCGCTGGGGCATTGCATAGGCCGAATGGCATGGCCAGGTATTCGTTGTGCCCATCTCTGGTGTTAAAAGCGGTCTTCCATTCGTCTCCTTCACGAATACGGATTAAATTGTACGCTCCCCTGAGGTCCAGCTTAGAGAAGATCCTGGCTCCACAGAGACGGTCGAATAGTTCAGGGATAAGTGGAAGAGGATAACGGTTCTTGACTGTCACCTTATTTAGGCCCCTGTAGTCTATGCATGGGCGAAGAGAACCGTCCTTCTTCTGCACAAAGAAGAATCCTGCGCTAGCAGGGGACGTGGATTTGCGAATGAAACCCTTCTGTAGGTTCTCCTGGATGTAGGAAGACATGGCCTCAGTCTCGGGCACGGAGAGAGGGTACACCCGACCTCGTGGAGGAGAAGTTCCGGGAGGAGGTCTATGGGACAATCATATGTCCGGTGAGGGGGTAGAGAGTCCGCCTCTTTGGCAGAAAAGACGTCAGCCAAGTCTTGGTATTCTGCCGGTAGGCCGGGTAGAGGCTTGACGGAGTCAGGTGACGTCACAGAGCACTTGGGCTGAGGAAGCTTCAGACACCAGTTAGGACAGTCCAGACCCCAACTGAGAATCTACCCGGTTCTCCAGTATAGCTTAGGGGTATGTAATTGCAGCCAAGGTAGACCCAGCAGGATGTCGGAAGAGGAATGGCGCAAAACGTAGAAGGAGATCTTCTCCTGGTGTAAAGCGCCCACCTGGAGGACTAGAGGTGCTGTCTGGTAGAGCACAGCTTCAGCAAGAGTCTCGCCCGTGACCGAGGAGATAGACAGGGGTCGGGCTAGCTGGATCATGGGTAGCCGCCATCTTTGGACCAAGGTAGCTGCAATGAAACTGCCCGCAGACCCGGAGTCGATGAAGCCAGTAGTCTGGTGAATTTGTCCTGAGGGTGTCTGGATGGAAACTGGCAAAGACAATCTTGGAGAGGTGGCATTCACACCTAGGGAGGCCTCTCCTACCGGACCTAGGTGCGAGCGTTTCCCGGACACTGAGGACATTGGGGACATCTCTGCCGGAAGTGATCATAGCCACCGCAATAGAGACAGAGATTCAGCTCTAGTCGGCGAGCCCTCTCATGAGGAGTCAGGCGAACTCGTTCTACTTGCATTGGAACCTCAGGAGTCGACTGGGGTACAGGAGCAACAGGATTCTGGAAAACCGGTGCTAGGCGGTGATGGCGACGGGGCAGGCTTAGTCGCCGTTCTTGCCGGACCTCCTCCTCTCTCTCTCCGAAAATCGGTTGTCGACTCTGGTAGCCAGTAGGATTAGATCGTTCAGAGATGTAGGGAGGTCGCGGGCGGAGAGCACGTCTTTCACCCGACTGGATAGGCCCTTCTTGAAGGTGGCTATTAGAGCGGCCTCATTCCAGTCTAATTCAGCTGCCAGGGTGCGGAACTGGATGGCATAGTCACCAACAGAGGAGCTCCCTTGAGAGAGGTTGAGGAGAGCAGTCTCAGCTGAAGACGCACGGGCAGGTTCCTCAAAGACGGAGCGAAACTCGGCCAGGAAGGTTCGGAGATTGGCAGCAACAGGATCATCTCGGTCCCACAGCGGCGTGGCCCAGGCCAGAGCTCTACCCTCCAATAGGCTGATGATGAAAGCCACTTTAGAGCGCTCGGTGGGAAACTGACTACTTAAGAGTTCAATATGCATGGTGCACTGAGTCAGGAATCCCCTGCACAACTTGGGATCGCCTCCATATTTACTCGGGAGAGCCAGTCGAAGTCTCGAAAAGGCTGCAGGAGGTGATGAGCGCTGGGCTGTAGTATGCTGCTGTAAGGCGGCAGTCAGTTGCTGGATCTGCTGCGACTGTTGCTGGATTTGTTGAGCCTGTTGAGCGACCACTATGGCTACGTCACGGAGATCAGGCACCTCACCGGGATCCATGGTTGGAGCCTACTGTAACGCCAGGAGTAGTGGATCCACTGAACCGTCACTAGCGATGGCACTGACCTCACCAGGGAGCGGAGTCTAAGGGGGCGCTGGTTTTCACCAGAGCCCGCAGCAAGGCGGGATGGACTTGCTGCGGCAGGCGACCCCCAGGTTGGTTGCTGGTGACGGCAGGCGAGGCGTGGCAGGAGCAGTAGGCAGGAGATGGAGTGCAGGCAGAGGTCTGTAGGCGTGATCGCAGGTGGCGGACAGGACTCAGGAACAATGGGAAGGCAGCGGGCAGGGACTAGGGACAAGGACTGCGGACTGGAACAAGGACTAAGGTCAGGAACAACAGGGAGCTGGGCCAAACGCTATGGGAAGCATGCAGAGGCTCCAACACCTGTAGTGGGGCAGGGCTGGAATATATAGGGAGTAATTGCAACTAACCAATTAGGGGCGGACCCCCCCGCGGCCACTCGCGGCACCCACACACCCTCCCCCCCCCCCCCCTTCCGACGGCCACTCGCGGGACCCACACCCACCCCCGGCGGCCAGGAGACCAGGACAGGTGAGATTAAAACTCCCATCATGCCCTGCTGACAGGCCATGATGGGAGTTGTACCTCTGCAGCCTGTGGCCATCCAGGTGGCAGAAGTACAACTCCCACCATGCCTTGCTGACAGGTCATGATGGGAGTTGTACTTCTGCAGCCTGTGGCCATCCAGGTTGCAGAAGAACAACTCCCACCATGCCCCTGCTGACAGGTCATGATGGGAGTTGTACTTCTGCAACCTGGATGGCCACAGGCTGCAGAGGTACAACTCCCATCATGTACTGCAACCTGGTTGACCACAGACTGCAGAAGTACAACTTCCATCATGACCTGTCAGCCAAGCATGATGGGAGTTGTAATTCTGCAAGCTGTGACCATCCAGTTCGCAGAAATACATGTCCTATTTTTCTTCTCATCAGGAAATCCTGAAGGTTTTTCCTGATGGTTTCCTGATGACATTTAAGGTCTCCTGATCAGGATTTCCTGACAGTAAAAACTGACACGGACGTGTGAATGGGGCCTTAACCTGCATATATAAAGGCAGCAAACTGCTGTGTAGTGAAAGAAAACCAGAACATCAGAGCACCTGATACACAACCAGCAATTCTAGTGCTGCATTTACATGGAGCGATAATTCGCCCAATCACTCAACGATTTTGAAGCAACGATTTGGCTTTTATAACGATCAGCGTTTAGACAAATGAATAGCTAGAAAAATCGTTAGAAATTTTTTTTTTATTGCGATTGTTTTTAAGATCTCTTAAGCCCATCTTTCACATAAGGAGAATCTTTGAAAGACTGTTTACACGAAGCAATCTGCGAATTTTTAGCGAACGACGATTTGAGAACATGTTGAAAGATCAAAATGAACGATTTCTCGCTGGTTGTTTGATCGTTTGCTGTGTGTACACGGAATGATTATCGCTCAAATGCGATCGTTATTGCAAAAGTTCGAACGATAATCGTTCCGTGTAAACGCAGCATCAGGTTGTGTTCACACAATGCAGCCTCATTGCTTTAATGGATAATTCAATAGCAGTACTAGTGTAAGACAGACACCAGGTGTACTCGGTACACAACTAGAAACTCTAAAGTTGTGATCATACCCTGCAATATCTTTGTTTGGGTAGCTTCACACGTACCGACTCGCAGCGTTAATAACACTGCGAGTCGGCTAGGTCCTGGCAGATCACTGTCACTAGATACACACAGTGGTGTGAACGACCATTGTATGTAATTCTGCCGGCCGCTTAACCCCTTCTGATGCCGCCCGCCTCCCGCTCCGTATACATTACCTCCTCACTCCACGGGGTCCCAGCGTACTGCTCTCCCGCCCGGCCAATCAGTGGCTGCGGCTGGGCAACACACTGATTGGCCGGGCGCGAGAGCAGGACGCCGGGACCCCGTGGAGCAAGGAGGTATGTATATGGAGCGGGAGGCGGGCGGCATCAGAAGGGGTTAAGCGGCCGGCAGAAATACATACACAAAGCGGACGTTCAGACCACTGCGTGTATGTAGTGACAGTGATCTGCCAGGACCTAGCCGACTCGCAGTGTTATTAACGCTGCGAGTTGGTACGTGTGAAGCTAATCTTTTACTGCACCAAAAAAAGCAGTACTATACATGTAGCAACTCTAGGGGTGTGTACACACAATAATGTTGCATTGAAGCTATGAAACAGCAAACATCAGTAACCATGCTAGAAAAGTTCCCAGATGCTCAATACACAACCAGCAACTTTAAGGTTATGTTCATACAATGCAGTCTCAACTTCACTGCATCATACAAAAGCAGAGCTAGAGATCAAACGTCAGGTGTAATTAATATACCACTAGCCATCCTAGGGTTGTGTTCACACAACGCAGCTTCATAACTTTACTGCCTCATTCGGAATGAAACATCAGGTGTAATTAAAAAAATTTATAAATAAAATAGCAACTCTAGGCTTGTGTTCACACAATGCATCCTTCCTCAGCAGAGCTAGAGCAAGGAATCAGAGGTCAGGAGCAATAATAGCAACTCTAGGCTTGTGTTCACACAATGCATCCTTCCACAGCAGAGCTAGAGCAAGGAATCAATATTCACCTAGCCACTCCGGTCTTGTGTTCACACACTGCAGTCTCACAGCTTCACTGCATCCTTCAATCGCAGAACTAGAGCCAGGAATCACACTCAGGTGTACTGAATCACGCATCAGGTGTCACCAATACACACCTAGCAAATCTAGGGTTGTGTACACACAATGCAGTTTCATAGCTTCAATGCAACAAGAAAAAGCAGTGCCATTGTTAGGCTATGTGTAAATACGCTGCATATACGGTGTGTGGGTTTATACCCTAAGGGTACAAACACACACGGCATATACGCAGCAGATTAGATCTAAATAACTGAACACAGTATCAAATCTGCTGCGTATCTGCTGTGTGTGTTTGTACCCTAAGGCTAGGTTCACACAACATCAAAACACGGCCTTTTTTAATATTTAAAACAGTAGTTTTTGCAGCAATTTAACTGACTGCAAGTGCAATGCATTGAAGTCAATAGGAGGACAAATGTCCAATGCATACAATGCATTGACAAAACGGCTGTTTTTACTGCAGCAAAAACAGCCATTTTTCGAAGAATTGTGTGCATTGGACGTTCGTCCTCCCATTGACTTCAATGTATTGCACTTGCAGTCAGTTAAATTATGGCAAAAAACTATTGCAAGAAATTAGCAACTAGGTGCACAAACAGCTCAGTGACCGCACAACTAGCAGCACATGATCACAGAGCGGAGCTGTCTCCCAGAGCGGAGCTGTCTCCCAGAGCTCGCACAGTCAAATAAAGTATTATAAACTATTATAGATCTCATGAAATTTATATCCGCCTGCACAGGCACCATACAATTCCTCACAGAAGAGGCCGTATGACTAGGACTTACCTCTCTGAAGAGTGAGGACAGACACCAGGCGAGCGGCGTCCTGACTGAGCAGCGCCATGGTTAGCAGCCACGTGCAGCCCGGCAGCGGATGGCGCCATAATACTTACTGACCAGAGCATAGAAGCTGAGCGATCACTGAGATGGCGCCATAATACTTACTGACCAGAGCATAGAAGCTGAGCGATCACTGAGATGGCGCCATAATACTTACTGACCAGAGCATAGAAGCTGAGCGATCACTGAGATGGCGCCATAATACTTACTGACCAGAGCATAGAAGCTGAGCGATCACTGAGATGGCGCCATAATAATTACTGACCAGAGCATAGAAGCTGAGCGATCACTGAGATGGCGGCTGCTTCCATAAGGGAAATAAAATCTTTGCTCTGTACACAACAAAGCAGGATAGAAAACAAAATACATATACAAAAAACTCTCCCACTCCACACGACCATGTGGAAAAGAAGAATTATTGGAAGGAGAGAAGAGAAACACACATAGGCCTGAGCCTGCTCCTATCCTACTACCACCTGTCCTACAGGACACACATAGGCCTGAGCCTGCTCTCCTACCACCACCTGTCCTACAGGACACACATAGGCCTGAGCCTGCTCCTATCCTACCACCTGTCCTACAGGACACACATAGGCCCAAGCCTGCTCTCCTCCCACCACCTGTCCTACAGGACACACATAGGCCTGAGCCTGCTCTCCTCCCACCACCTGTCCTACAGGACACACATAGGCCTGAGCCTGCTCTCCTCCTACCACCTGTCCTACAGGACACACATAGGCCTGAGCCTGCTCTCCTCCTACCACCTGTCCTACAGGACACACATAGGCCTGAGCCTGCTCTCCTCCTACCACCTGTCCTACAGAAGGACACACATAGGCCTGAGCCTGCTCTCCTCCTACCACCTGTCCTACAGGACACACATAGGCCTGAGCCTGCTCTCCTCCTACCACCTGTCCTACAGGACACACATAGGCCCGAGCCTGCTCTCCTCCTACCACCTGTCCTACAGAAGGACACACATAGGCCTGAGCCTGCTCTCCTCCTACCACCTGTCCTACAGGACACACATAGGCCTGAGCCTGCTCTCCTCCTACCACCTGTCCTACAGGACACACTTAGGCCTGAGCCTGCTCTCCTCCTACCACCTGTCCTACAGGACACACATAGGCCTGAGCCTGCTCTCCTCCTACCACCTGTCCTACAGGACACACATAGTCCTGAGCCTGCTCTCCTCCTACCACCTGTCCTACAGGACACACATAGGCCCGAGCCTGCTCTCCTCCTACCACCTGTCCTACAGGACACACATAGGCCTGAGCCTGCTCTCCTCCTACCACCGGTCCTACAGGACACACATAGGCCTGAGCCTGCTCCTATCCTACCACCTGTCCTACAGGACACACATAGGCCTGAGCCTGCTCTCCTCCTACCACCTGTCCTACAGGACACACATAGGCCTGAGCCTGCTCTCCTACCACCTGTCCTACAGGACACACATAGGCCTGAGCCTGCTCTCCTCCTACCACCTGTCCTACAGGACACACATAGGCCTGAGCCTGCTCCTATCCTACCACCTGTCCTACAGGACACACATAGGCCTGAGCCTGCTCTCCTCCTACCACCTGTCCTACAGAAGGACACACATAGGCCTGAGCCTGCTCCTATCCTACCACCTGTCCTACAGGACACACATAGGCCTGAGCCTGCTCTCCTCCTACCACCTGTCCTACAGAAGGACACACATAGGCCTGAGCCTGCTCTCCTCCTACCACCTGTCCTACAGGACACACATAGGCCTGAGCCTGCTCTCCTACCACCTGTCCCACAGGACACACATAGGCCTGAGCCTGCTCTCCTCCTACCACCTGTCCTACAGGACACACATAGGCCTGAGCCTGCTCTCCTCCTACCACCTGTCCTACAGGACACACATAGGCCTGAGCCTGCTCTCCTCCTACCACCTGTCCCACAGGACACACATAGGCCTGAGCCTGCTCCTATCCTACAGGACACACATAGGCCCGAGCCTGCTCTCCTCCTACCACCTGTCCTACAGGACACACATAGGCCCGAGCCTGCTCTCCTCCTACCACCTGTCCTACAGGACACACATAGGCCTGAGCCTGCTCTCCTACTACCACCTGTCCTACAGGACACACATAGGCCTGAGCCTGCTCTCCTCCTACCACCTGTCCTACAGGACACACATAGGCCTGAGCCTGCTCTCCTCCTACCACCTGTCCTACAGAAGAACACACATAGGCCTGAGCGTGCTCTCCTCCTACCACCTGTCCTACAGGACACACATAGGCCTGAGCCTGCTCTCCTACCACCTGTCCTACAGGACACACATAGGCCTGAGCCTGCTCTCCTCCTACCACCTGTCCTACAGAAGAACACACATAGGCCTGAGCGTGCTCTCCTCCTACCACCTGTCCCACAGGACACACATAGGCCTGAGCCTGCTCCTATCCTACTACCACCTGTCCTACAGGACACACATAGGCCTGAGCCTGCTCTCCTCCTACCACCTGTCCTACAGGACACACATAGGCCTAAGCCTGCTCTCCTCCTACCACCTGTCCCACAGGACACACATAGGCCTGAGCCTGCTCTCCTCCTACCACCTGTCCTACAGGACACACATAGGCCTGAGCCTGCTCTCCTCCTACCACCTGTCCTACAGGACACACATAGGCCTGAGCCTGCTCTCCTCCTACCCCCTGTCCTACAGAAGAACACACATAGGCCTGAGCCTGCTCTCCTCCTACCACCTGTCCTACAGAAGGACACACATAGGCCTGAGCCTGCTCTCCTCCTACCACCACCTGTCCTACAGAAGAACACACATAGGCCTGAGCCTGCTCTCCTCCTACCACCTGTCCTACAGGACACACATAGGCCTGAGCCTGCTCTCCTCCTACCACCTGTCCTACAGGACACACATAGGCCTGAGCCTGCTCTCCTACCACCTGTCCTACAGGACACACATAGGCCTGAGCCTGCTCTCCTCCTACCACCTGTCCTACAGGACACACATAGGCCCGAGCCTGCTCTCCTCCTACCACCTGTCCTACAGAAGGACACACATAGGCCTGAGCCTGCTCTCCTCCTACCACCTGTCCTACAGGACACACATAGGCCTGAGCCTGCTCTCCTCCTACCACCTGTCCTACAGGACACACATAGGCCTAAGCCTGCTCTCCTCCTACCACCTGTCCTCCAGAAGGACCGAAAAAAACACAGGGAAACTAGAGGTCAACATAGGCCTTATAGGCGGGGCAATTAACCCTTTATTGCTTGTTACCATCTGTCCTATCATTGCAGGAAGATAGAATCACCCCATTATGTGCTGCTGCTTAGGACATAAGGGCAATATATATATCACTAATAGTACCGGCCCCATCTGTGTGATTACCCCAGTGTATGTATATATACAGGGCCGTATTTGCCACTAGGCACCCGTGGTCCGGTGCCTAGGGTGGCGCCCTACGGGGGGCGGCACCCGCAGGGAACACTTTTTTTTATTATTTAAAAAAAAAAAAAAAAAACAACTCCGTAGGCACCGGCCCACGGGTGCCTAGTCCGCGCCGGGAGGGGGGGGGGGTGACGGAGCGGCCGGGAGAAGATGGGCAGGCAGGCTGGTTCCCTCCCCCCATGCAGCGCCGAGGTCCGGGGTGCAGGGCTGGTGTTGAGCTTCCGGCACACACAGTGTGACAGAGGCCGGAAGCTCCCAGCTGCAGCCCCGCGGTCCCGGATCTTGTCTCCAGCTCGGCGGCGCTCACGTGATGTGACGTCATCGCCGAGCAGGAGAGAAGATCCGGGACCGCGGGGCTGCAGCTGGGAGCTTCCGGCCTCTGTCAGACTGTGTGTGCCGGAAGCTCAACACCAGCCCTGCACCCCGGACCTCGGACCTCGGCGCTGCATGGGGGGAGGGAACCAGCCTGCCTGCCCATCCTTCTCCCGGCCGCCCCGTCACCCCCAGCCTCTCCCCTCTGCCCGCCCCGGCCCCCCTGCATCCTCAGCTGCTCCCCTGCTGGGGGGCAGCCTCTCCCCTGCCCCCCAGCCTCTCCCCTGCCCCCCAGCCTCAGCCTCTCCCCTGCCCCCCAGCCTCAGCCTCTCCCCTGCCCCCAGCCTCAGCCTCTCCCCTGCCCCACAGCCTCTCCCCTGCCCCCCAGCCTCAGCCTCTCCCCCTACCCCCAGCCTCAGCCTCTCCCCCTGCCCCCCAGCCTCAGCCTCAGCCTCTCCCCCTGCCCCCCAGCCTCAGCCTCTCCCCTGCCCCCCAGCCTCAGCCTCTCCCCTGCCCCCCAGCCTCTCCCCCTAACCCCCAGCCTCTCCCCCGCCCCCCCAGCCTCTCCCCCTAACCCTCAGCCTCTCCCCTGCCCCCCAGCATCTCCCCTGCCCCCCAGCATCTCCCCTGCCCCCCAGACTCTCCCCTGCCCCCCAGCAACTCCCCTGACCCCAGCGTCTCCCCTGCCCCCCCCAACCTCTCCACCTAACCCTCAGCCTCTCCCCCGCCCCCCCCAGCCTCTCCCCCTAACCCTCAGCCTCTCCCCTGCCCCCCAGCATCTCCCCTGCCCCCCAGCATCTCCCCTGCCCCCCAGACTCTCCCCAGCCCCCCAGCAACTCCCCTGACCCCAGCGTCTCCCCTGCCCCCCCAACCTCTCCACCTAACCCTCAGCCTCTCCCCTGACCCCCAGCCTCTCCCCTGCCCCCCAGCCTCTCCCCTGCCACCCAGCCTCTCCCCTGCCACCCAGCCTCTTCCCCTAACCCTCAGCCTCTCCCCTGCCCCCCAGCGTCTCCCCTGCCCCCAGCCTCTCCCCCTGCCCCCCCCAGCCTCTCCCCCCTGCATTCTCAGCTGCTCCCCTGCCTCCCAGCCCCTCCCCCTGACCCCTAGCTTCTCCCTCTGACCCCCAGCCTCTCCCCCTGCCCCCAGCCTCTCCCCCTGAATCCCAGCTTCTTCACTGCCTCCCTACCGCTCCCCCTGAACCCCAACCTCTCCCCCTGAACCCCAGCTTCTCCCCTGCCACCCTAGCTGCCCCTCCCTGCTGCTCCCCTGCCCCCCAGCTGCTCTCCCTGGCTCCCCAGCTGCTCCCCCTGTCACCCCAGCTGCCTCCCTTCCCCAGTCACCCCCAGCTGCCTCCCTTCCTCAGTCCCCCCCCAGCTGCCTCCCTTCCTCAGTCCCCCCCCAGCTGCCTCCCTTCCCCAGTCACCCCCAGCTGCCTCCCTTCCTCAGTCACCCCCAGCTGCCTCCATTCCTCAGTCCCCCCCCAGCTGCCTCCCTTCCTCAGTCCCCCCCAGCTGCCTCCCTTCCTCAGTCCCCCCCCAGCTGCCTCCCTTCCTCAGTCCCCCCCCAGCTGCCTCCCTTCCTCAGTCCCCCCCCCCAGCTGCCTCCCTTCCCCAGTCACCCCCAGCTGCCTCCCTTCCCCAGTCACCCCCCAGCTGCCTCCCTTCCTCTGTCCCCCCCCAGCTGCCTCCCTTCCCCAGTCCCCCCCCCCAGCTGCCTCCCTTCCCCAGTCACCCCCCCAGCTGCCTCCCTTCCCCAGTCCCCCCCAGCTGCCTCCCTTCCCCAGTCCCCCCCCAGCTGCCTCCCTTCCCCAGTCACCCCCAGCTGCCTCCCTTCCCCAGTCCCCCCCCAGCTGCCTCCCTTCCCCAGTCACCCCCAGCTGCCTCCCTTCCCCAGTCACCCCCAGCTGCCTCCCTTCCCCAGTCACCCCCAGCTGCCTCCCTTCCCCAGTCACCCCCAGCTGCCTCCCTTCCCCAGTCACCCCCAGCTGCCTCCCTTTCCCAGTCACCCCCAGCTGCCCTCCTGCCCCAGTCACCCCCAGCTGCCTCCCTTCCCCAGTCACCCCCAGCTGCCTCCCTTCCCCAGCTGCCCTCCTGCCCCAGTCACCCCCAGCTGCCCTCCTTCCCCAGTCACCCCCAGCTGCCTCCCTTCCCCAGTCACCCCCAGCTGCCTCCCTTCCCCAGCTGCCCTCCTGCCCCAGTCACCCCCAGCTGCCCTCCTGCCCCAGTCACCCCCAGCTGCCTCCCTTCCCCAGTCACCCCCAGTTGCCCCTGCAGACAAGTTGTGGTCGGAGAATTTTCATGATGCTGCGCCAGATGGAGAAGAAAGCAAAAAGTTAGCGACAGCAATTCGAGAAGACTTCACCTGTGAGTCATTAGTAACTGCACTGTAATCACTTCTATAGTGTGCAGAGCCTGTGTACCATTGGGGTCTCAATGGGTCAGTGTATTGTTTGCGGTAGTGTACTGACACAGCCCTGCTGTCACTACAGTACACTAACCCAAACTTTTAAACTAGGACCCAACTACAAGAGCTGCAGGCACTACAACTCCCAGCATATCCTGAGGGCTGTAGACTGTCAGTAAATGCTGGGAGTTGTAGTGCCTGGAGCTGTTGTAGTTGGGTCCTAGGTGCATTATACACTGGAGGCTTTGTGGGAGATCAGAATACAGAGATCTGTGGGGGCTCAGTGCAGGGACGTGACCCCAGAACATCACTAATAGGGGACAGAACAACAACATCTCCCCCCCCCCCCTATTAGTGATGTTCTGGGGTCACGTCCCTGCACTGAGCCCCCACAGATCTATGTATTCTTATATGCCACAAAGCGTCCAGTGTATAATGCACCTAGGACCCAACTACTGCAGCTGCAGGAACTACAACTCCCAGCATATCCTGAGGGCTGCAGACTGTTCTGGGAGTTGTAGTGCCTGCAGCTGTTGTAGTTGGGTCCTAGGTGCATTATACACTGGATGCTTTGTGGCATATAAGAATACATAGATCTGTGGGGGCTCAGTGCAGGGACGTGACCCCAGAACATCACTAATAGGGGATAGGGGGAGATGTTTTGTTCTGTCCCCTATTAGTGATGTTCTGGGGTCACTTCCCTACACTGAGCCCCCACAGATCTTTGTATTCTTATGTGCCACAAAGCCTCCAGGACCCAACTACAACAGCTGCAGGCACTACAACTCCCAGCATGTACTGACAGTCTGCTGGGAGTTGTAGTACAGTGTAGACAGATGTATTGCTGGACCTTCAGGGCTGATGGTTGTCACCCACAGATTGCAGCCACCAGGAGACTCTGCACACAGTGATTTATTACAGGGTTGTCCTCTCAGAGACTACAACTCCCAGCATACCCTGAGAGCTGTATAAATGGAGGGTGTTCTGAGATTTGTCACAAATACAGATGAATTCAGGAAAGGAGCGGGTCAGCATGTCGTGTCTCACTGGTTGTATATTGGTGAGCCCCAGGTACCCCAGTCCAACACTGGACAGAAGCGGTCCCCAAACTAAGACGTCCCCGGCCTCCTTCCTTCCTCCATCACGTCTGTTTGATGAGAACAGCGGGCATCAAGCAGAGCGGCACCCAAGTGCCAGGGTATATACCATGCATGTACAGTAATGGGGGGGGGGGGCGCCTCAGCGTGCAAAGTGCCTAGGGCAGCATGAACTCTAAATACAGGCCTGTATATATATATATATATATATATATATATAACCCTGTGTGATTACCCCAGTGTATGTATATATATATATATACACACACACCAGGCAACACATACCAGGAAGGTTATAGCCAGTTATATTATATTATTCCTTCTTAATATATATATATATATATATATATATATATATATATATATATATATATACACACACACCAGGCAGGCTACATTCTGTTATTGTAGATTTATTACCACATCTGCTGGAAGTTTCCTCCAAGTATCTCCTACTCTTTCAGTACAGTAATATTTTCTCACATTGCTTCTGATCTTTCCCCCAGTAACATCTCACTGTCTCCTCCTGTTCTTGAGTTCAGTTTTTTTTTTTATTAACCCCCCCCTACTGTAACATATATAAAGGTTTCCATCATGTCCCCCCTTTCCCTTCTTCCCCCTGTAACATATATAAAGGTTTCCATCATGTCCCCCCCCTTTCCCTTCTTCCTCCTGTAACATATATAAAGGTTTCCATCATGTCCCCCCTTTCCCTTCTTCCTCCTGTAACATATATAAAGGTTTTCATCATGTCCCCCCTGTAACATATATAAAGGTTTCCATCATGTCCCCCCCCCTTTCCCTTCTTCCTCCTGTAACATATATAAAGGTTTCCATCATGTCCCCCCTTTCCCTTCTTCCTCCTGTAACATATATAAAGGTTTTCATCATGTCCCCCCTTTCCCTTCTTCCCCCTGTAACATATATAAAGGTTTCCATCATGTCCCCCCCCCTTTCCCTTCTTCCTCCTGTAACATATATAAAGGTTTCCATCATGTCCCCCCTTTCCCTTCTTCCCCCTGTAACATATATAAAGGTTTCCATCATGTCCCCCCCCCTTTCCCTTCTTCCTCCTGTAACATATATAAAGGTTTCCATCATGTCCCCCCTTTCCCTTCTTCCTCCTGTAACATATATAAAGGTTTTCATCATGTCCTCCCTTTCCCTTCTTCCTCCTGTAACATATATAAAGGTTTCCATCATGTCCTCCCTTTCCCTTCTTCCTCCTGTAACATATATAAAGGTTTCCATCATGTCCTCCCTTTCCCTTCTTCCTCCTGTAACATATATAAAGGTTTCCATCATGTCCCCCCTTTCCCTTCTTCCTCCTGTAACATATATAAAGGTTTCCATCATGTCCTCCCTTTCCCTTCTTCCTCCTGTAACATATATAAAGGTTTCCATCATGTCCCCCCCTTTCCCTTCTTCCTCCTGTAACATATATAAAGGTTTCCATCATGTCCCCCCCTTTCCCTTCTTCCTCCTGTAACATATATAAAGGTTTCCATCATGTCCCCCCCTTTCCCTTCTTCCTCCTGTAACATATATAAAGGTTTCCATCATGTCCTCCCTTTCCCTTCTTCCTCCTGTAACATATATAAAGGTTTCCATCATGTCCCCCCCTTTCCCTTCTTCCTCCTGTAACATATATAAAGGTTTCCATCATGTCCCCCCCTTTCCCTTCTTCCTCCTGTAACATATATAAAGGTTTCCATCATGTCCTCCCTTTCCCTTCTTCCTCCTGTAACATATATAAAGGTTTCCATCATGTCCCTCCCTTTCCCTTCTTCCTCCTGTAACATATATAAAGGTTTCCATCATGTCCTCCCTTTCCCTTCTTCCTCCTGTAACATATATAAAGGTTTCCATCATGTCCCCTTTCCCTTCTTCCTCCTGTAACATATATAAAGGTTTCCATCATGTCCCCCCTTTCCCTTCTTCCTCCTGTAACATATATATAGGTTTCCATCATGTCCTCCTTTCCCTTCTTCCTCCTGTAACATATATAAAGGTTTCCATCATGTCCCTCCCTTTCCCTTCTTCCTCCTGTAACATATATAAAGGTTTCCATCATGTCCTCCCTTTCCCTTCTTCCCCCTGTAACATATATAAAGGTTTCCATCATGTCCCTCTCTTTCCCTTCTTCCTCCTGTAACATATATAAAGGTTTCCATCATGTCCTCCCTTTCCCTTCTTCCTCCTGTAACATATATAAAGGTTCCCATCATGTCCCCCCTTTCCCTTCTTCCCCCTGTAACATATATAAAGGTTTCCATCATGTCCTCCCTTTCCCTTCTTCCTCCTGTAACATATATAAAGGTTTCCATCATGTCCCTCCTTCCCCTTCTTCCTCCTGTAACATATATAAAGGTTTCCATCATGTCCCTCCCTTTCCCTTCTTCCTCCTGTAACATATATAAAGGTTTCCATCATGTCCCTCCTTCCCCTTCTTCCTCCTGTAACATATATAAAGGTTTCCATCATGTCCTCCCTTTCCCTTCTTCCTCCTGTAACATATATAAAGGTTTCCATCATGTCCTCCCTTTCCCTTCTTCCTCCTGTAACATATATAAAGGTTTCCATCATGTCCCTCCTTTCCCTTCTTCCTCCTGTAACATATATAAAGGTTTCCATCATGTCCTCCCTTTCCCTTCTTCCTCCTGTAACATATATAAAGGTTTCCATCATGTCCCTCCTTTCCCTTCTTCCTCCTGTAACATATATAAAGGTTTCCATCATGTCCTCCCTTTCCCTTCTTCCTCCTGTAACATATATAAAGGTTTCTATCATGTCCCCCCTTTCCCTTCTTCCCTCCTGTAACATATATAAAGGTTTCCATCATGTCCTCCCTTTCCCTTCTTCCTCCTGTAACATATATAAAGGTTTCCATCATGTCCCCCCTTTCCCTTCTTCCCTCCTGTAACATATATAAAGGTTTCCATCATGTCCTCCTTTCCCTTCTTCCCCCTGTAACATATATAATAGTATCCATCATGTCCCTCCTTCCCCTTCTTCCTCCTGTAACATATATAAAGGTTTCCATCATGTCCTCCCTTTCCCTTCTTCCCCCTGTAACATATATAAAGGTTTCCATCATGTCCCTCCTTCCCCTTCTTCCTCCTGTAACATATATAAAGGTTTCCATCATGTCCCCCCCCTTTCCCTTCTTCCCCCTGTAACATATATAAAGGTTTCCATTATGTCCCCCCCTTTCCCTTCTTCCTCCTGTAACATATATAAAGGTTTCCATCATGTCCCTCCCTTTCCCTTCTTCCTCCTGTAACATATATAAAGGTTTCCATCATCTCCTCCCTTTCCCTTCTTCCTCCTGTAACATATATACAGGTTTCCATCATATCCCCCCTTTCCCTTCCTCCCTCCTGTAACATATATAAAGGTTTCCATCATGCCCTCCCTTTCCCTTCTTCCTCCTGTAACATATATAAAGGTTTTCATTATGTCCTCCCTTTCCCTTCTTCCTCTTGTAACATATATAAATGATTCTCTGGTGTCCCACCACGGGTGTTGCTAATGTATACACCCCTCACAAAAGTCTGTACTCTAAGTAAAAGTGGTGATGAAATAGTACCTACGTTTTGCCACTAGATGTTGCTAGTATGTATGTCTTGTACCTATTTATTGCACAGCTGTAGTACTCAAGGGGTTATTGTTTTGTGATCTGTGCACCAATGAGAGCTCTCTGTTTTCCACCTATCTCTATTCTCTTTCTCTTGCCCTGTCTTCTCACCCATTCACAGCAGGTATAACATACCCTGTAGGAAGTTGTCACATGGGGAGAGGAAGTGTAGTCCCACAGTTAGTCCTTAGTCTGGTTCATGTACAGAGAGGACGCAAGTCAGAACGCTCCCTACAGCAGTTAAGTTGGGCCCTGGCTTATGCCAGGTCCCCTGTTAGAGTCCAGTGTAGTCTAGTCCACAGACACACATAGGAAGCACGGACACCCTTTTCTTCCAGATAGCATTTCCACACACTATGCAGTGCTAAACGCACACTTAGACAGGACAAGTAAGGGGTCATGCAAGCCCTTGCCGAGAACAAGTCTAAAGGTGTAGGACCGTATCCTATAAAAAGAGGAACTGATCCAGATAGAGCAAAGTTGCTAGAAGCCTACGTACTCTCTCGCAGCAAGGGTGTAATCAGAAAACTCTCACAACTCTCCTAACCCAAGTAACAAGGCCTGTGTCACCCTCATAGGACGGGTCACCCAACACTGGGGGCAATAGGTGGTGCAAAGACAAGAAGTATAAACACGGAACGGCATAACAAGTATTCTCTCTACTCTCAAGTATACTTATTCTACTTCTAAAGTTCAGGCAGAGCACAGTACTACTTTGGGTTGGGACTCTTGTGACATCCTCCTCTCTACTTCTCTGCACTTACTCTACTTCTCAGCACGCAACCCAGTCAGCACGGCTATGCTACCTCTCAAGCTCTCAGCACAAGTCTTGTCAGTCAAGGCCAAAGTATATTATCAAGTCAGAAGTTTATTTTATATCACTGTATCAAGTATTCCTGCAGTAAAGAAGAGTTTACTTATGGTAACAGGTCACAGTGATTATTGTTCTGGCACCTACACAATAATTACACCATCCTTGGGTCATCTCCCCTATCTGTGGGTGGCGGTACAGATAGTTCGGGTGGGTCACAACTCCACTCTGGACCACTGTACCCAAGGGACTCCTCCCAGCTCGGCAGGTCGGTGACAGGGAAAAGGGAATAGCTCACCACTCTAAAATTAAAGCAGGTGTGCCACCATACCTGTGTGCCCAACCGGCACTGGCGTCACGACAACATAACACCTGGCTGAGCTATACTCCAACCAACCACTACATGAGTGGCGTTACACGTTACCATCTAGCATGTGACCGGTCGCGCCACGCAGCAGTGCACCACAGTTTCCATCATGTCCTCCCTTTCCCTTCTTCCTCCAGACTATACAGATTAGATCCCTTGGTCTTTCCGGATTTGTTAAATGCCTCACACCCTTTACTATTTCTTCGCTGTCGGCTGTGAGTTATGTGCCCTATCCATCTCCGGTGCATCGTGTGAGTAATGTGGCCTATCAATCTCCGCTGCTAGCTATGAGTTATGTGCCCTATCCATCTCCGCTGGCGGCTGTGAGTTATGTGGCCTATCCATCTCCGCTGGCAGCTGTGAGTTATGTGGCCTATCCATCTCCGCTGTAGCCTGTGAGTTATGTGCCCTATCCATATCCGCTGGCGGCTGTGAGTAATGTGGCCTATCAATCTCCGCTGCTAGCTATGAGTTATGTGCCCTATCCATCTCCGCTGGCGGCTGTGAGTTATGTGCCCTATCCATCTCCGCTGGCGGCTGTGAGTTATGTGGCCTATCCATCTCCACTGGCAGCTGTGAGTTATGTGGCCTATCCATCTCCGTTGCTGGCTGTGAGTTATGTGGCCTATCCATCTCAGCTGGCGGCTGGGAGTTATGTGCCCTATCCATCTCCGCTGGCGGCTGTGAGTTTTGTGCCCTATCCATCTCAGCTGGCGGCTGTGAGTTATAAGGCCTATCCATCTCCGGTGCATCGTGTGAGTAATGTGGCCTATCAATCTCCGCTGCTAGCTATGAGTTATGTGCCCTATCCATCTCCGCTGGCGGCTGTGAGTTATGTGGCCTATCCATCTCCGCTGGCGGCTGTGAGTTATGTGGCCTATCCATCTCCGCTGGTGGCTGTGAGTTATGTGGCCTATCCATCTCCGGTGCATCGTGTGAGTTATGTGCCCTATCAATCTCCGTTGCTGGCTATGAGTTATGTGCCCTATCCATCTCCCCTGCCGGCTGTGAGTTATGTGGCCTATCCATCTCCGGTGCATCGTGTGAGTTATGTGCCCTATCCATCTCCGCAGCAGCCTGTGAGTTATTTGTCCTATCCATCTCTTCTACCGGCTGTGAGTTATGTGCCCTATCCATCCCCGCTGCCGGCTGTGAATAATGTGGCCTATCCGTCTCTGCTGCCGGCTGTGAGTTATGTGCCCTATCTATCTCCGCTGTAGCCTGTGAGTTATGTGCCCTATCTATCTCCGCTGTAGCCTGTGAGTTATGTGCCCTATCTATCTCCGCTGCCGGCTGTGAGTTATGTGGCCTATCCATCTCCGCTGTAGGCTGTGAGTTATGTGCCCTATCTATCTCTGCTGCCGGCTGTGAGTTATGTGCCCTATCCATCTCCGCTGTAGCCTGTGAGTTATGTGGCCTATCCATCTCCGCTGTAGCCTGTGAGTTATGTGGCCTATCCATCTCCGCTGTAGCCTGTGAGTTATGTGGCCTATCCATCTCCGCTGTAGCCTGTGAGTTATGTGGCCTATCCATCTCCGCTGTAGCCTGTGAGTTATGTGCCTTATCCATCTCCGCTGTAGCCTGTGAGTTATGTGCCCTATCCATCTCCGCTGTAGCCTGTGAGTTATGTGGCCTATCCATCTCCGCTGCTGGCTGTGAGTTATGTGGCCTATCCATCTCCGCTGTAGCCTGTGAGTTATGTGCCCTATCCATCTCCGCTGTAGCCTGTGAGTTATGTGCCCTATCCATCTCCGCTGTAGCCTGTGAGTTATGTGCCCTATCCATCTCCGCTGTAGCCTGTAAGTTATTTGCCCTATCCATCTCCGCTGTAGCCTGTGAGTTATGTGCCCTATCCATCTCCGCTGTAGCCTGTGAGTTATGTGCCCTATCCATCTCCGCTGTAGCCTGTGAGTTATGTGCCCTATCCATCTCCGCTGTAGCCTGTGAGTTATGTGCCCTATCCATCTCCGCTGTAGCCTGTGAGTTATGTGGCCTATCTATCTCCGCTGTCCTTGGACTGTATCATGTTGTTGTTTGTATGATTATTATTATTATTATTATTATTATTACGATGGTTCTTATTATTATAATTTGAGTTGAGAGAAACCGATTCATACGCAACCAAACTGATCAGCAGTGTTATCCCTCCGGCTGCGGCTCCTTGCAGAGGGAGGAGACCGCCCGGGGACCTCTATAGCTGGATCCATGTTCTCCGGGTGGCATCTCTTTGGGCGGTCTCCTCCCTCTGCACGGAGCGGCAGCCGGAGGGATAACACTGCTGATCAGTTTGGTTCCGTATGAACCGGCTTCTCTCATTATAGGTGATGTTCCTACAGTGCTTTTTCCTGTCAGTTTTTTTTTTTTTTTTTAAGATGTTGGCTGTGGCTCAATGATTCTGGTTCAGGTGGTCTGATTATTATCATTACTATTATCACCATGACGATGATTATTATTACTATTATTATTACGATGACGATTGATTATAATTTATTACTATTATTACGATGATGATGATGATGATGATGATTGATGATTATTATTGTTATTATCTGATTTTTTTATCTTTTTCTCTACATAGTTTGAAAGAGACATCCTAAGTATCTGCCTGACGCTGCTGGACAGGAGTTCCGTCTACTCATCGGACGACTCTCTGAGGAGCGATCCCCTCCATGTGGGCAGGCTGATGTCCGCCATGGTGAGACCTGAGGGTTATAGGAGGAGGCGGCCATGAAACACAATTCCTACATCACATCTTACATCCCATCTCCTTTACTATTAGGTGAACAGCAATGATAATGACAATGGGGTGATAGTGGGAAGATGGAGCGGGGACTACAGCGGAGGCGTCAACCCCACCCAGTGGAACGGAAGTGTCACTATCCTGCGCCAGTGGATGCAGAGCGGACCGGTCAAATACGGACAATGCTGGGTGTATGCAGGAGTGCTCTGCACAGGTGCGTGTATGAGGGAGTGCTCTGCCCAGGTGCGTGTATGAGGGAGTGCTCTGCCCAGGTGCGTGTATGAGGGAGTGCTCTGCCCAGGTGCGTGTATGAGGGAGTGCTCTGCACAGGTGCGTGTGCAGGAATGCTCTGCCCAGGTGCGTGTGTATACAGGAGTGCTCTGCACAGGTGCGTGTGTATACAGGAGTGCTCTGCATAAGTGTGTGTATGAGGGAGTGCTCTGCCCAGGTGCGTGTATGAGGGAGTGCTCTGCCCAGGTGCGTGTGTATATGGGAGTGCTCTGCCCAGGTGCGTGTATGAGGGAGTGCTCTGCACAGGTGTGTGTGCAGGAATGCTCTGCCCAGGTGCGTGTGTATACAGGAGTGCTCTGCATAAGTGTGTGTATGAGGGAGTGCTCTGCCCAGGTGCGTGTATGAGGGAGTGCTCTGCCCAGGTGTGTGTGTGTGTATACAGGAGTGCTCTGCCCAGGTGCGTGTATGAGGGAGTGCTCTGCCCAGGTGTGTGTATGAGGGAGTGCTCTGCACAGGTGCGTGTACAAGGGAGTGCTCTGCACAGGTGCGTGTACAAGGGAGTGCTCTGCACAGGTGCGTGTACAAGGGAGTGCTCTGCCCAGGTGCGTGTGTATATGGGAGTGCTCTGCCCAGGTGCGTGTATGAGGGAGTGCTCTGCACAGGTGCGTGTACAAGGGAGTGCTCTGCACAGGTGCGTGTACGAGGGAGTGCTCTGCACAGGTGCGTGTATGAGGGAGTGCTCTGCACAGGTGCGTGTATGAGGGAGTGCTCTGCACAGGTGCGTGTACGAGGGAGTGCTCTGCACAGGTGCGTGTACGAGGGAGTGCTCTGCACAGGTGCGTGTACGAGGTAGTGCTCTGCACAGGTGCGTGTATGAGGGAGTGCTCTGCACAGGTGCGTGTATGAGGGAGTGCTCTGCACAGGTGCGTGTATGAGGGAGTGCTCTGCACAGGTGCGTGTATGAGGGAATGTTCTGCACAGGTGCGTGTACGAGGGAGTTCTCTGCATAGGTGCGTGTACGAGGGAGTGCTCTGCACAGGTGTTTGTATTCAGGAGTGCTCTGCACAGGTGCGTGTGTATACAGGAGTGCTCTGCACAGGTGTGTGTGCAGGAATGCTCTGCCCAGGTGCGTGTGTATACAGGAGTGCTCTGCACAGGTGCGTGTGTATACAGGAGTGCTCTGCATAAGTGTGTGTATGAGGGAGTGCTCTGCCCAGGTGCGTGTATGAGGGAGTGCTCTGCCCAGGTGTGTGTGTGTGTATACAGGAGTGCTCTGCCCAGGTGCGTGTATGAGGGAGTGCTCTGCCCAGGTGTGTGTGTGTGTGTGTGTATACAGGAGTGCTCTGCACAGGTGTGTGTATATGGGAGTGCTCTGCACAGGTGCGTGTGTATGCGGGAGTGCTCTGCCGAGGTGTGTGTGTGTATGCAGGAGTGCTCTGCCCAGGTGTGTGTATGCAGGAGTGCTCTGCAAAAGTGTGTGTGTACGGGAGTGCTCTGCCCTGGTGTGTGTATGTGGGAGTGCTCTGCACAGGTGTGTGGTAATCGAGGGGTACCGCCGAACAACTCCCAGTTGTCCTGCACTGCGCAGTGGAATACCTAGACTCAAAGTAACTTTGTCCCACTAGGGTCAGTACCTATGGCGGCTGAGGTAACTGCCCTGCACTTTTCAGAGAGGTTCTCAGCATGGACAAGGTGGTCCTTCTGTGGCTGCTCTCCCCTTGGTACTTTCTAACACTGCATAGTGGCTTGCACAGAGAGAATCTATGACTTGCTTGCTTCCTTGCACACTGACTCTCGACAGACTGACCACCTCCTCCCACCGGGAACTAACTCCTTCCAACTGGGGCCTGACTGAACCTTCCTGTGATTGGTGGGGGCTGTGTGAGCAAAAGAGAAAAAACAGAGGATAGTATGAAGACTGGAGGGAAAGCACCTGCACCTGCGAGTGGACAAAGGCAAGGAGGAAAGGCCAGCCGACTCTGTCCAAGGCCTTCTTGGAGTCACTACGTAGAAGTATGGTTGGGAGAGCTTCAAAATTGGCGTACTGAATAACGTTAATGGTTCTGATGGTGTTATTGCCAGCCTCACTTGTGGGCGTGAAGCCCACCTGATCCAGATGGCCAGCCGACTCTGTCCAAGGCAAGGAGGAAAGGCCAGGGACTCTGTCCAAGGCAAGGAGGAAAGGCCAGCCGACTCTGTCCAAGGCAAGGAGGAAAGGCCAGCTGACTCTGTCCAAGGCAAGGAGGAAAGGCCAGCCGACTCTGTCCAAGGCAAGGAGGATAGGCCAGCCTATAAAGACCAAGGCAAGGAGGAAAGGCCAGCTGACTCTGTCCAAGGCAAGGAGGAAAGGCCAGCCGACTCTGTCCAAGGCAAGGAGGAAAGGCCAGCGACTCTGTCCAAGGCAAGGAGGAAAGGCCAGCCGACTCTGTCCAAGGCAAGGAGGAAAGGCCAGCCTATAAAGACCAAGGCAAGGAGGAAAGGCCAGCGACTCTGTCCAAGGCAAGGAGGAAAGGCCAGCCGACTCTGTCCAAGGCAAGGAGGAAAGGCCAGCCTATAAAGACCAAGGCAAGGAGGAAAGGCCAGCCGACTCTGTCCAAGGCAAGGAGGAAAGGCCAGCCTATAAGGACCAAGGCAAGGAGGAAAGGCCAGCCAACTCTGTCCAAGGCAAGGAGGAAAGGCCAGCCGACTCTGTCCAAGGCAAGGAGGAAAGGCCAGCGACTCTGTCCAAGGCAAGGAGGAAAGGCCAGCCGACTCTGTCCAAGGCAAGGAGGAAAGGCCAGCCGACTCTGTCCAAGGCAAGGAGGAAAGGCCAGCCGACTCTGTCCAAGGCAAGGAGGAAAGGCCAGCCGACTCTGTCCAAGGCAAGGAGGAAAGGCCAGCCGCCTCTGTCCAAGGCAAGGAGGAAAGGCCAGCCGACTCTGTCCAAGGCCTTCTTGGAGTCACTAGATAGAAGTATGGTTGGGAGAGCTTCAAAATGGGCGTATTGAATAACGTTAATGGTTCTGGTGGTGTTATGGCCAGCCTCACTTGTGGGCATAAAGCCCACCTGATCCAGATGAATGATAGGTTGGACAAGACGAGTCAGACAGGAAGCGAGGATTTTAGAGAAAATCAAGATTAAGAAGAGAAATGGGAGGATAGTTCAGGCAAAGGGAAGGATCTTTGGGAATGACAGTCATGTGCGTTACAAAAACAACATTAGTGCTGGAAAACCCCTTTAAGCGTCCACATTTATTAGCACTGCAGTCCAAGGAAAGAGAGGGGCGACTTTAGGCCAAATTTCTTAGAGGCCTAAGAATCCTATAGGGTTACATAGGGGCCGAATGACATCACATCCTATATGGTTACATCACATCCTATATGGTTACATAGGGGCCGAATGACATCACATCCTATATGGTTACATCACATCCTATATGGTTACATAGGAGCCGAATGACATCACATCCTATATGGTGACATCACATCCTATATGGTTACATAGGAGCCGAATGACATCACATCCTATATGGTGACATCACATCCTATATGGTTACATAGGAGACGAATGACATCACATCCTATATGGTTACATCACATCCTATAGGGTTACATCACATCCTATATGGTTACATAGGGGCCGAATGACATCACATCCTATAGGGTTACATCACATCCTATATGGTGACATCACATCCTATATGGTTACATAGGAGCCGAATGACATCACATCCTATATGGTGACATCACATCCTATATGGTTACATAGGAGACGAATGACATCACATCCTATATGGTTACATCACATCCTATAGGGTTACATCACATCCTATATGGTTACATAGGGGCCGAATGACATCACATCCTATATGGTTACATCACATCCTATATGGTTACATAGAAGCCGAATGACATCACATCCTATATGGTGACATCACATCCTATATGGTTACATAGGAGCCGAATGACATCACATCCTATATGGTGACATCACATCCTATATGGTTACATAGGAGACGAATGACATCACATCCTATATGGTTACATCACATCCTATAGGGTTACATCACATCCTATATGGTTACATAGGGGCTGAGTGACATCACATCCTATAGGGTAACATCACATCCTATACGGTTACATCACATCCTATATGGTTACATAGGGGCCGAATGACATCACATCCTATATGGTTACATAGGGGCTGAGTGACATCACATCCTATAGGGTTACATCACATCCTATATGGTTACATCACATCCTATATGGTTACATAGGGGCCGAGTGACATCACATCCTATAGGGTTACATCACATCCTATATGGTTACATCACATCCTATATGGTTACATCACATCCTATATGGTTACATAGGGGCTGAGTGACATCACATCCTATAGGGTTACATCACATCCTATATGGTTACATCACATCCTATATGGTTACATAGGGGCCGAATGACATCACATCCTATATGGTTACATAGGGGCTGAGTGACATCACATCCTATATGGTGACATCACATCCTATATGGTTACATAGGAGACGAATGACATCACATCCTATAGGGTTACATCACATCCTATATGGTTACATAGGGGCCGAATGACATCACATCCTATATGATTACATCACATCCTATATGGTTACATAGAACCCGAATGACATCACATCCTATATGGTGACATCACATCCTATATGGTTACATAGGAGCCAAATGACATCACATCCTATATGGTGACATCACATCCTATATGGTTACATAGGAGCCAAATGACATCACATCCTATATGGTGACATCACATCCTATATGGTTACATAGGAGCCGAATGACATCACATCCTATATGGTGACATCACATCCTATATGGTTACATAGGAGACGAATGACATCACATCCTATATGGTTACATCACATCCTTTAGGGTTACATCACATCCTATATGGTTACATAGGGGCTGAGTGACATCACATCCTATAGGGTAACATCACATCCTATATGGTTACATCACATCCTATATGGTTACATAGGGGCCGAATGACATCACATCCTATATGGTTACATAGGGGCTGAGTGACATCACATCCTATAGGGTTACATCACATCCTATATGGTTACATCACATCCTATATGGTTACATAGGGGCCGAATGACATCACATCCTATATGGTTACATAGGGGCTGAGTGACATCACATACTATATGGTTACATCACATCCTATATGGTTACATAGGGGCCGAATGACATCACATCCCATATGGTGACATCACATCCTATATGGTGACATCACATCCTATATGGTTTCTCAGTTCTTAGGTGTCTCGGAATTCCGGCTCGTTTGATCATTAACTTTGAATCGGCTCACGACACTGATCGGAATCTTATTGTTGATAACTATTACGATGCCAGCGGGAAGAAGGACAACTCCAGGACGGACGACAGCGTATGGTAAGGTTATATTACAGAGATGGGGGGGGGGGGGGGGGGCTATGGGGTCTGGTCCCGGCCATCATTCCTGTAAGATATCATCCATAGCTGTGTCCGTCCGCAATGCTTTACACTGAAGCTCTGCCTGTTCAGGGTGACGGGGGTGCAGGCGGCTGAACCCTGGGAAATAATCAGAAACTAATAGTAATCAATAAGCAAAAAAGATGGTGAATACCAAAGCAAATCAGCCAGGAAATCCACATGAATCCCGCCCTAAGAGGAAAAGCAGAAGACTGGCGGCTATTACACAAGAAGATGGGGTCACAGCCCCACTATGGGGGGTCACAGCTTCTCTATGGGGGGGGGGGTGTCACAGCTTCTCGATGGGGGGTGTCACAGCTTCTCTATGGGGGGTGTCACAGCCCCACTATGGGGGGTCACAGCTTCTCTATGGGGGGTGTCACGGCTCCTTTATGGGGGGGGGGGTCACGGCTCCTCTATAGGGGGGGTCACAGCTCCTCTATGGGGGAGGGTCACAGCTCCTCGATGGGGGGGTGTCAGAGCTTCTCTATGGGGGGTGTCACAGCCCCACTATGGGGGGTCACAGCTTCTCTATGGGGGCTGTCACGGCTCCTCTATGGGGGGGGGTCATGGCTCCTCTATAGGGGGGGTCACAGCTCCTCTATGGGGGAGGGTCACAGCTCCTCTATGGGGGGGGGGGGGTCACGGTTCCTCTATGGGGGGGTTCACGGTTCCTCTATGGGGGGGGGTCACGGCTCTTCTATGGGGGGGGGTCACAGCTCCTCTATGGGGGGGGGGGTCACCGCTCGGCTGGATCATTGTCTTGTCTTATCTCCTCAGGAATTTCCATGCATGGGATGAGATGTGGTCGACCAGGAAGGACCTTGGATCTTTTTATGATGGATGGCAGGTTCTGGATGCAACTCCCCAAGAACCAAGCGGAGGTAATGACCCTCACAGCATAATAATAGTATAATATCAAACTGTATAATTGTGGTGTCCCATCACGGGTGTTGCTCTTGGTTACACCCTTCGCAAAAGTCTTTACTCATATTTGTAAGTGGTGATGTAGCAGTACCAATGTCTTACCACTAGATGTCCAGATATTGCACAGCTGTAGAAGCTAAAGGGTTATTGTTTCTCTTATGTACCACATGGACCTGTACACCAATGAGAGTTCTTTCTTCTTCTCTTCTATCATCTTTCTCTTTATATCTGCCACACACACTCACAGCGCAGCTTACATGCGCTGTAGTAAGGAAGTCACATGGGTAGAGGAAGTGTAAAGGTCTTTTACTTTGGATTTTGTAGAGGAAGGACGCAAGCTAAGATGTTCCCTACAGCAGTCAAGTTGGGCCCTGGCTCCTGCCAGGTCCCCCAGTCTAGTAGTGTGTGGTCTAGACATTGAGCAGAGCACATGCATATGTGAGACCTAGACACAGTTTTCCCTCAAGCAACCCTATTACACACTATGCAGTGTTAAGTCGCTACTAGAGAGGACAAGTCACAGATTATCTCAACCCACGCCAAGAACCATGAGCACAGTGCAGGACAGTATCCATAAGAAGTAAAGGAACTGATCCAGATAGAGCAAAGTTGCTAGAAGCCTAGGTACTCTATCTCGCAGCACAGGTGTAAGCAGGGAACCCTCAGCATACCGCTCATCTCAGGTAGCAGGGTCTGGGGCTTGTGTCACCCTCTAGGACAGGTCGCCGAAAACTGGTGGGCAATAAGTGGTGCGAAAACCAAGGAGTCAAAACAGGGGCAAAGGTATTCTTTCTACTTTAAAATATTCAGCATATTCTACCTCTAAAGTTCTGGCAGAGAACAGTACTACTCGGGTTGGGACTCCCTGGACATCCTCCTCTCTACTTTTCTGAACTTTCTACCTCTCAGCACGCAACCCAGTCAGCACGAGTGTATCTCCTCTTCCACCTCTTCAACTGTGGTTCTTAAAAGAGGATGTACCATCAGGTACATCCTCTTTAATCTGCCCCACGGATCGAACAGCACTGTCACGGTGAAGCCGGTGCCGCGGTCCATTTTTCGAACCGCGGCCCGGTTCCAGTCTACGGCGTCGTTCTATGCACGGGTCCCGGGCTGGGGTGAAGCACTGTAGGCGGGCCCGCCTCCAGTAGGAGGGAATTCCCTCCCCTTTATGACACGGCTCCCTTAGAATGAATGGAGCCGCGTCATATAGGGGAGGGAATTCTCTCCCACTGGGGGCGGGCCCGCTGTCCTCCAGTGCTTGAGCACACTGTGTGCCATACACGGGAACCGGGCTGCGGTTCAAAAAACAGACCGCGGCACCGGCTTCCCCGTGATGGCGCCATTCCATTCATGGGTCAGATTAAAGAGGATGTACCTGGTGGTACATCCTCTTTAACCAAGCACTGACACAGTAATCACACTTTCCTTGAGTTATCTCCCCTTTCTGTGGGTGGCAGTGCCAATAGTCCAGGTGGGTCACTACTCCACTCCGGACCGCCGTGATAGTTATCCAAGGGACCCCCTCACAGCCCGGCAGGTCAGTGACCACAGGGAAAAAAGGTGTAGCCTGCCCACCTAAAATAAAAGCAGGTGTGCCTCCATACCTGTGTGCCCAACCTAGCCAGAATCCTGCTCCACACTGATGAGGAGCAACACCCCGAAGCAGATGTATGTGGATGGTTACCCGGCCTTGGTTCTTCCCTTGTCATTACATTGACTTATATGGCCACTTAATATGGTGGTTTTGGTGGTTTCCTAACAGCAGCTGCCCCTTGGCTGGGTCCTTCCCGGAGGAATATCTGGCTAGTCCTGTGTTTTGAGACTCTTCAATGAGGCTCCACGGACTCCTCTTTTGCATATTCATGTTTCCCAGGGGGCAATGCACCTAGGTCTTCACTGCATTGAGCGCTTTCACTAGCAGCCGTCAGTGTTGTTGTTTGGCTGGTCTCCCTGAGATCAGTGATCTGTTTCTCTTATGGCTCTACTAGGTATTGCTCCCACCTAGCCAGAATCCTGCTCCACACTGATGAGGGGCAACACCCAGAAACAGCTGTATGTGGATGGTTACTTAGCCTTGGTTTATCCCTTGTCATTACATTGACTTATAGGGCCACTTAATATGGTGGATTTGGTGGTTTCCTAACAGGAGCCGCCCCCTGGCCGGGTCCTTCCCGGAGGGATATCTGGCTAGTCCTGGGTTTTGAGACTCTTCAATGAGGCTCCACAGGCTCCTCTTTTGCATATTCATGTGTGCCCAACCGGGGCGTCACAACAAATCTTCAACGGCAGAGTACTACACCACCAGCTGCGCCACCACATAATAACAGCATAAGAAACTGTATGATATTATAGTATAATAGCAGTATAATAGCAGTGTAATAATAGTATAATAGCAGCATAACAAACTGTATAATAGCATAATAACTGTATAATAAACAGTATAATAACAGCATAATAACTGTATAATAAGAAACTGTGTAATAACATAATAACCGTATAATAAACTGTATAATAACAGTGCTCTGCTGGTTGCCGTCAAACCCCTCTAGCCACCCGCAACCAAAAAAGTTTTAAAAAAAAAAAATGTTTTTTGGGGATAACCTGCACATTTCTGCTTTGCTGGGTGCCTCCAACCCACAGAGCAATAGTCACTGAAAATTTGTGCCTTCTGCCCAATAGATTATTTATTTTTCAAAATTTACACCAACCAAAGAACTATGTCCAAGCGTCCTACATCGAGCACTTCCCAGGCAAGGACTGCAACGGCAGGCGGTGAGGGTAGGAGAAGCGGCAGCACCAGGCCCGGCGGCAGCCGAGGCAACAGGCGTGGCAGCAGGGTGCAGCTACCCCAGACACCCAGTGGTTCTGTAAGAACCACACAGCCAGCGGTTCTAGATTGGCTTACCCAATCCTCCAGTTCCACTGCCCAAAGCTCCCAAACGAGGTCGGCTGGATCATCCGACACCACCCTTACATGGGACGGTCGGCGACAGTCCTCTGCCCCGTCCCGTTATTAATATGCCACCCACCTCTGGGGACCTTCTGCCAGGGAACTGTTGGCAAATCTTGATCTGCCTTTGGATTCTCTACCACATTTTAGTGATGATGAGGAGGAGGATGAGGTAGTCTCCCAAAGGCAGCAGGTGGAACGTGCAGAGGCTGCAGAGGAGGTGTTGGCTGTTAGCCAGGGAGGGGCATCCAGTGCCACACCTGAGATCCTGTCCCAGCCACTGGAGGACACTAGCAGTGGTGGTGATGATGATGTCGCTGATCGGACGTGGCGCCCCCATGCACCATTATCCTCAGTGTCATCAGGGGAGGAAAGTGAGGTGCTACCGAAGCAGCAACATCCCACTGGTGCAAGGAAGCGAGGCACAAGAGGGAGGGGTAGAAGACAACCTACCAGGCAGAGTCACTTACCTCCAAGCCTTGGTCCTGAGAGGGGACCCTCAGGCAGCAGTGGCAGCCAACAGGCCGCAAGACCCCCCGTGGCTGGCAGCAAACCACGGTCCTCTGTCGTCTGGCAGTTCTTTCGGCTGGGGACAGATAAGCACATCGCTCTGTGCCTGCTGTGCAATGAGAGGGTCAGTCGTGGCAGGGGTGATAATCTTGGGACAACATCCATGAGGAAGCACATGGAAAGGCAACACCAACAGGCCTGGAAAAACCGTGACCCCAATACCACCTCCTGTCAGGATGCACCATACACTGCAGATCCCATCATGCAGCATCCTCTCACTGCAGCTCAGGCCTCGTCAGCCTCAGGTGCCAGCAGCAGCACAGTCTCACTGCCATGTACACCCCTAATGAGGCAGCAATCCCTGACCGAGTCCATGGCCAGACGTCAGGTGTACTCCAGCAGCCATCCCATGGCACAGAAACTGGCCGGACACCTGGTTAAGCTGCTGGTGCTTCAGTCCCTGCCATTACACCTTGTGGACTCCCAGCCTTTCAGGGATTTCGTGGCGTGTGCGCACCCCAGAGGGCGAGTCCCCAGCCGCCACTACTTCTCTGGCAAAGCTGTCCCATCACTGCACAGTTATGTGAAGAGAAAGGTTGGCGACTCATTGGGACTCTCGGTGTCCAAGACCGTGCTGATGTCTTGTCCTCTAATTATGGGCAAGGCCAGTACATGTCCGTTACTGCCCATTGGGTCAACATCCTCCCAGGAGACCATCAGAAAGTTGGCCCATTCTTGCCACTGTCACCTCCACGGTGCTTTAGGGGGCCAGCAGCGGGTAGCACAAGTTCTGCCTCCACCACCACTGCAGTCCAACCTGACCCAGTGTCTTACCACCGATGTCAGGCCCGCCGCTCTCAGGCTGTCCTCCATTTGGTGAGCCTGGGTCAACAAAGCCACAGTGGGCAGGAACTCCTCCGGACCATCAGGGAGGAGATAGCTGAATGGCTGACCCCACGTCGACTAACGGTGGGAAGTGTCGTAGCGGACAATGGGAGGAACATTGCGGGGAGGGCTGACTCATACACCTTGTATGGCACATGTGATCAACCTCATAGTGCAGAGGTTTCTCCGATCATTTCATGCACTACATGACCTTCTGAGGATGTCACGTAGTGTGTGCAAACATTTCAGCCACTCCTACGCTGCAAGGAACACCCTGCTCAGAATCCAGAGACAGCGCGGTATGCCCCAACATCGGCTAATCTGCGACGTGCCAACCCGCTGGAATTCTGCCCTCCATATTCTCGACCGCCTGTACGAGCAAAGGTCAGCCGTAACAGACTACCTCATGGGGCAATCAAGCAGCTTCACGCCACACTGCGACTTCCCGCATTAACTGCCAGTGTGTTACTTGGAAGTCTGACAATTGTTGATCCCTTTTGAGGACGCGACTCTCTTTGTGAGCAGGCAGGACTATGGGATCAACAACATCATCTTACTCCTCCATGTTCTGGAAAGTGCGCTGACCAACATCATCAGCGAGGATTCCCAGGCCACAACTCCAAGGCTGAACATCGCCTTGAGCCCAGAGCTGGATGAAGTGCAGATGGAAGTTGAGGAGGAGGAAGATGTCTACGCCCAGCCATTCCACACACCGCCACCTGGCTTCTCTGCCTCTCCATCACAGGAGGACATGGAGGATGAGGTGGTAGAGGAAGAGGTGGAAGACCCCAGCAGACCCTGGAACTACACCGAGGACAGTGGAGAGGAGAGGCGGTCATTGTCCTAGGTGAAGATGGCAAGGTGTCTGCGGGAGTGTCTGCGGAATGATAGCCGGATTGTGGACATCCGCCAGAGGGACCAATACTGGCTGGCCACCCTGTTGGACCCTCGCTTCCGCCACAAAATGGCAGAATTCTTCCCGCCATCACAGAGGGAGGCTAAACTGGTGTACTACAGGGACATGCTCACCAGTCAGTTGGTCTCAACTTACCGAGACCAGCCAGGTTCCCAGACACCACCACTAGTGGAGGCGTCAGAAGTCGCTACAGCCTGCAAGCCCTCATGAGCGATTTCATGCAGCCAGCTGGTGAAGAAAGGACACAGCACCGGACTCATGGCGTGGACCAGCATGAGCTCAGCCACCAGGTCACTGCCTACCTTGATTCCACCCTGCCCCAAAGTGTCACTGACCCCGTGCAGTACTGAAGCCCCAAAGTGGCAGCGACCCCGTGCAGTACTGGGCAGAAAAACTTGACATTTGGCCTCAACTGGCAGAGTTTTCCTTGGCTCTGCTGTCCTGCCCAGCCAGTAGTGTAGCGTCAGAGAGAGTATTTAGCGCGGCGGGTAACATCATAACACCGCAAAGAACGAGGCTCTCTTGCGTCAGTGTGGAGATGCTCACTTTTGTTAAGATGAATCGTGCCTGGATTACATCGGATTATACCACCCCCCTGCCTGATGTGAATGACTAAGTCATCAGTCACCCGTCTTGCATGGCAATCCGTGTGTCCAAGAAATTGATGTTAATATCCTAAATATGTGCCCAATGTAAAAATCCGTAATTTAACTTAAGTAATGTTCCCCTCTTAGACCCCAAATTTTTTTAAAAATCACCTTAAAAATTCCTAACCTAATTCGGATACATTTGAAATAACAGATCCCCATTTCCAAATTTGATGCCCATGGTGTGTTGGCCATTTAACATCTCTACACCAGATTAATGCCTCACACCAGTGCACCGTCCAACCCATACCCCAAGAACAGTAGCAACCCTAAAATAATCCCCACGACTATGCTTCAAAAAGTGTGGATTTTACCTTTTGTGAACTATAGCCGTGGGGTTCTATCCCTGGCACCCGTGCCAAGGAACACTACTCACCGTTTTGTGAGCGGGTACTAACTGTTCTTAAGGTATTTTGTGGATATCATGAGAGTAGTGAAATCTTGCACCACAAATCCCGATGGGTTTCTTCTGTGTGCAAATGATTTCAAGCCTCTCATGCAGTCACGCGTGGAATAAGGCTGTCTATGGGGTATATATCACGGAGGCTGCTGTCCTTCAACTGTGATATAAAAAAACACCACAGTTACAAACAGTTGCTGAAAGGCCGGTTATCTTGCCTTATTTACGGGGGCCTTTACAATGGGAGGCTTTTTGTGGTTCCATGCTGGCTACAATCCACAGCGCATCGTTGGCTGATTTTATGCCACCTTCAGTACTATGGGGCTGGGCGCAAATTCCCGTCCGGCACCCTAGTACTGAATGCTATTTGGTCAACGGTATAAAAAGGCCCTGTGGATTTTACTCAGCAGACCCGCAGCCACATGTGAAGGTTCCCATAGGGTGAGGTTTTCTGGGAGTGACAAAAGCGAGGGTGGGAGGTCACTCCCATACCCCATCAGAGGTTTTTCCCCTACCCACTTTAAAAGATAAGTCCAGGCAGTCAATAACTTTCTGTACCCTTACTTGACCCAGAAACTTATTAATTGACCGGACTTATCCTTTAAGCCAGCTGGTGACAGCACTAAAAAAACACAAAAGCATACATCCATTGGATTGGACGCTACACTCGGTTAGGACATCAAACTGGTGTTAAGAAAAAATAATATATATATATGTATCGCCAACAGCCATAGGCCCAGATCCAACAGGTTTAACACCAGAGTAGTTGCGTCAATTTGTAAAGCAAGTGCCAGTGAGGTGTCAATTTAATGAAAATTGGACACGTATTTTTGGATAATGGAACTGGAGTAAAGCCTTCCTGAATCTGTGCCTTTTTATATGTCCTTTCTTCACCTCATGGATTCTGAGGGTGAGGTTCTCTGTCTATTTTACCGTATCCGTATCCTGCTAGACTAGGTGTAATGTTAGAGGGGGTTGACTGTCCTGTGCTGAACTCTACATTAACATGTTGTCATGTTTAAAGAATGATTTTTACACACATGCATATCCTTAGCTTCAAACTTTAGTTGTCTGTACTAGGTCCTTCTGGGGCCAAAAGAATACTACTCCTACTAATGCCCCCACCGTCAATTGTTTATTTGGAAACATACTGGGTGGAAGCTGCCTTCTCAACTTGTCTGTTTGTAACAATACTGGCCTGAGAGCCATCAACTGCTGCCTCCTCCTGCTCCTCAACTGGTCTGTTTGTAACAATACTAGCCTGGAAGCCATCAACTGCTGCCTCCTCCTGCTCCTCAACTGGTCTGTTTGTAACAATACTGGCCTGAGAGCCATCAACTGCTGCCTCCTCCTGCTCCTCAACTGGTCTGTTTGTAACAATACTAGCCTGGAAGCCATCAACTGCTGCCTCCTCCTGCTCCTCAACTGGTCTGTTTGTAACAATACTAGCCTGAGAGCCATCAACTGCTGCCTCCTCCTGCTCCTCAACTGGTCTGTTTGTAACAATACTAGCCTGAGAGCCATCAACTGCTGCCTCCTCCTGCTCCTCAACTGGTCTGTTTGTAACAATACTGGCCTGGGAGCCATCAACTGCTGCCTCCTCCTGCTCCTCAACTGGTCTGTTTTAAATAATACTGACATGGAATCAATCAAATGCTGCCTCATCCTCCTCCTCAAGTAACCGCTCCTCTATAATCCTGGCCTGGAATAGATCAACTGCTGCCTCATCCTCCTCAAGTAGCCTCTCCTCCATAATACTGGCCTGAAATCGATCAACTGCTGCCTCCTCCTCAAGTAGCCTCTCCTCGATTATACTGGCCTGGAATAGATCAACTGCTGCCTCCTCCTGCTCTTCTAGTAGTCTGTTTTTAATTATACTGGCCTAGAATCGATCAACTGCTGCCTCCTCTTCCTCAAGTAGCCTCTCCTCGATAAGACTGGCCTGGACTCAATCAACTGCTGCCTCCTCCTCATCAAGTAGCCTGTCCTCAATAATCCTGGCCTGGAATCGATCAACTGCTGCCTCCTCCTCATCAAGTAGCCTCTCCTCGATAATACTGGCCTGGAGTCGATCAACTGCTGCCTCCTCCTCATCAAGTAGCCTCTCCTCGATAATACTGGCCTGGAGTCGATCAACTGCTGGCACCTGCTCCTGAAGTAGTCTGGTTTTTATAATACTGGCCTGGAGTCGATCAACTGCTGCCTCCTCCTCATCAAGTAGCCTCTCCTCAATAATACTGGCCTGGAATCAATCAACTGCTGCCTCCTCCTCAATAATACTGGACTGGAATCAATCAACTGCTGCCTCCTCCTGCTGATCAACTTGTCTCTGCTCGCCTCTCAGTTGTTGAGAAATCTACTGCTGCCTCCTCCTTGTTCTCGACTTGTCTCTTCTCAACAATACTGGCCTGGGTGCAATCAAGTGCTGCCGCATCCTCCTTGTAAACTTTTTTTTCCAATATTTTTTTTCAGTATTTTTGCACTTTTAATCACTATATTTTATTAATTTTATTCCTATTATTATTATTATTATTATTTTTTTTATCTCATTATTTTTGGAAATTTTTTTTCCCACTTTTTTCATTGTAATAGCAACTGCAATTAAACGAAACTATATCCTATTACACTCCCACTATTGTAGCTGCAATTATTCAGCCATTAGAGCAAGGTTCGTTTTCGGTTCGGACCGTTCCGAAATTCACGAAAGTTCGCCGAATCGAACCGAACTTTTCAAAAGTTTGCTCATCCCTACCTAATAGTATAATAAGAATACTGATAGAAACAGAAGTGGCACTCACCGCTTGTAACCAAATATCCTCTTTATTGTAGTCGTCATACACACAGCATGGAAGCGACAAACCTCTAAACGACAAATGTTTTTGCGCTCAGCCGCACTTCGTCAGGTTGAGGACAACAGCGTAATAACAAACTGTATAATATTATTATAGTATAATAGGAGTGCTCCGGCCGCTCGCTCCATAGTAAGCAGTGAAGAGTTATGATGCGGGCGCGCACGGATGGGCCCACAACAGAACTCTGCCGCTGCAAAGATCATCCGGGTCACGGAACGGCCGGTCTCTTACTGTGTGTGCACATAGCCTTAATGTGTGACTCTCCCCGCTTCCTATAGGTATATACCGCCTTAATGTGTGACTCTCCCCGCTTCCTATAGGTATATACCACCTTACCATGTGACTCTCCCCGCTTCCTATAGGTATATACCGCCTTACCATGTGACTCTCCCCGCTTCCTATAGGTATATACCGCCTTACCGTGTCTCTCCCCGCTTCCTATAGGTATATACAGCCTTACCATGTGACTCTCCCCGCTTCCTATAGGTATATACCGCCTTACCGTGTCTCTCCCCGCTTCCTATAGGTATATACCGCCTTACCGTGTGTCTCTCCCCGCTTCCTATAGGTATATACCGCCTTACCGTGTGTCTCTCCCCGCTTCCTATAGGTATATACCGCCTTACCGTGTGACTCTCCCCGTTTCCTATAGGTATATACCGCCTTACCATGTGACTCTCCCCGCTTCCTATAGGTATATACCGCCTTAATGTGTGACTCTCCCCGCTTCCTATAGGTATATACCACCTTACCATGTGACTCTCCCCGTTTCCTATAGGTATATACCGCCTTACCATGTGACTCTCCCCGCTTCCTATAGGTATATACCGCCTTAATGTGTGACTCTCCCCGCTTCCTATAGGTATATACCGCCTTACCATGTGACTCTCCCCGCTTCCTATAGGTATATACCGCCTTACCGTGTCTCTCCCCGCTTCCTATAGGTATATACCGCCTTACCGTGTGTCTCTCCCCGCTTCCTATAGGTATATACTGCCTTACCGTGTGACTCTCCCCGCTTCCTATAGGTATATACCGCCTTACCGTGTGACTCTCCCCGCTTCCTATAGGTATATACCGCCTTACCGTGTGACTCTCCCCGCTTCCTATAGGTATATACCGCCTTACCGTGTGACTCTCCCCGCTTCCTATAGGTATATACCGCCTTAATGTGTGACTCTCCCCGCTTCCTATAGGTATATACTGCCTTACCGTGTGACTCTCCCCGCTTCCTATAGGTATATACCGCCTTACCGTGTGACTCTCCCCGCTTCCTATAGGTATATACCGCCTTACCGTGTGACTCTCCCCGCTTCCTATAGGTATATACCGCCTTACCATGTGACTCTCCCCGTTTCCTATAGGTATATACCGCCTTACCGTGTGACTCTCCCCGCTTCCTATAGGTATATACCGCCTTACCGTGTGACTCTCCCCGCTTCCTATAGGTATATACCGCCTTACCATGTGACTCTCCCCGTTTCCTATAGGTATATACCGCCTTACCGTGTGACTCTCCCCGCTTCCTATAGGTATATACCGCCTTACCGTGTGTCTCTCCCTGCTTCCTATAGGTATATACCGCCTTACCGTGTCTCTCCCCGCTTCCTATAGGTATATACCGCCTTACCGTGTGACTCTCCCCGCTTCCTATAGGTATATACCGCCTTACCGTGTGACTCTCCCCGCTTCCTATAGGTATATACCGCCTTAATGTGTGACTCTCCCCGCTTCCTATAGGTATATACTGCCTTACCGTGTGACTCTCCCCGCTTCCTATAGGTATATACCGCCTTACCGTGTGACTCTCCCCGCTTCCTATAGGTATATACCGCCTTACCGTGTGACTCTCCCCGCTTCCTATAGGTATATACCGCCTTACCATGTGACTCTCCCCGCTTCCTATAGGTATATACCGCCTTACCATGTGACTCTCCCCGTTTCCTATAGGTATATACCGCTTTACCATGTGACTCTCCCCGCTTCCTATAGGTATATACCGCCTGGGACCGTGCTCTTTGAAGGCTGTGAAGGAAGGAGACGTGGACCTCCAGTATGACACGCCATTCGTGTTTGCGGAGGTGAACGCGGATACAAATCACTGGGTGACGTATGAGGACGGGACCACAAAGCTGATCTATTCTGAGTCTCAGGCCGTCGGGTGGAACACCAGCACCAAGGCGGTCGGCTCCTTCACCCGCGCCGATGTCACCAATAACTACAAGTACCCTGAAGGTGACGTCTTATTATACATTATATATGGTGGTAATGGGCACTAATGGCGGATATGCCCCCACAGTCACACACATTACACACTGTACACATCTGCCGGGGTAATGTACCATATACAATGGACAGTAGGCATACATATTACACTACGTACAGGTAATACTACATACAGGTAATACACACTACATACAGGTAATATACACTATATACAGGTAATACACACCACATACAGGTAATACTACATACAGGTAATACAAACTACATACAGGTAATACACACTATATACAGGTAATATACACTACATACAGGTAATATACACCACATACAGGTAATACTACATACAGGTAATACTACATACAGGTAATATACACTACGTACAGGTAATACTACATACAGGTAATACACACTACATACAGGTAATACACACTACATACAGGTAATATACACTATATACAGGTAATATACACTACATACTGGTAATATACACTACATACAGGTAATATACACTATATACAGGTAATACACACTACATACAGGTAATATACACTACATACAGGTAATACACACTACATGCAGGTAATATACATACAGGTAATATACACTATATACAGGTAATATACACTACATACTGGTAATATACACTACATACAGGTAATATACACTATATACAGGTAATACACACTACATACAGGTAATATACACTACATACAGGTAATACACACTACATACACTATATACAGGTAATACACACTACATGCAGGTAATATACACTATGTACAGGTGATACACACTACATACAGGTAATACACACTACATACTGGTAATATACACTACATACAGGTAATATACACTACATACAGGTAATACACACTACATACAGGTAATATACACTACATACACTATATACAGGTAATATACACTACATACAGGTAATACACACTACATACAGGTAATACACACTACATACAGGTAATACACACTACATACTGGTAATATACACTACATACAGGTAATATACACTACATACAGGTAATACACACTACATACAGGTAATATACACTACATACACTATATACAGGTAATATACACTACATACAGGTAATACACACTACATGCAGGTAATATACATACAGGTAATACACACTATATACAGGTAATACACACTACATACAGGTAATACTACATACAGGTAATACACACTATATACAGGTAATACACACTACATACTGGTAATATACACTACATACAGGTAATATACACCACATACAGGTAATACACACTACATACAGGTAATACTACATACAGGTAATACACACTATATACAGGTAATATACACTACATACAGGTAATACACACTACATACAGGTAATATACACTATATACAGGTAATACACACTATATACAGGTAATACTATATACAGGTAATACTACATACAGGTAATATACACTATGTACAGGTAATATACACTATATACAGGTAATATACACTACATACTGGTAATATACACTATATACAGGTAATATACACTACATACTGGTAATATACACTACATACAGGTAATACACACTACATACAGGTAATACACACTACATGCAGGTAATATACACTACATACAGGTAATATACACTACATACAGGTAATACTACATACAGGTAATATACACTACATACAGGTAATACTACATACAGGAAATATACACTATATACAGGTAATACTTCATACAGGTAATATACACTATGTACAGGTAATACACACTACATACAGGTAGTATACATACAGGTAATACACACTACATACAGGTTATACACACCACATACAGATAATACTATATACAGGTAATATACACTACGTACAGGTAATATACACTACGTACAGGTTATACACACCACATACAGATAATACTATATACAGGTAATATACACAACGTACAGGTAATATACACTACGTACAGGTAATATACACCACATACAGGTAATACTACATACAGGTAATACACACTACATACAGGTAATAAACACTACATACAGGTAATACACACTACATACAGGTAATATACACTATATACAGGTAATATACACTATATACAGGTAATACTACATACAGGTAATACACACTACATACAGGTAATACTATATACAGGTAATACTATATACAGGTAATATACACTATATACAGGTAATACTACATACAGGTAATATACACCACATACAGGTAATACACACTACATACAGGTAATACTATATACAGGTAATATACACTACATACAGGTAATACACACTACATACAGGTAATATACACTATATACAGGTAATATACACCACATACAGGTAATGTACACTACATACAGGTAATATTCACTACGTACAGGTAATATACACTATGTACAGGTAATACTACATACAGGTAATACACACTACATACAGGTAATACACACTATATACAGGTAATACACACTATATACAGGTAATACTACATACAGGTAATACACACTATATACAGGTAATATACACTATATACAGGTAATACACACTACGTACAGGTAATACTACATACAGGTAATACACACTACATACAGGTAATATACACTATATACAGGTAATATACACTACATACAGGTAATATACACTATATACAGGTAATACTACATACAGGTAATATACACTATATACAGGTAATACTACATACAGGTAATACACACTATATACAGGTAATATACACTATATACAGGTAATACACACTACGTACAGGTAATACTACATACAGGTAATACACACTACATACAGGTAATATACACTATATACAGGTAATATACACTACATACAGGTAATATACACTATATACAGGTAATACTACATACAGGTAATACACACTACATACAGGTAATATACACCACATACAGGTAATATACACTACATACAGGTAATACTACATACAGGTAATATACACTACATACAGGTAATACTGCATACAGGTAATACTACATACAGGTAATATACACTACATACAGGTTATACTATATACAGGTAATATACACTACATACAGGTAATACACACTACATACAGGTAATATACACCACATACAGGTAATACACACTACATACAGGTAATACACACTATATACAGGTAATATACACTACGTACAGGTTATATACACTATATACAGGTAATACTACATACAGGTAATATACACTACATACAGGTAATACTACATACAGGTAATATACACTATATACAGGTAATATACACTATATACAGGTAATACTACATACAGGTAATACTACATACAGGTAATATACACCACATACAGGTAATACTACATACAGGTAATACACGCTACATACAGGTAATATACACTACATACAGGTAATACTACATACAGGTAATATACACTATATACAGGTAATACACACTATATACAGGTAATACTACATACAGGTAATACTATATACAGGTAATACACACTACATACAGGTTACATACAGGTAATACTACATACAGGTAATATACACTATATACATGTAATACTACATGCAGGTAATATACACTACATACAGGTAATACTACACACAGGAAATACTATATTCAGGTAATATACACTACATACAGGTAATACACACTACATACTGGTAATATACACTACATACAGGTAATATACACTACATACAGGTAATACACACTACATACAGGTAATATACACTACATACACTATATACAGGTAATATACACTACATACAGGTAATACACACTACATGCAGGTAATATACATACAGGTAATACACACTATATACAGGTAATACACACTACATACTGGTAGTATACACTACATACAGGTAATATACACTACATACAGGTAATACACACTACATACAGGTAATACTACATACAGGTAATACACACTACATACTGGTAATATACACTACATACAGGTAATATACACCACATACAGGTAATACACACTACATACAGGTAATACTACATACAGGTAATACACACTATATACAGGAAATATACACTACATACAGGTAATACACACTACATACAGGTAATATACACTATATACAGGTAATACACACTATATACAGGTAATACTATATACAGGTAATACTACATACAGGTAATATACACTATGTACAGGTAATATACACTATATACAGGTAATATACACTACATACAGGTAATATACACTACATACAGGTAATACACACTACATGCAGGTAATATACACTACATACAGGTAATATACACTACATACAGGTAATACTACATACAGGTAATATACACTATGTACAGGTAATACACACTACATACAGGTAGTATACATACAGGTAATACACACTACATACAGGTTATACACACCACATACAGATAATACTATATACAGGTAATATACACAACGTACAGGTAATATACACTACGTACAGGTAATATACACCACATACAGGTAATACTACATACAGGTAATACACACTACATACAGGTAATAAACACTACATACAGGTAATACTACATACAGGTAATACACACTACATACAGGTAATACTACATACAGGTAATACTATATACAGGTAATATACACTATATACAGGTAATACTACATACAGGTAATATACACCACATACAGGTAATACACACTACATACAGGTAATACTATATACAGGTAATATACACTACATACAGGTAATACACACTACATACAGGTAATATACACTATATACAGGTAATATACACCACATACAGGTAATGTACACTACATACAGGTAATATTCACTACGTACAGGTAATATACACTATGTACAGGTAATACTACATACAGGTAATACACACTACATACAGGTAATACACACTATATACAGGTAATACTACATACAGGTAATACACACTATATACAGGTAATATACACTATATACAGGTAATACACACTACGTACAGGTAATACTACATACAGGTAATACACACTACATACAGGTAATATACACCACATACAGGTAATATACACTACATACTGGTAATATACACTACGTACAGGTAATACTACATACAGGTAATACACACTACATACAGGTAATATACACCACATACAGGTAATATACACTACATACAGGTAATATACACTATATACAGATAATACTACATACAGGTAATACACACCACATACAGGTAATATACACTACATACAGGTAATACTACATACAGGTAATATACACTACATACAGGTAATACTGCATACAGGTAATACTACATACAGGTAATATACACTACATACAGGTTATACTATATACAGGTAATATACACTACATACAGGTAATACACACTACATACAGGTAATATACACCACATACAGGTAATACACACTACATACAGGTAATACACACTATATACAGGTAATATACACTACGTACAGGTTATATACACTATATACAGGTAATACTACATACAGGTAATATACACTACATACAGGTAATACTACATACAGGTAATATACACTATATACAGGTAATATACACTATATACAGGTAATACTACATACAGGTAATACTACATACAGGTAATATACACCACATACAGGTAATACTACATACAGGTAATACACGCTACATACAGGTAATATACACTACATACAGGTAATACTACATACAGGTAATATACACTATATACAGGTAATATACACTACATACAGGTAATACTATATACAGGTAATATACACTATATACAGGTAATATACACTACATACAGGTAATATACACTACATACAGGTAATACTACATACAGGTAATATACACTATATACAGGTAATACTACATACAGGTAATACTATATACAGGTAATACACACTACATACAGGTTATATACAGGTAATACTATATACAGGTAATACACACTACATACAGGTTATATACAGGTAATACTACATGCAGGTAATATACACTACATACAGGTAATACACACTACATACAGGTAATACTATATACAGGTAATACACACTACATACAGGTAATACTACACACAGGAAATACTATATTCAGGTAATATACACTATATACAGGTAATACACACTACATATAGGTAATATACACTATATACAGGTAATACTACATACAGGTAATACACACTACATACAGGTAATACACACTATATACAGGTAATATACACTACGTACAGGTAATACTACATACAGGTAATATACACTATATACAGATAATACTACATACAGGTAATACACACTACATACAGGTAATATACACTATATACAGGTAATATACACTACATACAGGTAATATACACTACATACAGGTAATATACACTATATACAGGTAATATACACTACATACAGGTAATATACACTATATACAGGTAATACACACTATATACAGGTAATATACACTACGTACAGGTAATACTACATACAGGTAATATACACTACATACAGGTAATATACACTATATACAGGTAATATACACTACATACAGGTAATATACACTATATACAGGTAATACACACTATATACAGGTAATATACACTACGTACAGGTAATACTACATACAGGTAATACCAGGGCCGTCTCCAGGTTTTTGTGGGCCCTTGGGCGAGAGAGCCTCAGCAGGCCCCTTTGTATAGCCACCTCGGGGCACACCTACCAAATAAAGTTTGACAAAATACCGAAAAAAAAACGTAATTCAGTAACTCACAGGTAACGTCTTCTTTGATCTGAGGCGATCGCTCTCCGTTTCCTCTCCATCTGGCCCAGACCTCCATGATGATATCTTCCAGCTACAATTCATCTCTTAGGGACCTGTCAGACAGACATGTTAGGCTCCGCACATTTCCAGCCACTTCCTTCCCTTTTTCCCACCCATAGACTCCCATACAGTAGTAACTCCACTGTTTGGTGTCATGTGCAGTAAAGTAAGGAGGTTTGTAGGTCCCGTGCTGTGCCCCCCATATAGTAATAATGTTCCCATGCTGTGCCCCCCATATAGTGATAATGTCCTAATGCTGTGCCCCCATATAGTAATAATGTCCTAATGCTGTGCCCTCCATATTGTAAAGATGCCCTCTGTCCCCATAGTAATGTCCCCTGCTCTGCCCACATGTAATGTCCCCTGCTCTGCCCCCATAGTAATGTCCCCTGCTCTGCCCCCATAGTAATGTCCCCTGCCCCATAGTAATGTCCCCTGCTCTGCCCCATAGTAATGTTCCCTGCTCTGCCCCCATAGTAATGTCCCCTGCCCCATAGTAATGTCCCCTGCTCTGCCCTATAGTAATGTCCCCTGCTCTGTCCCCATAGTAATGTCCCATGCTCTGCCCTATAGTAATGTCCCCTGCCCCATAGTAATGTCCCCTGCTCTTTTCTATAATAATGTCCCCTGCTCTGCCCTATAGTAATGTCCCCTGCCCCATAGTAATGTCCCCTGCTCTGTCCTATAGTAATGTCCCCTGCTCTGCCCTATAGTAATGTCCCCTGCCCCATAGTAATGTCCCCTGCTCTGCCCCCATAGTAATGTCCCCTGCTCTGCCCTATAGTAATGTCCCCTGCCCCATAGTAATGTCCCCTGCTCTGCCCCCATAGTAATGTCCCCTGCCCCATAGTAATGCCCCCTGCTCTTCCCCCATAGTAATGCCCCCTGCTCTTCCCCCATAGTAATGCCCCCTGCTCTGCCCCCATAGTAATGTCCCATGCTCTGCCCTATAGTAATGTCCCCTGCCCCATAGTAATGTCCCCTGCTCTGCCCCCATAGTAATGTCCCATGCTCTGCCCTATAGTAATGTCCCCTGCTCTGTCCCCATAGTAATGTCCCATGCTCTGCCCTATAGTAATGTCCCCTGCCCCATAGTAATGTCCCCTGCTCTGCCCCCATAGTAATGTCCCATGCTCTGCCCTATAGTAATGTCCCCTGCTCTGTCCCCATAGTAATGTCCCCTGCCCCCATAGTAATGTCCCCTGCCCCATAGTAATGTCCCCTGCTCTGCCCCCATAGTAATGTCCCCTGCCCCATAGTAATGCCCCCTGCTCTTCCCCCATAGTAATGCCCCCTGCTCTTCCCCCATAGTAATGCCCCCTGCTCTGCCCCCATAGTAATGTCCCATGCTCTGCCCTATAGTAATGTCCCCTGCCCCATAGTAATGTCCCCTGCTCTGCCCCCATAGTAATGTCCCATGCTCTGCCCTATAGTAATGTCCCCTGCTCTGTCCCCATAGTAATGTCCCCTGCTCTGCCCCCATAGTAATGCCCCCTGCTCTGCCCCATAGTAATGCCCCCTGCTCTGTCCCCATAGTAATGTCCCCTGCTCTGTCCCCATAGTAATGTCCCCTGCTCTGTCCCCATAGTAATGTCCCATGCTCTGCCCTATAGTAATGTCCCCTGCCCCATAGTAATGTCCCCTGCTCTGCCCCATAGTAATGTCCCCTGCTCTGCCCCCATAGTAATGTCCCATGCTCTGCCCTATAGTAATGTCCCCTGCTCTGCCCCATAGTAATGTCCCCTGCTCTGTCCCCATAGTAATGTCCCCTGCTCTGCCCCATAGTAATGTCCCCTGCTCTGTCCTATAGTAATGTCCCCTGCTCTGTCCCCATAGTAATGTCCCATGCTCTGCCCTATAGTAATGTCCCCTGCCCCCATAGTAATGTCCCCTGCTCTGTCCCCATAGTAATGCCCCCTGCTCTGCCCCCATAGTAATGCCCCCTGCTCTGCCCCCATAGTAATGCCCCCTGCTCTGCCCCCATAGTAATGTCCCCTGCCCCCATAGTAATGCCCCCTGCTCTGCCCCCATAGTAATGTCCCCTGCTCCCCATAGTAATGTCCCCTGCCCTGCCCCCATAGTAATGCCCCCTGCTCTGCCCCCATAGTAATGTCCCCTGCTCTGCCCCCACAGTAATGCCCCCTGCTCTGCCCTCACAGTAATGTCCCCTGCTCTGCCCCCATAGTAATGCCCTCTGCTCTGCCCCCATAGTAATGCCCCCTGCTCTGCCCCCATAGAAATGCCCTCTGTCCCCATAGTAATGTCCCCTGCTTTGCCCCCATAGTAATGTCCCCTGCCCCCACAGTAATGCCCCCATAGTAATGTCCCCTGCCCCCATAGTAATGTCCCCTGCCCCCATAGTAATGTCCCCTGCTTTGCCCCCATAGTAATGTCCCCTGCCCCCATAGTAATGCCCCCATAGTAATGTCCCCTGCCCCCATAGTAATGCCCCCATAGTAATGTCCCCTGCCCCTATAGTAATGCCCCCATAGTAATGTCCCCTGCCCCTATAGTAATGCCCCCATAGTAATGTCCCCTGCCCCCATAGTAATGCTTCCTGCTTTCCCTCAGCACAAGAAAATAAAAAAATAAAAACATACTCAGTAATCCGGGCGGGGGATGGGTCCTCTTCTCCCTTGTGTGCGCCTTGTGGATCCACCAGCAGGCGTGATGACGTCATCGCTCTGCGCCTGTTGGTGAGATCGGATCCATGCTAGAAGGAGGTCGTCCCCCTGGAGTCTGTGTTCTGGCTTCTTCACCATAGAGCAGGCTAGAATGGAGTTACAATCAGGAGGCATTACATGAGGTATACCGGGGGGAACTACAACTAATATACACTACATACAGGTAATACACACTACGTACAGGTAATACACACTATATACAGGTAATACACACTACATACAGGTAATACTACATACAGGTAATACTGCATACAGGTAATACTACATACAGGTAATATACACTATATACAGGTAATATACACTACATACAGGTAATACACACTACGTACAGGTAATACACACTATATACAGGTAATATACACTACATACAGGTAATAATACATACAGGTAATACACACTACATACAGGTTATACTACATACAGGTAATACTACATACAGGTAATACTATATACAGGTAATATACACTACATACAGGTAATACACACTACATACAGGTAATACTACATACAGGTAATATACACTACATACAGGTAATATAAACTACATACAGGTAATACTACATACAGGTAATACTACATACAGGTAATATACACTACATACAGGTAATACTACATACAGGTAATACTACATACAGGTAATACACACTATATACAGGTAATACTACATACAGGTAATACTACATACAGGTAATACTACATACAGGTAATATACACTATATACAGGTAATATACACTATATACAGGTAATATACACTACATACAGGTAATACTACATACAGGTAATATACACTATATACAGGTAATATACACTATATACAGGTAATATACACTACATACAGGTAATATACACCACATACAGGTAATACACACTACGTACAGGTAATACACACTATATACAGGTAATATACACTACATACAGGTAATATACACCACATACAGGTAATACACACTACGTACAGGTAATACACACCACATACAGGTAATACTACATGCAGGTAATACTACATACAGGTAATACTACATACAGGTAATATACTCTACATACAGGTAATACACACTACATACAGGTAATACTACATACAGGTAATATACACTACATACAGGTAATATACACTACATACAGGTAATATACACTATATACAGGTAATATACACTACATACAGGTAATACTACATACAGGTAATATACACTACATACTGGTAATATACACTATATACAGGTAATATACACTACATACAGGTAATATACACTATATACAGGTAATACACACTATATACAGGTAATACTACATACAGGTAATATACACTACATACAGGTAATACACACTACATACAGGTAATACTACATACAGGTAATATACACTACATACAGGTAATACTACATACAGGAAATATACACTACATACAGGTAATACTTCATACAGGTAATATACACTATATACAGGTAATACTATATACAGGTAATATACACTACATGCAGGTTGTATACAGGTAATACTACATACAGGTAATACTACATACAGGTAATATACACTATATACAGGTAATACTACATACAGGTAATATACACTACATACAGGTAATATACACTACATACAGGTAATACACACTATATACAGGTAATACTACATACAGGTAACATACACTATATACAGGTAATACACACTACATACAGGTAATATACACTATATACAGGTAATACTACATACAGGTAATACTACATACAGGTAATATACACTATATACAGGTAATACACACTACATACAGGTAATACACACTATATACAGGTAATATACACTACATACAGGTAATACTACATACAGGTAATACACACTATATACAGGTAATATACACTATATACAGGTAATACACACTACATACAGGTAATACTACATACAGGTAATATACACTACATACAGGTAATACTATATACAGGTAATACTACATACAGGTAATATACACTATATACAGGTAATACTACATACAGGTAATATACACTACATACAGGTAATACACACTATATACAGGTAATATACACTACATACAGGTAATACTACATACAGGTAATACTATATACAGGTAATACACACTACATACAGGTAATACACACTACATACAGGTAATACTATATACAGGTAATATACACTATATACAGGTAATACTATATACAGGTAATATACACTATATACAGGTAATACTATATACAGGTAATACACACTACATACAGGTAATACACACTACATACAGGTAATACTATATACAGGTAATACTATATACAGGTAATATACACTACATACAGGTAATATACACTACATACAGGTAATACTACATACAGGTAATACTATATACAGGTAATACTATATACAGGTAATACTATATACAGGTTATACTATATACAGGTTATACTACATACAGGTAATACTACATACAGGTAATATACACTACATACAGGTAATACTATATACAGGTAATATACACTACATACAGGTAATACTACATACAGGTAATACTGCATACAGGTAATACTATATACAGGTTATACTACATACAGGTAATACTACATACAGGTAATATACACTACATACAGGTAATACTATATACAGGTAATATACACTACATACAGGTAATATACACTATATGGCTGGGTTCACACGCTGTAACTGTGCGGCTGTATTTTTTATGCGTCTGTAAATGTGCGGATGAAACTCCGGCCGTGGGAAAAAATAGACATGCGGCTCAAAACATACGGTCATTTACTTGGAAATCTGGTTCAACTAAAAATAACAAATAAAATCTTAAGAAAGTGATGGAAACACCTCTGGATGCATCTGGGAAAGCAGGGACACAGTTTACATGAATCGCTATTACCGGGGTTTGCGATCCTCTGCAGTATGCCGATGTCTCTCATGGTTAATATATTGAATTAATAAAACACATTTTCGTTGTAATAAAGTCCCTTTCGTTGTTCAATAATTTATTTCTAACGAATCCATCATTTTGCTATTAAATATACTGTTAAAATAAATAGATATATAAATAAATGTATATTTATATATATATTTATTTTTTGACAGTATATTTCATTGCACAATGATGGATTCGTTAGAATTAAATTATTGAACAACGAAACTGATTTTATTTCAACGAAAATGTGTTTTATTAATTAAATATTAATTAGTACAGGAAGCTCCATAAGCCGTTAATTCATATTGCCGGTAATAGAGCTTTCTGTACTAATCATCACTTTACTTTACTGAAAACATCAAATGCTAATTATGTTATCACAATAGTATTATTAGAAGAAACATTTAGAATTATATGTGCGCTCAGCTGATTGGCTGATCGGCTCAGCGCACATATTAAGAGCCGTTCGCAGCACAGTGACTTCATTGTGCTGCGGACCAGCGAAGAGGACACATCGGGGTGAGTATAGAGCTCTCCCCACCCCCTCCCCAGCAAGGAAGGGGGGGTCAGTTAACCCCTTCCTTGCTGGGATGGGTGCAGTCTGACATCAGTCTGGCCCCCAGGGGGTAAGGGGGATACGATACATCCTCCCTTAACCCCTTGGGGGCCAGACTGTAAGCAGCGATCTGTAAAGATGCTGCATACTGTAAGGAGCACAACACCGCTCACAATGATGGGTGTTGTGCTCCTGTTTGTGTGTTTTTTGTGTGTTTCTCCCTTTTTGTTTTTCAGATATCGGTATCCTGGGGATTACGTCGGATTACGTGGACTACGTCGATGACCAGCGGTTGTTGTTTGAATTTTTTTTAATAAAATGGTCAATGAGGGGTGTGGGGGTGTTTTTATTTGAATAAAAAAATTTGTAAACTTGTGTCTTGTCTTTATTTCTTTACTTTATAGACGTAGTAGTGGAAGCCGTCTAATAGACGGAATCCATTACTAAGTTGGGGCCTAGTGTTAGCCGGTATAAAATGGCTAACACTAACCCCCTATTATTACCCCAGTACCCAATGCCACCAGGGGTACTGGGAAGAGCCGGGTGCCAGTGGTCCCGGAGCGTCAAAATTGGCGCTCCTGGACCGGGCGGCAGCAGGCTGGTAAGATTTAGGCTGGGGAGGGCCTAAACCAATGGCTCTTCCCACCCTGGTGTTACCAGGCTGCTGTCGTTTGGTTTTTAACCCTGCTGGTTATAAAAATAGGGGGGACCCTATGCGTTTTTTTTTAAAATAAATAAATAATTAAAAAAAAACCGCATAGGGTCCCCCCTATTTTTATAACCAGCCGGGTTAAAAACCAAACGACAGCAGCCTGGTAACACCAGGGTGGGAAGAGCCATTGGTTTAGGCCCTCCCCAGCCTAAATCTTACCAGCCTGCTGCCGCCCGGTCCAGGAGCGCCAATTTTGACGCTCCGGGACCACTGGCACCCGGCTCTTCCCAGTACCCCTGGTGGCATTGGGTACTGGGGTAATAATGGGGGGTTAGTGTTAGCCATTTTATACCGGCTAACACTAGGCCCCAACTTAGTAATGGATTCCGTCTATTAGACGGCTTCCACTACTAAGTCTATAAAGTAAAGAAATAAAGACAAGACACAAGTTAAAAAATTTTTTTATTCAAATAAAAACACCCCCACACCCCTCATTGACCATTTTATTAAAAGAAATTCAAAGAACAACCGCTGGTCATCGACGTAGTCCATGGAATCCGACGTAATCCCCAGGATACCGATATCTGAAAAACAAAAAGGGAGAAACACACAAAAAACACACAAACAGGAGCACAACACCCATCATTGTGAGCAGTGTTGTGCTCCTTACAGTATGCAGCATCTTTACAGATCGCTGCTTACAGTCTGGCCCCCAAGGGGTTAAGGGAGGATGTATCGTATCCCCCTTACCCCTTGGGGGCCAGACTGATGTCAGACTGCACCCATCCCAGCAAGGAAGGGGTTAACTGACCCCCCCTTCCTTGCTGGGAGGGGTGCAGTGCTGGGGAGGGGGTGGGGAGAGCTCTATACTCACCCCGATGTTGTCTCTTCGCTGGTCCGCAGCACAATGAAGTCACTGTACTGCGGACCGGCTCATTATATGTGCGCTCAGCCGATCAGCCAATCAGCTGAGCGCACATATAATTCTAAATGTTTCTTCTAATAATGCTATTGTCATAACATAATTAGAAGAAACAATTGATGTTTTCAGTAAAGTAAAGTGATGATTAGTACAGAAAGCTCTATTACCGGCAATATGAATTAACGGCTTATGGAGCTTCCTGTACTAATTAATATTTAATTAATAAAACACATTTTCGTTTAAATAAATTCAGTTTCTTTGTTCAATAATTTATTTCTAACGAATCCATCATTGTGCAATTCAATATACTGTCAAAAAATAAATATATAGATAAATATACATTTATTTATATATATATTTATTTTAACAGTATATTTAATTGCAAAATGATGGAATCGTTAGAAATAAATTATTGACCAACGAAAGTGACTTGATTACAAAGAAAATGTGTTTTAGTAATTTAATATATTAACTATTAGAGGCATCGGCATTCGGCATCATTGCCGGCTATTTTTGAAGTACTCCGTACGGACCGCCTGTCAATCCTCGGCCGCATGTTCAGCCGCAAACAATGGTCTTGTTCATTTTTTACGGGTCCGTTTACGATAGGGCCGTAGATTCATACATAGTGTGCACTGTGCAGCCGCATATCCTATACTTCCAAGCATACACACGAACCACCAAAAATACCGCCGCACAATTACAGCCGCAAATACAGCTGCACTGTTACAACGTGTGAACCGAGCCTATACAGGTAATACTACATACAGGTAATACTACATACAGGTAATATACACTATATACAGGTATTACACACTACATACAGGTAATATACACTATATACAGGTAATACTATATACAGGTAATATACACTATATACAGGTAATACTACATACAGGTAATATACACTACATACAGGTAATACTACATACAGGTAATATACACTACATACAGGTAATATACACTATATACAGGTATTACACACTACATACAGGTAATATACACTATATACAGGTAATACTATATACAGGTAATATACACTATATACAGGTAATACTACATACAGGTAATACACACTATATACAGGTTATACTCTATACAGGTAATATACTCTATATACAGGTAATACTACATACAGGTAATATACTCTACATACAGGTAATACTACATACAGGTAATACTACATACAGGTAATATACACTATATACAGGTAATACTGCATACAGGTAATAGATACTACATACAGGTAATAGACACTACATACAGGTAATAGATACTACATACAGGTAATATACTCTACATACAGGTAATACTACATACAGGTAATACTACATACAGGTTATATACACTACAAACAGGTAATACTACATACAGGTAATATACACTACATACAGGTAATACTACATACAGGTAATACTACATACAGGTAATATACACTATATACAGGTAATACACACTACATACAGGTAATATACACTATATACAGGTAATACATACTATATACAGGTAATACTACATACAGGTAATATACACTATATACAGGTAATATACACTACATACAGGTAATATACACTACATACAGGTAATATACACTATATACAGGTAATATACACTACATACAGGTAATACACACTATATACAGGTAATACTACATACAGGTAATATACACTATATACAGGTAATACACACTACATACAGGTTATATACACTACATACAGGTAATACTACATACAGGTAATATACACTACATACAGGTAATACTACATACAGGTAATATACACTATATACAGGTAATACTACATACAGGTAATATACACTACATACAGGTAATACTATATACAGGTAATATACACTACATACAGGTAATACTTCATACAGGTAATATACACTATATACAGGTAATACACACTACATACAGGTAATACTACATACAGGTAATACACACTATATACAGGTAATATACACTACATACAGGTAATATACACTACATACAGGTAATACTACATACAGGTAATACACAATACATACAGGTAATACTATATACAGGTTATATACACCACATACAGATAATACTACATACAGGTAATATACACTATATACAGGTAATATACACTATATACAGGTAATACTACATACAGGTAATATACACTATATACAGGTAATACTACATACAGGTAATACTACATACAGGTAATATACACTACATACAGGTAATACTACATACAGGTAATACACACTATATACAGGTAATACTATATACAGGTAATACTACATACAGGTAATATACACTACATACAGGTAATACTATATACAGGTAATATACACTACATACAGGTAATACTACATACAGGTAATACACACTATATACAGGTAATACTATATACAGGTAATACTACATACAGGTAATATACACTACATACAGGTAATACTATATACAGGTAATATACACTACATACAGGTAATACGCACTACATACAGCTATAATACACTACATACAGGTAATACTACATACAGGTAATATACACTATATACAGGTAATATACACTACATACAGGTAATATACACTACGTACAGGTAATACTATATACAGGTAATATACACTATATAGAGGTAATACTACATACAGGTAATATACACCACATACAGGTAATACTATATACAGGTAATACACACTATATACAGGTTATGCTACATACAGGTAATACTACATGCAGGTAATATACACTATATACAGGTAATATACACTACATACAGGTAATACTATATACAGGTAATATACACTATATACAGTTAATACTATATACAGGTAATATACACTACATACAGGTAATACTACATACAGGTAATACTACATACAGGTAATATACACTACATACAGGTAATACTACATACAGGTAATATACACTACATACAGGTAATACTACATACATGTAATATACACTACATACAGGTAATACTACATACAGGTAATATACTCTACATACAGGTAATACACACTATATACAGGTAATACTATATACAGGTAATATACACTACATACAGGTAATACTACATACAGGTAATATACACTATATACAGGTAATACTACATACAGGTAATATACACTATATACAGGTAATACTACATACAGGTAATACTACATACAGGTAATACTACATGCAGGTAATACTATATACAGGTAATATACACAACATACAGGTAATACTACATACAGGTAATATACACTACATACAGGTAATATACACTACATACAGGTAATACTATATACAGGTAATATACACTACATACAGGTAATATACACTACATATAGGTAATATACACTATATACAGGTAATACTATATACAGGTAATATACACTACATACAGGTAATACTACATACAGGTAATGTACACCACATACAGGTAATACTATATACAGGTAATACACACTATATACAGGTTATACTACATACAGGTAATATACACTACATACAGGTAATACTATATACAGGTAATATACACTACATACAGGTAATACTACATACAGGTAATCTACACTACATACAGGTAATACTACATACAGGTAATACACACTATATACAGGTAATATACACTACATACAGGTAATACACACTATATACAGGTAATATACATACAGGTAATACTATATACAGGTAATAAACACTATATACAGGTAATACTACATACAGGTAATACTACATACAGGTAATACTACATACAGGTAATACTATATACAGGTAATACACACTACATACAGGTAATACTACATACAGGTAATACACACTATGTACAGGTAATACACACTATATACAGGTAATATACACTACATACAGGTAATACTATATACAGGTAATACTACATACAGGTAATACACACTATATACAGGTAATACTACTTACAGGTAATATACACTATATGCAGGTAATACACACTACATACAGGTAATACACACTATATACAGGTAATACTACATAGAGTTAATACACACTACATACAGGTAATACTACATACAGGTAATATACACTGCATACAGGTAATACTACATAGAGGTAATACTATATACAGGTTATTCTACATACAGGTAATACTACATACAGGTAATATACACTACATACAGTACAGGTAATACTACATACAGGTAGTATACACTATATACAGGTAATACTATATATAGGTAATACTACATACAGGTAATACTACATACAGGTAATATACACTACATACAGGTAATACTATATACAGGTAATATACACTACATACAGGTAATACTATATACAGGTAATATACACTACATACAGGTAATACTACATACAGGTAAAATACACTATATACAGGTAATACTATATACAGGTAATACTATATACAGGTAATATACACTATATACAGGTAATACACACTATATACAGGTAATATACACTACATACAGGTAATACACACTACATACAGGTAATATACACTATATACAGGTAATACACACTATATACAGGTAATATACACTACATACAGGTAATATACACTACATACAGGTAATACACACTACATACAGGTAATATACACTATATACAGGTAATACACACTATATACAGGTAATATACACTATATACAGGTAATTTACACTATATACAGGTAATACTATATACAGATAATATACACTACATACAGGTAATACTACATACAGGTAAAATACACTATATACAGGTAATACTATATACAGGTAATAATATATACAGGTAATATACACTATATACAGGTAATACACACTATATACAGGTAATATACACTACATACAGGTAATACACACTACATACAGGTAATATACACTATATACAGGTAATACACACTATATACAGGTAATATACACTACATACAGGTAATACTACATACAGGTAATCTATATCATAAAAATCAAAGTCTGTCTGTCTGTCTGTCGGTCCTCTATAGACTTCCAAACGCCTGAACCGTTTGACCCCAAATTTGGCCCACAGATACATTGGGTGCCCGGGAAGGTTATTGGGAAGGTCCCGTCCCCGCCAGATGTACAGGAGGGGAGGGGGAGGGGGAAGAGCGGCGCCCCATAGAGATGAATGGGAAAATCTCCTCACTGCAAACACAGGTGATATAATTAGCTGCAGCAGACACGGCAGTTGGAGCCTTAGCAACCAATAGGATTACTGCTTTCATTTTCACAGGGAGCAATGGTTGCTAGGGAAGCTGCCTCACAACATCCACAGTAATAACTGGTAGACCCCCTACTCCATCTATACAGTACATGTATACAGGACCCCCTACTCCATCTATACAGTACAGGTATACAGGACCCCCTACTCCATCTATACAGTACATGTATACAGGGCCCCCTACTCCATCTATACAGTACATGTATACAGGACCCCCTACTCCATCTATACAGTACATGTATACAGGACCCCCTACTCTATCTATACAGTACATATATATACAGGCCCCCCTACTCCATCTATACAGTACATGTATACAGGACCCCCTACTCCATCTATACAGTACATGTATACAGGACCCCCTACTCCATCTATACAGTACATGTATACAGGACCCCCTACTCTATCTATACAGTACATATATATACAGGCCCCCCTACTCCATCTATACAGTACATGTATACAGGACCCCCTACTCCATCTATACAGTACATGTATATACAGGACCCCCTACTCCATCTATACAGTACATGTATACAGGACCTCCTACTCCATCTATACAGTACATGTATATACAGGACCCCCTACTCCATCTATACAGTACATGTATACAGGACCCCCTACTCCATCTATACAGTACAGGTATACAGGACCCCCTACTCCATCTATACAGTACATGTATACAGGACCCCCTACTCCATCTATACATTACAGGTATATACAGGGCCCCCTACCCCATCTATACAGTACATGTATATACAGGGCCCCCTACTCCATCTATACAGTACATGTATATACAGGACCCCCTACTCCATCTATACACTACATGTATATACAGGACCCCCTACTCCATCTATACAGTACATGTATATACAGGGCCTCCTACTCCATCCATACAGTACATGTATATACAGGACCCCCTACTCCATTTATACAGTACATGTATATACAGGACCCCCTACTCCATCTATACAGTACATGTATATACAGGGCCCCCTACTCCATCTATACAGTACATGTATATACAGGGCCTCCTACTCCATCTATACAGTACATGTATATACAGGGCCCACTACTCCATCTATACAGTACATGTATATACAGGACCCCCTACTCCATCTATACAGTACATATATATACAGGGCCCACTACTCCATCTATACAGTACATATATATACAGGGCCCCCTACTCCATCCATACAGTACATGTATATACAGGACCCCCTACTCCATCTATACAGTACATGTATATACAGGGCCCCCTACTCCATCCATACAGTACATGTATACAGGACCCCCTACTCCATCTATACAGTACATGTATATACAGGACCCCCTACTCCATCTATACAGTACACGTATACAGGGCCCCCTACTCCATCTATACAGTACATGTATACAGGACCCCCTACTCCATCTATACAGTACATGTATATACAGGACCCCCTACTCCAACTATACAGTACATGTATATACAGGGCCCCCTACTCCATCTATACAGTACATGTATACAGGGCCCCCTACTCCATCTATACAGTACATGTATATGCAGGACCCCCTACTCCATCTATACAGTACATGTATATACAGGACCCCCTACTCCATCTATACAGTACATGTATATACAGGACCCCCTACTCCATCTATACAGTACATGTATATACAGGACCCCCTACTCTATCTATACAGTACAGGTATACAGGACCCCCTACTCTATCTATACAGTACAGGTATACAGGACCCCCTACTCCATCTATACAGTACATGTATATACAGGACCCCCTACTCCATCTATACAGTACATGTATATACAGGACCTCCTACTCCATCTATACAGTACATGTATATACAGGACCCCCTACTCCATCTATACAGTACATGTATACAGGACCCCCTACTCCATCTATACAGTACATGTATATACAGGACCCCCTACTCCATCTATACAGTACATGTATATACAGGACCCCCTACTCCATCTATACAGTACATGTATATACAGGGCCCCCTACTCCATCTATACAGTACATGTATATACAGGACCCCCTACTCCATCTATACAGTACATGTATACAGGGCCCCCTACTCCATCTATACAGTACATGTATACAGGACCCCCTACCCCACCTATACAGTACATGTATACAGGACCCCCCATTCCATCTATACAGTACATGTATACAGGACCCCCTACCCCACCTATACAGTACATGTATACAGGACCCCCCATTCCATCTATACAGTACATGTATACAGGACCCCATACTCCATCTATACAGTACATGTATATACAGGACCCCCTACTCCATCTATACAGTACATGTATACAGGGCCCCCTACTCCATCTATACAGTACATGTATATACAGGACCCCCTACTCCATCTATACAGTACATGTATACAGGGCCCCCTACTCCATCTATACAGTACATGTATACAGGACCCCCCATTCCATCTATACAGTACATGTATACAGGACCCCCTACTCCATCTATACAGTACATGTATACAGGGCCCCCTACTCCATCTATACAGTACATGTATACAGGACCCCTACCCCACCTATACAGTACATGTATACAGGACCCCCCATTCCATCTATACAGTACATGTATACAGGACCCCCTACTCCATTTATACAGTACATGTATAGGGCAGTATTACCAGCTGCTGCTGCCCTAAGCACTAAAACTGAAGATGCCCCATCCTCACTCACCAATTAGCATCAGGATTGGTAGGTAATAGCTCCACACGTTACATTTAACACACGTCATAACAGACCTGACCAATACCACCATACTGTAACTGGATAACACCGCTATACCAGACCTGACCAATACCGCCATACTGTGACTGGATAACACCGCTATACCAGACCTGACCAATACCACCATACTGTGACTGGATAACACCGCTATACCAGACCTGACCAATACCGCCATACTGTGACTGGATAACACCGCCATACTGTGACTGGATAACACTGCCACACCAGACCTGAACAATACCACCATACTGTTACTGGATAACACTGTCATACCAGACCTGACCAATAATGCCATACTGTGACTGGATAACACTGCCATACCAGACCTGACCAATACCGCCATACCAGACCTGACCAATACCGACACACTATGACTGGATAACATCGCTATACCAGACCTGACCAATACCGCCATACCCCCCTTGAAAAGACACCAGATTTTCTGGCAAGTCTGAACGGGAGGGTACTGCCCCTCTGCAAGGTGCTACCCTAGGCACCAGACCATGGGTGCCTAATGGTAAATACGCCCCTGCAGATATACAGGACACTACAGGTATACAGGACCCCAAAACTATACACTACAGGTGCACGGGACCTCCACCAACTATATACTACAGGTATACAGGACCTCCACCAACTATATAATACAGGTATATAGGACCCCAAACTATACACTACAGGTATACAGGACCCCAAAACTATACACTACAGGTATACAGGAACTCCACCAACTATATACTACAGGTATATAGGACCCCAAACTATACACTACAGGTATACAGGACCTCAAAACTATACACTACAGGTATACAGCACCTTCACTAACTCTATACTACAGGTATACAGGACCCCAAACTATACACTACAGGTTTACAGGAAGCCAAAACTATACACTACAGGTATACAGCACCCCACCAACTCTATACTACAGGTATACAGGACCCCAAAGCTATACACTACAGGTATACAGGAACTCCACCAACTATATAGTACAGGTATATAGGACCCCGAACTATATACTACAGGTATACAGGACCCCAAAACAATACACTACATGTATACAGGACCTCCACCAACTCTATACTACAGGTATACAGGACTCTCAAACTATGCACTACAGGTATACAGGACCCCCGAACTATATACTACAGGTATACAGGACCACAAAACAATACACTACATGTATACAGGACCTCCACCAACTCTATACTACAGGTATACAGGACCCTCAAACTATGCACTACAGGTATACAGGACCCCCGAACTATATACTACAGGTATACAAGACCTTCACCAATTATACACTACAGGTATCCAGGACCCTCAAACTATAAACTACAGGTATACAATACCTCCACCAACTATACATTACAGGTATACAGCACCAACTATATACTACAGGTATACAGGACCCCCACTACACACTACAGGTATACAGGATCCCCCCAACTATACACTATAGGTATACAGCCCCCCAACTATGCACTACAGATATGCGAGACCCCTAAAAACTATACACTGTGGGTATACAGAACCCCTCCAACTATGCACTACAGGTATACACTAATTCCACTGATTAACTCAGATGAAACAATACCTATCGCTTGGCCTCCTGGGCACCTTAGAACAAATCTAATTAACACACTGACACTTTATACCCGGGCAGCGCCGGGTACATTTTCTAGTATACACTATATACAGGTAATACACTCTATATACAGGGAATACTATATACAGGTAATACACTCTATATACAGGTAATACTACATACAGGTAATATACACTATATACAGTTAATATACACCACATACAGGTAATACTACATACAGGTAATACACACTACATACAGGTAATACTTCATACAGGTAATACTACATACAGGTAATATACACTACATACAGGTAATACTACATACAGGTTATACACATTATATACAGGTAATACACACTACATACAGGTAATATACACTATATACAGGTAATATACACTACATACAGGTAATATACACTATATACAGGTAATACTACATACAGGTAATATACACTACATACAGGTAATACACATTATATACAGGTAATACACACTACATACAGGTAATACACACTATATACAGGTAATATACACTACATACAGGTAATACTATATACAGGTAATATACACTATATACAGGTAATACTATATACAGGTAATACTACATACAGGTAATATACACTACATACAGGTAATACTACATACAGGTAATATACACTATATACAGGTAATACTACATACAGGTAATACACACTACATACAGGTAATACACACTATATACAGGTAATATACACTATATACAGGTAATACTACATACAGGTAATATACACTATATACAGGTAATACTACATACAGGTAATACACACTACATACAGGTAATACTATATACAGGTAATATACACTACATACAGGTAATACACACTACATACAGGTAATATACACTATATACAGGTAATACTATATACAGGTAATACACACTATACAGGTAATATACACTATATACAGGTAATACACACTACATACAGGTAATACTACATACAGGTAATATACTCTATATACAGGTAATACTATATACAGGTAATACTATATACAGGTAATACACACTATACAGGTAATACTACATATACCAAAAAAAAGAGAACAAATGCTGAAATTTCGTAGCAAATACCATATATATCTTTATTGAATATACATAAAAACCACTAACATAAAAGAGAGAGACAGACCAAACATTAAAAAGAACAGTGACTATCCTGGAGGTGTTTCTAAAGTAACCAGATCACATATGCTGGAATCTCTGACCGACAACAAATGTCACAGAACAGGGGGATGTATTCACATATTAGGACACTACAGTACATGTGATAAATAATAAAGTGCAAGTGCATTCAATTCATGGACTCAGCCCACAGATAATTCATAAGTCTCTGATCCACCCTCCATCTAGTATTATTTCCCCATCAAATCAAGGGATCCAGACAGTGAAATACCTTTTATAATAGTATGCAATGTGTATCCTCCAGGACGCCACCACCCCGACGCGCGTTTCGTTGCCTTCGTCCGGGGGTCCGGGGTGGTGGCGCCCTGGAGGATATACATTGCATACTATTATAAAAGGTATTTCACTGTCTGGATCCCTTGATTTGATGGGGAAATAATACTAGATGGAGGGTGGATCAGAGACTTATGAATTATCTGTGGGCTGAGTCCATGAATTGAATGCACTTGCACTTTATTATTTATCACATGTACTGTAGTGTCCTAATATGTGAATACATCCCCCTGTTCTGTGACATTTGTTGTCGGTCAGAGATTCCAGCATATGTGATCTGGTTACTTTAGAAACACCTCCAGGATAGTCACTGTTCTTTTTAATGTTTGGTCTGTCTCTCTCTTTTATGTTAGTGGTTTTTATGTATATTCAATAAAGATATATATGGTATTTGCTACGAAATTTCAGCATTTGTTCTCTTTTTTTTGGTATAATTTGTGTTTGCTGTAGTGGCGGTATAACGGCCGATTGCAATGGACCTAGAATTATTAGTATGAGTATCTTATAGGTATACAACCATTGCATGTAGACAAAACCGTGAATTTAAGGTAATACTACATACAGGTAATATACACTACATTCAGGTAATACTATATACAGGTAATACACACTACATACAGGTAATATACACTATATACAGGTAATACACACTACATACAGGTAATACACACTACATACAGGTAATATACACTATATACAGGTAATACTACATACAGGTAATACACACTACATACAGGTAATACACATTATATACAGGTAATACACACTACATACAGGTAATATACACTATATACAGGTAATACACACTATATACAGGTAATACTACATACAGGTAATATACACTATATACAGGTAATACTACATACAGGTAATACACACTATATACAGGTAATACTACATACAGGTAATACACACTATATACAGGTAATATACACTACGTACAGGTAATACTACATACAGGTAATACACACTATATACAGGTAATACTACATACAGGTAATACACACTATATACAGGTAATATACACCACATACAGGTAATGTACACTACATGCAGGTAATATACACTACATACAGGTAATATACACTATATACAGGTAATACTACATACAGCTAATATACACTACATACAGGTAATACACACTACATACAGGTAATATACACTATATACAGGTAATACACACTACATACAGGTAATACTACATACAGGTAATATACACTATATACAGGTAATACTACATACAGGTAATATACTCTACATACAGGTAATATACACCACATACAGGTAATATACACTACATACAGGTAATATACACTACATACAGGTAATATACACACTATATACAGGTAATATATACTATATACAGGTAAAATACACTATATACAGGTAATACTACATACAGGTAATACTACATACAGGTAATACTACATACAGGTAATATACACTACATACAGGTAATACTATATACAGGTAATATACACTATATACAGGTAATACTACATACAGGTAATACACACTATATACAGGTAATACTACATACAGGTAATACACACTATATACAGGTAATATACACTACGTACAGGTAATACTACATACAGGTAATACACACTATATACAGGTAATACTACATACAGGTAATACACACTATATACAGGTAATATACACCACATACAGGTAATGTACACTACATGCAGGTAATATACACTACATACAGGTAATATACACTATATACAGGTAATACTACATACAGCTAATATACACTACATACAGGTAATACACACTACATACAGGTAATATACACTATATACAGGTAATACACACTACATACAGGTAATACTACATACAGGTAATATACACTATATACAGGTAATACTACATACAGGTAATATACTCTACATACAGGTAATATACACCACATACAGGTAATATACACTACATACAGGTAATATACACTACATACAGGTAATATACACACTATATACAGGTAATATATACTATATACAGGTAAAATACACTATATACAGGTAATACTACATACAGGTAATACTACATACAGGTAATATACACTACATACAGGTAATACTATATACAGGTAATATACACTATATACAGGTAATACTATATACAGGTAATACTACATACAGGTAATATACACTATATACAGGTAATACTATATACAGGTAATATACACTACATACAGGTAATACACATTATATACAGGTAATACACACTATATACAGGTAATACACACCACATGCAGGTAATACTACATACAGGTAATACTACATACAGGTAATACTACATACAGGTAATATACACTACATACAGGTAATACTATATACAGGTAATATACACTACATACAGGTAATATACACTATATACAGGTAATACTATATACAGGTAATACTACATACAGGTAATACTACATACAGGTAATACACACTACATACAGGTAATACTACATACAGGTAATATACACTACATACAGGTAATACTACATACAGGTAATACACACTATATACAGGTAATACTATATACAGGTAATATACACTACATACAGGTAATATACACTATATACAGGTAATACACACTACGTACAGGTAATACTACATACAGGTAATATACACTACATACAGGTTATACTATATACAGGTAATATACACTACATACAGGTAATACTACATACAGGTAATATACACTACATACAGGTAATACACACTACGTACAGGTAATACTACATACAGGTAATATACACTACATACAGGTTATACTATATACAGGTAATATACACTACATACAGGTAATACTACATACAGGTAATATACACTATATACAGGTAATACTACTTACAGGTAATACTACATACAGGTAATACTACATACAGGTAATACTACATACAGGTAATACACACTACGTACAGGTAATACTACATACAGGTAATACACACTATATACAGGTAATATACACTATATACAGGTAATACTACATACAGGTAATACACACTATATACAGGTAATATACACTATATACAGGTAATACTATATACAGGTAATATACACCACATACAGGTAATATACACTATATACAGGTAATACTATATACAGGTAATATACACTATATACAGGTAATATACAATATATACAGGTAATACTATATACAGGTAATATACACTATATACAGGTAATACTATATACAGGTAATATACACTATATACAGGTAATATACAATATATACAGGTAATACTATATACAGGTAATATACACTATATACAGGTTATACACACTATATACAGGTAATATACACTATATACAGGTTATACACACTATATACAGGTAATATACACTATATACAGGTAATATACACTATATACAGGTTATACACAGGGGGTTTATGTGTAATGACTGGAGTCGTGGATCCGCTGTACAGCTGCTAGTAATGGCACAGGGGGCGGAGTCTAAGGGGCTGCCGGTCTTCACCAGTGCTGACCATCAGATGGGATGGCGGCAGGCGCCCCCCAGGTTGCTGCCTCTGGCTAGGTGGCGGGCGAGGTAGAGATATGTAGGCAGGAACACAGCAGGAGTCACGGCAGGAACCACGAACAGCAGAGACGGTGCAGGAACCATGGGAGAGCTGGGAGCACAGACTATGGAAGCATGCAGAGGCCCAGGGGTCAGGGAGGTGGCCGCATTTAGAGGGGAAGGTCGGGTGCACTTAAAGCGAGTGTACCGTTAGAATCAATGGAGCTGCATCATAAAGGGGCGGGGACTCCTCCCACTGGGGGCCGGCTGGTCCTCCTCCAGTGCTTCACCTCTGGCCGGTGCCTGGGAATAGACCGACGCTGTATGCAGGAGAACTGGGCCACAGGTCAAAAAAGGACCACCGCATCGGCATCCCCACACCAGTGCCGAATTACTGCTGATAGGGAGGACTGCTGATAGGGAGGACTGCTGATAGGGAGGCTGGAGACTGTTATGACAGGGAGGCTGGCGGCATAGAGTGTCATTATGACAGGGGGGCTGGCGGCATAAACTGTCATTATGACAGGGGGGCTGGCGGCATAGAGTGTCATTATGACAGGGGGGCTGGCGGCATAGAGTGTCAATATGACAGGGGGGCTGGCGGCATAGAGTGTCATTATGACAGGGGGGCTGGCGGCATAGAGTGTCATTATGACAGGGGGGCTGGCGGCATAGAGTGTCATTATGACAGGGGGGCTGGCGGCATAGAGTGTCATTATGACAGGGGGGCTGGCGGCATAGAGTGTCATTATGACAGGGGGGCTGGCGGCATAGAGTGTCATTATGACAGGGGGGCTGGCGGCATAGAGTGTCATTATGACAGGGGGGCTGGCGGCATAGAGTGTCATTATGACAGGGGGGCTGGCGGCATAGAGTGTCATTATGACAGGGGGGCTGGCAACATTCCACTGCAGAATTCCGCTGCTCTTGCTCTGTGTGCACGGAACCTAAGGGGTTAATCCTAGAATGATAAACAAGGGGCATAGATATTTCTATAGAGTGAGGAATCCTGATACAATGTATAGTGGATGGAATAGTCACCGACTCTCTGTGTCCTCCGGTACAGGCTCCCCCAAGGAAAGAGAAATATTCCAGAAAGCCAAGGACAAGCTGAGGCCTCGCATGGCGACCCGCTTTGCAGCAATGTCCGTCCGCGATGAAAAGCCAGAGGAGGAGGCCGTCAAGCCGGAATTTTCTGGCACCTTTAAGAACAATGAAACCCAGGTTGGTGAGGACCTGACCATGGAACTTACCCTCAAAAGCACATCGGCCAACACCCGGACCGTGCAGGTGAAGATGACGGCTACCGCCATAGTATATAACAGTACCCCAGTCATGGAGATCCTCACCCAATCACAGGCCGTCACACTGGGAGCCAAAGAAGGTGTGTATAACCCTGTATATATCCATCCTCCCTCCCCCTCATCCTCCCATCCCCCCTCATCCTCCCTCCCCCTCATCCTCCCATCCCCCCTCATCCTCCCTCTGTCTCTCATCCTCCCTCCCCTCTCATCCTCCCTCCCTCTGTCTCTCATCCTCCCTCCCCTCTCATCCTCCCTCCCTCCCATCCTCCCTCTGTCTCTCATCCTCCCTCTGTCTCTCATCCTCCCTCCCCTCTCATCCTCCCTCCCTCTGTCTCTCATCCTCCCTCCCTCTGTCTCTCATCCTCCCTCCCTCTGTCTCTCATCCTCCCTCCCTCCCATCCTCCCTCTGTCTCTCATCCTCCCTCCCTCTGTCTCTCATCCTCCCTCCCTCTGTCTCTCATCCTCCCTCTCTCTGTCTCTCATCCTATTGTGGGGGGGGGATGTGTTACCGCTCTAAGGCCCCATTCACATGTCTGTTATTGTGGACGCACTTAGACCCCATTGCTTTCTTTGTGCCTCTTCACACAGCAGCAAAAATAAAAGGAGATATTCTAGTGCAGCACAGAACATTCTATGGGCGCGGGCCTCGGCCCCGTGTCTGCCCTCTGGGGGCCGGCTTTGGTCCCGTGTCCGCCCTCTGGGGGCCGGTTTTGGCCCCGTGTCCGCCCTCTGGGGGCCGGCTTTGGCCCCGTGTCCGCCCTCTGGGGGCCGGCTTTGGTCCCTTGTCCGCCCTCTGGGGGCCGGCTTTGGTCCCGTGTCCGCCCTCTGGGGGCCGGTTTTGGCCCCGTGTCCGCCCTCTGGGGGCCGGCTTTGGCCCTGTGTCTGCCCTCTGGGGGCCGGCTTTGGTCCCGTGTCCGCCCTCTGGGGGCCGGCTTTGGCCCCGTGTCTGCCCTCTGGCGGCCGGCTTTGGCCCCGTGTCCGCCCACATACAGCTCCATCTAATGCCCCCTCCATGTTTCTTCCTTTTCAGAGAAAAGTATTTCATGGAAGATAACGTACCCCAAGTATAAGAACGCGATAACCCCGGACAACATGATCGAGGTGGTGGCCGTGTGTGAGGATGAGATGGGAGGAAGCCTGCTGGTGGACAAAGTGGTGACGCTGAAGAACCCGCCACTCCTGCTGAGGGTATGCGGACCGCCATGTATCACAGGATCGGGGCCGCCATGTATTATAGGACCAGGACTGCACATATTATAGGACCGGGACCACCATGTATTATAAGACCGGGGCCGCACTGTATTATAGGATCGGGGCCGCCGTGCATTATAGGACCGGGACCACCATGTATTATAAGACCGGGGCCGCACTGTATTATAGGACCAGGACTGCACATATTATAGGACCGGGGCCGCCGTGTATTATAGGACCGGGACCACCGTGTATTATAGGACTGGGACCACCGTGTATTATAGGACCGGGGCTGCACTGTATTATAGGATCGGGGCCGCCGTGCATTATAGGACCGGGACCACCATGTATTATAAGACCGGGGCCGCACTGTATTATAGGACCAGGACTGCACATATTATAGGACCGGGGCCACCGTGTATTATAGGACCGGGGCTGCACTGTATTATAGGATCGGGGCCGCCGTGTATTATAGGACCGGGACCACCATGTATTATAAGACCGGGGCCGCACTGTATTATAGGACCAGGGCTGCACGTATTATAGGACCGGGACCACCGTGTATTATAAGACCGGGGCCGCACTGTATTATAGGACCGGGACCACCGTGTATTATAGGACTGGGACCACCGTGTACTATAGGAACAGGGCCGCCGTGTATTATAGGACTGAGACCGCCGTGTATTATAGGACTGAGACCGCCGTGTATTATAGGACAGGGACTGCCGTGTATTATAGGACAGGGACCGTCGTGTATTATAGGACCGGGGGCTGTCGTGTATTATAGGACCGGGGGCTGTCGTGTATTATAGGACCGGGGGCTGTCGTGTATTTGAGGTGGTGACAGTGTGCTGTAGCTGTACCTGAGGTGGTGACAGTGTGCTGTAGCTGTACCTGAGGTGGTGACAGTGTGCTGTAGCTGTAGCTGAGGTGGTGTGCTGTAGCTGTAGCTGAGGTGGTGACAGTGTGCTGTAGCTGTACTTGAGGTGGTGACAATGTGCTGTAGCTGTACCTGAGGTGGTGACGGTGTGCTGTAGCTGTACCTGAGGTGGTGACAATGTGCTGTAGCTGAGGTGGTGACAATGTGCTGTAGCTGTACTTGAGGTGGTGACAATGTGCTGTAGCTGTAGCTGGCAGTCCCCTTGTGAGTTTGGTACCTTTTGGTAATGTGTCAGAGTGGATTATGCCCAATCTCAGTTCTCCTACTGTAATGAAGAGTCAATGAGGAGTTGTGGCTCGGTGTTTGTGCCGCACTCTGGCCGCCTCACCACTGCTTCCTCCTCCCTATTCCTCATGAATAATCTCAGCTGAGCAAGGAGGAGGCCGGGCAGCAGTCAGCCAGTATCTGCCAACAGAGGACTGATCTGCAATCAGCTATAGTTGAATCTCCCAGCCTGTGTTGAAGCTGTGGTCTAGGGGTAAACCTCCTGTCTAGAGGCCAGCACCAGTTTGTTTTTCTTAGGCCTATTCCCCTGATGGAAATGAAGTTGTCAGTAACTTACCTGTGCTTGCTCTTCAGCACGGAGACCCGACGGTATCCCTGGCAACCAGGAACGACGCGGTCTCACATCACTCGGAGCCAGCCGCCCCGTCCAGCTGAGCGGTATTGCACTCAGGCTGAGTGACAGATCGCTCCTCCACTCAGCCTGTAGTGCCCTAGCTGCAGTGTGGCTGGACTCAGGAGGCCGGACCTAGTTAGGTAAAACTAGTCCCAGCTCCCCTTGTCTCCTATTCCTGTGTTCCCTGTCCAAACCTCCCTCGCTTTTGCTATTGTTCCGCCCATTACCCGACCTTCTGTCTGACCACCGACTATTCGCTATCTTACCGATTTTGTACTTCGCTGCCCGTTGTTGGTGACTTGGCTTGTTCACTCTGCTTTATTGTGTTTGAATGTGTGTAAAACAAAACGCAGACAGATGAACAGAGTAGAAGCCGCCTCCGTGGTTGTCCGCGGCTGCTTAGGACCGTCCGTGGCAAGTAGGCAGGGACAGGGGGGTGGGTCTAGCTTCAGGGCCCACTGTCTCGTACTGTCTCTGTCTTTGCTTTCCTGACAATATTTATTTATCTCATTTTCAAAAGGTGCAAAGAATTCCCTATCAGGGCCAAATGAATTTAGTTTAACACAATGATGAAGAAAATAAATAAATAACTATATTTCATTTCATCAGGGGACTCGAACTAACGAGAACAAACTGGTGCTGGTCTCTAGCCAGGAGATTTACCCCTAGACCACAGCTCCAACACAGGCTGGGAGATTCAACTATAGCTGATTGGAGATCAGTCCTCTGTTGGCAGATACTGGCTGACTGCTGAGCGAGAAGGAGGCCGGGCAGCAGAGATTATTCATGAAGAATAGGGAGGAGGAAGCAGTGGTGAGGAGGCCAGAGTGTGGCACAAACACTGAGCCACAACTCCTCATTGACTCTTCATTACAGTAGGAGACGCAAGATAATCCACTGCAACTACACATTACCAAGGTACCATGCTCACTAGGGGACTGGCAGCACCTCGGGTACAGCTGCAGCACACTGTCACCCCCTCCCCAGGTACAGCTGCAGCGCACTGTCACCCCCTCCCCGGGTACAGCTGCAGCGCACTGTCACCCCCTCCCCGGGTACAGCTGCAGCGCACTGTCACCCCCTCCCCGGGTACAGCTGCAGCGCACTGTCACCCCCTCGGGTACAGCCCTCAGGTACGGCTCCTGACATGCTGCATTGTAAAGGACAAGTCATTAACACTTTGCTCACCTCTCCCTGTGCTGTGCTGCCTCCTTCATGAACCGTCCACATTGAGATAGTTATTGGTTACATTGTTTCCCAAGGAGAAAAACTAATTTATCATTGGTTGGAGTCAGCAAAGCTCCATATACAACAGCCGATCCTGTTAGTTGTGAATATGGTGGATATTTACCTAATACTAGAAAATGTACCAGACGCTGCCCGTGTAGAAAGTGTCAATGTGTGTTTTTTTGTTTAAGGGAAATCGTCAGGAGCCCTATATACACTATATACCCCAACATTTCTGCACTGTTTGTGTAAATTGTAGCTTATGCACATTAGAAATAAACCAAACTGAGAGGTCTTGAGATAAGACTTTATACAGAGCCTGGTTATATACAACATTGGCAGTGTTATATACAGCCTGGTTCGAGGGGTCCTGTATACTTGTAGTATATAGTTGGTGGAGATCCTGTATACCTGTAGTATATAGTTTTGGGGTCCTGTATACATGTACTGTATAGTTGGAGTAGGGGGTCTACCAGTTATTTCTGTGGATCTGTTGTGAAGCAGCTGCCCAAGCAACCAATCAGATTCCAGCTCCCTGTGAAAATAAAAGTATTAATCCTTTGGTTGCTAAGGCTTCCAACTGCCATTACTGCTGGGGAGCTGCAGCGCTAATGATATCACCTGTGTGTGCAGTGTGGAGATTCTCTCAGTCATCTCTATGGGGCGCTCTTCCCCCTCCCCTCCTGTACATCTGGCAAGGACGGGACGGACGGACAGACTTTCATTTTTAGGGTAAACACACGCAGCAGATATGCAGCAGATTTGATACAGTGTTCAGTTATTTAGATCTAATCTGCTGCGTATCTGCTGCGTATCGCAGCAGTAAATATGCAGCGTATATGCCGTGTGTGTTTGTACCCTCATGATATAGATGAATAAATGGCTTTATAATGTCCTATATCTGCTGTCCGATATATACTATACCTGATGTCCAATATATACTATACCCGCTGCCCGATATATACCATACCTGCACCCTGATATATATACACTATACCTACTTAGCTGATTATATATATGCGCTATACCTGCCCCCTGATATATATATATATATATATATATATATATATATATATACACACACACTATACCTCCTGCCTGATTATATATATTATATATACATACATATACACTATGCCTGCCCCCTGATATGCTGTATATACACTATACCTGCCCCCTGATATACTGTATATATATATACAACGAATAGTCGGCAGCACTCCAAAATTGTGAAACAAACGTGGTATTTATTCCAAATCTATCATAACATCAAAGTAGTGACATGCAGCAAATAGACGCGACGTTTCGGCAGCCTCTGCGCTGCCATTCTCAAGCGCAGAGGCTGCCGAAACGTCGCGTCTATTTGCTGCATGTCACTACTTTGATGTTATGATAGATTTGGAATAAATACCACGTTTGTTTCACAATTTTGGAGTGCTGCCGACTATTCGTTGTATATGGACATTCATACCCCTGGTTGGGGAATCTGCTGGCACCAAACCACGTCTTACAAGGTAGTGCTGCTCCTATATCCTTTTCTTTATACTGTATATATACATATACACACACACACACACACACACACACATACACACTATACCTCCTGCCTGATATATATATACCTACTTAGCTGACTAATATATATTTATTTCTAGATCAACCAGCAAACTAAACTGAAACAAGTGACGACTGTGGACGTGATCTTCACCAATCCTATAAAGGAGAGCGTGGACGACAGCGTTCTGATTGTGGAGGGCAGCGGTCTGATGAGGAAGCCCCTGGTGGTCCGGTAAGTCTCCCATCACGTACAGCGTGCGCAGCAATAAGAAGAGACATTCTCCTATAATATATAGGAAGGGGTTACATGGCTGTAGGGGTCATGCCTCCGGCTGTATACCGTGTACAGGAGGGGGGTCCTAGTCATCCGGGGAGAAACCCCCCCTCCCCCACATGCCGGGTCCTGCAGCCGCACAATATCCGTATCACATAAATACTGGGGCTTATATCCAGGCCCTATCACCTCACAGGGTATATACTGACCGGGGTATACTCACTCTCTGATGTCATATACAGGGACACTGATATATACTGGACTCTCTATACTGTATATACCTGGACACTCTATGACAGGAGTACTGAACAACTCTTAGTGAGGGGCCACTTACCGGGGTCTATAGTCAGGTGACGGCCCGAGCTGAACATCAGTAGGAAACGGGTTTTGTTACTTTTCACAAACGTTGTTGAACTATTTACATACAGAATTGCTGCTTATTAGCGGGAAAACTGGCATGTTCTCTCTCACCGGCCCTTATATAGCCCCCCTGTGCGCCCTCCCCCTGTGGTATATATCCCCCTGTGCGCCCTCCCCCTGTAGTATATAGCCCCCTGTGCGCTCTCCCCCTGTAGTTTATAGCCCACCTGTGCGCTCTCCCCCTGTAGTTTATAGCCCACCTGTGCGCTCTCCCCCTGTAGTATATAGCCCACCTGTGCGCTCTCCCCCTGTAGTATATAGCCCCCTGTGCGCTCCCCCCCTGTAGTATATAGCCCCCTGTGCGCTCTCCCCCTGTAGTATATATCCCCCTGTGTGCTCTCCCCCTGTAGTATATAGCCCACCTGTGCGCTCTCCCCCTGTAGTATATAGCCCCCTGTGCGCTCTCCCCCTGTAGTATATAGCCCCCTGTGCGCTCTCCCCCTATAGTATATAGCCCCCTGTGCGCTCCCCCCCTGTAGTATATAGCCCCCTGTGCGCTCTCCCCCTGTAGTATATACCCCCCTGTGTGCTCTCCCCCTGTAGTATATAGCCCACCTGTGCGCTCTCCCCCTGTAGTATATAGCCCCCTGTGCGCTCTCCCCCTGTAGTTTATAGCCCACCTGTGCGCCCTCCCCCTGTAGTATATAGCCCCCTGTGCGCTCTCCCCCTGTTGTTTATAGCCCACCTGTGCGCTCTCCCCCTGTAGTTTATAGCCCACCTGTGCGCTCTCCCCCTGTAGTATATAGCCCACCTGTGCGCTCTCCCCCTGTAGTATATAGCCCCCTGTGCGCTCCCCCCCTGTAGTATATAGCCCCCTGTGCGCTCTCCCCCTGTAGTATATAGCCCCCCTGTGTGCTCTCCCCCTGTAGTTAATAGCCCACCTGTGCGCTGTCCCCCGGTAGTATATAGCCCCCTGTGCGCTCTCCCCCAGTATATAGCCCTCCTGTGCGCCCTCCCCCAGTAGTATATAGCCCCCCTGTGCACTGTCCCCCAGTAGTATATAGCCCCCCTGTGCACTGTCCCCCAGTAGTATATAGCCCCCCTGTGCGCTCTCCCCCTGTAGTATATAGCCCCCTGTGTGCTCTCCCCCTGTAGTATATAGCCCCCCTGTGTGCTCTCCCCCTGTAGTATATAGCCCCCCTGTGTGCTCTCCCCCTGTAGTATATAGCCCCCCTGTGTGCTCTCCCCCTGTAGTTTATAGCCCACCTGTGCGCTGTCCCCCAGTAGTATATAGCCCCCTCATTACGAGCGCTCATAGTTACTGTGCAGGGAGCGGCGCAGCTCAGTATACAGGTACACTAAGCCGCAGCCGGGGTCCGGACAGCTGAGGACCCCTGTTGTCCATGTAGATAACACCATAAAGTGTCCATGTATATAACATCATAGAGTGTACAGTATATTTCATAGTGTCTGTGTATATGACACCATAGAGTGTCCGTGTATATGACATCACAGAGTGTCCGTGTATATGACATCATAGAGTGTCCGTGTATATGACTGTGGTGTCCCACTTTTAGTGTCTTGTGCACCTCTCACAAAGTTCTCATTTCAGGTTAAGTGGTGATGAGGTATTCTAAAGTGTCACCACTAGGTGTCAGTGTTTCTTATATTAGTATGTTCTTATATGCACAGCTGCAGGAAATTATGGGTTAAGGTTTGTTGTACCATGTGTTTGTTGCTGACCAATAGGAGGTGCTCTCTTTTTCTACCTATCCTAACTCTCACACACTCACCCCCCTGTAGGAGGAGTTAGTTAGCTCTGTGTGGGAGGAAGTTCAGTTGAGTCTGGTCACAAAAGTGTACAGATGCAGTTAGAGACCAACAGTTCTATTGCTACTACCACTACGTTCAGTATGCAATGCTAAGCACCTTAATGGGAGAGGTCACTAAGGAACACCTTGACCCACGCCAGGAACATGTAAGAACAGCGTAGGGCAGTATCCTGACAAAAGAGGAACTAGCCTGGATAGGACAAAGTTACTGTAAAGAAGGTCTACGTATCCTATCGCACAGTGCAGTCAACTGGGATACCCCCGGAAACCCAGATAACCACGGCTGGGGCTTGTACTACCCTACTGGGACAGGTTCGACAATAACAGGGGGCAGAAGGTGGTCAGACCAAAGTCTAATACACGAGTACAAGTAACTATTGACTACAAAGATATCTTCCGGTTCCGGCAGAATACATTGCTACACTGGGTTGAAGCTCTTCTGGCGAACTCCTCTACTCTACAAACACCGCTACAACTACTTCTCTTACTTCTTCTTAAAGTGACAGTACCACCAGGCCCAGGCAGAAGCACTGGAGGCGGGCAGACCCACCCTCAGTGGGACGAAACTCCAGCCCCTCCATGACATGACTCCATTAGAATCAATAGAACCCTATCATAGAGGGGCGGGGGTTTCCTCCCACTAAGGGTGGGTTGGCCGCCTCCAGTGCTTCAGCCTGGGCCTGGTGGTACTGTCACTTTAAGCATCTGCTCCAGCACAAAAAGGTCAAGTACTAAAGTCTGTGTAACCATTTCTCTCTTCTGTGACACATGTCCTGTTATACTGAGAAGCTGCACAGTAAAGCTGTTACATGTTTATACTACCGGGACTCTCATCTCTTCCTCCGCACCAGCACCTATACACACACACACACACCACCTGTACACACACACACACACCACCTATACACACACACACACACACACCACCTATACACACACACAGCACCTATACACACACAGCACCTATACACACAGCATCAGCACCTATACACACACACACACACACACAGCACCTATACACACACAGCACCTATACACACACACACCACCGATACACACACACACAGCACCTATACACACACACAGCACCTATACACACAGCATCAGCACCTATACACACACACACACACACAACCTATACACACACACACAGCACCTATACACACACACACACACACACCACCTATACACACACACACACACACAGCACCTATACACACACAGCACCTATACACACACACACACACCACCTGTACACACACACACACACACCACCTATACACACACACACACACACCACCTATACACACACACACACACACCACCTATACACACACACACAGCACCTATACACACACAGCACCTATACACACACAGCATCAGCACCTATACACACACACACACACACACACACAGCACCTATACACACACAGCACCTATACACACACACACACACCACCGATACACACACACACAGCACCTATACACACACACAGCACCTATACACACAGCATCAGCACCTATACACACACACACACACACACACACAGCACCTATACACACACAGCACCTATACACACACACACACACCACCTGTACACACACACACACACCACCTATACACACACACACACACACACACACCACCTATACACACACACACAGCACCTATACACACACAGCACCTATACACACAGCATCAGCACCTATACACACACACACACACACACACACACAGCACCTATACACACACACACACACCACCTATACACACACACACCACCTATACACACAGCATCAGCACCTATACACACACACAGCACCACCTATACACACACACACAGCACCTATACACACACACACACCACCTATACACACACACACACCACCTGTACACACACACACACACCACCTATACACACACACAGCACCTATACACACACACACCACCTATACACACAGCATCAGCATCTATACACACACACAGCACCTATACACACACACAGCACCTATACACACAGCATCAGCACCTATACACACACACACACACAGCACCACCTATACACACACACACACACCACCTATACACACACACACACACCACCTATACACACACACACCACCTGTACACACACACACCACCTATACACACACACACACACCACCTATACACACACACACACACCACCTATACACACACACAGCACCTATACACACAGCATCAGCACCTACACACACACACACACAGCACCAACACACACAACCTATACACACACACACACAGCACCTATACACACACACACAGCACCTATACACACAGCATCAGCACCTATACACACACACACACAGCACCACCTATACACACACACAGCACCTATACACACACACAGCACCTATACACACAGCATCAGCACCTATACACACACACACACACACACACACAGCACCAGCACACACAGCATCAGCACCTATACACACACACACACAGCACCACCTATACACACACACAGCACCTATACACACAGCATCAGCACCTATACACACACACACAGCACCAGCACACACAGCATCAGCACCTATACACACACACACACACAGCACCACCTATACACACACACAGCACCTATACACACAGCATCAGCACCTATACACACACACACACACCACCTGTACACACACACACACACACACACACCACCTATACACACACACACAGCACCTATACACACACACAGCACCTATACACACATACACACACAGCACCACCTATACACACACACAGCACCTATACACACACACACACACACACAGCACCAGCACACACAGCATCAGCACCTATACACACACACACCACCTATACACACACACACACACACACCACCTATACACACACACAGCACCTATACACACACAGCCCCTATACACACAGCATCAGCACCTATACACACATACACATACACACACACACACACACACAGCACCACCTATACACACACAGCACCTATACACACAGCATCAGCACCTATACACACACACACACACACAGCACCAGCACACACAGCATCAGCACCTATACACACACACACACACCACCTGTACACACACACACACACACCACCTATACACACACACACAGCACCTATACACACACACAGCACCTATACACACACAGCACCTATACACACAGCATCAGCACCTATACACACACACACACACACACACCACCTATACACACACACAGCACCTATACACACACACAGCACCTATACACACAGCATCAGCACCTATACACACTAGCACCTATACACACAGCACCAGTACCTATACACACCAGCGCCTATACACACCAGCACCTATACACACAGTACCACACACCTATACACACAGCACCAGCACCTATACACACAGCAACAGCACCTATACACACTAGCACCTATACACACAGCACCAGCACCTATACACACAGCACCAGCACCTATACACACAGCACATCTATACACACAGCACCAGCACCTATACACACAGCACCAGCACCTATACACACACAGCACTAGCACCTATACACACAGCACCAGCACCTATACACACAGTACCACACACCTATACACACAGCACCAGTACCTATACACACCAGCACCTATACACACCAGCACCTATACACACACAGCACCAGCACCTATACACACCAGCACCTATACACACAGCACCAGCACCTATACACACAGCACCAGTACCTATACACACCAGCACCTATACACACCAGCACCTATACACACAGTACCACACACCTATACACACAGCACCAGTACCTATACACACCAGCACCTATACACACCAGCACCTATACACACCAGCATCTATACACACAGCACCTATACACACTAGCACCTATACACACAGCACCAGCACCTATACACACCAGCACCTATACACACAGTACCACACACCTATACACACAGCACCAGCACCTATACACACAGCACCTATACACACCAGCACCTATACACACAGCACCTATACACACAGCACCAGTACCTATACACACTAGCACCTATACACACAGCACCTATACACACCAGCACCTATACACACAGCACCTATACACACAGCACCAGTACCTATACACACAGCACCAGCACCTATACACACACAGCACCTATACACACAGCACATCTATACACACAGCACCAGCACCTATATACACAGCATCAGCACCTATACACACACACACACAGCACCTATACACACAGCACCTATACACACAGCACCAGCACCTATACACACAGCACCAGCACCTATACACACTAGCCGCACACCTTGGATTATTTCTCCCATCTTCTGTGGGTGGCGGTGCCGATAGTCCGGGTGGTTCAGTGGCCACTCAGGACTATCCTGACAAGATCACAGCAAAGAGAAAGTACACCGCCACTACAGGTCTACCGTGACAAGAGACCCATCACAGCCCGGCATTTGGGGAACAGCACAGCCGCAACACAAAGCAGGTACAAACATCCCACCTGTGGGCTGGACTAGCACCGGCGTCAGCACTATAACATCACTGAGGAGATATAAATATATATATCCTACCACATAACACCATAGCGCGTCCCTGTATATAGCACCATACAGTGTCCAGGTATATACAGTATAGAGCAGACATGCCATTATTTTTGTCCCGCCAGGCACTTCACAGTTTGAATTACAGCGCTGAGGCCACCCATATTATAATCTTGTAGGCTACTATATGTGACTATGGGAGAGGGCTGGCTACTATATGTGACTATGGGAGAGGGCTGGCTACTATATGTGACTATGGGGAGGGCTGGCTACTATATAAGAGACTATGGGGAGGGCTACCTACTATATAAGAGACTATGGGGGAGGGCTGGCTACTATATAAGAGACTGTGGGGAGGGCTGGCTACTATATATGTGACTATGGGAGAGGGCTGGCTACTATATATGTGACTATGGGGGAGGGCTGGCTACTATATAAGAGACTATGGGGAGGGCTGGCTACTATATAAGAGACTATAGGGAGGGCTGGCTACTATATAAGAGACTATGGGGAGGGCTGGCTACTATATAAGAGACTATGGGGAGGGCTGGCTACTATATAAGAGACTATGGGGGAGGGCTGGCTACTATATAAGAGACTATGGGGAGGGCTGGCTACTATATAAGAGACTATGGGGGAGGGCTGGCTACTATATAAGAGACTATGGGGGAGGGCTGGCTACTATATAAGAGACTATAGGGAGGGCTGGCTACTATATAAGAGACTATTGGGGAGGGCTGGCTACTATATAAGAGACTATGGGGAGGGCTGGCTACTATATAAGAGACTATGGGGGAGGGCTGGCTACTGTATATGTGACTAAGGGGAGGGCTGGCTACTATATAAGAGACTATGGGGGAGGGCTGGCTACTATATAAGAGACTATGGGGAGGGCTGGCTACTATATAAGAGACTATGGGGGAGGGCTGGCTACTATATAAGAGACTATGGGGAGGGCTGGCTACTATATAAGACTATGGGGAGGGCTGGCTACTATATAAGAGACTATGGGGGAGGGCTGGCTACTATATAATAGACTATGGGGGAGGGCTGGCTACTATATAAGAGACTATGGGGAGGGCTGGCTACTATATAAGACTATGGGGAGGGCTGGCTACTATATAGGAGACTATGGGGGAGGGCTCGCTACTATATAACAGACTATGGGGAGGGCTGACTACTATATGAGATTATGGGGGAGGGCTGGCTACTATATGTGACTATGGGGGAGGGCTGGCTACTATATAAGAGACTATGGGGAGGGCTGGCTACTATATATGTGACTATGGGGGAGGTCTGGCTACTATATAAGAGACTATCGGGAGGGCTGGCTACTATATAAGAGACTATGGGGGAAGGCTGGCTACTATATAAGAGACTATGGGGGAGGGCTGGCTACTATACAGGAGACTATGGGGGAGGGCTGGCTACTATATACGAGACTATGGGGAGGGCTGGCTACTATATACGAGACTATGGGGGAAGGCTGGCTACTATATAAGAGACTATGGGGGAAGGCTGGCTACTATATAAGAGACTATGGGGGAGGGCTGGCTACTATACAGGAGACTATGGGGGAGGGCTGGCTACTATATACGAGACTATGGGGAGGGCTGGCTACTATATACGAGACTATGGGGAGGGCTGGCTACTATATAAGACTATGGGGGAGGGCTGGCTACTATATAAGACTATGGGGGAGGGCTGGCTACTATATAAGAGACTATGGAGGAGGGCTGGCTACTATATAAGAGACTATGGGGAGGGCTGGCTACTATATAAGAGACTATGGGGGAGGGCTAGCTACTGTATAAGAGACTATGGGGGAGGGCTGGCTACTATATAAGAGACTATGGGGGAGGGCTGGCTACTATATAAGAGACTATGGGGGAGGGCTGGCTACTATATAAGAGACTATGGGGGAGGGCTGGCAACTATATAAGAGACTATGGGGGAGGGCTGGCTACTATATAAGAGACTATGGGGGAGGGCTGGCAACTATATAAGAGACTATGGGGGAGGGCTGGCTACTATATAAGAGACTATGGGGGAGGGCTGGCTACTATATAAGAGACTATGGGGAGGGCTGGCTACTATATAAGAGACTAAGGGGGAGGGCTGGCTACTATATAAGAGACTAAGGGGGAGGGCTGGCTACTATATAAGAGACTAAGGGGGAGGGCTGGCTACTATATAAGAGACTATGGGGGAGGGCTGGCTACTATATAAGAGACTATGGGGGAGGGCTGGCTACTATATAAGAGACTATGGGGGAGGGCTGGCTACTATATAAGACTAAGGGGAGGGCTGGCTACTATATAAGAGACTATGGGCAAGGGCTGGCTACTATATAAAAGACTATGGGGGAGGGCTGGCTACTATATAAGAGACTATGGGGGAGGGCTGGCTACTATATAAGAGACTATGGGGAGGGCTGGCTACTATATAAGAGACTATGGGGAGGGCTGGCTACTATATGTGACTATGGGGGAGGGCTGGCTACTATATAAGAGACTATGGGGGAGGGCTGGCTACTATATAAGAGACTATGGGGGAGGGCTGGCTACTATATAAGAGACTATGGGGGAGGGCTGGCTACTATATAAGAGACTATGGGGAGGGCTGGCTGCTATATAAGAGACTATGGGGAGGGCTGGCTACTATATAAGAGACTATGGGGAGGGCTGGCTACCGTATAAGAGACTATGGGGAGGGCTGGCTACTATATAAGAGACTATGGGAAGGGCTGGCTACTATAAAAGAGACTATGGGGAGGGCTGGCTACTATATAAGAGACTATGGGGGAGGGCTGGCTACTATATAAGAGACTATGGGGAGGGCTGGCTACTGTATAAGAGACTATGGGGAGGGCTGGCTACTATATAAGAGACTATGGAGGAGGGCTGGCTACTATATAAGAGACTATGGGGGAGGGCTGGCTACTATATCAGACTATGGGGGAGGGCTGGCTACTATGTAAGAGACTATGGGGGAGAGCACACAGGGGGGCTATATACTACAGGGGGAGAGCATAGGGGGGCTATATACTACAGGGGGAGAGCACAGGGGGGCTATATACTACAGGGGGAGAGCACAGGGGGGGCTATATACTACAGGGGGAGAGCACAGGGGGGCTATATACTACTAGAGGAGAGTGCACATGGGGGCTATGTACTATGGGAGAGAGCGCATGGGGGGGCTATATACTACTAGAGGAGAGTGCACATGGGGGCTATGTACTATGGGAGAGAGCGCATGGGGGGGCTATATACTACAGGGGGAGGGTGCACAGGGGGGCTATATACTACAGGGGGAGGGCGCACAGGGGGGGCTATATACTACAGGGGGAGGGCGCACAGGGGGATATATACCACAGGGGGAGGGCGCACAGGGGGGCTATATACTACAGGGGGGGGAGCGCACAGGGGCTATATACTACTGGGGGAGGGCGCACAGGGGGGGCTATATACTACTGGGGGAGAGCGCACAGGGGGGCTATATACTACTGGGGGAGGGCGCACAGGGGGCTATATACTACAGGGGGAGGGCGCACAGGCAATTATATACCACAGGGGGAGGGCGCACAGGGGGGCTATATACACTACAGGGGGAGGGCGCACAGGGGGATATATACCACAGGGGGAGGGCGCACAGGGGGGCTATATACTACAGGGGGAGGGCGCACAGGGAATTATATACCACAGGGGGAGAGCGCACAGGGGGCTATATACTACAGGGGGAGAGCGCACAGGGGGGCTATATACTACAGGGGGAGAGCGCACAGGGGGCTATATACTACAGGGGGAGAGCGCACAGGGGGATATATACTACAGGGGGAGGGCGCACAGGGGGATATATACTACAGGGGGAGGGCGCACAGGGGGGCTATATACTACAGGGGGAGAGCGCACAGGGGGATATATACTACAGGGGGAGGGCGCACAGGGGGATATATACTACAGGGGGAGGGCGCACAGGGGGATATATACTACAGGGGGGGGGCGCACAGGGGGCTATATACTACAGGGGGAGGGCGCACAGGGGGATATATACTACAGGGGGAGGGCACACAGGGGGCTATATACTACAGGGGGAGAGCGCACAGGGGGCTATATACTACAGGGGGAGGGTGCACAGGGGGATATATACTACAGGGGGAGGGCGCACAGGGGGGCTATATACTACTGGGGGAGGGCGCACAGGGGGCTATATACTACAGGGGGAGAGCGCACAGGGGGCTATATACTACTGGGGGAGGGCGCACAGGGGGGCTATATACTACTGGGGGAGGGCGCACAGGGGGCTATATACTACAGGGGGAGAGCGCACAGGGGGCTATATACTACTGGGGGACAGTGCACAGGGGGGCTATATACTACAGGGGGAGAGCGCACAGGGGGCTATATACTACCGGGGGAGAGCGCACAGGTGGGCTATAAACTACAGGGGGAGGGCGCACAGGTGGGCTATAAACTACAGGGGGAGGGCGCACAGGGGGGCTATATACTACAGGGGGAGGGCGCACAGGGGGTATATAAGGGCCGGTGAGAGAGAACATGCCAGTTTTCCCGCTAATAAGCCGCTATTCTGTATATAAATAGTTGAACGTTTGTGAAAAGTAACAAAACACGTTTCCTACTGATGTTCAGCTCGGGCCGTCACCTGACTATAGACCCCGGTAAGTGGAGAGTCACCTGACTATAGACCCCGGTAAGTGGAGCGTCACCTGACTATAGACCCCGGTAAGTGGCCCCTCACTAAGAGTTGTTCAGTACCCCTGTTATATACTGCACACTCTGATATATACTGTACACTCTATGGTGTCATATACACGGACACTCTATGGTGTCATATACACGGACACTCTATGGTGTCATATACACGGGCACTCTATGGTATATACTGTACACTCTATGGTGTCATATACACGGACACTCTATGGTATATACTGTACACTCTATGGTGTCATATACACGGACACTCTATGGTGTCATATACACGGACACTCTATGGTGTCATATACACGGGCACTCTATGGTATATACTGTACACTCTATGGTGTCATATACACGGACACTCTATGGTGTCATATACACGGGCACTCTATGGTATATACTGTACACTCTATGGTGTCATATACACGGACACTCTATGGTGTCATATACACGGATACTCTATGGTATATACTGTACACTCTATGGTGTCATATACACGGACACTCTATGGTGTCATATACACGGACACTCTATGGTGTCATATACACGGACACTCTATGGTGTCATATACACAGACACTCTATGGTGTCATATACACGGACACTCTATGGTATATACTGTACACTCTATGGTGTCATATACTGTACACTCTATGGTGTCATATACACGGACACTCTATGGTGTCATATACACGGACACTCTATGGTGTCATATACACGGACACTCTATGGTATATACTGTACACTCTATGGTGTCATATACACGGACACTCTATGGTATATACTGTACACTCTATGGTGTCATACACGGACACTCTATGGTGTCATATACACGGACACTCTATGGTGTCATATACATGGACACTCTATGGTGTCATACACGGACACTCTATGGTGTCATATACACGGACACTCTATGGTGTCATATACACGGACACTCTATGGTATATACTGTACACTCTATGGTGTCATATACACGGACACTCTATGGTATATACTGTACACTCTATGGTGTCATATACACGGACACTCTATGGTATATACTGTACACTCTATGGTGTCATATACACGGACACTCTATGGTGTCATATACACTCTATGGTGTCATATACACGGACACTCTATGGTATATACTGTACACTCTATGGTGTCATATACACGGACACTCTATGGTATATACTGTACACTCTATGGTGTTATATACTGTACACTCTATGGTGTCATATACACGGACACTCTATGGTGTCATATACACGGACACTCTATGGTGTCATATACACGGACACTCTATGGTGTTATATACTGTACACTCTATGGTGTCATATACACGGACACTCTATGGTGTCATATACACGGACACTCTATGGTGTCATACACGGACACTCTATGGTGTCATATACACGGACACTCTATGGTATATACTGTACACTCTATGGTGTTATATACTGTACACTCTATGGTGTCATATACACGGACACTCTATGGTGTCATATACACGGACACTCTATGGTGTCATATACACGGACACTCTATGGTGTCATATACACGGACACTCTATGGTGTCATATACACGGACACTCTATGGTATATACTGTACACTCTATGGTGTTATATACTGTACACTCTATGGTGTCATATACACGGACACTCTATGGTGTCATATACACGGACACTCTATGGTGTCATACACGGACACTCTATGGTGTCATATACACGGACACTCTATGGTGTCATATACACGGACACTCTATGGTATATACCGTACACTCTATGGTATATACTGTACACTCTATGGTGTCATATACACGGACACTCTATGGTGTCATATACACGGACACTCTATGGTGTCATACACGGACACTCTATGGTGTCATATACACGGACACTCTATGGTGTCATATACACGGACACTCTATGGTATATACTGTACACTCTATGGTGTCATATACACGGACACTCTATGGTATATACTGTACACTCTATGGTGTCATATACACGGACACTCTATGGTATATACTGTACACTCTATGGTGTTATATAGGGGTACATCATGTTACTTATATACCTTCTCTCTTGCAGGGTGCAATCTCTAAAGGAAAATCAAAGAGTCACCATTGGATTTGACATTGACCCGTACAGAATTGGAGAGCGAAGCCTGATGGTGGACTACTCCTCCAAGCATTTCCCCAACGTGAAGGCCTTTCAGTCCGTTCTTGTGGCTCAGTCCTAAAAGTAACACCTTGTTTAGGAGACAATGAATAAAATAAATGTATAGGACGTAAAAAAAAAATAAAAAAATACGAAATGCAATCTTTTTTCTAGCGTGCAACTATTATTTATTATTATTTTTTTTTCTGTGGTGCTGACTGCACTGACAGGGTTTTAGGCTATATGACGGCTGTCCAAAAAGGTGGACCAGATACGTTCAAGAAAAGTCATTGTGTGAACACAGCCATATAATGGATCCAAGCCCCATTCTAGCGCCATGTTCACACGTGGTATTTCAATCAGTATTTGTAGCCAAAATCAGGAGCGGGGCTGACAGGGCAAAATTATAATGGAAATATGGTATCATTAGGGGGCAGTGGGGTAGAATATGTGGGCATGGTGGTACATCATTAGGGGGCAGTGGGGTAGACCATTTGGGCATGGTGGTACATCATTAGGGGGCAGTGGGGTAGAATATGTGGGCATGGTGGTACATCATTAGGGGGCAGTGGGGTAGACCATTTGGGCTTGGTGGTACATCATTATATGATGATGATCCTGGAAGGAGTCACCTGTGAGACTGCATCTGACTGGGGGGGGGGGGGGGGTGGAGCTGCATAAGCAGGGAAGGGTTTCTAGATACTGGAGGAGGTACGTCTAAGTGAATAAAGGGACTATCTGCCCTCCTGGAGAGATTACTGCTCCATTATCTGCAGGAGGGAAGTGAAGGGGTTAAAACTACTGACTTTTGTGCCAACTAAATGTCCCTGAACAGCAGCCAGAGACCAGCTGACCCCCCCTCATCCCGGACCCTGCACCCCCCACACCTAAAGCACAGGAGACCCCTCCGTGTGCAGAGATTCCCTGTGAGACCCCTCCGTGTACAGAGAGATTCCCTGTGAGACCCCTCCATGTGCAGAGAGATTCCCTGTGAGACCCCTCCGTGTACAGAGAGATTCCCTGTGAGACCCCTCCGTGTACAGAGATTCCCTGTGAGACCCCTCCGTGTGCAGAGAGATTCCCTGTGAGACCCCTCCATGTACAGAGAGATAACCTGTGAGACCCCTCCGTGTGCAGAGATTCCCTGTGAGACCCCTCCGTGTACAGAGATTCCCTGTGAGACCTCTCCGTGTACAGAGAGATTCCCTGTGAGACCCCTCCATGTACAGAGAGATTCCCTGTGAGACCCCTCCATGTACAGAGAGATAACCTGTGAGACCCCTCCGTGTGCAGAGAGATAACCTGTGAGACCCCTCCGTGTGCAGAGAGATTCCCTGTGAGACCCCTCCATGTGCAGAGAGATTCCCTGTGAGACCCCTCCGTGTACAGAGAGATTCCCTGTGAGACCCCTCCGTGTACAGAGAGATAACCTGTGAGACCCCTCCATGTACAGAGAGATTCCCTGTGAGACCCCTCCGTGTACAGAGAGATTCCCTGTGAGACCTCTCCGTGTACAGAGATTCCCTGTGAGACCCCTCCGTGTACAGAGATTCCCTGTGAGACCCCTCCGTGTACAGAGAGATTCCCTGTGAGACCTCTCCATGTACAGAGATTCCCTGTGAGACCCCTCCGTGTACAGAGATTCCCTGTGAGACCCCTCCGTGTACAGAGATTCCCTGTGAGACCCCTCCGTGTACAGAGAGATTCCCTGTGAGACCCCTCCGTGTACAGAGATTCCCTGTGAGACCCCTCCGTGTGCAGAGAGATTCCCTGTGAGACCCCTCCGTGTACAGAGATTCCCTGTGAGACCCCTCCGTGTACAGAGATTCCCTGTGAGACCCCTCCGTGTACAGAGATTCCCTGTGAGACCCCTCCGTGTGCAGAGAGATTCCCTGTGAGACCCCTCCGTGTACAGAGATTCCCTGTGAGACCCCTCCATGTACAGAGAGATTCCCTGTGAGACCCCTCCGTGTGCAGAGAGATTCCCTGTGAGACCCCTCCGTGTACAGAGAGATTCCCTGTGAGACCCCTCCATGTACAGAGAGATTTCCTGTGAGACCCCTCCGTGTACAGAGAGATTCCCTGTGAGACCCCTCCATGTACAGAGAGATTCCCTGTGAGACCCCTCCGTGTACAGAGAGATTCCCTGTGAGACCCCTCCGTGTGCAGAGATTCCCTGTGAGACCCCTCCGTGTGCAGAGAGATTCCCTGTGAGACCCCTCCATGTACAGAGATTCCCTGTGAGACCCCTCCGTGTGCAGAGAGATTCCCTGTGAGACCCCTCCGTGTACAGAGATTCCCTGTGAGACCCCTCCGTGTGCAGAGATTCCCTGTGAGACCCCTCCATGTACAGAGATTCCCTGTGAGACCCCTCCATGTACAGAGAGATTCCCTGTGAGACCCCTCTGTGTACAGAGAGATTCCCTGTGAGACCCCTCCGTGTGCAGAGAGATTCCCTGTGAGACCCCTCCGTGTGCAGAGATTCCCTGTGAGACCCCTCTGTGTACAGAGAGATTCCCTGTGAGACCCCTCCGTGTGCAGAGATTCCCTGTGAGACCCCTCCATGTACAGAGATTCCCTGTGAGACCCCTCCGTGTACAGAGAGATTCCCTGTGAGACCCCTCCGTGTACAGAGATTCCCTGTGAGACCCCTCCGTGTGCAGAGAGATTCCCTGTGAGACCCCTCCGTGTGCAGAGAGATTCCCTGTGAGACCCCTCCGTGTACAGAGATTCCCTGTGAGACCCCTCCATGTACAGAGAGATTCCCTGTGAGACCCCTCCGTGTGCAGAGATTCCCTGTGAGACCCCTCCGTGTGCAGAGAGATTCCCTGTGAGACCCCTCCATGTACAGAGATTCCCTGTGAGACCCCTCCGTGTACAGAGAGATTCCCTGTGAGACCCCTCCATGTACAGAGATTCCCTGTGAGACCCCTCCATGTACAGAGAGATAACCTGTGAGACCCCTCCATGTACAGATAGATTCCCTGTGAGACCCCTCCATGTACAGAGAGATAACCTGTGAGACCCCTCCATGTACAGAGATTCCCTGTGAGACCCCTCCGTGTACAGAGAGATTCCCTGTGAGACCCCTCCATGTACAGAGAGATTCCCTGTGAGACCCCTCCGTGTGCAGAGATTCCCTGTGAGACCCCTCCATGTGCAGAGAGATTCCCTGTGAGACCCCTCCGTGTACAGAGAGATTCCCTGTGAGACCCCTCCGTGTACAGAGAGATTCCCTGTGAGACCCCTCCGTGTACAGAGATTCCCTGTGAGACCCCTCCGTGTACAGAGAGATTTCCTGTGAGACCCCTCCGTGTACAGAGAGATTCCCTGTGAGACCCCTCCGTGTACAGAGAGATTCCCTGTGAGACCCCTCCATGTACAGAGAGATTCCCTGTGAGACCCCTCCGTGTGCAGAGATTCCCTGTGAGACCCCTCCGTGTGCAGAGAGATTCCCTGTGAGACCCCTCCATGTACAGAGATTCCCTGTGAGACCCCTCCATGTACAGAGATTCCCTGTGAGACCCCTCCATGTGCAGAGATTCCCTGTGAGACCCCTCCGTGTACAGAGAGATTCCCTGTGAGACCCCTCCATGTACAGAGAGATTCCCTGTGAGACCCCTCCATGTGCAGAGAGATTCCCTGTGAGACCCCTCCGTGTACAGAGAGATTCCCTGTGAGACCCCTCCGTGTGCAGAGATTCCCTGTGAGACCCCTCCGTGTGCAGAGAGATTCCCTGTGAGACCCCTCCATGTACAGAGATTCCCTGTGAGACCCCTCCATGTACAGAGATTCCCTGTGAGACCCCTCCATGTGCAGAGATTCCCTGTGAGACCCCTCCGTGTACAGAGAGATTCCCTGTGAGACCCCTCTGTGTACAGAGAGATTCCCTGTGAGACCCCTCCGTGTGCAGAGAGATTCCCTGTGAGACCCCTCCGTGTGCAGAGATTCCCTGTGAGACCCCTCCGTGTGCAGAGATTCCCTGTGAGACCCCTCCGTGTACAGATTCCCTGTGAGACCCCTCCGTGTACAGAGAGATTCCCTGTGAGACCCCTCCGTGTGCAGAGATTCCCTGTGAGACCCCTCCGTGTACAGAGAGATTCCCTGTGAGACCCCTCCGTGTGCAGAGAGATTCCCTGTGAGACCCCTCCATGTACAGAGAGATTCCCTGTGAGACCCCTCCGTGTGCAGAGATTCCCTGTGAGACCCCTCCATGACCAGAGATTCCCTGTGAGACCCCTCCATGTACAGAGATTCCCTGTGAGACCCCTCCATGTACAGAGAGATTCCCTGTGAGACCCCTCCATGTACAGAGAGATTCCCTGTGAGACCCCTCCGTGTGCAGAGAGATTCCCTGTGAGACCCCTCCGTGTGCAGAGATTCCCTGTGAGACCCCTCCGTGTACAGAGAGATTCCCTGTGAGACCCCTCCGTGTGCAGAGATTCCCTGCGAGACCCCTCCGTGTGCAGAGATTCCCTGTGAGACCCCTCCAAGTGCAGAGATTCCCTGTGAGACCCCTCCGTGTGCAGAGAGATTCCCTGTGAGACCCCTCCGTGTACAGAGAGATTCCCTGTGAGACCCCTCCGTGTGCAGAGATTCCCTGTGAGACCTCTCCATGTACAGAGATTCCCTGTGAGACCCCTCCGTGTACAGAGAGATTCCCTGTGAGACCCCTCTGTGTGCAGAGATTCCCTGTGAGACCCCTCCGTGTACAGAGATTCCCTGTGAGACCCCTCCGTGTACAGAGATTCCCTGTGAGACCCCTCCGTGTGCAGAGAGATTCCCTGTGAGACCCCTCCGTGTACAGAGAGATTCCCTGTGAGACCCCTCCGTGTACAGAGAGATAACCTGTGAGACCCCTCCGTGTACAGAGAGATTCCCTGTGAGACCCCTCCGTGTACAGAGATTCCCTGTGAGACCCCTCCGTGTGCAGAGAGATTCCCTGTGAGACCCCTCCATGTACAGAGAGATAACCTGTGAGACCCCTCCGTGTGCAGAGATTCCCTGTGAGACCCCTCCGTGTACAGAGAGATTCCCTGTGAGACCCCTCCGTGTACAGAGAGATTCCCTGTGAGACCCCTCCATGTACAGAGAGATTCCCTGTGAGACCCCTCCATGTACAGAGAGATTCCCTGTGAGACCCCTCCATGTACAGAGATTCCCTGTGAGACCCCTCCGTGTACAGAGAGATAACCTGTGAGACCCCTCCATGTACAGAGAGATTCCCTGTGAGACCCCTCCGTGTACAGAGAGATTCCCTGTGAGACCCCTCCGTGTACAGAGAGATTCCCTGTGAGACCCCTCCGTGTACAGAGATTCCCTGTGAGACCCCTCCATGTACAGAGAGATTCCCTGTGAGACCCCTCCATGTACAGAGAGATTCCCTGTGAGACCCCTCCGTGTACAGAGAGATTCCCTGTGAGACCCCTCCGTGTACAGAGAGATTCCCTGTGAGACCCCTCCATGTACAGAGAGATTCCCTGTGAGACCCCTCCGTGTGCAGAGAGATTCCCTGTGAGACCCCTCCATGTGCAGAGAGATTCCCTGTGAGACCCCTCCGTGTACAGAGAGATTCCCTGTGAGACCCCTCCGTGTACAGAGATTCCCTGTGAGACCCCTCCGTGTGCAGAGAGATTCCCTGTGAGCCCCCTCCATGTACAGAGATTCCCTGTGAGACCCCTCCGTGTGCAGAGAGATTCCCTGTGAGACCCCTCCGTGTACAGAGATTCCCTGTGAGACCCCTCCATGTACAGAGAGATAACCTGTGAGACCCCTCCGTGTGCAGAGAGATTCCCTGTGAGACCCCTCCATGTACAGAGAGATTCCCTGTGAGACCCCTCCATGTGCAGAGATTCCCTGTGAGACCCCTCCGTGTGCAGAGAGATTCCCTGTGAGACCCCTCCGTGTACAGAGATTCCCTGTGAGACCCCTCCGTGTGCAGAGATTCCCTGTGAGACCCCTCCGTGTACAGAGATTCCCTGTGAGACCCCTCCGTGTGCAGAGATTCCCTGTGAGACCCCTCCGTGTGCAGAGATTCCCTGTGAGACCCCTCCGTGTGCAGAGATTCCCTGTGAGACCCCTCCGTGTGCAGAGATGTGACCGCTCTCAGCAGGCCGCCGGCTCGGGGGAGGTGCTGCGTCCTTCATGCTGTTTATCAGGCAGTGAGGAGATTTCCTGCTGGTGCAGAGGTCAGAGGTCAGAGGTCTCCTCGTTGGGTGGTACGTCCCTCCTCTCCCCTCCCTCATGTAACATAGGCCGCACAATCCCGCCTGCCTCAGTGTGTCATATCATCTGAATGGGAGAGGGTGCGCTCCTCCGCGGACATGTCACTTCTCTGAGCGGAGAGCTGTGGCAGCGGGGGAGTCCGGGCTTTTCTATAGACGAGCTATGGGACACTGAGACAGGAGCCTGTTTTACTCCGTGTGAACATATCCTTAGTGTTTATTCACACCGCAAAAACAAATGGAACAAAAATCCAGCATTCCCTTCCTGCTGCCATCACACATCCGTGCACAGTCCCAGCTCGGCCTTTTAGGCAGTAACGGACGTCCCACACAAGGTTCCAGGTGTTTGTTCAGACCTCACAGCAGCGGCTGCATTGTACATAGTCCATGTGTCTGAACACGGTCCAACCAGTCCTCCTAGACAGGTCACATATGTGTACTCCACCCTCTCAGAGCACACACCACCTCCCTCTGCCCTCACTCCCAGCTCAGCTTTGTATGCCGGGCGACACCTAAAAACCTGGAATGGCCTAATAACTCCAGTCCGGTCCTTGTATACAGCTCCCTGCATTACTCCGAGCAAGACAGGCTGAGAGGAAGATACCTCCCATCCAGCAACAACCCCCGGACTGGGTCACATACCCCTCCCCCCCCCCCTCCCTTTGTTCAACCTTGAGGGGGTGAACACCTGCCAAACAATGCACCCGGGACAGGGCCTCTGCATCCCCCTGTAGTCGGCCTGCTCTGTGTTCTACCGTGAACTTGAAGTTCTGTAGTGACAAGAACCATCTGGTGACCCGAGCGTTCCTCTCCTTCGCCTCTCCTCTGCCTCTCCTTCTCCTCTCCTTCTCCTCTCCTTCTCCTTCTCCTCTCCTCTCCTTCTCCTCTCCTTCTCCTTCTCCTCTCCTTCTCCTCTCCTCCTCTCCTTCGCCTCTCCTCCTCTCCTTCGCCTCTCCTTTCCTTCTCCTCTCCTTCGCCTCTCCTCCTCTCCTTCTCCTCTCCTTCTCCTCTCCTTCTCCTCTCCTTCTCCTTCGCCTCTCCTTCTCCTCTCCTTCGCCTCTCCTTCTCCTCTGCCTCTCCTTCTCCTCTCCTTTGCCTCTCCTTCGCCTCTCCTTCTCCTCTGCCTCTCCTTCGCCTCTCCTTCTCCTCTGCTTCTCCTTCGCCTCTCCTTCTCCTCTCCTTCTCCTCTCCTTCTCCTCTCCTTCTCCTCTCCTTCGCCTCTCCTTCTCCTCTGCCTCTCCTTTCCTTTGCCTCTCCTCTCCTTCTCCTCTGCCTCTCCTTCGCCTCTCTTTCTCCTCTCCTTCTCCTCTCCTTCTCCTCTCCTTCTCCTCTCCTTCGCCTCTCCTTCTCCTCTGCCTCTCCTTTCCTTTGCCTCTCCTCTCCTTCTCCTCTGCCTCTCCTTCACCTCTCCTTCTCCTCTCCTTCGCCTCTCCTTCGCCTCTCCTTCTCCTCTCCTTCGCCTCTCCTTCGCCTCTCCTTCGCCTCTCCTTCTCCTCTCCTTCTCCTCTCCTTCGCCTCTCCTTCGCTTCTCCTCTCCTTCTCCTCTGCCTCTCCTTCACCTCTCCTTCTCCTCTCCTTCGCCTCTCCTTCGCCTCTCCTTCGCCTCTCCTTCTCCTCTCCTTCGCCTCTCCTTCTCCTCTCCTTCGCCTCTCCTTCTCCTCTCCTTCGCCTCTCCTTCGCCTCTCCTTCACCTCTCCTTCTCCTCTCCTTCACCTCTCCTTCTCCTCTCCTTCGCCTCTCCTTCTCCTCTCCTTCGCCTCTCCTTCTCCTCTGCCTCTCCTTCACCTCTCCTTCTCCTCTCCTTCGCCTCTCCTTCTCCTCTCCTTTGCCTCTCCTTCTCCTCTCCTTCTCCTCTCCTTCGCCTCTCCTTCGCCTCTCCTTCGCCTCTCCTTCTCCTCTCCTTCGCCTCTCCTTCTCCTCTCCTTCGCCTCTCCTTCGCCTCTCCTTCACCTCTCCTTCTCCTCTCCTTCGCCTCTCCTTCTCCTCTCCTTCGCCTCTCCTTCTCCTCTGCCTCTCCTTCACCTCTCCTTCTCCTCTCCTTCGCCTCTCCTTCTCCTCTCCTTTGCCTCTCCTTCTCCTCTCCTTCTCCTCTCCTTCGCCTCTCCTTCTCCTCTCCTTCGCCTGGCTCATCCACTTGAGAGGTGAATGGTCAGTCACCAGACGGAACTTCCTCCCAACAAGTAATAATGGAGAGACCCCAGTGCCCACTTGATGGCTAGGCATTCCCTCTCCACTATACTGTACCTGGTTTCGGCTGGGGTAAGCTTGCGACTCAGGAATCCAACGGGATGTTCTTCCCCGTTAACCTCCTGAGACAGTACAGCCCCGAGGCCCCCCAGAGGCATCGCTCTGTACTACAAACTCCCTTTTGAAGTCAGGTGTCACCAGGACTGGTGACCCACACAAAGCAGACTTCAAAGCTGAAAAAGCCTTTTCCACTTGGTCATTCCAGCGTACCATCACTGACTTATGTCTCTTCAAGAGCCCTGTCAGTGGAGCTGCCAAAGTAGCCAAATGGGGAATAAACCTCATATAATATCCCACCAAACCCAGGAACGATTTTAATTGCCGGGTAGTGACCGGCCTTGGCCAACCCTGTATCACCCCTACCTTATTCATCTGGGGTTTGATGACTCCGCGCCCAATGACATAGCCTAAGTATCGGGCCTCCTCTAACCCTATGGCACATTTCTTTGGGTTAGCCGTTAGTCCCGCCCTACGGAGTGAGTCTAGTACGGCCTGTAACTTCGCTAGATGACTCTCCCAGTCAGTACTGAAAATGACAATATCGTCAAGGTACGCCGAGGCATACTGACGATGTGGACGAAGAACCATTAAACGCTGGAACGTGGCCGGAGCACCATGCAGACCAAAAGGTGACACCTTATACTGATATAGCCCCTCAGGTGTGACAAAGGCCGTTTTCTCCTTGGCAGCCTCCGTCAAGGGCACTTGCCAGTACCCTTTGGTAAGGTCCAAGGTCCCAAACGCTCAAATAACTCATCCACCCGGGAAATAGAATACGCGTCAAATTTCGAGACCTCGTTTAGCTTACGAAAATCATTGCAAAAATCCCAGTATAGTGTAAAGTTCCATCCGGTTTGGGTATTAATACTATCGGGCTGGCCCACTCACTCTTACACTCTTAAATCACGTCCAGCTGCAGCATCGACTGTACCTCCTCTGCGATTGCTTGGCGCCGAGCCTCGGGCACCTGGTACGGCTTTAGCCGGATTTTTACCGCAGGCTTGGATTATGGAATAACGCCCAGGGAGGTCCGAGAACACGTCCGTGTTCCGGCTAATGAACTCCTTGGCCTCCTGAGCCTGTTTCGGTGAAAGGCTGTCAGCAACACGTACTCTGGCAGCTGCTTTTCCTGAAGCAGTCGGAGGTGCTAGCTTCCCCTCCCCTAAACATACCGACTGTGGGCAGCTCCCAACACAAGTCTCTCTATCCTTCCATGGCTTCAGTAAATTGACATGGTAGATCTGCTGCGGTTTTACCCACTTGGCTGATGTACCTGGTAATTTACGCTGCTTACTTTCTCCAGGATTTCGTAGGGGCCCTGCCACCTCGCAAGGAACTTGCTGTCTACAGTCGGTACGAGAACCAAAACCCGATCTCCAGGGTTAAAGTTCCGGACCTGAGCTGCTCTATTGTAGACCTGACTCTGGGCTTGCTGAGCTGCCTCCATATGTTCCCTGACAAGGGGCATCACTGTCTCCATCCGCTCCTGCATTTTAGTAACATCCTCAATGACACTCTTATGTGGAGTGGGCTGTTGCTCCCACGCCTCTTTGGCCACGTCGAGCAAGCCTCCGTAAAGAAGTCCGTCGGACAAGACTTACAAAATTCCTCCACCTCTTGAATACCCCAGGCCCATAAAACCTCTGCAGTATACGGTCCTGGGTTTTCTGTGCCCCAAGGTGTCCACCTCACACATGTTGGTGAGCAAGATTCAGTACCAGGTGGCGGTATGCCTGGGGCACTAACAATTGTTCAACATTCTCACCACGTAGTTGAGTGACCCGATATAATATATTATGGTGAACCACAAAACGAGGAAATATAGCCGCAGCTCCTGGTTGTTGTGGTTCCCCATCGACCATTAATCTAACCCTAACCCTGCTCTTCCAACACTGGAGCCACTAACAGCAATCTCTGCAAGCTAAGTGCTTTTATATTGTATTTGTGAGCGAGTTTTGGAGCGTGCGAGTTTTAGATCTGAAGTGTGTTTTTGTCGCAAGTGCGGGACTTTAATATTCTGGGACTTTAATATTCTGGGACTTTAATATTCTGGGACTTTAATATTCTGGGACTTTAATATTCTGGGACCTTAATATTCGGGGACTTTAATATTCGGGGACTTTAATATTCGGGGACTTTAATATTCTGGGACTTTAATATTCGGGGACTTTAATATTCTGGGACTTTAATATTCTGGGACTTTAATATTCGGGGACTTTAATATTCGGGGACTTTAATATTCGGGGACTTTAGATTCAGGGAGTTTTAAAGGAAAACAAATTGTTTATTTGCTTTTGAATACATTGTTTGCTTTTGTTGCTTGTTTGTTTTTTCTTTCTTTATACATAATATCCCCATAGAAATGAGCGCCATGTTTGACAATGCGGCCCAATGTACATCTTGTGCGATGTATGCAATCCTTGATCAACCGATCGAGGGTGCATACCATTGTGGGAGATGTATGGGGGGGTGAGGGTATATACCATTGTGGGAGATGTATGGGGGGTGAGGGTATATACCATTGTGGGAGATGTATGGGGGGGGGGGTGATGGTATATACCATTGTGGGAGATGTATGGGGGGGTGAGGGTATATACCATTGTGGGAGATGTATGGGGGGGTGAGGGTATATACCATTGTGGGAGATGTATGGGGGGTGAGGGTATATACCATTGTGGGAGATGTATGGGGGGGGGGGTGATGGTATATACCATTGTGGGAGATGTATGGGGGGGGTGAGGGTATATACCATTGTGGGAGATGTATGGGGGGGTGAGGGTATATACCATTGTGGGAGATGTATGGGGGGTGAGGGTATATACCATTGTGGGAGATGTATGGGGGGGGGGGGTGATGGTATATACCATTGTGGGAGATGTATGGGGGGGTGAGGGTATATACCATTGTGGGAGATGTATGGGGGGGTGAGGGTATATACCATTGTGGGAGATGTATGGGGGGTGAGGGTATATACCATTGTGGGAGATGTATGGGGGGGGGGGTGATGGTATATACCAGTGGGGGAGATGAATGGGGGGGTGAGGGTATATACCATTGTGGGAGATGTATGGGGGGGTGAGGGTATATACCATTGTGGGAGATGTATGGGGGGTGAGGGTATATACCATTGTGGGAGATGTATGGGGGGGGGGGGGTGATGGTATATACCATTGTGGGAGATGTATGGGGGGGTGAGGGTATATACCATTGTGGGAGATGTATGGGGGGGTGAGGGTATATACCATTGTGGGAGATGTATGGGGGGTGAGGGTATATACCATTGTGGGAGATGTATGGGGGGGGGGGGGTGATGGTATATACCATTGTGGGAGATGTATGGGGGGGTGAGGGTATATACCATTGTGGGAGATGTATGGGGGGGTGAGGGTATATACCATTGTGGGAGATGTATGGGGGGTGAGGGTATATACCATTGTGGGAGATGTATGGGGGGGGGGGGTGATGGTATATACCATTGTGGGAGATGTATGGGGGGGTGAGGGTATATACCATTGTGGGAGATGTATGGGGGGTGAGGGTATATACCATTGTGGGAGATGTATGGGGGGTGAGGGTATATACCATTGTGGGAGATGTATGGGGGGGGGGGTGATGGTATATACCATTGTGGGAGATGTATGGGGGGGGGGTGAGGGTATATACCATTGTGGGAGATGTATGGGGGGGGAGGAGTGGTATATACCATTGTGGAGATGTATGGGGGGTGAGGGTATATACCATTGTGGGAGATGTATGGGGGGGGGGGTGATGGTATATACCATTGTGGGAGATGTATGGGGGGGTGAGGGTATATACCATTGTGGGAGATGTATGGGGGGGTGAGGGTATATACCATTGTGGGAGATGTATGGGGGGTGAGGGTATATACCATTGTGGGAGATGTATGGGGGGGGGGTGATGGTATATACCATTGTGGGAGATGTATGGGGGGGGGTGAGGGTATATACCATTGTGGGAGATGTATGGGGGGGAGGGTATATACCATTGTGGGAGATGTATGGGGGGGGGTGGTCCATACCATTGTGGGAGATGTATGGGGGGGTGAGGGTATATCCCATTGTGGGAGATGTATGGGGGGGTGAGGGTATATACCATTGTGGGAGATGTATGGGGGGAGTGAGGGTATATACCAATTGTGGGAGATGTATGGGGGGGTGAGGGTATATACCATTGTGGGGAGATGTTATGGGGGGTGAGGTCTATACCATTGTGGGAGATGTATGGGGGGGTGAGGGTATATACATTGTGGGAGATGTAGGGGGGGGTGAGGGTATCTACCATTGTGGGAGATGTATGGGGGGTGAGGTCATCTACCATTGTGGGAGATGTATGGGGGGGTGAGGGTATATACCATATGTGGGAGATGTATGGGGGGTGAGGGTATACCATGTGGGAGATGTATGGGGGGGTGAGGGTATATACCATTATGGGAGATGTATGGGGGGGTGAGGGTATATCCATTGTGGGAGATGTATGGGGGGGTGAGGGTACTATACCATTGTGGGGAGATGTATGGGGGGTGAGGGTATTACCATTGTGGGAGATGTATGGGGGAGTGAGGGTATATACCATTGTGGGAGATGTATGGGGGGGTGAGGGTATATACCATTGTGGGAGATGTATGGGGGGGGGTGATGGTATATACCATTGTGGGAGATGTATGGGGGTTGGGGGGGGTGAGGGTATATACCATTGTGGGAGATGTATTGGGGGGGGGTATATACCATTGTGGGAGATGTAATGGGGGGGGGTGGTCCATACCATTGGGGAGATGTATGGGGGGGGTGAGGGTTATATACCATTGTGGGAGATGTATGGGGGGTGAGGGTATATACCATTGTGGGAGATGTATGGGGGGGTGAGGGTATATACCATTGTGGGAGATGTATGGGGGGTGATGGTATATACCATTGTGGGAGATGTATGGGGGGGTGGTCCATACCATTGTGGGAGATGTATGGGGGGGTGAGGGTATATACCATTGTGGGAGATGTATGGGGGGTGATGGTAATATACCATTGTGGGAGGATGTATGGGGGGTGAGGGTATATACCATTGTGGGAGATGTATGGGGGGGTGAGGGGTATATACCATTGTGGGAGATGTATGGGGGGTGAGGGTATATTACCATTGTGGGAGATGTATGGGGGGTGAGGGTTCATATACCATTGTGGGAGATGTATTGGGGGTGGGGTGAGGGTATAATACCATTGTGGGAGATGTATGGGGGGGTGAAGGGTAATAGACCTTGTGGGAGATGTATGGGGGGGGGGGGTGAGGGTATATACCATTGTGGGGAGATGTATGGAGTGGTGAGGGTATAACCATTTGTGGGAGATGTATTGGGGGGTGAGGGTATATCCCATTGTGGGAGAGTATGGGGTGTTGAGGGTATATACCATTGTGGGAGATGTTATGGGGGGGGGGGGTGAGGGTATATACAATAGTGGGAGATGTATGGGGGGTGAGGGTATAAACCATTGTGGGAGATGTATGGGGGGGGTGAGGGTCTATACCATTGTGGGAGATGTATGGGGGGTTGAGGGGTATATACCATGTGGGAGATGTATGGGGGGATGAGGGGTCTATAACCATTGTGGGAGGCATGTATGGGGGGAGGGTGAGGGTAGTATACCATTGTGGGAGATGTATGGGGGGGTGAGGGTATATACCATTGTGGGAGATGTATGGGGGGTGAGGGTATATACCATTGTGGGAGATGTATGGGGGGGGTGAGGGTATATACCATTGTGGGAGATGTATGGGGGGTGAGGGTATATACCATTGTGGGAGATGTATGGGGGGGTGAGGGTATATACCATTGTGGGAGATGTATGGGGGGGAGGTATATACCATTGTGGGAGATGTATGGGGGGGGGGGGGAGGGTATATACCATTATGGGAGATGTATGGGGGGGTGAGGGTATATACCATTGTGGGAGATGTATGGGGGGGGTGAGGGTCCATACCATTGTGGGAGATGTATGGGGGGGTGAGGGTATATACCATTGTGGGAGATGTATGGGGGGATGAGGGTCCATACCATTGTGGGAGATGTATGGGGGGGGGGAGGGTATATACCATTGTGGGAGATGTATGGGGGGTGAGGGTATATACCATTGTGGGAGATGTATGGGGGGGTGAGGGTCCATACCATTGTGGGAGATGTATGGGGGGGGAGGGTATATACCATTGTGGGAGATGTATGGAGGGTGAGGGTATATACCATTGTGGGAGATGTATGGGGGGGTGAGGGTATATACCATTGTGGGAGATGTATGGGGGGTGAGGGTATATACCATTGTGGGAGATGTATGGGGGGGTGAGGGTATATACCATTGTGGGAGATGTATGGGGGGTGAGGGTAATATACCATTGTGGGAGATGTATGGAGGGTGAGGGTATATACCATTGTGGGAGATGTATGGGGGGGTGAGGGTATATACCATTGTGGGAGATGTATGGGGGGTGAGGGTATATACCATTGTGGGAGATGTATGGGGGGGGGGGTGAGGGTATATACCATTGTGGGAGATGTATGGGGGGTGAGGGTATATACCATTGTGGGAGATGTATGGGGGGGTGAGGGTATATACCATTGTGGGAGATGTATGGGGGGTGAGGGTATATACCATTGTGGGAGATGTATGGGGGGTGAGGGTATATACCATTGTGGGAGATGTATGGGGGGGTGAGGGTATATACCATTGTGGGAGATGTATGGGGGGGGGGGGGAGGGTATATACCATTGTGGGAGATGTATGGGGGGGTGAGGGTATATACCATTGTGGGAGATGTATGGGGGGGTGAGGGTATATACCATTGTGGGAGATGTATGGGGGGGTGAGGGTATATACCATTATGGGAGATGTATGGGGGGTGAGGGTATATACCATTGTGGGAGATGTATGGGGGGGGAGGGTACATAGCATTGTGGGAGATGTATGGGGGGGGGGGGGAGGGTATATACCATTGTGGGAGATGTATGGGGGGGTGAGGGTATATACCATTGTGGGAGATGTATGGGGGGGTGAGGGTATATACCATTGTGGGAGATGTATGGGGGGGTGAGGGTATATACCATTATGGGAGATGTATGGGGGGTGAGGGTCCATACCATTGTGGGAGATGTATGGGGGGTGAGGGTATATACCATTGTGGGAGATGTATGGGGGGGTGAAGGTATATACCATTGTGGGAGATGTATGGGGGGAAGGGTCCATACCATTGTGGGAGATGTATGGGGGGGGGGAAGTATATACCATTGTGGGAGATGTATGGGGGGGGGAGGGTATATACTATTGTGGGAGATGTATGGGGGGGAGGAGGGTATATACCATTGTGGGAGATGTATGGGGGGGTGAGGGTATATACCATTGTGGGAGATGTATGGGGGGGAGGAGGGTATATACCATTGTGGGAGATGTATGGGGGGGGTGAGGGTATATACCATTGTGGAGATGTATGGGGGGAGGAGGGTATATACCATTGTGGGAGATGTATGGGGGGGTGAGGGTATATACCATTGTGGGAGATGTATGGGGGGGGTGAGGGTATATACCATTGTGGGAGATGTATGGGGGGTGAGGGTATATACCATTGTGGGAGATGTATGGGGGGGGGGGGGGGGAGGGTATATACCATTGTGGGAGATGTATGGGGGGGTGAGGGTATATACCATTGTGGGAGATGTATGGGGGGGTGAGGGTATATACCATTGTGGGAGATGTATGGGGGGGTGAGGGTATATACCATTATGGGAGATGTATGGGGGGTGAGGGTATATACCATTGTGGGAGATGTATGGGGGGGGAGGGTACATAGCATTGTGGGAGATGTATGGGGGGAAGGGTCCATACCATTGTGGGAGATGTATGGGGGGGGGGGAAGTATATACCATTGTGGGAGATGTATGGGGGGGGAGGGTATATACTATTGTGGGAGATGTATGGGGGGGAGGAGGGTATATACCATTGTGGGAGATGTATGGGGGGGTGAGGGTATATACCATTGTGGGAGATGTATGGGGGGGTATATACCATTGTGGGAGATGTATGGGGGGGTGAGGGTATATACCATTATGGGAGATGTATGGGGGGGGTATATACCATTGTGGGAGATGTATGGGGGGGGGGGGTGAGGGTATATACAATTGTGGGAGATGTATGGGGGTGAGGGTATATACCATTGTGGGAGATGTATGGGGGGGGGGGGGTGAGGGTATATACCATTGTGGGAGATGTATGGGGGGGGTATATACCATTGTGGGAGATGTATGGGGGGGGGGGGTATATACCATTGTGGGAGATGTATGGAGGGGGAGGGTATATACCATTGTGGGAGATGTATGGGGGGGAGGGTATATACCATTGTGGGAGATGTATGGGGGGGGGGAGGAGGGTATATACCATTGTGGGAGATGTATGGGGGGGGGGTATATACCATTGTGGGAGATGTATGGGGGGGGGGGGGAGGGTATATAACCATTGTGGGAGATGTATGGGGGGGGGGGGTGAGGGGTATATACCATTGTGGGAGATGTATGGGGGGGGGAGGAGGGTATTATACCATTGTGGGAGATGTATGGGGGGGGTGGGGGTGAGGGTATATACCATTGTGGGAGATGTATGGGGGGGGGGGAGGGTATATACCATTGTGGGAGATGTATGGGGGGGTATATACCATTGTGGGAGATGTATGGGGGGGTGAGGGTATATACCATTGTGGGAGATGTATGGGGGGGTATATACCATTGTGGGAGATGTATGGGGGGGGGGGGGGAGGGTATATACCATTGTGGGAGATGTATGGGGGGGGGGGGGGGAGGGTATATACCATTGTGGGAGATGTGTGCATGTTGCTGGTTTGGAAGCCCAGATCCTGGATGTAAATGAGCGGCTGCGATGATTGAGATACATTGGCAAACTGGAAAGGGGTTTGGTGCTCACTGAGGAAGCGCTCCAAGGAGTAGATGGGGGAGGGGTGATAGCATGGAGGTACAGGAGGAAGAGGCAGCTAGTTGGGTCACAGTTAGAAAACGGGGTAGAGGGAAGAGTGTGAGGGAGGGGAGTCCTGATCTGGCACACCCCAACAAGTTTGCCAAATTGGCGGATGAGGAGGATGTTGATTCAGGGGGGCATTGCTGCAGCAGGACACTGAGCCAGGGGGGTGTCTGCTCCAGTAAGGTGGGAAACAGGAGTTCAGGGCAGGCCAGGCAGGTACTGGTAGTGGGGGACTCAATTATTAGGGGGACAGACAGGGCAATCTGTCACAAAGACCGGGATCGTCGAACAGTGTGTTGCCTTCCTGGCGCTCGAGTTCGTCACATCGCGGATCGGGCTGACAGATTACTGGGAGGAGCTGGCGTTGACCCAGCAGTCATGGTGCACATTGGCACCAATGATAAAGTTAGAGGTAGGTGGCGGGTCCTTAAAAACGATTTCAGGGACTTAGGCAGGAAGCTTAAAACTAGGACCTCCAAGGTGATATTCTCCAAAATATTACCTGTACCACGAGCCACACCTGAGAGACAGCGGGAGATTAGGGAGGTAAATAAGTGGCTCAAGAGCTGGTGTAGGATAGAGGGGCTTGGGTTCATGGAGAACTGGGCCGACTTCTCGGTCGGTTACAGGCTGTACGGTAGGGACGGGCTGCAACGGGGAGGGGGCAGCCGTGCTGGGGGAGAAGATGGCTAAGAGGTTGGAGGAGACTGGGGGGGGAGGGCAACTACAATATAGTAAGTGAAGACAGAGGAGATGGAGAGCTGGGCCTAGATTATGGAACTGGGGGGGAGCGGTGGGAGGGGTTAGAATAGTCACTAGTGACAAGAGGAAAGGGAATATGGACAAATATATATAATGTATGTATACTAATGCTCGAAGCCTCACTAATAAAGCTGAGGAATTAGAACTCATAATGGTGGAAGAGAAATATGATATAGTGGGGATAAGCGAGACCTGGCTGGACGAGACCTATGACTGGGCGGTTAATATCCAGGGTTATAGTCTATTCAGAAATGACCGTAAAAATAAGAAAGGGGGAGGGGTCTGTCTATATATTACATCCTGCCTTAGGCCCATTCTGAGGGAGGATATATGTGATGATAATGTGGAGTCTCTTTGGGTAGAAATAAGGGGCGGGACGAAGAATAATAAAATTCTTATAGGAGTGAGTTATAAACCTCCAAGTATAGTGGAAGAATCAGAAAATCTTCTTATAAGACAAATAAATGCGGCAGCGAAGCAGGGGGGAGTCATTATTATGGGGGACTATAACTACCCAATATATACAGGAAAACAGAGTGACCTCATTATTATGGGGGGGGCTATACCCCAATATATACAGGAAAGCAGGGGGACGTCATTATTATGGGGGACTATAACTACCCAATATATACAGGAAAGCAGAGTGACATCATTATTATGGGGGACTATAACTACCCAATATATACAGGAAAGCAGGGGGGACGTCATTATTATGGGGGACTATAACTACCCAATATATACAGGAAAGCAGGGGGAAGTCATTATTATGGGGGACTATAACTACCCAATATATACAGGAAAGCAGGGGACGTCATTATTATGGGGGGGGCTATACCCCAATATATACAGGAAAGCAGGGGGACGTCATTATTATGGGGGACTATAACTACCCAATATATACAGGAAAGCAGAGTGACATCATTATTATGGGGGACTATAACTACCCAATATATACAGGAAAGCAGGGGGAGTCATTATTATGGGGGGGGGGGCTATAACTACCCAATATATACAGGAAAGCAGGGGGAAGTCATTATTATGGGGGACTATAACTACCCAATATATACAGGAAAGCAGGGGGACGTCATTATTATGGGGGGGGCTATAACTACCCCAATATATACAGGAAAGCAGGGGGAAGTCATTATTATGGGGGACTATAACTACCCAATATATACAGGAAAGCAGGGGGAAGTCATTATTATGGGGGACTATAACTACCCAATATATACAGGAAAGCAGGGGGACGTCATTATTATGGGGGCTATAACTACCCAATATATACAGGAAAGCAGGGGGAAGTCATTATTATGGGGGACTATAACTACCCAATATATACAGGAAAGCAGGGGGACGTCATTATTATGGGGGGGCTATAACTACCCCAATATATACAGGAAAGCAGGGGGAAGTCATTATTATGGGGGACTATAACTACCCAATATATACAGGAAAGCAGGGGGAAGTCATTATTATGGGGGACTATAACTACCCAATATATACAGGAAAGCAGGGGGACGTCATTATTATGGGGGGGCTATACCCCAATATATACAGGAAAGCAGGGGGACGTCATTATTATGGGGGACTATAACTACCCAATATATACAGGAAAGCAGAGTGACATCATTATTATGGGGGACTATAACTACCCAATATATACAGGAAAGCAGGGGGGAGTCATTATTATGGGGGACTATAACTACCCAATATATACAGGAAAGCAGGGGGACGTCATTATTATGGGGGGGGCTATAACTACCCAATATATACAGGAAAGCAGGGGGACGTCATTATTATGGGGGGGGGCTATAACTACCCCAATATATACAGGAAAGCAGGGGGGAGTCATTATTATGGGGGACTATAACTACCCAATATATACAGGAAAGCAGAGTGACCCATTATTATGGGGCGGGGGGGCTATAACTACCCAATATATACAGGAAAGCAGGAGGACGTCATTATTATGGGGGACTATAACTACCCAATATATACAGGAAAGCAGGGGGACATCATTATTTTGGGGGGGGGGGCTATAACTACCCAATATATACAGGAAAGCAGGAGGACGTCATTATTATGGGGGACTATAACTACCCAATATATACAGGAAAGCAGGGGGACGTCATTATTATGGGGGGGGGGGTATAACTACCCAATATATACAGGAAAGCAGGGGGACGTCATTATTATGGGGGACTATAACTACCCAATATATACAGGAAAGCAGGGGGACGTCATTATTATGGGGACTATAACTACCCAATATATACAGGAAAGCAGGGGGAAGTCATTATTATGGGGGACTATAACTACCCCAATATATACAGGAAAGCAGGGGGACGTCATTATTATGGGGGACTATAACTACCCAATATATACAGGAAAGCAGGGGGACGTCATTATTATGGGGGACTATAACTACCCAATATATACAGGAAAGCAGGGGGACGTCATTATTATGGGGGACTATAACTACCCAATATATACAGGAAAGCAGGGGGACGTCATTATTATGGGGGACTATAACTACCCAAATATATACAGGAAAGCAGGGGGACGTCATTATTATGGGGGACTATAACTACCCAAACATATACAGGAAAGCAGGCGGAAGTCATTATTATGGGGGACTATAACTACCCCAATATATACAGGAAAGCAGGGGGACGTCATTATTATGGGGGACTATAACTACCCAATATATACAGGAAAGCAGGGGGACGTCATTATTATGGGGGACTATAACTACCCCAATATATACAGGAAAGCAGAGTGACCTCATTATTATGGGGGGGGGGGGGGGCTATAACTACCCAATATATACAGGAAAGCAGGGGGATGTCATTATTATGGGGGACTATAACTACCCAATATATACAGGAAAGCAGGGGGACGTCATTATTATGGGGGACTATAACTACCCAATATATACAGGAAAGCAGGGGAAGTCATTATTATGGGGGACTATAACTACCATAATATATACAGGAAAGCAGGGGGACGTCATTATTATGGGGGACTATAACTACCCAAATATATACAGGAAAGCAGGGGGACGTCATTATTATGGGGGACTATAACTACCCAATATATACAGGAAAGCAGGGGGAAGTCATTATTATGGGGGACTATAACTACCCAATATATACAGGAAAGCAGGGGGAAGTCATTATTATGGGGGACTATAACTACCCAATATATACAGGAAAGCAGGGGGAAGTCATTATTATGGGGGACTATAACTACCCAATATATACCGGAAAGCAGGGGACATCATTATTATGGGGGACTATAACTACCCAATATATACAGGAAAGCAGGGAGAAGTCATTATTATGGGGGACTATAACTACCCCAATATATACAGGAAAGCAGGGGGACGTCATTATTATGGGGGACTATAACTACCCAATATATACAGGAAAGCAGGGGGAAGTCATTATTATGGGGGACTATAACTACCCAATATATACAGGAAAGCAGGGGGAAGTCATTATTATGGGGGACTATAACTACCCAAATATATACAGGAAAGCAGGGGGACGTCATTATTATGGGGGACTATAACTACCCAAATATATACAGGAAAGCAGGGGGACGTCATTATTATGGGGGACTATAACTACCCAATATATACAGGAAAGCAGGGGGACGTCATTATTATGGGGGACTATAACTACCATAATATATACAGGAAAGCAGGGGGACGTCATTATTATGGGGGACTATAACTACCATAATATATACAGGAAAGCAGGGGGACGTCATTATTATGGGGGACTATAACTACCCAATATATACAGGAAAGCAGGGGGAAGTCATTATTATGGGGGACTATAACTACCATAATATATACAGGAAAGCAGGGGGACGTCATTATTATGGGGGCTATAACTACCCAATATATACAGGAAAGCAGGGGGAAGTCATTATTATGGGGGACTATAACTACCCAATATATACAGGAAAGCAGGGGGAGGTCATTATTATGGGGGACTATAACTACCCAATATATACAGGAAAGCAGGGGGACGTCATTATTATGGGGGACTATAACTACCCAATATATACAGGAAAGCAGGGGGACGTCATTATTATGGGGGACTATAACTACCATAATATATACAGGAAAGCAGGGGGACGTCATTATTATGGGGGACTATAACTACCCAATATATACAGGAAAGCAGAGTGACCTCATTATTATGGGGGACTATAACTACCCAAATATATACAGGAAAGCAGGGGGAAGTCATTATTATGGGGGACTATAACTACCCCAATATATACAGGAAAGCAGAGTGACATCATTATTATGGGGGGCTATAACTACCCAAATATATACAGGAAAGCAGGGGGACGTCATTATTATGGGGGACTATAACTACCATAATATATACAGGAAAGCAGGGGGACGTCATTATTATGGGGGACTATAACTACCATAATATATACAGGAAAGCAGGGGGAAGTCATTATTATGGGGGACTATAACTACCCAATATATACAGGAAAGCAGGGGGAAGTCATTATTATGGGGGACTATAACTACCCAATATATACAGGAAAGCAGGGGGAAGTCATTATTATGGGGGACTATAACTACCCAATATATACAGGAAAGCAGGGGGACGTCATTATTATGGGGGACTATAACTACCCAATATATACAGGAAAGCAGGGGGACGTCATTATTATGGGGGACTATAACTACCCAATATATACAGGAAAGCAGGGGGACGTCATTATTATGGGGACTATAACTACCCAATATATACAGGAAAGCAGGGGGAAGTCATTATTATGGGGGACTATAACTAGCCAAATATATACAGGAAAGCAGGGGGAAGTCATAATTATGGGGGACTATAACTACCCAATATATACAGGAAAGCAGGGGGACGTCATTATTATGGGGGACTATAACTACCCAATATATACAGGAAAGCAGGGGGACGTCATTATTATGGGGGACTATAACTACCAAATATATACAGGAAAGCAGGGGGACGTCATTATTATGGGGGACTATAACTACCCAATATATACAGGAAAGCAGGGGGACATCATTATTATGGGGGACTATAACTACCCAATATATACAGGAAAGCAGGGGGGAGTCATTATTATGGGGGACTATAACTACCCAATATATACAGGAAAGCAGGGAGAAGTCATTATTATGGGGGACTATAACTACCCAATATATACAGGAAAGCAGGGGGAAGTCATTATTATGGGGGACTATAACTATCCAAATATATACAGGAAAGCAGGGGGAAGTCATTATTATGGGGGGGGGGACTATAACTACCCAATATATACAGGAAAGCAGGGGGAAGTCATTATTATGGGGGGACTATAACTACCCAATATATACAGGAAAGCAGGGGGAAGTCATTATTATGGGGGACTATAACTACCCAAATATATACAGGAAGCAGGGGGAAGTCATTATTATGGGGGACTATAACTACCCAATATATACAGGAAAGCAGGGGGACGTCATTATTATGGGGGACTATAACTACCCAATATATACAGGAAAGCAGGGAGAAGTCATTATTATGGGGGACTATAACTACCCAATATATACAGGAAAGCAGGGGGACTATAACTACCCAATATATACAGGAAAGCAGGGGGACGTCATTATTATGGGGGACTATAACTACCCAATATATACAGGAAAGCAGGGGGAAGTCATTATTATGGGGGGGGGCTATAACTACCCAATATATACAGGAAAGCAGGGGGACGTCATTATTATGGGGGGGGGCTATAACTACCCAATATATACAGGAAAGCAGGGGGACGTCATTATTATGGGGGACTATAACTACCCAAATATATACAGGAAAGCAGGGGAAGTCATTATTATGGGGGACTATAACTACCCAATATATACAGGAAAGCAGGGGGAAGTCATTATTATGGGGGACTATAACTACCCAATATATACAGGAAAGCAGGGGGAAGTCATTATTATGGGGGACTATAACTACCCAATATATACAGGAAAGCAGGGGGAAGTCATTATTATGGGGGACTATAACTACCATAATATATACAGGAAAGCAGGGGGACGTCATTATTATGGGGGACTATAACTACCCAATATATACAGGAAAGCAGGGGGACGTCATTATTATGGGGGACTATAACTACCCAATATATACAGGAAAGCAGGGGGACGTCATTATTATGGGGGACTATAACTACCCAATATATACAGGAAAGCAGGGGGAAGTCATTATTATGGGGGACTATAACTACCCAATATATACAGGAAAGCAGGGGGAAGTCATTATTATGGGGGACTATAACTACCCAAATATACAGGAAAGCAGGGGGACGTCATTATTATGGGGGACTATAACTACCCAAATATATACAGGAAAGCAGGGGGACGTCATTATTATGGGGGGACTATAACTACCCAATATATACAGGAAAGCAGGGGGAAGTCATTATTATGGGGGACTATAACTACCCAATATATACAGGAAAGCAGGGGGAAGTCATTATTATGGGGGACTATAACTACCCAAATATACAGGAAAGCAGGGGGACGTCATTATTATGGGGGACTATAACTACCCAATATATACAGGAAAGCAGGGGGAAGTCATTATTATGGGGGACTATAACTACCCAATATATACAGGAAAGCAGGGGGAAGTCATTATTATGGGGGACTATAACTACCCAAATATATACAGGAAAGCAGGGGGACATCATTATTATGGGGGACTATAACTACCCAATATATACAGGAAAGCAGGGGGAAGTCATTATTATGGGGGACTATAACTACCCAATATATACAGGAAAGCAGGGGGACATCATTATTATGGGGGACTATAACTACCCAATATATACAGGAAAGCAGGGGGAAGGCATTATTATGGGGGGGGGGGCTATAACTACCCAAATATATACAGGAAAGCAGGGGGACGTCATTATTATGGGGGACTATAACTACCCCAATATATACAGGAAAGCAGAGTGACCCATTATTATGGGGGACTATAACTACCCAATATATACAGGAAAGCAGGGAGAAGTCATTATTATGGGGGACTATAACTACCCAATATATACAGGAAAGCAGGGGGACGTCATTATTATGGGGGGGGGGGGGCTATAACTACCCAATATTATACAGGAAAGCAGGGGGGAGTCATTATTATGGGGGACTATAACTACCCAATATATACAGGAAAGCAGGGGACGTCATTATTAAGGGGGGGGCTATAACTACCCAAATATATACAGGAAAGCAGGGGGACATCATTATTATGGGGGACTATAACTACCCAATATATACAGGAAAGCAGGGGGGAGTCATTATTATGGGGGGGGGCTATAACTACCCAAATATATACAGGAAAGCAGGGGGACATCATTATTATGGGGGACTATAACTACCCAATATATACAGGAAAGCAGGGGAAGTCATTATTATGGGGGACTATAACTACCCAATATATACAGGAAAGCAGGGGAAGTCATTATTATGGGGGACTATAACTACCCAATATATACAGGAAAGCAGGGGGACATCATTATTATGGGGGACTATAACTACCCAATATATACAGGAAAGCAGGGGGACGTCATTATTATGGGGGGGGGGCTATAACTACCCAATATATACAGGAAAGCAGGAGGACGTCATTATTATGGGGGACTATAACTACCCAATATATACAGGAAGCAGGGGGACGTCATTATTATGGGGGACTATAACTACCCAATATATACAGGAAAGCAGGGGGACGTCATTATTATGGGGGGGGGGGGCTATAACTACCCAATATATACAGGAAAGCAGGAGGACGTCATTATTATGGGGGACTATAACTACCCAATATATACAGGAAAGCAGGGGGAAGTCATTATTATGGGGGACTATAACTACCATAATATATACAGGAAAGCAGGGGGACGTTATTATTATGGGGGACTATAACTACCCAATATATACAGGAAAGCAGGGGGAAGTCATTATTATGGGGGGGGCTATAACTACCCAATATATACAGGAAAGCAGGGGGACGTCATTATTATGGGGGACTATAACTACCCAATATATACAGGAAAGCAGGGGGAAGTCATTATTATGGGGGACTATAAGTACCCAAATATATACAGGAAAGCAGGGGGACGTCATTATTATGGGGGGGGGGCTATAACTACCCAATATATACAGGAAAGCAGGGGGACGTCATTATTATGGGGGACTATAACTACCCAATATATACAGGAAAGCAGGGGGAAGTCATTATTATGGGGGACTATAACTACCCAAATATACAGGAAAGCAGGGGGACATCATTATTATGGGGGGACTATAACTACCCAATATATACAGGAAAGCAGGGGGACGTCATTATTATGGGGGGACTATAACTACCCAATATATACAGGAAAGCAGGGGGACGTCATTATTATGGGGGACTATAACTACCCAATATATACAGGAAAGCAGGGGGACGTCATTATTATGGGGGACTATAACTACCCAATATATACAGGAAAGCAGGGGGACGTCATTATTATGGGGGACTATAACTACCCAATATATACAGGAAAGCAGGGGGACGTCATTATTATGGGGGACTATAACTACCCAATATATACAGGAAAGCAGGGGGACGTCATTATTATGGGGGACTATAACTACCCAATATATACAGGAAAGCAGGGGGACGTCATTATTATGGGGGACTATAACTACCCAATATATACAGGAAAGCAGGGGGAAGTCATTATTATGGGGGACTATAACTACCCAATATATACAGGAAAGCAGGGGGACGTCATTATTATGGGGGACTATAACTACCCAATATATACAGGAAAGCAGGGGGAAGTCATTATTATGGGGGACTATAACTACCCCAATATATACAGGAAAGCAGGGGGACGTCATTATTATGGGGGGGGGGGGGCTATAACTACCCAATATATACAGGAAAGCAGGGGGACGTCATTATTATGGGGGACTATAACTACCCAAATATATACAGGAAAGCAGGGGGACGTCATTATTATGGGGGACTATAACTACCCAATATATACAGGAAAGCAGGGGGACGTCATTATTATGGGGGGGACTATAACTACCCAATATATACAGGAAAGCAGGGGACGTCATTATTATGGGGGACTATAACTACCCAATATATACAGGAAAGCAGGGGGACGTCATTATTATGGGGGGGACTATAACTACCCAATATATACAGGAAAGCAGGGGGAAGTCATTATTATGGGGGACTATAACTACCCAATATATACAGGAAAGCAGGGGGACGTCATTATTATGGGGGACTATAACTACCCAATATATACAGGAAAGCAGGGGGAAGTCATTATTATGGGGGACTATAACTACCCAATATATACAGGAAAGCAGGGGGACGTCATTATTATGGGGGACTATAACTACCCAATATATACAGGAAAGCAGGGGGAAGTCATTATTATGGGGGACTATAACTACCCAAAATAAACAGGAAAGCAGGGGGACGTCATTATTATGGGGGACTATAACTACCCAATATATACAGGAAAGCAGGGGGACGTCATTATTATGGGGGACTATAACTACCCAATATATACAGGAAAGCAGGGGGAAGTCATTATTATGGGGGACTATAACTACCCAATATATACAGGAAAGCAGGGGACGTCATTATTATGGGGGACTATAACTACCCAAATATATACAGGAAAGCAGGGAGAAGTCATTATTATGGGGGACTATAACTACCCAATATATACAGGAAAGCAGGGGACGTCATTATTATGGGGGACTATAACTACCCAATATATACTGGAAAGCAGGGGGACGTCATTATTATGGGGGGACTATAACTACCCCAATATATACAGGAAAGCCAGGGGACGTCATTATTATGGGGGACTATAACTACCCAATATATACAGGAAAGCAGGTGGACGTCATTATTATGGTGGGACTATAACTACCCAATATATACAGGAAAGCAGGGGGAAGTCATTATTATGGTGGACTATAACTACCCAATATATACAGGAAAGCAGAGGGACCTCATTATTATGGGGGACTATAACTACCCAATATATACAGGAAAGCAGGGGGACGTCATTATTATGGGGGACTATAACTACCCAATATATACAGGAAAGCAGGGGGGACGTCATTATTATGGGGGACTATAACTACCCAATATATACAGGAAAGCAGGGGGACGTCATTATTATGGGGACTATAACTACCCAATATATACAGGAAAGCAGGGGAAGTTCATTATTATGGGGACTATAACTACCCAATATATACAGGAAAGCAGGGGGACGTCATTATTATGGGGGACTATAACTACCCAATATATACAGGAAAGCAGGGGGACGTCATTATTATGGGGGACTATAACTACCCAAATATATACAGGAAAGCAGGGGGAGTCATTATTATGGGGGACTATAACTACCCAATATATACAGGAAAGCAGGGGGACGTCATTATTATGGGGGACTATAACTACCCAATATATACAGGAAAGCAGGGGGACGTCATTATTATGGGGGGGACTATAACTACCCAATATATACAGGAAAGCAGGGGGAAGTCATTATTATGGGGGACTATAACTACCCAATATATACAGGAAAGCAGGGGGAAGTCATTATTATGGGGGACTATAACTACCCAATATATACAGGAAAGCAGGGGGACGGTCATTATTATGGGGGACTATAACTACCCCAATATATACAGGAAAGCAGGGGGACGTCATTATTATGGGGGGGGGGGACTATAACTACCCAATATATACAGGAAAGCAGGGGGAAGTCATTATTATGGGGGACTATAACTACCCAATATATACAGGAAAGCAGGGGGAAGTCATTATTATGGGGGACTATAACTACCCAATATATACAGGAAAGCAGGGGGAAGTCATTATTATGGGGGACTATAACTACCCAATATATACAGATAGCAGGGGGACGTCATTATTATGGGGGACTATAACTACCCAATATATACAGGAAAGCAGTGGGGACGTCATTATTATGGGGGGACTATAACTACCAAATATATACAGGAAAGCAGGGGGAAGTCATTATTATGGGGGACTATAACTACCCAATATATACAGGAAAGCAGGGGGGACGTCATTATTATGGGGGGACTATAACTACCCAATATATACAGGAAAGCAGGGGGACGTCATTATTATGGGGGGACTATAACTACCCAATATATACAGGAAAGCAGGGGGAAGTCATTATTATGGGGGACTATAACTACCCAATATATACAGGAAAGCAGGGGGACGTCATTATTATGGGGACTATAACTACCCAATATATACAGGAAAGCAGGGGACATCATTATTATGGGGGACTATAACTACCCAATATATACAGGAAAGCAGGGGGAAGTCATTATTATGGGGGACTATAACTACCCAATATATACAGGAAAGCAGGGGGACGTCATTATTATGGGGGACTATAACTACCCAATATATACAGGAAAGCAGGGGGACGTCATTATTATGGGGGGACTATAACTACCCAATATATACAGGAAAGCAGGGGGGACGTCATTATTATGGGGGACTATAACTACCCAATATATACAGGAAAGCAGGGGGAAGTCATTATTATGGGGGACTATAACTACCCAATATATACAGGAAAGCAGGGGGAAGTCATTATTATGGGGGACTATAACTACCCAATATATACAGGAAAGCAGGGGGAAGTCATTATTATGGGGGACTATAACTACCCAAAATATACAGGAAAGCAGGGGAAGTCATTATTATGGGGGACTATAACTACCCAATATATACAGGAAAGCAGGGGAAGTCATTATTTATGGGGGACTATAACTACCCAATATATACAGGAAAGCAGGGGGAAGTCATTATTATGGGGGACTATAAACTACCCAATATATACAGGAAAGCAGGGGGAAGTCATTATTATGGGGGACTATAACTACCCAATATATACAGGAAAGCACGGGGGACAGTCATTATTATGGGGGACTATAACTACCCAATATATACAGGAAAGCAGGGGGAAGTCATTATTATGGGGGACTATAACTACCCAATATATACAGGAAAGCAGGGGGAAGTCATTATTATGGGGGGGACTATAAACTACCCAATATATACAGGAAAGCAGGGGGAAGTCATTATTATGGGGGACAATAAACTACCCTAAATATATACAGGAAAGCAGGGGGACGTCATTATTATGGGGGACTATAACTACCCAATATATACAGGAAAGCAGGGGGAATGTCATATTAGGGGGGACTATAACTACCCAAATATATACAGGAAAGCAGGGGGACGTCATTATTATGGGGGGGACTATAACTACCCAATATATACAGGAAAGCAGGGGGAAGTCATTATTATGGGGGACTATAACTACCCAATATATACAGGAAAGCAGGGGGAGTCATTATTATGGGGGACTATAACTACCCAATATATACAGGAAAGCAGGGGGACGTCATTATTATGGGGGACTATAACTACCCCAATATATACAGGAAAGCAGGGGGACGTCATTATTATGGGGGACTATAACTACCCAATATATACAGGAAAGCAGGGGAAGTCATTATTATGGGGGACTATAACTACCCAATATATACAGGAAAGCAGGGGGACGTCATTATTATGGGGGCCTATAACTACCCAATATATACAGGAAAGCAGGGGGAAGTCATTATTATGGGGGACTATAACTACCCAATATATACAGGAAAGCAGGGGGAAGTCATTATTATGGGGGACTATAACTACCCAATATATACAGGAAAGCAGGGGGAAGTCATTATTATGGGGGACTATAACTACCCAATATATACAGGAAAGCAGGGGGACGTCATTATTATGGGGGACTATAACTACCCAATATATACAGGAAAGCAGGGGAAGTCATTATTATGGGGGACTATAACTACCCAATATATACAGGAAAGCAGGGGGACGTCATTATTATGGGGGACTATAACTACCCAATATATACAGGAAAGCAGGGGGAAGTCATTATTATGGGGGACTATAACTACCAATATATACAGGAAAGCAGGGGGACGTCATTATTATGGGGGACTATAACTACCCCAATATATACAGGAAAGCAGGGGGACGTCATTATTATGGGGGACTATAACTACCCAATATATACAGGAAAGCAGGGGGACGTCATTATTATGGGGGACTATAACTACCCAATATATACAGGAAAGCAGGGGGAAGTCATTATTATGGGGGACTATAACTACCCAATATATACAGGAAAGCAGGGGGACGTCATTATTATGGGGGACTATAACTACCCAATATATACAGGAAAGCAGGGGGACGTCATTATTATGGGGGACTATAACTACCCAATATATACAGGAAAGCAGGGGGACGTCATTATTATGGGGGGGACTATAACTACCCAATATATACAGGAAAGCAGGGGGACGTCATTATTATGGGGGACTATAACTACCCAATATATACAGGAAAGCAGGGGGACGTCATTATTATGGTGGACTATAACTACCCAATATATACAGGAAAGCAGGGGGACGTCATTATTATGGGGGACTATAACTACCCAATATATACAGGAAAGCAGGGGGAAGTCATTATTATGGGGGACTATAACTACCCAATATATACAGGAAAGCAGGGGGACGTCATTATTATGGGGGGGGGGGGGCTATAACTACCCAATATATACAGGAAAGCAGGGGGAAGTCATTATTATGGGGGACTATAACTACCCAATATATACAGGAAAGCAGGGGGGAGTCATTATTATGGGGGACTATAACTACCCAATATATACAGGAAAGCAGGGGGACGTCATTATTATGGGGGACTATAACTACCCAATATATACAGGAAAGCAGGGGGAAGTCATTATTATGGGGGACTATAACTACCATAATATATACAGGAAAGCAGGGGGACGTCATTACTATGGGGGACTATAACTACCCAATATATACAGGAAAGCAGGGGGGAGTCATTATTATGGGGGACTATAACTACCCCAATATATACAGGAAAGCAGGGGGACGTCATTATTATGGGGGACTATAACTACCATAATATATACAGGAAAGCAGGGGGAGTCATTATTATGGGGGACTATAACTACCCAATATATACAGGAAAGCAGGGGGACGTCATTATTATGGGGGACTATAACTACCCAATATATACAGGAAAGCAGGGGGAAGTCATTATTATGGGGGACTATAACTACCCAATATATACAGGAAAGCAGAGTGACCTCATTATTATGGGGGACTATAACTACCATAATATATACAGGAAAGCAGGGGGAGTCATTATTATGGGGGACTATAACTACCCAATATATACAGGAAAGCAGGGGGACGTCATTATTATGGGGGGCTATAACTACCCAATATATACAGGAAAGCAGGAGGAAGTCATAATTATGGGGGGGGGGGGCTATAACTACCCCAATATATACAGGAAAGCAGGGGGACATCATTATTATGGGGGACTATACCCAATATATACAGGAAAGCAGGGGGGAGTCATTATTATGGGGGACTATAACTACCCAATATATACAGGAAAGCAGGAGGAAGTCATTATTATGGGGGACTATAACTACCCAATATATACAGGAAAGCAGGGGACGTCATTATTATGGGGGACTATAACTACCCAAATATATACAGGAAAGCAAGGGGGAGTCATTATTATGGGGGACTATAACTACCCAATATATACAGGAAAGCAGGAGGAAGTCATTATTATGGGGGACTATAACTACCCAATATATACAGGAAAGCAGGGGGACATCATTATTATGGGGGACTATACCCAATATATACAGGAAAGCAGGGGGACGTCATTATTATGGGGGACTATAACTACCCAAATATATACAGGAAAGCAGGGGGACGTCATTATTATGGGGGACTATAACTACCCAATATATACAGGAAAGCAGGGGACGTCATTATTATGGGGGGGGGGCTATAACTACCCAATATATACAGGAAAGCAGGGGGACGTCATTATTATGGGGGGCTATAACTACCCAATATATACAGGAAATCAGGGGGACGTCATTATTATGGGGGACTATAACTACCCAATATATACAGGAAAGCAGGGGAAGGCATTATTATGGGGGGGGGGGGGGCTATAACTACCCAATATATACCGGAAAGCAGGGGACATCATTATTATGGGGGACTATAACTACCCAATATATACAGGAAAGCAGGGGGACGTCATTATTATGGGGGACTATAACTACCCCAATATATACAGGAAAGCAGGGGGAAGTCATTATTATGGGGGACTATAACTACCCAATATATACAGGAAAGCAGGGGGACGTCATTATTATGGGGGACTATAACTACCCAATATATACAGGAAAGCAGGGAGAAGTCATTATTATGGGGGACTATAACTACCCAATATATACAGGAAAGCAGGGGGACGTCATTATTATGGGGGACTATAACTACCCAATATATACAGGAAAGCAGGGGGACGTCATTATTATGGGGGACTATACCCAAATATATACAGGAAAGCAGGGGGAAGTCATTATTATGGGGGACTATAACTACCCAATATATACAGGAAAGCAGGGGGACGTCATTATTATGGGGGACTATAACTACCCAATATATACAGGAAAGCAGGGGGACGTCATTATTATGGGGGACTATAACTACCCCAATATATACAGGAAAGCAGGGGGAGTCATTATTATGGGGGGGACTATAACTACCCAATATATACAGGAAAGCAGGGGGAAGTCATTATTATGGGGGACTATAACTACCCAATATATACAGGAAAGCAGGGGGACGTCATTATTATGGGGGACTATACCCAAATATATACAGGAAAGCAGGGGGAAGTCATTATTATGGGGGACTATAACTACCCAATATATACAGGAAAGCAGGGGGAAGTCATTATTATGGGGGGCTATAACTACCCCAATATATACAGGAAAGCAGGGGGACGTCATTATTATGGGGGACTATAACTACCCAATATATACAGGAAAGCAGGGGGAAGTCATTATTATGGGGGGGCTATAACTACCCCAATATATACAGGAAAGCAGGGGGACGTCATTATTATGGGGGACTATAACTACCCAATATATACAGGAAAGCAGGGGGACGTCATTATTATGGGGGACTATAACTACCCAAATATATACAGGAAAGCAGGGGGACGTCATTATTATGGGGGACTATAACTACCCAATATATACAGGAAAGCAGGGGGACGTCATTATTATGGGGGGGGGCTATACCCCAATATATACAGGAAAGCAGGGGGAAGTCATTATTATGGGGGACTATAACTACCCAATATATACAGGAAAGCAGGGGGACGTCATTATTATGGGGGACTATAACTACCCAAATATATACAGGAAAGCAGGGGGAAGTCATTATTATGGGGGACTATACCCAATATATACAGGAAAGCAGGGGGACGTCATTATTATGGGGGACTATAACTACCCAATATATACAGGAAAGCAGGGGGACGTCATTATTATGGGGGACTATAACTACCCAATATATACAGGAAAGCAGGGGGACGTCATTATTATGGGGGACTATAACTACCCAATATATACAGGAAAGCAGGGGGACGTCATTATTATGGGGGGGGGGGGGCTATAACTACCCAATATATACAGGAAAGCAGGGGGAAGTCATTATTATGGGGGACTATAACTACCCCAATATATACAGGAAAGCAGGGGGACGTCATTATTATGGGGGACTATAACTACCCCAATATATACAGGAAAGCAGGGGGACGTCATTATTATGGGGGACTATACCCAATATATACAGGAAAGCAGGGGGACGTCATTATTATGGGGGACTATAACTACCCAAATATACAGGAAAGCAGAAACCTGCAGCTCCAGGAAGGGAAGCGGAGACTGGAAATAGTAACAGATAATTACCTTTCCCAACTAGTAGAGGAACCAACAAGAGGGGGGGCCCTTCTGGACCTGATCTTAATCAATAGGCCAGACAGAATATTAAAAATAGAGGTGGGGGGTCACCTAGGTAATAGTCACCATAATATAGTAAGTTTTCAATTATCCTTCAATAAAATAATTAGCAGAGGAGCTACAAAAACATTACATTTCAGGAAGGCTAATTTCCAACAACTAAGAGAGGACCCCGGGGACATAGACTGGGGGGACACTGCCCTGAGATATAAGAGAGGACCCCGGGGACATAGACTGGGGGGACACTGCCCTGAGATATAAGAGAGGACCCCGGGGACATAGACTGGGGGGACACTGCCCTGAGATATAAGAGAGGACCCCGGGGACATAGACTGGGGGGACACTGCCCTGAGATATAAGAGAGGACCCTGGGGACATAGACTGGGGGGACACTGCCCTGAGATATAAGAGAGGACCCCGGGGACATAGACTAGGGGGACACTGCCCTGAGATATAAGAGAGGACCCCGGGGACATAGACTGGGGGGGGACACTGCCCTGAGATATAAGAGAGGACCCCGGGGACATAGACTGGGGGGACACTGCCCTGAGATATAAGAGAGGACCCCGGGGACACAGACTGGGGGGGACACTGCCCTGAGATATAAGAGAGGACCCCGGGGAATAGACTGGGGGGGACACTGCCCTGAGATATAAGAGAGGACTCCGGGGACATAGACTGGGGGGACACTGCCCTGAGATATAAGAGAGGACCCCGGGGACATAGACTGGGGGGACACTGCCCTGAGATATAAGAGAGGACCCCGGGGAATAGACTGGGGGGGACACTGCCCTGAGATATAAGAGAGGACCCCGGGGACATAGACTGGGGGGACACTGCCCTGAGATATAAGAGAGGACCCCGGGGACATAGACTGGGGGGACACTGCCCTGAGATATAAGAGAGGACCCCGGGGACATAGACACTGCCCTGAGATATAAGAGAGGACCCCGGGGACATAGACTGGGACAGAGCCCTGAGATATAAGAGAGGATCCCGGGGACATAGACTGGGGGGGACACTGCCCTGAGATATAAGAGAGGACCCCGGGGACATAGACTGGGGGGACACTGCCCTGAGATATAAGAGAGGACCCCGGGGACATAGAGTGGGGGGACACTGCCCTGAGATATAAGAGAGGACCCCGGGGACATAGACTGGGGGGACACTGCCCTGAGATATAAGAGAGGACCCCGGGGACATAGACACTGCCCTGAGATATAAGAGAGGACCCCGGGGACATAGACTGGGGGGACACTGCCCTGAGATATAAGAGAGGACCCCGGGGACATAGACTGGGACACTGCCCTGAGATATAAGAGAGGACCCCGGGGACATAGACTGGGGACACTGCCCTGAGATATAAGAGAGGACCCCGGGGACATAGACTGGGGGGACACTGCCCTGAGATATAAGAGAGGACCCCGGGGACATAGACTGGGGGGACACTGCCCTGAGATATAAGAGAGGACCCCGGGGACATAGACTGGGACACTGCCCTGAGATATAAGAGAGGACCCCGGGGACATAGACTGGGGGGACACTGCCCTGAGATATAAGAGAGGACCCCGAGGACATAGACTGGGACACTGCCCTGAGATATAAGAGAGGACCCCGGGGACATAGACTGGGACACTGCCCTGAGATATAAGAGAGGATCCCGGGGACATAGACTGGGGGGGACACTGCCCTGAGATATAAGAGAGGACCCCGAGGACATAGACTGGGACACTGCCCTGAGATATAAGAGAGGACCCCGGGGACATAGACTGGGACACTGCCCTGAGATATAAGAGAGGACCCCGGGGACATAGACACTGCCCTGAGATATAAGAGAGGACCCCGGGGACATAGACTGGGGGGACACTGCCCTGAGATATAAGAGAGGACCCCGGGGGACATAGACACTGCCCTGAGATATAAGAGAGGACCCCGGGGACATAGACTGGGGGGACACTGCCCTGAGATATAAGAGAGGACCCCGGGGACATAGACTGGGGGGACACTGCCCTGAGATATAAGAGAGGACCCCGGGGACATAGACTGGGGGGACACTGCCCTGAGATATAAGAGAGGACCCCGGGGACATAGACTGGGGGGACACTGCCCTGAGATATAAGAGAGGACCCCGGGAACATAGACTGGGGGGACACTGCCCTGAGATATAAGAGAGGACCCCGGGGACATAGACTGGGGGGACACTGCCCTGAGATATAAGAGAGGACCCCGGGGGACATAGGACTGGGACACTGCCCTGAGATATAAGAGAGGACCCCGGGAACATAGACTGGGGGGACACTGCCCTGAGATATAAGAGAGGACCCCGGGGACATAGACTGGGGGGACACTGCCCTGAGATATAAGAGAGGACCCCGGGGACATAGACACTGCCCTGAGATATAAGAGAGGACCCCGGGGACATAGACACTGCCCTGAGATATAAGAGAGGACCCCGGGGACATAGACTGGGGGGACACTGCCCTGAGATATAAGAGAGGACTCCGGGGACATAGACTGGGACACTGCCTTGAGATATAAGAGAGGACCCCGGGGACATAGACTGGGACACTGCCTTGAGATATAAGAGAGGACCCCGGGGACATAGACTGGGGGGACACTGCCCTGAGATATAAGAGAGGACCCCGGGGACACAGACTGGGGGGGACACTGCCCTGAGATATAAGGGAGGACCCCGGGGACATAGACTGGGGGGACACTGCCCTGAGATATATGAGAGGACCCCGGGGACATAGACTGGGGGGGACACTGCCCTGAGATATAAGAGAGGACCCCGGGGACATAGACTGGGGGGACACTGCCCTGAGATATAAGAGAGGACCCCGGGGACATAGACTGGGGGGGACACTGCCCTGAGATATAAGAGAGGACCCCCGGGGACATAGACTGGGGGGACACTGCCCTGAGATATAAGAGAGGACCCCGGGGACATAGACTGGGGGGACACTGCCCTGAGATATAAGAGAGGACCCCGGGGACATAGACTGGGGGGACACTGCCCTGAGATATATGAGAGGACCCTGGGGACATAGACTGGGGGGACACTGCCCTGAGATATAAGAGAGGACCCCGGGGACATAGACTGGGGGGACACTGCCCTGAGATATAAGAGAGGACTCCGGGGACATAGACTGGGGGGACACTGCCCTGAGATATAAGAGAGGACCTCGGGGACATAGACTGGGACACTGCCCTGAGATATAAGAGAGGACCCCGGGGACATAGACTGGGACACCGCCCTGAGATATAAGAGAGGACCCCGGGGACATAGACACTGCCCTGAGATATAAGAGAGGACCCCGGGGACATAGACTGGGGGGACAAAGCCCTGAGATATAAGAGAGGACCCCGGGAACATAGACTGGGGGGACACTGCCCTGAGATATAAGAGAGGACCCCGGGGACATAGACTGGGACACTGCCCTGAGATATAAGGGAGGACCCCGGGGACATAGACTGGGGGGGACACTGCCCTGAGATATAAGAGAGGACCCCCGGGGACATAGACTGGGGGGACACTGCCCTGAGATATAAGAGAGGACCCCGGGGACATAGACTGGGACACTGCCCTGAGATATAAGAGAGGACCCCGGGGACATAGACTGGGGGGACACTGCCCTGAGATATAAGAGAGGACCCCGGGGACATAGACTGGGGGACACTGCCCTGAGATATAAGAGAGGACCCCGGGGACATAGACACTGCCCTGAGATATAAGAGAGGACCCCGGGGACATAGACTGGGGGGGGACACTGCCCTGAGATATAAGAGAGGACCCTGGGGACATAGACTGGGGGGACACTGCCCTGAGATATAAGAGAGGACCCCGGGGACATAGACTGGGGGGACACTGCCCTGAGATATAAGAGAGGACCCCGGGGACATAGACTGGGGGGACACTGCCCTGAGATATAAGAGAGGACCCCGGGGACATAGACTGGGACACTGCCCTGAGATATAAGAGAGGACCCCGGGGACATAGACTGGGGGGACACTGCCCTGAGATATAAGAGAGGACCCCAGGGACATAGACTGGGGGGACACTGCCCTGAGATATAAGAGCGGACCCCGGGGACATAGACTGGGGGGGACACTGCCCTGAGATATAAGAGAGGACCCCGGGGACATAGACTGGGGGGACACTGCCCTGAGATATAAGAGAGGACCCCGGGGACATAGACTGGGGGGGACACTGCCCTGAGATATAAGAGAGGACCCCGGGGACATAGACTGGGACACTGCCCTGAGATATAAGAGAGGACCCCGGGTCATAGACTGGGGGGACACTGCCCTGAGATATAAGAGAGGACCCCGGGGACATAGACTGGGGGACACTGCCCTGAGATATAAGAGAGGACCCCGGGGACATAGACTGGGGGGACACTGCCCTGAGATATAAGAGAGGACCCCGGGGACATAGACTGGGGGGACACTGCCCTGAGATATAAGAGAGGACCCCGGGGACATAGACTGGGGGGACACTGCCCTGAGATATAAGAGGACCCCGGGGACATAGACTGGGGGGGACACTGCCCTGAGATATAAGAGAGGACCCCGGGGACATAGACACTGCCCTGAGATATAAGAGAGGACCCCGGGGACATAGACTGGGACACTGCCCTGAGATATAAGAGAGGACCCCGGGGACATAGACTGGGACAGAGCCCTGAGATATAAGGGAGGACCCCGGGGACATAGACACTGCCCTGAGATATAAGAGAGGACCCCGGGGACATAGACTGGGACACTGCCCTGAGATATAAGAGAGGACCCCGGGGACATAGGCTGGGGGGACACTGCCCTGAGATATAAGAGAGGACCCCGGGGACATAGACTGGGGGGACACTGCCCTGAGATATAAGAGAGGACCCCGGGGACATAGACTGGGGGGACACTGCCCTGAGATATGAGAGAGGACCCCGGGGACATAGACTGGGGGGACACTGCCCTGAGATATAAGAGAGGACCCCGGGGACATAGACTGGGACAGAGCCCTGAGATATAAGAGAGGACCCCGGGGACATAGACTGGGGGGACAGTGCCCTGAGATATAAGAGAGGACCCCGGGGACATAGACTGGGGGGACACTGCCCTGAGATATAAGAGAGGACCCCGGGGACATAGACTGGGGGGACACTGCCCTGAGATATAAGAGAGGACCCCGGGGACATAGACTGGGGGGACACTGCCCTGAGATATAAGAGAGGACCCCGGGGACATAGACTGGGGGGACACTGCCCTGAGATATAAGAGAGGACCCCGGGGACATAGACACTGCCCTGAGATATAAGAGAGGACCCCGGGGACATAGACTGGGACACTGCCCTGAGATATAAGAGAGGACCCCGGGGACATAGACACTGCCCTGAGATATAAGAGAGGACCCCGGGGACATAGACTGGGACAGAGCCCTGAGATATAAGAGAGGACCCCGGGGACATAGACTGGGGGGACACTGCCCTGAGATATAAGGGAGGACCCCGGGGACATAGACTGGGGGGACACTGCCCTGAGATATAAGAGAGGACCCCGGGGACATAGACTGGGGGGACACTGCCCTGAGATATATGAGAGGACCCCGGGGACATAGACTGGGGGGACACTGCCCTGAGATATAAGAGAGGACCCGGGGACATAGACTGGGGGGACACTGCCCTGAGATATAAGAGAGGACCCCGGGGACATAGACTGGGACACTGCCCTGAGATATAAGAGAGGACCCCGGGGACATAGACACTGCCCTGAGATATAAGAGAGGACCCCGGGGACATAGACTGGGGACAGAGCCCTGAGATATAAGAGAGGACCCCGGGGACATAGACTGGGGGGACACTGCCCTGAGATATATGAGAGGACCCCGGGGACATAGACTGGGGGGACACTGCCCTGAGATATAAGAGAGGACCCCGGGGACATAGACTGGGACACTGCCCTGAGATATAAGAGAGGACCCCGGGGACATAGACACTGCCCTGAGATATAAGAGAGGACCCCGGGGACATAGACTGGGACAGAGCCCTGAGATATAAGAGAGGACCCCGGGGACATAGACTGGGGGGACACTGCCCTGAGATATAAGAGAGGACCCCGGGGACATAGACTGGGGGGACACTGCCCTGAGATATAAGAGAGGACCCCGGGGACATAGACTGGGGGGACACTGCCCTGAGATATAAGAGAGGACCCCGGGGACATAGACTGGGGGGACACTGCCCTGAGATATAAGAGAGGACCCCGGGGACATAGACTGGGGGGACACTGCCCTGAGATATAAGAGAGGACCCCGGGGACATAGACTGGGGGGACACTGCCCTGAGATATAAGAGAGAACCCCGGGGACATAGACACTGCCCTGAGATATAAGGGAGGACCCCGGGGACATATGTAAGAGCATCCTGGGTAAATGGTGTGAAGGACACATACTGTACCATATGGGAATAAAAGTAGTAGAAATAAGAGAAATCCAATGTGGTAACTACAGCTGTAAGGGGGGCAATAAGTGATAAGAAACAAGCAGTCAGACTACTAAAACAAGAAGGTAGTGGGGAAGCATGGAGCGACTATAGACAGAAGAATAGAATATGTAAAAAGCAAATAAAAGAAGCAAAAATAGCAACAGAAAGAAGGATAGCCACAGAAAGTAATAGGAATCCCAAAATGTTCTTCACCTATATAAACAACAAAAGACTAAAAACCGAAAATGTTGGTCCCCTCAAAAATAATCTGGGTGTAATGGTGGAGGGGGAAGAGGAAAAGGCCAATCTACTAAATACATTCTTCTCTACTGTATTCACAGAGGAGAATCCCATAACAGAGGACATGACTAGGGATAATATAAATCCTCCCATAAATCTCACCTGCCTAACACAACAAGAAGTGGGGAGACGCCTTAAAAACATTAAAATCCATAAGTCACCGGGCCCAGAAGGTCCATCCTAGAGTACTGCAGGAATTATGTACTGTCTTAGACAGACCGATATTCCTAATATTTATAGATTCTATTACGACAGGGATTGTTCCACAGGACTGGCGCATAGCTAATGTGGTACCAATATTCAAGAAGGGGTCAAAGAGTGATCCTGGAAACTACAGGCCTGTAAGTCTAACATCTATAGTAGGTAACATATGTGAGGGGTTTGTAAGAGATGCTATACTGGTGTATATATATAAGAGATGTATACTGGGGTATAATATATAAGAGATGTATACTGGGGTATAATATAAGAGATGTATACTGGAGTATAATATATAAGAGATGTATACTGGGGTATAATATATAAGAGATGTATACTGGAGTATAATATATAAGAGATGTATACTGGAGTATAATATATAAGAGATGTATACTGGGGTATAATATATAAGAGATGTATACTGGTGTATAATATATAAGAGATGTATACTGGGGTATAATATATAAGAGATGTATACTGGGGTATAATATATAAGAGATGTATACTGGGGTATAATATATAAGAGATGTATACTGGGGTATAATATATAAGAGATGTGTACTGGTGTATAATATATAAAAGATGTATACTGGAGTATAATATATAAGAGATGCTATACTGGGGTATAATATATAAGAGATGTGTACTGGTGTATAATATATAAGAGATGTATACTGGAGTATAATATGTAAGAGATGTATACTGGGGTATAATATATAAGAGATGTATACTGGAGTATAATATATAAGAGATGTATACTGGGGTATAATATATAAGAGATGTATACTGGGGTATAATATATAAGAGATGTGTACTGGTGTATAATATATAAAAGATGTATACTGGAGTATAATATATAAGAGATGTATACTGGGGTATAATATATAAGAGATGTATACTGGGGTATAATATATAAGAGATGTATACTGGAGTATAATATATAAGAGATGTATACTGGGGTATAATATGTAAGAGATGTATACTGGGGTATAATATATAAGAGATGTATACTGGGGTATAATATATAAGAGATGTGTACTGGGGTATAATATATAAGAGATGCTATACTGGAGTATAATATATAAGAGATGTGTACTGGGGTATAATATATAAGAGATGCTATACTGGAGTATAATATGTAAGAGATGTATACTGGGGTATAATATATAAGAGATGTATACTGGGGTATAATATATAAGAGATGTGTACTGGTGTATAATATATAAGAGATGTGTACTGGAGTATAATATATAAGAGATGTGTACTGGTGTATAATATATAAAAGATGTATACTGGGGTATAATATATAAGAGATGTATACTGGAGTATAATATATAAGAGATGTATACTGGGGTATAATATATAAGAGATGTATACTGGAGTATAATATATAAGAGATGTATACTGGGGTATAATATATAAGAGATGTATACTGGGGTATAATATATTAGAGATGCTATACTGGGGTATAATATATAAGAGATGTATACTGGTGTATAATATATAAGAGATGTATACTGGGGTATAATATATAAGAGATGTATACTGGGGTATAATATATAAGGGATGTATACTGGAGTATAATATATAAGAGATGTATACTGGGGTATAATATATAAGAGATGCTATACTGGTGTATAATATATAAGAGATGTATACTGGGGTATAATATATAGGAGATGTATACTGGGGTATAATATATAAGAGATGGTATACTGGGGTATAATATATAAGAGATGCTATACTGGTGTATAATATATAAGAGATGTATACTGGGGTATAATATATAAGAGATGCTATACTGGTGTATAATATATAAGAGATGGTATACTGGGGTATAATATATAAGAGATGCTATACTGGTGTATAATATATAAGAGATGCTATACTGGTGTATAATATATAAGAGATGTATACTGGGGTATAATATATAGGAGATGTATACTGGGGTATAATATATAAGAGATGGTATACTGGGGTATAATATATAAGAGATGTATACTGGAGTATAATATATAAGAGATGTATACTGGGGTATAATATATAAGAGATGTATACTGGAGTATAATATATAAGAGATGTATACTGGAGTATAATATATAAGAGGTGTATACTGGGGTATAATATATAAGAGATGTATACTGGAGTATAATATATAAGAGATGTATACTGGGGTATAATATATAAGAGATGTATACTGGAGTATAATATATAAGAGATGTATACTGGGGTATAATATATAAGAGATGTATACTGGGGTATAATATATAAGAGATGTATACTGGAGTATAATATATAAGAGATGTATACTGGGGTATAATATATAAGAGATGCTATACTGGAGTATAATATATAAGAGATGTGTACTGGAGTATAATATATAAGAGATGCTATACAGGAGTATAATATATAAGAGATGCTATACTGGAGTATAATATATAAGAGATGTATACTGGTGTATAATATATAAGAGATGTATACTGGAGTATAATATATAAGAGATGTATACTGGAGTATAATATATAAGAGATGTATACTGGAGTATAATATATAAGAGATGTATACTGGAGTATAATATATAAGAGATGTGTACTGGTGTATAATATATATGAGATGTATACTGGTGTATAATATATAAGAGATGTATACTGGTGTATAATATATAAGAGATGTATACTGGGGTATAATATATAAGGGATGTATACTGGGGTATAATATATAAGAGATGTATACTGGAGTATAATATATAAGAGATGTATACTGGAGTATAATATATAAGAGATGTATACTGGGGTATAATATATAAGATGTATACTGGGGTATAATATATAAGAGATGTATACTGGAGTATAATATATAAGAGATGTATACTGGGGTATAATATATAAGAGATGTATACTGGGGTATAATATATAAGAGATGTATACTGGGGTGTAATATATAAGAGATGTATACTGGGGTATAATATATAAGAGATGTATACTGGGGTATAATATATAAGAGATGTATACTGGGGTATAATATATAAGAGATGTATACTGGGGTATAATATATAAGAGATGTATACTGGGGTATAATATAGAAGAGATGTATACTGGAGTATAATATATAAGAGATGTATACTGGGGTATAATATATAAGAGATGTATACTGGGGTATAATATATAAGAGATGTATACTGGGTATAATATATAAGAGATGTATACTGGGGTATAATATATAAGATGTATACTGGGGTATAATATATAAGAGATGTATACTGGGGTATAATATATAAGAGATGTATACTGGGGTATAATATATAAGAGATGTATACTGGAGTATAATATATAAGAGATGTATACTGGGGTATAATATATAAGAGATGTAAACTGGAGTATATATATATAAGAGATGTATACTGGGGTATAATATATAAGAGATGTATACTGGGGTATAATATATAAGAGATGCTATACTGGGGTATAATATATAAGATGTATACTGGGGTATAATTTATAAGAGATGTATACTGGGGTATAATATATAAGAGATGTATACTGGGGTATAATATATAAGAGATGTATACTGGAGTATAATATATAAGAGATGTATACTGGGGTATAATATATAAGAGATGCTATACTGGGGTATAATATATAAGAGGTGTATACTGGGGTATAATATATATGAGATGCTATACTGGGGTATAATATATAAGAGATGTATACTGGGGTATAATATATATGAGATGTATACTGGGGTATAATATATAAGAGATGTATACTGGGGTATAATATATAAGAGATGTATACTGGGGTATAATATATAAGAGATGTATACTGGGGTATAATATATATGAGATGTATACTGGAGTATAATATATAAGAGATGTATACTGGGGTATAATATATAAGAGATGTATACTGGGGTATAATATATAAGAGATGTATACTGGGGTATAATATATATGAGATGTATACTGGGGTATAATATGTAAGAGATGTATATGGGGGTATAATATATAAGAGATGTATACTGGGGTATAATATATAAGAGATGTATACTGGGGTATAATATATATAAGATGTATACTAGGGTATAATATATAAGGGATGCTGTACTGGGGTATAATATATAAGAGATGTATACTGGGGTATAATATATAAGAGATGTATACTGGAGTATAATATATAAGAGATGTATACTGGAGTATAATATATAAGAGATGTATACTGGAGTATAATATATAAGAGATGTATACTGGGGTATAATATATAAGAGATGTATACTGGGGTATAATATATAAGATGTGTATACTGGGGTATAATATATAAGAGATGCTATACTGGGGTATAATATATAAGAGATGTATACTGGAGTATAATATATAAGAGATGTATACTGGGGTATAATATATAAGAGATGTATACTGGGGTATAATATATAAGAGATGTATACTGGGGTATAATATATAAGGGATGTATACTGGAGTATAATATATAAGAGGTGTATACTGGGGTATATTATATATAAGAGATGTATGCTGGTGTATAATATATAAGAGATGTATACTGGAGTATAATATATAAGAGATGTATACTGGAGTATAATATATAAGAGGTGTATACTGGGGTATAATATATAAGAGATGTATACTGGGGTATAATATATAAGAGGTGTATACTGGGGTATAATATATAAGAGATGTATACTGGAGTATAATATATAAGATATGTATACTGGGGTATAATATATAAGAGATGTATACTGGAGTATAATATATAAGAGATGTATACTGGGGTATAATATATAAGAGATGTATACTGGAGTATAATATATAAGAGATGTATACTGGGGTATAATATATAAGAGATGTATACTGGGGTATAATATATAAGAGATGTATACTGGGGTATAATATATAAGAGATGCTATACTGGGGTATAATATATAAGAGATGTATACTGGAGTATAATATATAAGATATGTATACTGGGGTATAATATATAAGAGATGTATACTGGGGTATAATATATTAGATGTATACTGGGGTATAATATATAAGAGATGTATACTGGAGTATAATATATAAGAGATGTATACTGGAGTATAATATATAAGAGATGTATACTGGGGTATAATATATAAGAGATGCTATACTGGGGTATAATATATAAGAGATGTATACTGGGGTATAATATATAAGAGATGTATACTGGGGTATAATATATAAGAGATGTATACTGGAGTATAATATATAAGAGATGTATACTGGGGTATAATATATAAGAGATGTATACTGGGGTATAATATATAAGAGATGTATACTGGGGTATAATATATAAGAGATGTATACTGGGGTATAATATATAAGAGATGTATACTGGGGTATAATATATAAGAGATGTATACTGGAGTATAATATATAAGAGATGTATACTGGAGTATAATATATAAGAGATGTATATTGGAGTATAATATATAAGAGATGTATACTGGAGTATAATATATAAGAGGTGTATACTGGGGTATAATATATAAGAGATGTATACTGGAGTATAATATATAAGAGATGTATACTGGGGTATAATATATAAGAGATGTATACTGGGGTATAATATATAAGAGATGTATACTGGGGTATAATATATAAGAGACGTATACTGGAGTATAATATATAAGAGACGTATACTGGGGTATAATATATAAGAGATGTATACTGGGGTATAATATATATAAGAGATGTATACTGGGGTATAATATATAAGAGATGTATACTGGGGTATAATATATAAGAGACGTATACTGGGGTATAATATATATAAGAGATGTATACTGGGGTATAATATATAAGAGATGTATACTGGGGTATAATATATAGGAGATGTATACTGGGGTATAATATATAAGAGATGTATACTGGGGTATAATATGTAAGAGATGTATACTGGGGTATAATATATAAGAGATGTATACTGGGGTATAATATATAAGAGATGTATACTGGAGTATAATATATAAGAGATGTATACTGGAGTATAATATATAAGAGATGTATACTGGGGTATAATATATAAGATGTATACTGGAGTATAATATATAAGAGATGTATACTGGAGTATAATATATAAGAGACGTATACTGGAGTATCTTAGTGAAAATAATCTTATGACTCAGCACCAGCATGGATTTATGAGGGATCGATCCTGTCAGACTAATCTGATCGGCTTCTATGAAGAGGTGAGTTATAGACTGGACCTGGGGGAGGCTGTGGACGTTGTGTATCTGGGGGAGGCTGTGGACGTTGTGTATCTGAGGGAGGCTGTGGACGTTGTGTATCTGGGGAGGCTGTGGACGATGTGTATCTGGGGGAGGCTGTGGACGTTGTGTATCTGGGGAGGCTGTGGACGATGTGTATCTGGGGAAGCTGTGGACGTTGTGTATCTGGGGAGGCTGTGGACGTTGTGTATCTGGGGGAGGCTGTGGACGTTGTGTATCTGGGGAGGCTGTGGACGATGTGTATCTGGGGAGGCTGTGGACGTTGTGTATCTGGGGAGGCTGTGGACGATGTGTATCTGGGGAGGCTGTGGACGTTGTGTATCTGGGGAGGCTGTGGACGATGTGTATCTGGGGAAGCTGTGGACGTTGTGTATCTGGGGAGGCTGTGGACGTTGTGTATCTGGGGGAGGCTGTGGACGTTGTGTATCTGGGGAGGCTGTGGACGTTGTGTATCTGGGGAGGCTGTGGACGATGTGTATCTGGGGGAGGCTGTGGACGATGTGTATCTGGGGAGGCTGTGGACGTTGTGTATCTGGGGGAGGCTGTGGACGTTGTGTATCTGGGGAGGCTGTGGACGATGTGTATCTGGGGAGGCTGTGGACGTTGTGTATCTGGGGAGGCTGTGGACGATGTGTATCTGGGGAGGCTGTGGACGTTGTGTATCTGGGGAGGCTGTGGACGTTGTGTATATAGACTGGACCTGGGGGAGGCTGTGGACGTTGTGTATCTGGACGTTTCTATAGTATTTGATACTGTGCCGCATGAAAGGTCGGTCTACAAAATGAGGATGCTGGGACTCGGGGAAAACGTATGCAAATGGGTGAGTAACTGGTTGTGTGATAGAAAACAGAGGGTGGTCATTGATGGAACATATTCAGATTGGGTTTTAGTTACTAGTGGGGTACCACAGGGGTCAGTGTTGGGGCACAGTTACTAGTGGGGTACCACAGGGGTCAGTGTTGGGTCACAGTTACTAGTGGGGTACCACAGGGGTCAGTGTTGGGTCACAGTTACTAGTGGGGTACCACAGGGGTCAGTGTTGGGGCACAGTTACTAGTGGGGTACCACAGGGATCAGTGTTGGGTCACAGTTACTAGTGGGGTACAGCAGGGGGCAGTGTTGGGGCACAGTTACTAGTGGGGTACAGCAGGGGGCAGTGTTGGGGCACAGTTACTAGTGGGGTACAGCAGGGGGCAGTGTTGGGGCACAGTTACTAGTGGGGTACAGCAGGGGGCAGTGTTGGGGCACAGTTACTAGTGGGGTACAGCAGGGGGCAGTGTTGGGGCACAGTTACTAGTGGGGTACAGCAGGGGGCAGTGTTGGGGCACAGTTACTAGTGGGGTACCACAGGGGTCAGTGTTGGGTCCACTTCTTTTTAATATTTTTATTAATGACCTTGTAGAGGGACTACAGAGTAGAATCTCCATCTTTGTAGATGATACTAAACTGGGTAAAGTAATCAGTACAGAGGATGATAATATCCTATTAGAGAGGGATTTGGAGAAGCTAGAGGCTTGGGCAGTGAAATGGCAGATGAAGTATAATGTGGATAAATGTAAGGTTATGCATTTGGGCCGCAGAAATAATAAGTACAGTTATGTGCTAAAGAATAAAACACTGGGTAACACTGCTGCCGAAAAGGACCTGGGGGTATTGGTGGACAGTAACCTCATCTATAGTGATCAGTGCCAGGCAGCAGCGGCCAAGGCTAATAAAATAATGGGGTGCATCAAAAGAGGTATAGATGCTAAAGATGAGAACATAGTTTTGCCTCTTTATAAATCACTAGTCAGACCACACATGGTATATACTGTATACAGCACCGGGCACCTGTATATAAGAAGGACACAGCTGAACTGGAGCGGGTGCAGAGGAGGGCAACAAAGGTCATTAAGGGAATGGGGGGGGGGGGGTTACAGGACCAGGACAGGTTATCACGCTTGGGGTTATTTACACTAGAAAAAAGACGTCTTAGAGGCGATCTGATCACAATGTACAAATATATGACTGGACAGTACAGAGATCTTTGTAGTGGTCTCCTTACTCCTAGGTCTGTAACCATGACAAGGGGGCATCCTCTACGTCGAGAGGAAAGAAGATTTCATCATCAGCATCGACGCGGGTTCTTTACTGTACGAGCGGTAAGACTGTGGGACTCTCTATATTCTTTACTGTACGAGCGGTAAGACTGTGGGACTCTCTATATTCTTTACTGTACGAGCAGTAAGACTGTGGGACTCTCTGCCACATGATGTTGTCTTGGCCGATTCATTAAATAAGTTCAAGGGAGGCCCGGATGCTTTTCTTGAACAATATAATATTACAAGTTATGGGCATTAGATTTCCGGTGATACGTTGATCCGGGGATTGTTCTGGTTGCCATTGGGATCGGGAGGGGAGTTTCTCCCTGTGGTGGGGCAATTGTCGTCTGCCTCGTGGGGGTTTTTGCCTTCCCTGGATCAACACAGTAGGGTTTCCCTAGGTTGAACCTGATGGACTCTTGTCTTCTTTCAACCTTATTTACTATGTTACTATGTATTAATACTTTCCCCCATGCGCGGGACAGAGTCTGGTCCCGGAGTTGCGCTGTGCCAAAATTTTCACACCCAGTATAGTGTATGGGTTCCCAGTATAGTGTATGCGTTCCCAGTATAGTGTATGGGTTCCCAGTATAGTGTATGGGCTCCCAGTACAGTTTATGTGTTCCCAGTATAGTATATGGGTTCCCAGTATAGTGTAGGGGCTCCCAGTATAGTGTATGGGCTCCCAATATAGAGTATGGTTCCCAGTATAGTGTAGGGGCTCCCAGTATATTGTATAGGCTCCCAATATAGAGTATGGTTCCCAGTATAGTGTAGGGGCTCCCAGTATATTGTATAGGCTCCCAATATAGAGTATGGCTCCCAGCATAGTGTATGGGCTCCCAGCATAGTTTCTGGGCTCCCAGTATAGTATATGGGCTCCCAGTATAGTGTATGGGCTCCCAGTATAGTGTATGGGCTCCCAATATAGTGTATGGGCTCCCAATATAGAGTATGGTTCCCAGTATAGTGTAGGGGCTCCCAGCATAGTTTCTGGGCTCCCAGTATAGTGTATGGGCTCCCAGTATAGTGTATGGGCTCCCAGTAAAGTGTACGGGCTCCCAGTATAGTGTATGGGCTCCCAGCATAGTTTCTGGGCTCCCAGTATAGTGTATGGGCTCCCAGTAAAGTGTACGGGCTCCCAGTATAGTGTACGGGTTCCCAGTATAGTGTATGGGCTCCCAGTATAGTGTATAGACTCCCAGTATAGTGTATAGACTCCCAGTATAGTGTAGGGCTCCCAGTATAGTGTAGGGGCTCCCAGTATAGTGTATGGGCTCCCAGTATAGTTTATGGATTCCCAATATAGTGTATGGGCTCCCAGTATAGTTTATGGATTCCCAGTATAGTGTATGGGCTCCCAGTATAGTTTATGGGCTCCCAGTATAGTGTAGGGGCTCCCAGTATAGTGTATGGGTTCCCAGTATAGTGTAGGGGCTGCCAGTATAGTGTAGGGGCTCCCAATATAGAGTATGGTTCCCAGTATAGTATATGGGTTCCCAGTATAGTGTAGGGGCTCCCAATATAGTGTATGGGCTCCCAGTATAGTGTATGGGTTCCCAGTATAGTGTAGGGGCTGCCAGTATAGTGTATGGGCTCCCAATATAGAGTATGGTTCCCAGTATAGTGTAGGGGCTCCCAGTATAGTGTAGGGGCTCCCAGTATAGTGTATGGGCTCCCAGTATAGTGTATGGGCTCCCAGTATAGTTTATGGATTCCCAATATAGTGTATGGGCTCCCAGTATAGTTTATGGATTCCCAGTATAGTGTATGGGCTCCCAGTATAGTTTATGGGCTCCCAGTATAGTGTAGGGGCTCCCAGTATAGTGTATGGGTTCCCAGTATAGTGTAGGGGCTGCCAGTATAGTGTAGGGGCTGCCAGTATAGTGTAGGGGCTCCAAATATAGAGTATGGTTCCCAGTATAGTATATGGGTTCCCAGTATAGTGTAGGGGCTCCCAATATAGTGTATGGGCTCCCAATATAGAGTATGGTTCCCAGTATAGTGTAGGGGCTCCCAGTATAGTGTATGGGTTCCCAGTATAGTGTATGGGCTCCCAGTATAGTGTAGGGGCTCCAAATATAGAGTATGGTTCCCAGTATAGTATATGGGTTCCCAGTATAGTGTAGGGGCTCCCAATATAGTGTATGGGCTCCCAATATAGAGTATGGTTCCCAGTATAGTGTAGGGGCTCCCAGTATAGTGTATGGGTTCCCAGTATAGTGTATGGGCTCCCAGTATAGTGTACGGGCTCCCAGTATAGTGTACGGGCTCCCAGTATATTGTATGGGCTTCCAGTATAGTGTACGGGCTCCCAGTATAGTGTACGGGCTCCCAGTATAGTGTATGGGTTCCCAGTATAGTGTATAGACTCCCAGTATAGTATATGGGTTCCCAGTATAGTATATGGGTTCCCAGTATAGTGTATGGGCTCCCAGTATAGTGTAGGGGCTCCCAGTATAGTGTATGGGCTCCCAGTATAGTTTATGGATTCCCAGTATAGTGTATGGGCTCCCAGTATAGTTTATGGGCTCCCAGTATAGTGTAGGGGCTCCCAGTATAGTGTATGGGTTCCCAGTATAGTGTAGGGGCTCCCAGTATAGTGTAGGGGCTTCCAGTATAGTGTATGGGCTCCCAGTATAGTATATGGGTTCCCAGTATAGTGTATGGGCTCCCAGTATAGTGTAGGGGCTCCCAGTATAGTATATGGGTTCCCAGTATAGTGTACGGGTTCCCAGTATAGTGTAGGGGCTCCCACTGTTGTGTTTGGGTTCCCAGTATAGTGTATGGGCTCCCACTATAGTGGAGGGGCTTCCAGTGTAGTGTAGGGGCTCCCAGTATAGTATATGGGTTCCCAGTATAGTGTATGGGCTCCCAGTATAGTGTAGGGGCTCCCAGTATAGTGTAGGGGCTCCCAGTATAGTGTAGGGGCTCCCAGTATAGTGTATGGGCTCCCAGTATAGTGTATGGGTTCCCAGTATAGTGTATGGGCTCCCAGTATAGTGTAGGGGCTCCCAGTATAGTATATGGGTTCCCACTATAGTGTATGGGCTCCCAGTATAGTGTAGGGGCTCCCAGTATAGTGTAGGGGTTCCCAGTATAGTGTATGGGCTCCCAGTATAGTGTATGGGTTCCCAGTATAGTGTATGGGCTCCCAGTATAGTATATGGGTTCCCAGTATAGTATATGGGTTCCCAGTATAGTGTATGGGTTCCCAGTATAGTGTAGGGGCTCCCAGTATAGTATATGGGTTCCCACTATAGTGTATGGGCTCCCAGTATAGTGTAGGGGCTCCCAGTATAGTATATGGGTTCCCAGTATAGTATATGGGTTCCCAGTATAGTGTATGGGTTCCCAGTATAGTGTAGGGGCTCCCAGTATAGTATATGGGTTCCCACTATAGTGTAGGGGCTCCCAGTATAGTGTAGGGGCTCCCAGTATAGTGTATGGGTTCCCAGTATAGTATATGGGTTCCCAGTATAGTGTATGGGTTCCCAGTATAGTGTAGGGGCTCCCAGTATAGTATATGGGTTCCCAGTATAGTGTATGGGCTCCCAGTGTAGTGTAGGGGCTCCCAGTATAGTATAGGGGTTCCCAGTATAGTATATGTGTTCCCAGTATAGTATATGGGTTGCCAGTATAGTGTAGGGGCTCCCACTATAGTGTAGGGGTTCCCAGTATAGTGTATGGGTTCCCAGTATAGTGTATGGGTTCCCAGTATAGTATATGGGTTCCCAGTATAGTGTATGGGTTCCCAGTATAGTGTATGGTTTCCCACTATAGTATATGGGTTCCCACTATAGTGTATGGGTTCCCACTATAGTATATGGGTTCCCAGTATAGTGTATGGGTTCCCAGTATAGTGTATGGGCTTCCAGTATAGTATATGGGTTCCCAGTATAGTGTATGGGTTCCCAGTATAGTATATGGGTTCCCAGTATAGTATATGGGTTCCCAGTATAGTGTATGGGTTCCCAGTATAGTATATGGGTTCCCAGTATAGTGTATGGGTTCCCAGTATAGTATATGGGTTCCCAGTATAGTATATGGGTTCCCAGTATAGTGTATGGGTTCCCACTATAGTATATGGGTTCCCACTATAGTGTATGGGTTCCCACTATAGTATATGGGTTCCCAGTATAGTGTATGGGTTCCCAGTATAGTGTATGGGCTTCCAGTATAGTATATGGGTTCCCAGTATAGTGTATGGGTTCCCAGTATAGTATATGGGTTCCCAGTATAGTGTATGGGTTCCCAGTATAGTATATGGGTTCCCAGTATAGTATATGGGTTCCCAGTATAGTATATGGGTTCCCAGTATAGTGTATGGCAAAAAAGAGAGGGACGCTACTCTACAGTCAAAAACCATAGAATACAAGCGGTTGTGCAGTGTCTCAGAACGCAAGGACTACTACTCCTATCGTGCTCATTTCTATCACTTAGTCCATGCTGGTTCAGGTAACTGTGCACACTGCAACTGCTGCTAGTTTTCCCCCTGATATTCCCTGGTTATGTGTATTCTCATGTATATCTTGGTATATATATATACTCCTGTGTATTATTATTACCTTGTACAGTGGTATGCAAGGCTGTGGATCACGTGCCAGTGCCCTGTAACCATGGTTCCTCCAATGGCGGACTAGCTCTGGCCAGGAGCGACCATGTGACCTCCCACTTCCTGCTGACAGGAGAGTTCAGCCCCGGCTTTCAGGCAAGGAGGTTGTGTTGCTCTGTCCTCTCCCTCAGAAGGGGACAGAAGCGTCTCTGCAGCCTTTTCACCATAAGAAGAGTGACTGATTCTGCTGCTGCCTTCCAGTAACCGACTGCCTGCCTATACAAGTGTCCGGAGTCATCTTCTCTCTCATCTGGGTGTCGTGCGGATATCTCTCTCATCTCTACAAGTACCCACAGCAAGTATTACTCCCAAGTTCGTCCACCCAGCAACGCTAGTTTCTTCTCATACTACTACTCCCAACATCCGGCACGTATCTCCGCAGCCTATGCAGCATCACTCCTGCACTAACTGTCTAAGTCTGCTATATACCCGGTTGCAACCGGAGGAACTAGTTACTACAAGTTACTTCAACTTTAATAAAACCGCTGTTACTGAACCCCGGCATTGGTGTCCACTAACTGGTGCAGCGAAGAATCGCATGCCCATCATCACCCGCAGATTCCACAGACCGGCCCTACAGCTGTGCTGCCCTCAGGCCTATACCGTGACAAGTATAACCCCTGCAGCTGCCCCGGTCATTGCCCGCTCATAACACCAGCACTGCGGAAGTGGCACTCAGGGGCCAGCGCATCGCATTTTGGCGTCACAAACAGGATCTTACACCCCGCGGTGTTCATATTTGCTACCCCTCATCATCCTCAGAGACTCTGCTAAGGGGTCAAGTCAGCTGGGGACGCACTGTCTTTGCGCGCACGCGCTCCGCTCAAGCTCCACCCCGGCCCTGCAGTGCCCAAGCCTCTGTTGCAGGAGGGGAGAAGATTGTGCCCGGACCGCCGGAAGTGTTGGTGCTGACTTCCGCCCTATCCCTCTCCGGTCCCGGACACCCTGCCTATCGGTGCCTGCTGTTCCCGCAAGCTCTCCTCGCCTCTGCTCCCTTCCAGGCGCCTTACACCGGAAACCCTCATCATGTCCACCGGCCATCACAGTGACTCTGACGGGTCCGGCTATGGCTACCGCAGCGGTTCCGTTCTTCATTGGGCTCAACAATCTCCCTAGCTATAAAGGGGAACCCCACACGTTGGCTGCTTTCAAGGAAAAAATTTCCCGCACCCTTGTCTCACTATCTCCCACTCAGCAGGTGCAGTTGCTGCTAGGACAACTTGAGGGTCCCGCTGCAGAGGAGGTGCGGTCCTGGCCAGCTACGGAGAAAGCTAATGTACAACAGATCCTGGCCCGGCTGAGTAAAGAATTTGAGGTACAGTCACCCACGGAGGTCCGCCTTAAGTTTTATGACCGACGACAAAGGCCAGGTGAGACCCTCAGAGACTATGCACTAGCACTCCAATCTGCCTACCGGGCCCTGAGACAGGTTGATACCATAGACCCCTCGGCTGTGGAGAGTATGATCACTGACTGCTTCATAGAGGGGGTGGACTCTAGACTCATCCAGAGCCAACTGCGTATGCTAGCTGCCCAAAACCCTACAATGTCTTTCCTGGACTTCAAGACTCTGGCTCTGAGGGTGGTTGGCATTGACAATCCCTGTGCCGGCTGTACTCCAGGTTCAGATTCCCCGGACCCGGTGGGACCTATACCCTCACCTCCAGTGCCCACTATGGTTCCGCCGGTTTCCGCTATGCAAGCTGCCCAACAGTCTATCCCGGCTAGATCACCAGCGATCCCTGCTCTCCTTACGCAAGTGGTTGACTCCCTCTGCCAAGCCCTAAGGGGGCTACAAGGGGCCTATCCAACACCTCCACCACCACAGGACCCCTGCCCTGAGTATTCAGTTCCTGATCGGCCTCCTCCACAGAGACTTAGATCCCCTGAGCGCCCCTATTGCCGCCACTGTAGGCGACATGGACACTACCGCTCTCAGTGCTATCAGTTAAACGGGCTACCCCTGGGTCCGAGGGCCAACACCCAGGAGGTCGAGATCCAGGCCCGCAGGAAGCACAGTGGTTCTCAAGGTTCCTCTCACAATGCCCGCATGTGACTCGCTGGGTGGACGGAGTCCCCCTGGAGGCTCTGGTAGATACAGGTTCCCAGGTTACCACTATCCCGAGGCATTTGTTTGAAGAACATTGGGATCTGAGAACCCTAGGTCCAGTTGGGAAATACCGTCTGAAACTTATTGCTAGTAATGGTCGCCCTATTGTGCAACTAGGTTATTGGGAGCCCACTGTCTGCATAGGGAAGCGAGAGCTAGCACGTCAGGGTATCATTGTTACTGAGGCTCAGGGAGATAGTGGGACCGTGGTATTAGGCATGAATATTATCCGTCATGTATTCACTGAAGTGTTGGATGCCTTGAATGCCTCTACGTCTTGTGCTTCTCCTCAGTACAGGCAAGCCGTCCAGAAGACCATTAACCCTTTAAGGACATGGCCCATTTTCGTTTTTACGTTTTCAGTTTTTCCTCCTTGTGTTTAAAAGGTCATAGCACTTGCATTTTTCCACCTAGAAACCCACATGACCCCTTATTTTTTGCGTCACTAATTGTACTTTGCAATTACAGGCTGAATTTTTGCATAAAGTACACTGCGAAACCATAAAAAAAATTCAAAGTGTGGTGAAATTGAAAAAAAAAACGCATTTCTTTTATTTGGGGGAACTGTGTTTTTACGCCATTCGCCCTGGGGTAAAACTGACTTGTTATGCATGTTCCTCAAGTCGTTACGATTAAAACGATATATAACATGTATAACTTATATTGTATCTGATGGCCTGTAAAAAATTCAAACCGTTGTTAACCAATATACGTTCCTTAAAATCGCTCCATTCCCAGGCTTATAGCGCTTTTATCCTTTGGTCTATGGGGCTGTGTCAGGTGTCATTTTTTGCGCCATGATGTGATCTTTCTATCGGTACCTTGATTGCCCATATACGTCTTTTTGATCGCTTTTTATTAAATTTTTTCTGGATTTGATGCGACCAAAAATGCGCAATTTTGCAATTTGGGATTTTTTTGCGCTGACGCCGTTTACCGTACGAGATCAGGAATGTGATTAATTAATAGTTCGGGCGATTACGCACGCGGCGATAGCAAACATGTTTAGTTATTTATTTATTTGTTTACTTTTATTTAAAACCTGGGAAAAGGGGGGTGATTCAGACTTTTATTAGGGGAGGGGGCTTTTTACTATTAACAACACTTTTTTTTTTTTTTTTACACATATACTAGAAGCCCCCCTGGGGGACTTCTAGTATATACACTTGGATCTCTCATTGAGATCTCTGCAGCATAGATATGCTGCAGAGATCCATGAGATCGGCACTCGTTTGCTTTCGGCTGCTGCAGCCGAAAACGAACGAGTGCCGAGCCGAGGACGGCGCCATCTTGGACGCGTCCCCGGCCGGCATCAGTAACGGAGATCGCTCCTCCGGGACAAGGTCCCGGAGGAGCGATCTCCCCCACTAGACACCAGGGAAACGTTGCCTCCGGTAATCGGAGGCAGCTGTCAACTTTGACAGCTGCCTCCGATTAGCTAATTAGCGGGCACGGCGATCAGACCGTGCCCGCTAATAGCAGCGGTCCCGGGCTACTCGCGGCACCCGGGATCGCGGCACTTCAAAGCGGGGCCGCCGCGCGGCCCCGCTTTGAAGTGCAAGTGAGGACATAGGACGTACCGGTACGTCCTATGTCCTTAAGAGGTTAAAGTGCTCACCGCTCAGCGGAAGTTTGCCAACCCTCGAGGGGAAATCTGCCGTGTCCGCACTAGAGACGATCGCCCAATCACCATCCCAGCTAACAGTGAGTTCCTTATCTGGTGCAGGGTTCGTCCGGGGCTCAACAATGCTGACTATGTGGCCCTTCTGGATGCTATCGAGATTGAGGGACAACCTCTTGTCAGAGCCGCTAGAAGCCTGGTGACCATCTCCAATGGTCAGGTCCCTGTCCGTCTAGTGAATCTTGGAGACACTCCTGCTGATCTACCCAAGTTCACCACCGTGGCCATGCTATATCAACTCGATCCTGAGGACATTGTCTGTGAGGAAACTATTGCCTATCAGAGGTCCATCCGTGGCACTCAAAGAGATTCGAACAGGGCCCCTGCCCCTTGGTGGGACGAACTCCATATTGGTGATGCCAATACTCCACTTGAATATCTCCACGGCATCCTCAAGGTGGCCAAAAGGTATCATGAGGCCTTCAGCAAACACTCCCTCGATTTTGGGAAGACCCAGCTGGTCCAGCATCGGATGAACACTGGGGACCACCTGCCTATTAAAGAAAAACATCGGCCTATTCCTCCCGCCAGCTATCAGCAGGCTAAACAACAAAGATTCCAACGTTATACAGGAAAGCCAGAGTCCGTGGGCCGCCCCTATTGTCCTTGTGAGAAAAAAAGACGGCAACATCCGGTTCTGCGTGGACTATAGAAAACTGAACGCAATCACGCACAAGGATGCCTATCCCTTGCCCCGGATCGAGGAGTCTATTGCCGCTTTGGGGTCGGCTGCCTACTTCTCCACCTTGGATCTCACGAGTGGGTACTGGCAAGTTCCCATGGCGCCCGAAGATCGGGAGAAAATGGCCTTTACTACCCCCATGGGACTCTTTGAATTCACCAGCATGCCCTTTGGCCTATGTAACGCTCCTGCTACCTTCCAGTGACTAATGGAACGATGTCTCGGCCATCTCAACTTCCAGAGCGTCCTGCTGTATCTAGACGATGTGATTGTCTACTCTCGCACCTATGAGGATCATGTCCGACACCTGGCTGAGGTGTTTCAGGTCCTCATTGATCACGGCCTAAAGATCAAACCCTCCAAGTGCCACCTGCTCAAACCCCAAGTGAACTATCTGGGGCATGTTGTTAGCGTCGAGGGGATACGGCCAGATCCAGAAAAGATTGCGGCTGTGGAACACTGGGATACCCCTAGGACCGTGAAGGAGGTGAGAAGTTTCCTCGGATTTGCTGGCTATTACCGTCGCTTCATTCCCCACTTTGCACAAGTGGCCGAGCCCCTCACTGAACTGCTTCGGGGGTGCCCTCGGGAAAGTTACAATAGGCGACTCCCCGTTGAGTGGACCGATCGACAAGAGACTGCCTTCCAAACCTTAAAACGTCTGTTGACCACGCCTCCTATCCTAGCCTACCCAGACTATAACCTTCCCTTCCGACTCTACACCGATGCCAGTTTCCAGGGCCTAGGTGCCGTGTTGTCTCAAGTTCAAGATGGTCAAGAGAGAGTTGTGGCCTATGCCAGCCGGAGTCTGCGGGGTGCTGAGAAGAATGACAATAACTACAGCTCCTTCAAGTTGGAGTTACTCACCCTAGTGTGGGCTGTCACTGAGAAGTTCAAGGACTACCTTGCTGCCACTCCTGTTACCATCTACACGGACAACAACCCACTAGCACATCTCAATACTGCTCGGCTAGGTGCCCTGGAACAACGGTGGGCCTCTCGGCTGGCCAATTTCAGGTTTGAGATCAAATACCGCAGTGGAAAGGCTAACGTCAATGCGGACCTCCTCTCCCGGCTACCTAGAGGTGAAGAGCCCCCGGAGGACAGCGATTGGGAAGACGTCGAAATGCCTCCCTTCTATCAAAGGTTCGCCACCCAAGGCGCCATAGAAGCAGCTAGGCCTGAAACGTCCTCTTCTCAACCGAAGGCTCCGCAGGACTTGGCCAGGTGGCAGACTGTTCAAGAGGAGTCCAGAGTCCTAGGAGAAATCTATGATTACCTCTCTACCGGTCGGGTTCCCGGATGTCGAGCTGAGGCGACTCTGGAGGCAGAGAAAGAGGCTCTTCCTACAAAAGGGACTAATCTTGCGAAACTCCCTCGACCCTGTCTCTGGGGAGAGGTGCCACCAGATCCTAATTCCCCGGAGGGATGCTAAGATGGTGCTAGATGCCTACCATGACCAGTCCGGTCATTTCGGGGTACACAAAACGGAGGCCACCATTCGACGGCGATTCTATTGGATCGGAATGAGAGCCGATATCGAAAACTGGTGTGCTGAGTGCCCTGCTTGTAATATCTCCAAGGCTGGAGGAAGGGAACCAAGAGCCCCCTTACATCCCATCAGCGCCCACAGGCCGAATCAGCTTGTCGCCCTAGACCAGGTGAAGTTAGCCCCCACCAGATGTGGATACACTTATGCCCTAACGATGGTCGACCACTATTCCAAGTGGGTAGTCGTGGTGCCTGTCAGAGATCTAACCGCTAAAACTACAGCCCTCACCTTCTACCGGGAGTACATGAAACATTACGGCTGTCCAGAGTGTCTGCTGACGGACCGGGGTCCGGCCTTCGAATCACAACTGTTCCAGGAGCTGTGTGCCTACCACGAGTGTAAGAAACTCCGCACTACGGCCTATCACCCCCAAGGGAATGGCCTGTGCGAAAAGGTCAATCAAGTGTTTATCAACATGTTAAGGACGGCTTCAGTGGCCAAACAAGTGGAATGGCCTCATCTCTTGGACGAGCTGGTGGAAATCTACAATAATACCACCCACTGCTCCACGGGCTACTCTCCGTTCTACTTGATGTTTGGGCGCCCAGGCCAACTCCCTCGACCGCGCACTCGGGATCCAAGCTCCTGACACTCTCAATCCCCTGCCCGAGACTGACTGGGTCCAAGAGCATCAAAGGAGAATTCAGGATGCTCGGTAGATTGTGGACCAAAGGATGGGAGAAGCTCATCAGCGTCAGGAAGAGGCCTATAACCGGAGAGCGACTGCTACACCCCTACGAGTGGGAGACCGAGTCTGGCTGAAAAAGTACCGCTCTCACAAACTCAACAGCCTATGGGAGCTTGAGCCTTATGTTATCTCTGCGATTCCCTATCCAGAGACCAATGTCTACGAGATTAAAAAAACGGGACTAGCTCCACAGACTGTGCATAGGAACCGGATAAAACTGTGTGCCAAGGAAGATTTACAAGGCCTTGCAGCACCATGCCCGGCACCTGCACCAATGCCCCTTGACACTCCGGCACCTCCAGCCAAACCTCTCTATCTGGAAGAGATGTTCCAAACGGAACCGTTTCTCATACCCATCGGCTATGCGGGTATCCCTGTCCACGTCCCCGCTGTTCCTCCTCCTCCAAGTCTACCTCCAGTGGCTCCGCCTGTGCCGTCACCTACCAGAGAAGATCGTCAACCTGCACCAGAGACACTCACTGTTGAAGAGGCCCTTCCGCTGAGACGGTCTGAGCTTTCAACCCGAGGAGTTCCACCTGTACGATACAGAGAGCTAAGCCCTTAGAGGGTTAAACTGTTTTGCTGTTCCGTATTTGTTTTTGTTTGGTGTGAAAAGTTATGCAACGTTCAAGGTTCGTGCCTGGTCTTCCTGACCAAGTTCCCTGTACTAACCAGCCATGAGCTGATGGACACTTACCATAACCAAACTGTTCTCTAGTGCCTGTCCCAGAGCCTTTAGCATGGACGATAGTCTTTATTGCCTCAAAGAGACTCTCCCTAACAGAGACACTTAACCCATTCCTTCCTAAAGCACTTTTCTGTGAGTGTGTGATACCCAAAGTTATTATTGCACTTATTCAAGTATTGCACTTATTTCTGCTATTGTATTTCAGTATTATCAAAGTCTCTTATATTTCCTCCTCTGAGCAGGCAAAAGGATGTGTAAGTAGCCTCAGAGTAGAGCGCCTCTTCTTGTAAGAAACAGTGTATTTTTCTAGCGTCAAAGTCAGATAGCTCCTCCTCTGAGTAAGAGAAGTCAGTTCATATATACCTCAGAGAAAGTCTAGATTATATAGGAGTGTATTTTCTCATCCAGTCTCATATTCTCAGTATTGTCTATATTATCTTTATAGCTGGAAAGATTTAGTTGAGCCAGTTTGTATTCAGATTTCTCTCCGGTTTCCTTAAGATTCACTTGGGCCAGTTCTCAAAGACCTCGTTGTATATGTCGTCCTTTGTACCTCCCTTCCTGGTGTCTCTAGTGTTGGTCGCCCTGTTTTGTCTCCACACGTTAGTAACCACACATAGTAATACTCCAACATTTACACTTGTCCATACCCATTGCCCCTTGGATGCCTTTTTGTGTGTTTGGCCTATAGAGTGCTTGTGTCGCATGATTGCTTGTGTGTATGAGGGATCCCAAAAGTGTATGGTTGCTTTTATTATTTTTTCTCTCTCTCTTCCAGGTATCCAAGACATTTCACAAACACGCCAAGGGAATACACAGGTCTTCACAGTTCTCCTCCAGTAGGGTAACACTTTATACAAAAAACCTACTGTCTAACTGGCTGGAACATGGAGGGTCACCCGCCAGCAGTTAAGTTGTCCTGGCTTACACGTCAGATGGTTCACGCACTAGCTACCTGGTCGCCACAGTACGCTAGGCACCCCTAGGTGAAGTCCTGCCACTAGGGTTTATCATTTTTTCTCCTTTTCCACCTGTGCCTTGGGCGTGGGAGACACAGACCTCATCACACTCACTCTCATCTTTCATTCCTGTTGTTTGATTGTCTAGTCTATTCATGTTTGCTACCTTCTAGATTCGCCGAGGTCGGCTCAAACTTGCTAGGGAGGTATGCAGTGTCCCAGAACGCAAGGACTACTACTCCTATCGTGCTCATTTCTATCACTTAGTCCATGCTGGTTCTGGTAACTGTGCACACTGCAACTGCTGCTAGTTTTCCCCCTGATATTCCCTGGTTATGTGTATTCTCATGTATATCTTGGTATATATATATATACTCCTGTGTATTATTATTACATTGTACAGTGGTATGCAAGGCTGTGGATCACGTGCCAGTGCCCTGTAACCATGGTTCCTCCAATGGCCGACTAGCTCTGGCCAGGAGCGACCATGTGACCTCCCACTTCCTGCTGACAGGAGAGTTCAGCCCCTGCTTTCAGGCAAGGAGGTTGTGTTGCTCTGTCCTCTCCCTCAGAAGGGGACAGAAGCGTCTCTGCAGCCTTTTCACCATAAGAAGAGTGACTGATTCTGCTGCTGCGTTCCAGTAACCGACTGCCTGCCTATACAAGTGTCCGGAGTCATCTTCTCTCTCATCTGGGTGTCGTGCGGATATCTCTCTCATCTCTACAAGTACCCACAGCAAGTATTACTCCCAAGTTCGTCCACCCAGCAACGCTAGTTTCTTCTCATACTACTACTCCCAACATCCGGCACGTATCTTCGCAGCCTATGCAGCATCACTCCTGCACTAACTGTCTAAGCCTGCTATATACCCAGTTGCAACCGGAGGAACTCGTTACTACTAGTTACCTCATCTATAATAAAACCGCTGTTACTGAACCCTGGCATTGGTGTCTACTAACTGCTGCCCTGACTAGGTGCAGCGAAGAATCGCATGCCCATCATCACCTGCAGATTCCACAGACCGGCCCTACAGCTGTGCTGCCCTCAGGCCTATACCGTGACAAGTATAACCCCTGCAGCTGCCCCGGTCATTGCCCGCTCATAACATCAGCACTGCAGAAGTGGCCCCCAGGGGCCAGGGCATCGCAGTTGTGCACCCTCCATAAAAGAAACCCTAGCCCTGGGCTTTTATCTAAAGTTGAAGTAGCGAGGACTGAACTGAATATTTGTCTGACCTCGGTGGCAGAGCGAAGCCTGCGGTGGACGCAATATAGATTCTTTAGTCAGGGCGATAAGCCTGGGTCTCTCTTAGCTAAACGTTTGTCTCCGAGGTTTCCACATACGGCTATCCCAACTGTGAGGCTCCGTAATGGGACTGTTTCACAGCATCCCCCCTCAGTCTTAGAGGCCTTTCATAGATTTTATTCTAAACTTCATAAACGGGAGGGTGACTTTCAAAAATCAATGGCGCAATCCTTATTCGCAGACTTGAATTTGCCTACTTTGGCAACGGCACACAAAGATTTAATGGAAGACCCCGTCTCGCTAGAGGAAGTAAAGAGCGCCATTAAAGGGCTTAAACATGGTTCCGCACCAGGGCCTGATGGCTTCTCCAGCTTTTATTATAAAAATTTATGGACATTCTAGCCCCTCATTTAGTTTTATTGTTTAACACTTTGATGGTGCGTTCACACCTACAGGATCTGCAGCTGATTTTCTGCAGCAGATTTCAGTTAAATAACTGAACACAGCATCAAATCTTATGCTGTGTTCAGTTATTTAACTGAAATCTGCTGCAGAAAATCAGCTGCAGATCCTGTAGGTGTGAACGCACCCTGAGAGAGGGTTCGGAGCCATGTTCTGACTCACTTAAGGCTTATATCTTGGTAATCCCCAAGCCCGATAAAGATCATCTCTTTTGTGAAAATTATAGGCCTATATCTCTTATTAATGTGGATATTAAAATCCTTACTAAAATTATGGCCACGCGCATTAACTCCTTTATAAAGCAATATATTCACATAGATCAAGTGGGTTTTGTCCCTAATAGACAGTCAGCGGATCAAACAAGGAGGGTGATAGACCTTGTATCCCTGGTGCACTCGCAGTGGGCTCCGACCTCCTCCAAACAAGCTTTGTGTTTGTCGTTAGACTTGCATAAAGCTTTTGACTCCCTTGATTGGGAATATTTGTTCTATATTCTAGATAAATGGGGCTTTGGTCCTAATTTTTTAACTCTCTTGCGAGGCCTGTACTCTCACCCTACAGCTCGGGTAAACATTAAGGGTCACATGTCTCCTGCTATAGGGGTAGAACGTGGAACTAGACAAGGATGTCCTCTGTCCCCCATTCTATTTATTCTTGCAATAGAACCCTTAGCGCGTCTGATTAGGGCACATGGGAGCATTAAAGGAATAGAGGTGAATGGTGAACAACATAAGTGTGCGCTTTATGTGGATGATATCCTGTTATTACTCACTTCCCCCTTGACCTCTCTTCCGAATGTCTACACCCTACTGGATAAGTTTGCTAAGGTATCAGGTTTAGGGGTTAACCATAGTAAGTTGGAAATATTGAATATAAATGTCCCCCACGCGGCCGCTAAATTGATCCAGTTAAATTTTGAGATGCGTTGGAGAGAAGATAAACTAAGCTATCACCCTTACCTCCTCTCTTTCCTCTCTCTTTTCTTCAAACTTTATCCCTCTAAGGAAGAAACTGAATGAGGACTTGAAACTTTGGTCCACTCTAAACCCCTTGTGGTTAGGCCGCATCGCGGCAGTTAAAATGACCCTGCTCCCGAAATTACTATACCTATTCCGTACGGTCCCCATTGATATCCCACTTTCCTTTCTCCGGGGTCTACAAAGGGAGATCTTGGCTTTTATATGGGGTCCCCGCCGTTGTCGCACGCCTCAGCATACACTGTACTCCAGCCGGACTAATGGAGGCCTTGGTCTGCCTAATATAATTAAATATTACTACACGAACTGGAGAGAATGGAACGGCTGCACATCCCATCTATGGCTGATACTAATGCCGCTAGGCCTATATTAAAAATCAACACCAGAGTGTCTGTATATGAATTGATCAAGCCATATTGCCCCGTGTACCACCGCGCAGGTCCTCTGGTCCACACGGGTCCCTACGCTAACTCCACACCGTGTCGGTCAGCGACCGCCAACCCCGCAAAGCGTGCACGTGCAGGGAAGGGAGGCCATGGAACGGCCCTGCAACCCCAATGTCACAGGACCAGACCCAAAAAGCCCCACCAAAACCCAGCCAGCACCACCGGCGGGGAAGGCTGCCCCCAAACGACACAAGTATGGATATGGTATTACACTTACCATTGCTGCTCTCACAGAATGGGGAAAACATAGGGTCCAGACATGTGAGCACAGGCATATTCTGCTAATTTTGGTCAGGCCCCAATCCTTTCTTTACATCGTTCCTCTGCCCGTCCCGGCTGGGTTCCCATTGAGCAATTTGCTTGCCCGGCCTTCCCGCTGGATCTGTTGCTGTGGCTTCCTATGAGGAAACGCCCAACGATCTTGTGCCCACTCCTTTCTTCTATGCTGTCCCTGTGGGATTGGCTTAACCGCTCTTTTGCTTTGGGATCTGATCACACTCCGGCCGCTCCCCTTTTTGCCAACCTTGCATTTGCCCCAGGCGTACGCTCCTCTCTCTTTAAATGGTGGTCTGATAAGGGTCTATACAGGATTGGCAACTTTTTTTATAGACAGGGATTTCTTTGTAGCAATTCATAAATTGCCTGAAGCCGAATACTTTAGATATAACCAGATTGTTCATTTTCTAACTGCCTGGAAAGATAGATGTGTGGATGTAACTGTGACTACGTTTTTTGAAGGTTTATGTCTTAACTCCCCGGGAAGTAACTCAGGGAAGCATGTTCTGTCACTGTTGTATGCCCATTTCACCACACCTGTTGTATGCCCATTTCACCACACCTGTTGTACGCCCATTTCACCACACCTGTTGTATGCCCATTTCACCACACCTTCAGATAAATTAAGTTACATGGTGCAGTGGGAAAGGGATTTGGCTCTTTCCTACTCCACCCGGGAATGGCAGGATATTGCATCCAATACTGCTAAAATCTCCATTAACATGGCTTTGGTGGAGGCCAATTATAAAGTTCTACTCCGTTGGTATTTGGTCCCGGCTCATATTGCTAAAATGGTTCCTAACTATTCACCACTCTGTTTTAGACAATGTGGTGGGGTTGGTACCATGAGCCACATTTGGTGGGACTGCCCAAAGGTTAAACGGTTCTGGAGACTAATTTTCAATTTATTATTCTCATTGACACAGTGCAATGTGCGCATGTCTCCTTCTGTTGCCTTGCTAAATGTTAAGGTCCCGGGGGCATCCAAGGCCGTACAACAGTTTGCCTCATTTCTGTTCCTGGCGGCCAAGATAGCGATTGCCACCTCCTGGAAAAAAGGGGTTGTCCCCCTGGAATTGGTGAGAGTTAAACTTAACTGGATTATGGTCAATGACCGGCTGCATGCTCTTCTCCATGATAGGGAAGAGAAATTTCAAAGGGTCTGGCAGCTCTGGATTTCTTATTTATCATCCTCTACGTAGGGTTGTCGGCCTTGGACGCCTCTGCTGTTGTACGGGCTTGGGCGGTGCGAGGGCCTTACACTACCTCCTTTCCCCCCTTCCCTCCCCCTCTTCTCCCTACTTCCTTTACTGCTTTTCATGTTATGTCTTTTCTGTCTTTTCTCTTTTCTGTGTCTCCACTATTGCTTCCTCGGCTCCGGTCCCACCGCACGTTGGAATCCGGGGTCTCTGTTTAGTTGAATTTAGCAGACGACGTTTAGGTCTGCCCATTAGTTCTGCCATTGGGCTATGCTTAAGAATGGAGTGATGTATGTTACACCTTTTATAGAGTCAAGGATAGCTTTAACTTTGAACTGTAGGATGTATTTTATTTGATGTTGGGTTATACATTGCCGATTATGGGCTCATCTGTACACTCAATGTTCCTTCCTTTGCAATTGTTTGCGGGAAAAAAACTAAAAAACTGAATAAAACTTTTTGGAAATTAAAACCACTATAGTGTATGGGTTCCCAGTATAGTGTAGGGGCTCCCAGTATAGTGTGAGTGTGACATCAGGGGCCCCTCTCTCCCTCTCTCTCTATGTGCTGGCAGTGTGACATCAGGGGCCCCTCTCTCCCTCTCTCTCTATGTGCTGGCAGTGTGACATCAGGAGCCCCTCTCTCTATGTGCTGGCAGTGTGACATCAGGGGCCCCTCTCTATGTGCTGGCAGTGTGACATCAGGGGCCCCTCTCTCTCTCTCTCTATGTGCTGGCAGTGTGACATCAGGGGCCCCTCTCTCTCTCTATGTGCTGGCAGTGTGACATCAGGGGCCCCCCTCTCTCTCTCTCTCTCTGTGCTGGCAGTGTGACATCAGGGGCCCCTCTCTCTATCTCTGTGTGCTGGCAGTGTGACATCAGGGGCCCCTCTCTCTCGCTATGTGCTGGCAGTGTGACATCAAGGGCCCCTCTCTCTCTCTCTCTCTCTCTCTCTCTATGTGCTGGCAGTGTGACATCAGGGGCCCCTCTCTCTATCTCTGTGTGCTGGCAGTGTGACATCAGGGGCCCCTCTCTCTCGCTATGTGCTGGCAGTGTGACATCAGGGGCCCCTCTCTCTCTCTTTATGTGCTGGCAGTGTGACATCAGGGGCCCCTCTCTCTCTCTATGTGCTGGCAGTGTGACATCAGGGGCCCCTCTCTCTCTCTCTAAGTGCTGGCAGTGTGACATCAGGGGCCCCTCTCTCTATGTGCTGGCAGTGTGACATCAGGGGCCCCTCTCTCCCTCTCTCTATGTGCTGGCAGTGTGACATCAGGGGCCCCTCCCTCTCTCTATGTGCTGGCAGTGTGACATCAGGGGCCCCTCTCTCTCTCTCTATGTGCTGGCAGTGTGACATCAGGGGCCCCTCTCCCTCTCTCTATGTGCTGGCAGTGTGACATCAGGGGCCCCTCTCTCTCTATGTGCTGGCAGTGTGACATCAGGGGCCCCTCTCTCCCTCTCTCTATGTGCTGGCAGTATGACATCAGGGGCCCCTCTCTCCCTCTCTCTCTATGTGCTGGCAGTGTGACATCAGGGGCCCCTCTCTCTCTCTATGTGCTGGCAGTGTGACATCAGGGGCCCCTCTCTCCCTCTCTCTATGTGCTGGCAGTGTGACATCAAGGGCCCCTCTCTATGTGCTGGCAGTGTGACATCAGGGGCCCCTCTCTCTCTATGTGCTGGCAGTGTGACATCAGGGGCCCCTCTCTCTCTATGTGCTGGCAGTGTGACATCAGGGGCCCCTCTCTCTCTCTCTCTCTCTATGTGCTGGCAGTGTGACATCAGGGGCCCCTCTCTCTCTATGTGCTGGCAGTGTGACATCAGGGGCCCCTCTCTCCCTCTCTTTATGTGCTGGCAGTGTGACATCAGGGGCCCCTCTCTCTATGTGCTGGCAGTGTGACATCAGGGGCCCCTCTCTCTCTCTCTCTCTCTCTATGTGCTGGCAGTGTGACATCAGGGGCCCCTCTCTCTCTATGTGCTGGCAGTGTGACATCAGGGGCCCCTCTCTCTCTATGTGCCGGCAGTGTGACATCAGGGGCCCCTCTCTCTCTCTCTCTCTCTCTATGTGCTGGCAGTATGACATCAGGGGCCCCTCTCTCTCTATGTGCTGGCAGTGTGACATCAGGGGCCCCTCTCTCTCTGTGCTGGCAGTGTGACATCAGGGGCCCCTCCCTCTCTCTATGTGCTGGCAGTGTGACATCAGGGGCCCCTCTCTCTCTCTCTCTCTATGTGCTGGCAGTGTGACATCAGGGGCCCCTCTCTCTCTATGTGCTGGCAGTGTGACATCAGGGGCCCCTCTCTCTCTCTATGTGCTGGCAGTGTGACATCAGGGGCCCCTCTCTCTCTCTATGTGCTGGCAGTGTGACATCAGGGGCCCCTCTCTCTCTCTATGTGCTGGCAGTGTGACATCAGGGGCCCCTCTCTCCCTCTCTCTATGTGCTGGCAGTGTGACATCAGGGGCCCCTCTCTCTTCCTCTCTCTCTCTATGTGCTGGCAGTGTGATATCAGGGGCCCCTCTCTCTCTCTATGTGCTGGCAGTGTGACATCAGGGGCCCCTCTCTCTCTATGTGCTGGCAGTGTGACATCAGGGGCCCCTCTCTCCCTCTCTCTATGTGCTGGCAGTGTGATATCAGGGGCCCCTCTCTCTCTCTATGTGCTGGCAGTGTGACATCAGGGGCCCCTCTCTCTCTCTCTCTCTCTCTATGTGCTGGCAGTGTGACATCAGGGGCCCCTCTCTCTCTCTCTCTCTCTCTATGTGCTGGCAGTGTGACATCAGGGGCCCCTCTCTCTCTCTATGTGCTGGCAGTGTGACATCAGGGGCCCCTCTCTCTCTCTATGTGCTGGCAGTGTGACATCAGGGGCCCCTCTCTCTCTCTATCTCTGTGTGCTGGCAGTGTGACATCAGGGGCCCCTCTCTCTCTCTCTCCCTCTCTCTATGTGCTGGCAGTGTGACATCAGGGGCCCCTCTCTCTATGTGCTGGCAGTGTGACATCAGGGGCCCCTCTCTCTCTCTCTCTCTCTCTCTCTCTATGTGCTGACAGTGTGACATCAGGGGCCCCTCTCTCTCTTTATGTGCTGGCAGTGTGACATCAGGGGCCCCTCTCTCTCTCTATGTGCTGACAGTGTGACATCAGGGGCCCCTCTCTCTCTCTATGTGCTGGCAGTGTGACATCAGGGGCCCCTCTCTCTATGTGCTGGCAGTGTGACATCAGGGGCCCCTCTCTCCCTCTCTCTATGTGCTGGCAGTGTGACATCAGGGGCCCCTCTCTCTCTCTATGTGCTGGCAGTGTGACATCAGGGGCCCCTCTCTCCCTCTCTCTATGTGCTGGCAGTGTGACATCAGGGGCCCCTCTCTCTCTCTATGTGCTGGCAGTGTGACATCAGGGGCCCCTCTCTCTCTCTATGTGCTGGCAGTGTGACATCAGGGGCCCCTCTCTCTCTCTATGTGCCGGCAGTATGACATCAGGGGCCCCTCTCTCTATGTGCTGGCAGTGTGACATCAGGGGCCCCTCTCTCCCTCTCTCTATGTGCTGGCAGTGTGACATCAGGGGCCCCTCTCTCTCTCTATGTGCTGGCAGTGTGACATCAGGGGCCCCTCTCTCTCTCTCTCTATGTGCTGGCAGTGTGACATCAGGGGCCCCTCTCTCTCTCTCTCTATGTGCTGGCAGTGTGACATCAGGGGCCCCTCTCTCTCTCTCTCTATGTGCTGGCAGTGTGACATCAGGGGCCCCTCTCTCTCTGGGCCCCTGGAGGTGCTGTGGCCCTGGTGATTTCTGTGCTGATTTGCTCTTAGTTCACATGAAAACAAACACAATAATTTATGACTCTGTGAGTAATTGTCAGAAATCCCATCGAGGCGTCCACACCCGAGCGTGAGAGGAGCCGAACCCATCGCATCTCCATACCTGCTCCACCCCGTCTCCTCTCCATACCTGACCTCCCCCGTCTCCTCTCCATACCTGACCTCCCCCGTCTCCTCTCCATACCTGACCTCCCCCGTCTCCTCTCCATACCTGACCTCCCCCATCTCATCTCCATACCTGCTCCACCTCGTCTCCTCTCCATACCTGACCTCCCCCATCTCATCTCCATACCTGCTCCACCTCGTCTCCTCTCCATACCTGACCTCCCCCGTCTCCTCTCCATACCTGACCTCCCCCGTCTCCTCTCCATACCTGACCTCCCCCATCTCATCTCCATACCTGCTCCACCCCGTCTCATCTCCATACCTGACCTCCCCCATCTCATCTCCATACCTGACCTCCCCCATCTCATCTCCATACCTGCTCCACCCCGTCTCATCTCCATACCTGCTCCACCCCGTCTCATCTCCATACCTGACCTCCCCCATCTCATCTCCATACCTGCTCCACCCCGTCTCATCTCCATACCTGCTCCACCCCGTCTCCTCTCCATACCTGACCTCCCCCTCTCCATACCTGCTTCACCCCGTCTCCTCTCCATACCTGACCTCCCCCATCTCCTCTCCATACCTGACCTCCCCCGTCTCCTCTCCATACCTGACCTCCCCGTCTCCTCTCCATACTTGCTCCACCCCGTCTCCTCTCCATACCTGACCTCCCCCATCTCCTCTCCATACCTGACCTCCCCCGTCTCCTCTCCATACCTGACCTCCCCGTCTCCTCTCCATACTTGCTCCACCCCGTCTCATCTCCATACCTGACCTCCCCCGTATCCTCTCCATACCTGACCTCCCCGTCTCCTCTCCATACCTGCTCCACCCCGTCTCCTCTCCATACCTCACGTCCCCCGTCTCCTCTCCATACCTGCTCCACCCCGTCTCCTCTCCATACCTCACCTCCCCCGTCTCCTCTCCATACCTGATCCACCCCATCGCATCTCCATACCTGCTCCACCCCGTCTCATCTCCATACCTGCTCCACCCCGTCTCATCTCCATACCTGACCTCCCCCGTCTCCTCTCCATACCTTACCTCCCCGTCTCCTCTCCATACCTGCTCCACCCCGTCTCCTCTCCATACCTGACCTCCCCGTCTCCTCTCCATACCTGATCCACCCCATCGCATCTCCATACCTGCTCCACCCCGTCTAATCTCCATACCTGACCTTCCCCGTCTCTTCTCTATATCTGACCTCCCCGTCTCCTCTCCATACCTGATCCACCTCGTCTCCTCTCCATACCTGCTCCACCCTGTCTCATCTCCATACCTGATCCACCTCGTCTCCCCTCTATATCTGACCTCCCCGTCTCCTCTCCATACCTGATCCACCTCGTCTCATCTCCATACCTCACCTATCCTGTCTCCTCTCCATATCTGACCCCCCCCCCCCCCCCCCCCGTCTAATCTCCATCCCTGACCTCTCCATCTCCTCTCCATACCTGCTCCACCTCGTCTCATCTCCATACCTGACCTCCCTCGTCTCCTCTCCATACCTGACCTCCCCGTCTCCTCTCCATACCTGACCTCCCCCGTCTCATCTCCATACCTGCTCCACCCTGTCTCATTGCCATACCTGCTCCACCCTGTCTCATCTCCATACCTGAGGGATATAAGAAGGATGGACGCTACATCACCTCACTTACTACAATACAGCCATGGGGGCAAGAGTGTCAGGTATGTGGATATACTGAATAAATATACAAGCTGACTGCTCAGGTACATGGACACACAGTTCACCTGTATACTGTTTTTATTATATATATATATATATATATATATATATATATATATATATATATAATGAGCTGATTGCTCAGGTAAGCGGATACATAGCTCACCTGTGTGTATGTATAACAAAATACAGTGGTGCCTTGGATTAGGAGTATAATACATTCCAGGACGGCGCTTGTAATCCAAATCCACTCTTACACCAAAGGACATTTCCCCATAGGAAATCACTGATCTGCAGACAATTGGTTCCACCCCCCAAATATACTGATTATTATTCTGAATAACATGTAGAAGAGATGAAACAATGAGAAGCAGCAGAATCTGTGATATTATAAGTTACTGTACAGTATAGCAGCATGTGGTATATAATGTATAGTAACTGTATAACCCTGATAACACAGCAGCAGCTGGATATGTGATATATAAGTTACTGTACAGTATAGCAGCATGTGGTATATAATGTATAGTAACTGTATAACCCTGATAACACTGCAGCTGGATATGTGATATATAAATTACTGTACAGTATAGCAGCATGTGGTGTATAATGTATAGTAACTGTATAACCCTGATAACAGCAGCTGGATATGTGATATATAAGTTACTGTACAGTATAGCAGCATGTGGTGTATAATGTATAGTAACTGTATAACCCTGATAACACAGCAGCTGGATATGTGATATATAAGTTACTGTACAGTATAGCAGCATGTGGTATATAATGTATAGTAACTGTATAACCCTGATAACACAGCAACAGCTGGATATGTGATATATAAGTTACTGTACAGTATAGCAGCATGTGGTATATAATGTATAGTAACTGTATAACCCTGATAACACAGCAGCTGGATATGTGATATATAAGTTACTGTACAGTATAGCAGCATGTGGTATATAATGTATAGTAACTGTATAACCCTGATAACACAGCAGCAGCTGGATATGTGATATATAAGTTACTGTACAGTATAGCAGCATGTGGTGTATAATGTATAGTAACTGTATAACCCTAATAACACTGCAGCAGCTGGATATGTGATATATAAGTTACTGTACAGTATAGCAGCATGTGGTATATAATGCATAGTAACTGTATAACCCTGATAACACTGCAGCTGGATATGTTATATATAAGTTACTGTACAGTATAGCAGCATGTGGTATATAATGTATAGTAACTGTATAACCCTGATAACACAGCAGCTGGATATGTGATATATAAGTTACTGTACAGTATAGCAGCATGTGGTGTATAATGTATAGTAATTGTATAACCCTGATAACACAGCAGCTGGATATGTGATATATGTTACTGTACAGTATAGCAGCATGTGGTGTATAATGTATAGTAATTGTATAACCCTGATAACACAGCAGCTGGATATGTGATATATAAGTTACTGTACAGTATAGCAGCATGTGGTATATAATGTATAGTAACTGTATAACCCTGATAACACAGCAGCAGCTGGATATGTGATATATAAGTTACTGTACAGTATAGCAGCATGTGTATATAATGTATAGTAACTGTATAACCCTGATAACACAGCAGCTGGATATGTGATATATAAGTTACTGTACAGTATAGGAGCATGTGGTGTATAATGTATAGTAACTGTATAACCCTGATAACACAGCAGCTGGATATGTGATATATAAGTTACTGTACAGTATAGCAATCAGCATGTGGTATATAATGTATAGTAACTGTATAACCCTGATAACACAGCAGCAGGATATGTGATATATAAGTTACTGTACAGTATAGCAATCAGCATGTGGTGTATAATGACTATATAACCCTGATAACACAGCAGCTGGATATGTGATATATAAGTTACTGTACAGTATAGCAGCATGTAGTATATAATGTATAGTAACTGTATAACCCTGATAACACAGCAGCTGGATATGTGATATATAAGTTACTGTACAGTATAGCAGCATGTGGTGTATAATGTATAGTAATTGTATAACCCTGATAACACAGCAGCTGGATATGTGATATATAAGTTACTGTACAGTATAGCAGCATGTGGTGTATAATGTATAGTAATTGTATAACCCTGATAACACAGCAGCTGGATATGTGATATATGTTACTGTACAGTATAGCAGCATGTGGTGTATAATGTATAGTAATTGTATAACCCTGATAACACAGCAGCTGGATATGTGATATATAAGTTACTGTACAGTATAGCAGCATGTGGTATATAATGTATAGTAACTGTATAACCCTGATAACACAGCAGCAGCTGGATATGTGATATATAAGTTACTGTACAGTATAGCAGCATGTGTATATAATGTATAGTAACTGTATAACCCTGATAACACAGCAGCTGGATATGTGATATATAAGTTACTGTACAGTATAGGAGCATGTGGTGTATAATGTATAGTAACTGTATAACCCTGATAACACAGCAGCTGGATATGTGATATATAAGTTACTGTACAGTATAGCAATCAGCATGTGGTATATAATGTATAGTAACTGTATAACCCTGATAACACAGCAGCTGGATATGTGATATATAAGTTACTGTACAGTATAGCAATCAGCATGTGGTATATAATGTATAGTAACTGTATAACCCTGATAACACAGCAGCAGGATATGTGATATATAAGTTACTGTACAGTATAGCAATCAGCATGTGGTGTATAATGACTATATAACCCTGATAACACAGCAGCTGGATATGTGATATATAAGTTACTGTACAGTATAGCAGCATGTGGTATATAATGTATAGTAACTGTATAACCCTGATAACACAGCAGCTGGATATGTGATATATAAGTTACTGTACAGTATAGCAGCATGTGGTGTATAATGTATAGTAACTGTATAACCCTGATAACACAGCAGCAGCTGGATATGTGATATATAAGTTACTGTACAGTATAGCAGCATGTGGTATATAATGTATAGTAACTGTATAACCCTGATAACACTGCAGCTGGATATGTGATATATAAGTTACTGTACAGTATAGCAGCATGTGGTATATAATGTATAGTAACTGTATAACCCTGATAATACAGCAGCTGGATATGTGATATATAAGTTACTGTACAGTATAGCAGCATGTGGTATATAATGTATAGTAACTGTATAACCCTGATAACACAGCAGCAGGATATGTGATATATAAGTTACTGTACAGTATAGCAGCATGTGGTATATAATGTATAGTAACTGTATAACCCTGATAACACAGCAGCTGGATATGTGATATATAAGTTACTGTACAGTATAGCAATCAGCATGTGGTATATAATGTATAGTAACTGTATAACCCTGATAACACAGCAGCAGGATATGTGATATATAAGTTACTGTACAGTATAGCAATCAGCATGTGGTGTATAATGACTATATAACCCTGATAACACAGCAGCTGGATATGTGATATATAAGTTACTGTACAGTATAGCAGCATGTGGTATATAATGTATAGTAACTGTATAACCCTGATAACACAGCAGCTGGATATGTGATATATAAGTTACTGTACAGTATAGCAGCATGTGGTGTATAATGTATAGTAACTGTATAACCCTGATAACACAGCAGCAGCTGGATATGTGATATATAAGTTACTGTACAGTATAGCAGCATGTGGTATATAATGTATAGTAACTGTATAACCCTGATAACACTGCAGCTGGATATGTGATATATAAGTTACTGTACAGTATAGCAGCATGTGGTATATAATGTATAGTAACTGTATAACCCTGATAATACAGCAGCTGGATATGTGATATATAAGTTACTGTACAGTATAGCAGCATGTGGTATATAATGTATAGTAACTGTATAACCCTGATAACACAGCAGCAGGATATGTGATATATAAGTTACTGTACAGTATAGCAGCATGTGGTATATAATGTATAGTAACTGTATAACCCTGATAACACAGCAGCTGGATATGTGATATATAAGTTACTGTACAGTATAGCAATCAGCATGTGGTGTATAATGTATAGTAACTGTATAACCCTGATAACACAGCAGCTGGATATGTGATATATAAGTTACTGTACAGTATAGCAGCATGTGGTATATAATGTATAGTAACTGTATAACCCTGATAATACAGCAGCTGGATATGTGATATATAAGTTACTGTACAGTATAGCAATCAGCATGTGGTGTATAATGTATAGTAACTGTATAACCCTGATAATACAGCAGCTGGATATGTCCTATATAAATTACTGTACAGTAATGGAGAGGATGGGAAACACAAGGGCTGACAGAGACTGCAGGGAGCAGGAAGGAATGAGCAGGACAGATGTGGGCACATACATGCAGCGCTCCTGTACGGGGAGAGAGGGGTTACAGCTATGGAGAGATTACCCCCACAGACCTGTCCCCTGATGTAAGCCCCAGCCTGAAGTGGATCTGTTATGTTTTGGAAGGTGAGGGAGACTTCCTGGGTCAGAGTACAGGGTTGTAGACCCCGCTATGCAGACCATGCCCCTCCCCCTTTCCCCCTCCCACCCAGTACAGGGGGCTCTTACACCAAGATACAATCTTGAAAAACTGCAAGCTCTGAAACCAAAACACTCTTAGGCTATGTTCACACTACATATACGTGTTAAACTCCGGCCGGGGATTTACGCTAGTTGCGTCCGGCTACGTACGGAGCGCGAACTTACACCCGCAGTCTACTCACGCATCCCTACGTAGCGATCTGACAGCGGTCTTGTACTTGGATATCTTCGGCTAGCCCCGGACACCCCACAGAACCTTTTGGATCGGCACAAAAAGGTGGAAAAATGAAGAAATCACCACTCCGTACGGGACCGCATGTTACGCTACGGGTGTAAGTTACAGCATTTTCGTCCTCAAACAATGGACTGGTTCATTTTTTACGGCGCTGCATACGATCCGGGCGTAAGTTCTTACGTAGTGTGAACTGTGCCGCCGTATATCGTATACTTTCCACTGTACGCAAACTACGTAAGTCTCCGGCCGCTTATTCACGGAACGCGCTACGGCCGGAAACTTACGTAGTGTGAACATAGCCCCATCCAATTTACTCTTAAACCAAGGTACCACTGTGTATATGCTATATATATATATACTTGCTGACTGCTCAGGTAAGTGGATACAGAGCTCACCTGTGTGTATATAAAACTTAAGATGCTGATTCCTCATCCGTGCTGCAGTCATGTAAGTGAAGTGATGAGATGGAAGGCTCGGCTAGTAAGACCTGGCTGTATCCAACCATGGTATGATATGTATGATATGTATGATAATGGCACTGGTACATGGTAATGGTCAGGATGGGACTGGTACATGGTGATGGTCAGGATGGGACTGGTACATGCTGGTGGTCAGGATGGCACTGGTACATGGTGATGGTCAGGATGGGACTGGACATGGTGATGGTCAGGATGGGACTGGACATGGTGGTGGACAGGATGGCACTGGTACATGGTGATGGTCAGGATGGGACTGGACATGGTGATGGTCAGGATGGGACTGGACATGGTGGTGGACAGGATGGCACTGGTACATGCTGGTGGTCAGGATGGCACTGGTACATGGTAATGGTCAGGATGTGACTGGACATGGTGATGGTCAGGATGGCACTGGTACATGGTGATGGTCAGAATGGGACTGGACATGGTGGTGGACAGGATGGCACTGGTACATGGTGATGGTCAGGATGGGACTGGACATGGTGATGGTCAGGATGGGACTGGTACATGGTGATGGTCAGGATGGGACTGGACATGGTGATGGTCAGGATGGGACTGGACATGGTGGTGGTCAGGATGGGACTGGACATGGTGATGGTCAGGATGGGACTGGACATGGTGGTGGTCAGGATGGGACTGGACATGGTGATGGTCAGGATGGGACTGGACATGGTGATGGTCAGGATGGGACTGGACATGGTGATGGTCAGGATGGGACTGGACATGGTGATGGTCAGGATGGGACTGGACATGGTGATGGTCAGGATGGGACTGGACATGGTGATGGTCAGGATGGGACTGGACATGGGGATGGTCAGGATGGGACTGGACATGGTGATGGTCAGGATGGGACTGGACATGGGGATAGTCCTAGTAAATGACCAGGGCCTAAACATAGAAGGTAATGACTTGGGAAAACACATAGAAAGTAATGGAGTGGACTTATACACTGAAGCCTATACATGGAAAGTTATATTACCAGAGCGCCCAATGCCATGATAGCCATTATTTGCTAATAGGTAATCCTGTTGTCTTCGGTTTAGCTCTACAGCTGCAAAGCACAAATCTCCAGGAAAGCACAAATGCAACCGCTCACCGAACCAGCGACTTCATGGGCAAAAATCTTATTGTAAGAAGAGGTCAGCCATTCACTATTCAGCTGACATTCAACAGGTCTGCTCTGACCTCAGACAATCTCAAATTAACCATCAATACAGGTAACTATACATGTATACTAGTTCTGTTTATAGAAGAAATATCTGGCCTGGGTCTCACATAGAAGGTAATGATTGGGTCTACACATGGAAGGTGATGGCCTGGGTCTCACATAGAAGGTAATGATTGGGTCTACACATGGAAGGTGATGGCCTGGGTCCACACCTGAACACAATAATTGTAAGGTAGGGTACTGGAAAGACATGTAGACAAGTGCAGACCTAGACTGGCACCTGCCCCAGCTGTCCCTACCTACTTGCCACAAACAGTACTAAGAATTACTGCGGACAACTGGTCGACAAACCTTACACTAGAATAAGTGCAACACAAAACAAAACAAGACAAACAAACACAATAAGGAATGGTCAGGAAAACTAAGTCAGCAACAGCCGGGCAGCGAAGGTACAAAATCAGAATCCAGAAGGCAAGGTCAGGGAACGAAATTCAAAAGGTCAGAGCAAAAACAACAAATGGTCAGTAGAATGCTAGGTCAAGACACAAAGCACTATCACAGGCACTGGATTGAGACCAGGGGCTGGGTTTTATAGTAAACAGGAACCTAGGTGCTGACAGCTAACTGGCTAGGTCAGCTGTCAGTCACCATCAAGGGTACACCTGATGCCGATTGACCGGGGTGGTGAGGCCCTGGCCACGGCTACACACAAAAGAAAAGATCAACACAGTAGGCTGGTTGCCAGGGACACGATCGGCGGGCCCCCGGAAACCAGGCCCGCTCAACAGCAGAACGTAGTGACGTCTGAGCATGGCCCGATAACCAGACGTGCAGGGCGGCTGCTAGGGACGCCGTCGGATCATCCCCAGCAACTGATCCTGCCTGTAGCGAAGGACGCTGTCGGCATTACTCCCAGCTGAGCTGCGCGCCTCAGCAGAGGCAGGAACCGGGCGCATGGCTCGGCTCCTGACAATAATTGTGTCAAAACTAGAGATGAGCGAACCAAACCCAGTTTCATTTCAAACTTTCCCAAAAATTCTGTTAGTTAACAAACCAAACTGCCTCTTGGGGTCTGCAGTTTATGCCAGAACATCTGGAGTCCACAAAGCACTGCCATTTTAGGGGAGCCTGATGCCCAAATGAAAGACTGTGTCCCTGCCTTAGTGGGAGGAGAGAGCTCAGAAGCAGTCAGCATGGCGAGCACAGAGCAGCATTACGAGGGCACCCCCGCACAAGACACACCCGACACGCCCGTGAGTACTACTGGCATGAGGCGTGTAACTTCCTCTCCAGCTCCTCTACCCACAGCGGGGCCAGTTAGGATGACCTGATGGACTAAGCGGAGGCATCGTCAGAAACTTCTCAGCTACTTTCTATGAGGCTGCTCACTTTAATGCTGGGGCCCCTGAGTCCAGAAGCATCCATTATTCCAGAATGGCTTTTTGGGTACGAGGAATGTCTCCAATTGGTCCAGCTCCCTAAGCCCAACTGTCCAAGAACCATCAGAGTTGGTTCAAGGCTAAGAAACAGCAGGAGGGGGAGGGGAGGAGACAGCTGGTAACACTGGAGCTGGGTGAAACTCCTCCTAGAAGAAGAGAAGCAGTAGTGGTGGAGTTCCACCTGCTGAGGGGTTACGGGTTCCTAAAAGATAAGGCGCATCAAGGAACCCTGTTTGTGAGTCTGGGATCAGTAAAGTGGGATTACTTCCGAGAATCTCCACAACCTAAAATCTGGAGAAGAGCTGGAGTATACACCTATGAAGGGCCCACGAGGATAGTTAGCGGCATCTGTTACACGTCCTAGGATTATACTTCCCGGAACTCCCTCCTCGTTTACATCAGAAGAGCGGCAGGAGGATCCGGCCACCCATTGCGTTACTCCCATCACTGGCGGGTCTGTGCCTGAAACCAATCATAGCTGGGCTGCTAAATCAAGTACCACTCCCACTGCAGCCATAAGTACAACTGAGGTGGTGGTTACCATTACTGTGACACCCTCCAGAAGGCAATTTTGGGCGTTATCCTCACCGACAGTCCAATAAAAGAAAAGAGACCGCACTTCCAAGGTGAAGTTCTAAGATTACATTAGTATGTAACATTTCGGCATTAACAAGCCTTTCTCAAGCAGTGATGTATTACAGCAGCACCACAGCGCGAACACAAGAACCAAGATGGAAAGTGCAAGAACACTGTATAAGAAACACAGGACCGTTTTAGTAGAGCGTGACACTCAGGCAGAGCACAAGTGCAGGAAGCCTCCTTAAATAGCCAAGCATACCTCCCACCTTTTGCTAAGAGCAAAGAGGCACATGTGCACCGTGGTCCCCATAGTGACTAGTGATGACCGAATAGTATTCCATCGAATAGTACGCTATTCAAGCTATTCGCTTGTGGTCCAATATTAGAGCAAAAATGCAGTAAAAATTCAATTCGCCCTCCCACATCCCCTGGCACTTTTTTCCAGCCAATAAACATGCAGGGGGGAGGGACAGGCACTAGGAATAGGCAGGACGTTAAAAAAAAAACTATAACTATGATTGGCTGGCTAAACCACGTGACTTCCTGAATCTTAGAATAGTCATTTGAGATTCGTGTCACTTGCTGTTTGGAGCTAGAGAGGGACAGGCTGTAAAGCAGGGAGAGGAAGGTTTTAGGTGAAGTTAGGTAGGAAGGAACCCCCAAAAGCCCTTGTTAGGGCTAAAACTATAAAACCAGAGATTTAGAAGCTCTTGTGAGACAGGCAGTGTGTTCAGACATCCACTGATAGAGTATACGGCTGTATACTGTGTTCGTGGCATAATAGCTGTTATCTCGCTACTACTGATTTGCGCAGTCTGCGTCCTGTGAAGGTGTTGACCAGCTATTTCATTCTATTATTTTAAAAATCAATACTATATCTGGTAGATGGCTGTATACTGTAAGTGTGTGATAATACCTCCTATCTTGTAACTACTAATTTGCGCAGTCTGCGTCCCGTGAAGGCGTTGACCAGCCCTTTATTGTTGTGAAAACAATTCTATATCCAGTATAATCGCTGTATACTGTTAGTGTGGGATAAATTAAAAACCTGGTACAACTAAATTGTATTGAAAAAAGTTAAATGGCTACTACAATGCGTAGCGCTAAGCGAAGAGGACAGGGACGCGGAAATGCTGCTGGGTTTTCAAGCCACGGTCAAGTGATTGGGGATACAGCGCGTGCTTCAGAGGGACGTCCAGTATCGCACGCATCCACCATCCCTGGCTTTATAGGGCAGTTGTGCAGGGGGCGGGGTACACAACTGTGGAGGCCCGATCAGCATGACCAAGTGTTACGATGGATGGTTGGAGTCCTTCCAGTCATTTATCCACTCACTCCAGTCTCGAGTCTAGCCAAGAGTCTGACACTCATGTCTCCAAACCTGCACCATTAGTCCATCATAGTCATCCCACCCTTGCCCACTCCGAGGAGCTCTTTTCAGGTCCATTTCCCCAATTGGACAGTGTTCAAATACTTGATGAAACCCAGGAGCTACCTGAGGATTTTGTCTGTAGCGATTCATAAAATCTGGAGCATTCGCCATGTCCAGTTGATTTTGCTGTTGTGGACCGGCAACCTGAAGTCGTGAGTAGTGACGATGAGGAGACCCAATTGCCGTTCAGCCAAACAGTTAACATGGCCCAGTGTGCAGGAGGAGCAGCAGCGTGAGGAGATAGAGGAGGAGAGGCTAGACGATGAAGCGAACGACCCGACCTGGCAAGGGGTGATGTCCAGTGGGGAAAGTAATGGAGGTATGGGGGTCCGTGCGGCAACAAAAAAGGCACAAAGAGGCGGAGGGATGTCCACAGGTAGAGGACAGACGAGTCATCAAAGGCAGGCCAGAGTCATCAGGGCCGAAGTTTTCCCCGAAGCATCCAGTCACACCAAACTCCCCCCATGAGGTCACGCAGTTCTTTGGTGTGGAGGTTTTTTAATATTTGCGCAGATGACAAGCTGAGAACGGTGTGCACGCTATGTCACACAAAAATAAGTAGAGGCTCGGAGAAGAGCAACTTGACCACCTCTGCCATGCAGCGTCATCTGGAAGCAAAGCACCTGCGCCTTGCGCTGCCACTGCTGACTCTTCCACTGTTTTCTCTGCTAGTGCTACAGTCCAGACCACCAGCCAGGACACCTCTCCATCTGCCTGTGCTTCGGCCACTTTGGTGCCTGCTTCACCTTCCCCTTTGCCTGCGTCTGCTCCTTCGCCTGCACCGTCTTCACAGCAATTGTCTATCAGTCAGGCATTTGATCGGAGGCGTAAGTACGCCTCTACTCACCCCTCTGCCCAAACCTTAAACTGCCACATCTCCAAATTGCTGGCCATGGAGATGTTGCCATTTAGGCTTGTGGAGACGCAAGCCTTCCATGACCTGATGGCAGCTGCTGCACCTTGGTATTCCATCCCTAGTCGCCACTACTTTTCCAGGTGTGCTGTCCCCGCCTTGCACCAGCAAGTGTCCCGTAACATTGGGCGGGCACTGAGTTACGCAGTTACCGTGAAGGTCCACTTGACCACCGACGTGTGGACAAGTGCTTGTGGCCAGGGACGCTATATCTCACTGACGGCACACTGGGTGAATGTTTTGGAGGAAGGAATCGGGTCTCAAGTAGGGACAGCCTCCCTCCTCTCCCTCAGATTGCCAGCATGGGCTCTGTCAACCCCTCCCTCTCCTCCTCCGTAAAATAGTCCTCAGCGGTGAGCTGGAAACGCTGCAGCACTGGCGTGGGGAGACGTCAGCAGGCCGTGCTAAAGCTTATCAGCCTGGGTGATAAGAAGCACAGAGCCCCAGAGGTAAAGGGGGCCATCTTGCAGCAGGCAGAAATTTGGCTGTCACCGCTGCAGCTGGGACCAGGCATGGTCATGTGTGATAATGGCCGTAACTTGGTGGCAGCTCTGGGGCTTGGAGAACTCCAACATGTTCCATGCCTGGTCCACATTTTTAATTTGGTGGTGCAGCGCTTTATAAAGACCTACCCCGACCTGCCGGAGCTACTGGTGAGAGTGCGGTGCCTGTGCCCCCACTTTCGGAAGTCCACCGTGGCGGCTGCTAGCCTTAAAAAGCTACAAAAACACTGGCATTTGCCCGAACACCGGCTGTTGCACGATGTCACCACTCACTGGAATTCTATATATCATATGTTGTCCAGAGTGTGTGAGCAACAGAGAGGTCTCATGGAATACCAACTCCAAAACCCATGGATGCCTTCAACTCAGCTCCCTCAGTTTGCCAACTATGAGTGGCCATGGATGGTTTTAACGATATTCGAGGAGTCCACCAAGAGGGTCAGGTGCGACAATGCCATAGTGAGCTTAACCATACCAGTCCTATGCGTTGTTAAAGAATCCCTCATCGCCATCAGGGAGAACGCCTTGCACGCACCGGAGGCCGGGATAGGAGGAGATGTGACAGAACTGTGTCACATTACACTCCTGTCAGCTTCTCAGTGTCAATTCCTGGAGGAAGAAGAGGAGGAGGCTGTTAGCCACCCTCCTCCTATACTCTGTAATACTACCACTAATATAGCCGCATCCTCCTCCTATACTCTGTAATACTACCACTAATATAGCCGCATCCTCCTCCTATACCTAATACTACCACTAATATAGCTGCATCCTCCTCCTATACCTAATACTACCACTAATATAGCTGCATCCTCCTCCTATACCTAATACTACCACTAATATAGCCGCATCCTCCTCCTATACCTAATACTACCACTAATATAGCCGCATCCTCCTCCTATACCTAATACTACCACTAATATAGCTGCATCCTCCTCCTATACTCGGTAATACTACCACTAATATAGCCGCATCCTCCTATACCTAATACTACCACTAATATAGCCGCATCCTCCTCCTATACCTAATACTACCACTAATATAGCCGCATCCTCCTATACCTAATACTACCACTAATATAGCTGCATCCTCCTCCTATACTCTGTAATACTACCACTAATATAGCCGCATCCTCCTCCTATACTCTGTAATACTACCACTAATATAGCCGCATCCCCCTCCTATACTCTGTAATACTACCACTAATATAGCTGCATCCTCCTCCTATACTCTGTAATACTACCACTAATATAGCTGCATCCTCCTATACTCTGTAATACTACCACTAATATAGCCGCATCCTCCTATACCTAATACTACCACTAATATAGCTGCATCCTCCTCCTATACTCTGTAATACTACCACTAATATAGCTGCATCCTCCTCCTATACTCTGTAATACTACCACTAATATAGCCGCATCCTCCTCCTATACCTAACACCACCACTAATATAGCTGCATCCTCCTCCTATACTCTGTAATACTACCACTAATATAGCCGCATCCTCCTCGTATACTCTGTAATACTACCACTAATATAGCTGCATCCTCCTCCTATACTCTGTAATACTACCACTAATATAGCCGCATCCTCCTATACTCTGTAATACTACCACTAATATAGCTGCATCCTCCTCCTATACCTAATACTACCACTAATATAGCCGCATCCTCCTCCTATACCTAATACTACCACTAATATAGCTGCATCCTCCTCCTATACTCTGTAATACTACCACTAATATAGCTGCATCCTCCTCCTATACTCTGTAATACTACCACTAATATAGCCACATCCTCCTATACTCTGTAATACTACCACTAATATAGCCGCATCCTCCTCCTATACCTAATACTACCACTAATATAGCCGCATCCTCCTATACTCTGTAATACTACCACTAATATAGCTGCATCCTCCTCCTATACTGTGTAATACTACCACTAATATAGCTGCATCCTCCTATACCTAATACTACCACTAATATAGCTGCATCCTCCTCCTATACTCTGTAATACTACCACTAATATAGCTGCATCCTCCTCCTATACTCTGTAATACTACCACTAATATAGCTGCATCCTCCTATACCTAATACTACCACTAATATAGCTGCATCCTCCTCCTATACTCTGTAATACTACCACTAATATAGCTGCATCCTCCTCCTATACTCTGTAATACTACCACTAATATAGCTGCATCCTCCTATACTCTGTAATACTACCACTAATATAGCCGCATCCTCCTATACCTAATACTACCACTAATATAGCCGCATCCTCCTCCTATACCTAATACTACCACTAATATAGCCGCATCCTCCTATACCTAATACTACCACTAATATAGCTGCATCCTCCTCCTATACTCTGTAATACTACCACTAATATAGCTTCATCCTCCTATACTCTGTAATACTACCACTAATATAGCCGCATCCTCCTATACCTAATACTACCACTAATATAGCCGCATCCTCCTCCTATACCTAATACTACCACTAATATAGCCGCATCCTCCTATACCTAATACTACCACTAATATAGCTGCATCCTCCTCCTATACTCTGTAATACTACCACTAATATAGCTGTATCCTCCTGCTATACCTAATACTACCACTAATATAGCCGCATCCTCCTCCTATACCTAATACTACCACTAATATAGCTGCATCCTCCTCCTATACTCTGTAATACTACCACTAATATAGCTGCATCCTCCTCCTATACTCTGTAATACTACCACTAATATAGCCGCATTCTCCTATACCTAATACTACCAATAATATAGCTGCATCCTCCTATACTCTGTAATACTACCACTAATATAGCTGCATCCTCCTATACCTAATACTACCACTAATATAGCTGCATCCTCCTCCTATACTCTGTAATACTACCACTAATATAGCCGCATCCTCCTCCTATACCTAATACTACCACTAATATAGCCGCATCCTCCTCCTATACTCTGTAACACTACCACTAATAAAGCTGCATCCTCCTCCTATACCTAATACTACCACTAATATAGCCGCATCCTCCTCCTATACCTAATACTACCACTAATATAGCTGCATCCTCCTCCTATACTCGGTAATACTACCACTAATACAGATGCATCCTCCTCCTATACTCTGTAATACTACCACTAATATAGCCACATCCTCCTATACTCTGTAATACTACCACTAATATAGCCGCATCCTCCTCCTATACCTAATACTACCACTAATATAGCTGCATCCTCCTCCTATACTCTGTAATACTACCACTAATATAGCCGCATCCTCCTCCTATACTCTGTAATACTACCACTAATATAGCTGCATCCTCCCCCTATACTCTGTAATACTACCACTAATATAGCTGCATCCTCCTATACTCTGTAATACTACCACTAATATAGCCGCATCCTCCTCCTATACTCTGTAATACTACCACTAATATAGCCGCATCCTCCTCCTATACCTAATACTACCACTAATATAGCCGCATCCTCCTATACCTAATACTACCACTAATATAGCTGCATCCTCCTCCTATACTCTGTAATACTACCACTAATATAGCTGCATCCTCCTCCTATACTCTGTAATACTACCACTAATATAGCTGCATCCTCCTATACTCTGTAATACTACCACTAATATAGCCGCATCCTCCTATACCTAATACTACCACTAATATAGCCGCATCCTCCTCCTATACCAAATACTACCACTAATATAGCTTCATCCTCCTATACTCTGTAATACTACCACTAATATAGCTGCATCCTCCTCCTATACTCTGTAATACTACCACTAATATAGCCGCATCCTCCTCCTATACCTAATACTACCACTAATATAGCCGCATCCTCCTCCTATACTCTGTAATACTACCACTAATATAGCCGCATCCTCCTCCTATATTCTGTAATACTACCACTAATATAGCCGCATCCTCCTCCTATACCTAATACTACCACTAATATAGCTGCATCCTCCTCCTATACTCTGCAATACTACCACTAATATAGCTGCATCCTCCTATACTTAATACTACCACTAATATAGCCGCATCCTCCTATACCTAATACTACCACTAATATAGCCGCATCCTCCTCCTATACCTAATACTACCACTAATATAGCTTCATCCTCCTATACTCTGTAATACCACTAATATAGCTGCATCCTCCTCCTATACTCTGTAATACTACCACTAATATAGCCGCATCCTCCTCCTATACCTAATACTACCACTAATATAGCCGCATCCTCCTCCTATACTCTGTAATACTACCACTAATATAGCCGCATCCTCCTCCTATACTCTGTAATACTACCACTAATATAGCCGCATCCTCCTCCTATACCTAATACTACCACTAATATAGCTGCATCCTCCTATTCCTAATACTACCACTAATATAGCTGCATCCTCCTCCTATACTCTGTAATACTACCACTAATATAGCCGCATCCTCCTATACCTAATACTACCACTAATATAGGCGCATCCTCCTCCTATACCTAATACTACCACTAATATAGCTTCATCCTCCTATACTCTGTAATACCACTAATATAGCTGCATCCTCCTCCTATACTCTGTAATACTACCACTAATATAGCCGCATCCTCCTCCTATACCTAATACTACCACTAATATAGCCGCATCCTCCTCCTATACCTAATACTACCACTAATATAGCCGCATCCTCCTCCTATACTCTGTAATACTACCACTAATATAGCCGCATCCTCCTCCTATACTCTGTAATACTACCACTAATATAGCCGCATCCTCCTCCTATACCTAATACTACCACTAATATAGCTGCATCCTCCTATTCCTAATACTACCACTAATATAGCCGCATCCTCCTATACTCTGTAATACTACCACTAATATAGCTGCATCCTCCTCCTATACTCTGTATTACTACCACTAATATAGCTGCATCCTCCTATACCTAATACTACCACTAATATAGCTGCATCCTCCTATCCTCTGTAATACTACCACTAATATAGCCGCATCCTCCTATACTCTGTAATACTACCACTAATATAGCTGCATCCTCCTCCTATACTCGGTAATACTACCACTAATATAGCCGCATCCTCCTATACCTAATACTACCACTAATATAGCCGCATCCTCCTCCTATACCTAATACTACCACTAATATAGCCGCATCCTCCTATACCTAATACTACCACTAATATAGCTGCATCCTCCTCCTATACTCTGTAATACTACCACTAATATAGCCGCATCCTCCTCCTATACTCTGTAATACTACCACTAATATAGCCGCATCCCCCTCCTATACTCTGTAATACTACCACTAATATAGCTGCATCCTCCTCCTATACTCTGTAATACTACCACTAATATAGCTGCATCCTCCTATACTCTGTAATACTACCACTAATATAGCCGCATCCTCCTATACCTAATACTACCACTAATATAGCTGCATCCTCCTCCTATACTCTGTAATACTACCACTAATATAGCTGCATCCTCCTCCTATACTCTGTAATACTACCACTAATATAGCCGCATCCTCCTCCTATACCTAACACTACCACTAATATAGCTGCATCCTCCTCCTATACCTAATACTACCACTAATATAGCCGCATCCTCCTATACTCTGTAATACTACCACTAATATAGCTGCATCCTCCTCCTATACTCTGTAATACTACCACTAATATAGCTGCATCCTCCTATACTCTGTAATACTACCACTAATATAGCTGCATCCTCCTATACTCTGTAATACTACCACTAATATAGCCGCATCCTCCTCCTATACCTAATACTACCACTAATATAGCCGCATCCTCCTCCTATACTCTGTAATACTACCACTAATATAGCCGCATCCTCCTCCTATACTCTGTAATACTACCACTAATATAGCTGCATCCTCCTCCTATACTCGGTAATACTACCACTAATACAGATGCATCCTCCTCCTATACTCTGTAATACTACCACTAATATAGCCGCATCCTCCTCCTATACTCTGTAATACTACCACTAATATAGCCGCATCCTCCTCCTATACCTAATACTACCACTAATATAGCCGCATCCTCCTCCTATACCTAATACTACCACTAATATAGTTGCATCCTCCTATACTCTGTAATACTACCACTAATATAGCTGCATCCTCCTCCTATACCTAATACTACCACTAATATAGCTGCATCCTCCTCCTATACCTAATACTACCACTAATATAGCCGCATCCTCCTCCTATACCTAATACTACCACTAATATAGCCGCATCCTCCTCCTATACCTAATACTACCACTAATATAGCCGCATCCTCCTCCTATACTCTGTAATACTACCACTAATATAGCTGCATCCTCCTATACTCTGTAATATTACCACTAATATAGCCGCATCCTCCTCCTATATTCTGTAATACTACCACTAATAAAGCTGCATCCTCCTCCTATACCTAATACTACCACTAATATAGCCGCATCCTCCTCCTATACTCTGTAATACTACCACTAATATAGCCGCATCCTCCTCCTATACTCTGTAAAACTACCACTAATATAGCCGCATCCTCCTCCTATACTCTGTAATACTACCACTAATATAGCTGCATCCTCCTCCTATATTCTGTAATACTACCACTAATATAGCTGCATCCTCCTCCTATACTCTGTAATACTACCACTAATATAGCCGCATCCTCCTATACCTAATACTACCACTAATATAGCTGCATCCTCCTCCTATACTCTGTAATACTACCACTAATATAGCCGCATCCTCCTCCTATACTCTGTAATACTACCACTAATATAGCTGCATCCTCCTCCTATACTCTGTAATACTACCACTAATATAGCCGCATCCTCCTCCTATACCTAATACTACCACTAATATAGTTGCATCCTCCTATACTCTGTAATACTACCACTAATATAGCTGCATCCTCCTCCTATACCTAATACTACCACTAATATAGCCGCATCCTCCTCCTATACCTAATACTACCACTAATATAGCTGCTTTCTATATGTAACATTTCTCTGTATACCTTTTGCAGGATCTATAGATATAGATTTCCCGATCACAGTCCCGGGTCTCAGCAGCGGAGCGGCCTGGAGCGTGAACGTCACTCAGGAAAGTAACAGCCTGACCCTCACCACCACCCCCCCAGTCACTGCCGCCATCGGACGTTACAGCATGAAACTGAGCTTCTCTAGTGGATTTAGCACAACGTCCCAGGGCCTGGGAAACCTCTATGTGCTATATAACCCCTGGGCTAAAGGTATCGTCTTCTATCTGTATATATATATATATAATCCATAGAGATAATCTGTATAATGTATCTATGTACCCCTATACCATCCCCCACCTACCCAGTGCTACATCTGCCCCCCTATACCATCCCCCACCTACCCAGTGCTACATCTACCTCCCCTATACCAGCCCCCACCTACCCAGTGCTACATCTGCCCCCCCTATACCATCCCCCACCTACCCAGTGCTACATCTGCCCCCCCTATACCAGCCCCCACCTACCCAGTGCTACATCTACCCCCCCTATACCATCCCCCACCTACCCAGTGCTACATCTGCCCCCCCTATACCATCCCCCACCTACCCAGTGCTACATCTACCCCCCCTATACCATCCCCCACCTACCCAGTGCTACATCTGCCCCCCCTATACCATCCCCCACCTACCCAGTGCTACATCTACCCCCCCTATACCAGCCCCCACCTACCCAGTGCTACATCTACCCCCCCTATACCACCCCTCACCTACCCAGTGCTACATCTGCCCCCCTATACCATCCCCCACCTACCCAGTGCTACATCTGCCCCCCCTACACCAGCACCCCCACCTACCCAGTGCTACATCTGCCCCCCCATACCACCCCTCACCTACCCAGTGCTACATCTACCCCCCCTATACCATCCCCCACCTACCCAGTGCTACATCTGCCCCCCTATACCATCCCCCACCTACCCAGTGCTACATCTACCCCCCCTATACCATCCCCCACCTACCCAGTGCTACATCTACCTCCCCTATACCAGCCCCCACCTACCCAGTGCTACATCTGCCCCCCCTATACCATCCCCCACCTACCCAGTGCTACATCTGCCCCCCCTATACCAGCCCCCACCTACCCAGTGCTACATCTGCCCCCCCTATACCATCCCCCACCTACCCAGTGCTACATCTGCCCCCCCTATACCATCCCCCACCTACCCAGTGCTACATCTACCCCCCCTATACCATCCCCCACCTACCCAGTGCTACATCTACCCCCCCTATACCATCCCCCACCTACCCAGTGCTACATCTGCCCCCCCTATACCATCCCCCACCTACCCAGTGCTACATCTGCCCCCCCTACACCAGCACCCCCACCTACCCAGTGCTACATCTGCCCCCCCATACCACCCCTCACCTACCCAGTGCTACATCTGCCCCCCTATACCATCCCCCACCTACCCAGTGCTACATCTGCCCCCCCTACACCAGCACCCCCACCTACCCAGTGCTACATCTGCCCCCTTATACCATCCCCCACCTACCCAGTGCTACATCTGCCCCCCCTATACCATCCCCCACCTACCCAGTGCTACATCTGCCCCCCTATACCATCCCCCACCTACCCAGTGCTACATCTGCCCCCCCTATACCATCCCCCACCTACCCAGTGCTACATCTGCCCCCCCTATACCAGCCCCCACCTACCCAGTGCTACATCTGCCCCCCCTATACCATCCCCCACCTACCCAGTGCTACATCTGCCCCCCCTATACCATCCCCCACCTACCCAGTGCTACATCTGCCCCCCCTATACCATCCCCCACCTACCCAGTGCTACATCTACCCCCACTATACCAGCCCCCACCTACCCAGTGCTACATCTGCCCCCCCTATACCATCCCCCACCTACCCAGTGCTACATCTGCCCCCCTGTACCATCCCCCACCTACCTAGTGCTACATCTGCCCCCCCTACACCAGCACCCCCACCTACCCAGTGCTACATCTGCCCCCCCTATACCATCCCTCACCTACCCAGTGCTACATCTGCCCCCCCTACACCAGCACCCCCACCTACCCAGTGCTACATCTGCCCCCCTATACCAGCACCCCCACCTACCCAGTGCTACATCTGCCCCCCTATACCATCCCCCACCTACCCAGTGCTACATGTGCCCCCCTATACCACCCCTCACCTACCCAGTGCTACATCTGCCCCCCTATACCAGCACCCCCACCTACCCAGTGCTACATCTGCCCCCCTATACCATCCCCCACCTACCCAGTGCTACATCTGCCCCCTTATACCATCTCTCACCTACCCAGTGCTACATCTGCCCCCCTATACCATCCCCCACCTACCCAGTGCTACATCTGCCCCCCCTATACCACCCCTCACCTACCCAGTGCTACATCTGCCCCCCTATACCATCCCCCACCTACCCAGTGCTACATCTGCCCCCCCTATACCATCCCCCACCTACCCAGTGCTACATCTGCCCCCCCCTATACCAGCACCCCCACCTACCCAGTGCTACATCTGCCCCCCCCTATACCAGCACCCCCACCTACCCAGTGCTACATCTACCCCCCCTATACCATCCCCCACCTACCCAGTGCTACATCTGCCCCCCCTACACCAGCACCCCCACCTACCCAGTGCTACATCTACCCCCCCCTATACCAGCACCCCCACCTACCCAGTGCTACATCTGCCCCCCCCCATACCAGCACCCCCACCTACCCAGTGCTACATCTGCCCCCCCTATACCATCCCCCACCTACCCAGTGCTACATCTGTGTATATATATCCATGTATATGGCTTCAGCATCGGTGAGCAGACCTGCCTGGAGTAAGTGATCCGCCCCACGTCATCCATCAAAGCCATAAAGCCAAACCGTGAGAGATCGCTGGGAGCCATGAACAAGTGCCAGCATCAGGGAGTATACAGGGCGGGCATCGAGGATACAGCGTCTGCTGCCAGTACTCTATATACAGGTGGAGAACCTAGTGCCAGCATCAGGGAGTATACAGGGCGGGCATCGAGGATACAGCGTCTGCTGCCAGTACTCTATATACAGGGGGAGAACCTAGTGCCAGCATCAGGAGGTGTCAGCCGGGGGGGAGTCCATCAGGAGGTGTCAGCGAGGGTCCATCAGGAGGTGTCAGCGGGGGGGTCCATCAGGAGGTGTCAGCGGGGGTCCATCAGGAGGTGTCAGCGGGGGTCCATCAGGAGGTGTCGGGGGGGGTCCATCAGGAGGTGTCATCGGGGGTCCATCAGGAAGTGTCAGCGGGGGTCCATCAGGAGGTGTCAGCGGGGGTCCATCAGGAGGTGTCAGCGGGGGTCCATCAGGAGGTGTCAGCGAGGGTACATCAGGAGGTGTCATCGGGGGTCCATCAGGAGGTGTCATCGGGGGTCCATCAGGAGGTGTCATCGGGGGTCCATCAGGAGCTGTCAGCGAGGGTCCATCAGGAGGTGTCAGCGGGGGTCCATTAGGAGGTGTCAGCGGGGGTCCATCAGGAAGGTTTAGCGGGGGTCCATTAGGAGGTGTCAGCGGGGGGTCCATTAGGAGGTGTCAGCGGGGGGGTCCATCAGGAGCTGTCAGCGGGGGGTCCATCAGGAGCTGTCAGCGGGGGTCCATTAGGAGGTGTCAGCGGGGGTCCATCAGGAGATATGGACACCTCTATCCTGCAGATGGTCAATGAGCTAATTCTATTCTCTGTAGTTATCAGAGCTCCAGGCAGGACGGGAACAAACAGGACGGCTGGGAGCACAAGATTCTCCAAAAACTAGTAAAAATATGACTATAATGGAACCATCTGCACCCCAAACCATCACAACCTCTCCCCCCTTCCAGTAAGTGATCGGCCATGAGGTCTACACAGGCCACTGGCCTCCTCACTTTAGTCCACTTTGATCCCCCATTAAGAGTTCCTTGTGCAGCTTCAAGATAATCCCCAGCAGCTCCTGGGTCTGACGTTCATCCTGGGGGGTCTATGGTTCTTCTTGTCAGGACAGTCCATCCGCGTTCTGGTTCTTCTTGTCAGGACAGTCCATCCGCGTTCTGGTTCTTCTTGTCAGGACAGTCCATCCGCGTTCTGGTCTTTCTCATTACTATTGGATGAAGAAGCGGTAGGGTTGGAAGGACAAACTCCACCTCAGCAATCATCCATTGTCTCTGATACGTGGTTCAGCCATGTAAGGGGGTAGCGGTCCATTACAATTGTCCCTACCATATGGGTATAGCTGCGATTTCCGTAGGGAGACCCATCTCCCACTTGGTGGGGTAGCTTGCATGCAGAGGCCCAGGTTGCCCACTTCTGTAATACCTGTCCTCAGTTACTCTTCCTCTGGGGAAGGGGTCACAGGTAGCTGGAGGTGCAGGACGATGACCCATGTGACTAGCTGGGCAGGTGATCTGCAGATGCCCGATCTTCCCACAGCGATAACATCTGCGTTTTATCCTGTGACCTCCATATCTTCTTCTGGGGTAGGGCTTATTGGTAGCTGGCCCATTCACTGGTGTCCTCCTCCAGGTAGGTCTCCGGGTCACCGCACTGACATAATTGCATTGTAGATTCCCCACATTGTTTCCTAATAGAATATCAGCAGGCAGACCCTCCATGACCCCAATTGTGCATCGCTTGGCAACAAAGCCATAGTCCAGCTCCACACTCGCCTTCAGAATATTTCTTCGGATGCCTCCGGCCAACTCAACATTAATCCCAGGTCCCGGCTGTATCGCCTCTGGCCGAACTACACAGGGATCCGCAATAGTCAAAAATGAAAAGAGGAATAAGTGTGAGATCTCCTGAAGTGGAGTGTGACGAGGTGAACCTGTAAGGCTCCTATACCCTAGGAGGTGAAAAGTAGTAAATGAAAGACGGATAACAGGTCCTCAAGAGAGACTGAAAGTAGGAGTGGTATATAGATTAGGATATATGATGGATGGAGTATTGGTAAGGTTTGAAATACAGATATTTATTGAACATATAAACCGTGATTGGAATCGAGTGGTAACAATGATATAAGTTATAAATGCATGGATACAATTTCTAGCTAAGAGAGTATCAAATGAAAATACAAATAAATATATAAAAAGTACCAAGGTGAAGAACAATAAGTACACAGGGTTAAAAACAATAGACACACGATGTGCGTGCGTAATAATTAGAGATGAGCGAGCATGCTGGTCCGAGCTTGGTATTCGATGGAGTATTAGGGTACTCCATGGTTCTCGTTACTCGGAGGAACATCTCGCGATACTCGAGGAAATCTCATCATCCGTTTCCTGTAAGTTTGGGGGCTATTTCTCAGCCAATAAACATGCAGGAGACTCTTTGGTACATCCTGCGATGACGTGGGACCCATACATGTCGATAGCAGCGATTGGTTGGACAGATCAGATGACCCTGCCATATAAAACTGGGCGGGGGCAGTGCTGGCTTCAGACGCATGCTGTGAGAGATCAGGGAGAGAGCTGCTGCTGGTCAGGGAGAGTGTCAGTGTAGGATATAGCCTTCCAGTAGGCAGGGTATATACTAGCAATACAAACACACAGACCTTTTACCCTACCGCCCATGACAGCACCACTGGAGAGCACCTCCCACCGCAGGACAGGAAACCTGAGGATATAAAAGTTTGACACCTCTCCACAGACCTCAGTTCAGGTTTCCGGTCCTTGCGGATGGGAGGTCTGGGGACGCTCCATCGGGAGTGGAAGATAGAAGTTGATACCTCCGGGGCCGCAGGTCCTCCGTTTGCGTCAGGCAGAGTGGGGCTCCCTGCAGGCGTAAGGCTCTTCTGGTGAGCAGCCTGGAAGTCGGCGGGGGATCTCTCCGGACTCTGGCGGGGCTCCGCCTGCAGGCGGTGATCCCCGGCTTGGGGGTTGCGGCCTCCAGGGAACCAGGCATCCGAGTGTGCTGACTTCCAGGATTGCCCCGGCGTCTGATGTCAGCGCGCGCGGCAGTATGGGAAGTACGCCCGGCAACGTGATGACGTTACTGCCGGCGTGTCACTTCCGGCGGCGACGTCGGGGCCTAGCTTTATTAATCTCTCGGTGCGTCCGTCCAGCGTCTGCTGTCTCCTGCGTCCGGAGCACCGAGACCCCCGCCAGCCGGCCTTACCTAGACCTTGCTGGTACACCTCCTGAACCATGTCTGAACCTGCAGGAGGGGATCGAGGACGCCACGACCGCGGTGAAAGGGGCGACAAAAGAGCCTCCAGGACCTCTAGTCCGGAACCAGCTGAAGACCATAGATGGGTGAGAGGTCCTCTTTTTATACGTTTTAGTAACGGGGTGTTTATTGTGTTTATGTTTAGAGATCATCCCATAGTCCTAAAGAATCTAGATCTTCTGAACGACACCGTCACAAGAAATGTGGAGAATGTAGAAGGGAATTAAGTGAGGATTACCATAGGTCTGTGTGCCCTACATGTGTAGATCGTATGGTAGCCCAGGAATACAGGTCTCTGGCTGATAGTCTCAAACAGATGGTCAGAGATGAAATCAGAACTTCCCTCTCCCAGATACAGGCCCCTGCCCAGCAGGAAGTCCCGGGTCCCTCGGGTAGCCTAGTCCAGTCCGAGCCATCCCCTATTATGCAATGGCAGGATGTAGAAGAAGGGGAGATACAGACAGTCTCTGATGTAGAGGAAGAACCGGTCTCCAGTAAAACATGGTTCCCGGCAGAGGATACGGATCAGTTAATAAAGGCTATCCGTTCGTCTATGAACATAGAGGATCCAAAACCTCCACTATCCGCAGAGGATGCTCTATATCAGGACTTAGCCCCCAAGAAAGGCCGAACATTCTCTCTGCATTCAAGTATTAAAACCCTAAGTAAAAGAGAATGGGATACCCCAGATAGGAAATTCTTTGTGCCACTTTATTACAATAGAAAATACCTGTTTGAAGAGCAAGATTGTAAAACCTGGGAGATAGCCCCAGCAGCTGATGCGTCTATAGCCAGGTTGGCAAAAAAGGATAGCCTGCCCTTTGAGGATCTAGGCTCCTTGCCAGATCCTATGGACCGGAAAGCGGATCACTTCAATCGGAAGACCTGGGAGGCCACAACTAATACACTACGAACCAGTGTGGCGGCTGCCTGCGTAGCTAGGTCTTTAAGAGTCTGGTTGAATGACCTAAAAACACAACTAACCAATGATAATGCCTCTGCCAGTATCCTCAATGACTTTCCAGTATTATCCAAAGCAGCGGATTTTTTGGCTGATGCCTCTGTAGACTCTCTGAGAATGTCAGCAAAAGCAGCAGCGCTTTCAAACTCGGCCAGACGAGCCCTCTGGTTGAAAACATGGAAAGGTGATATTGCAGCCAAAGGAAAATTATGTGCCATCCCGTGTGACGGCGAGTCTCTTTTTGGTTCAGTCCTTGACTCCTTGCTGGAGAAGGCCTCAGACAGAAAAAAGGGATTCCCCGGTCAGCCTAAATCTCAGGAGCCAGGCCAAGAAACAGTACAAGAGGCCCTTCCGTCCTAGACAGGACTCAAATAAGAGGTTTAAAGCCCCGGTAGAGGTAGAGGGTTTCTTTTTTCCGGAAGGGACAAATCCAAAAATCCACAATGATGTTTGGGGGGACGTCTGTCCCTTTTTGCCCCAGCCTGGGGGGAAATCTCCTCCAGTCCCTGGGTTCTAAATACTGTGTCTCGGGGTCTTCTGCTAGAATTCAGCAGTGTCCCGAGGGACAGATATCTTCCCACCAGACTTGTCTCAGACAAGGAGAAGCAAGCAGCTATGGAATTAGAGGTGCTCTCCTTGATTCACAAAAACGTAATAGTACCAGTCCCCGAAGACCAGTGGGGGACGGGGTACTATTCTCCCCTCTTTTTAGTAAAGAAGCCGAACGGCTCTTTCAGAGTAATTATAAATCTAAGAGGTCTGAATGTTCATCTAAAATACAAAAAGTTCTGCATGGAAACACTGAAATCTGCTCTGCACCTTTTATTTCCAAACTGCCTGATGGCGTCCATAGATTTAGAAGATGGGTATTACCACGTCCCGATTCATCCATCTCATCAAAAGTTCCTGAGGCTAGCTGTGAATATCAAGGGGCAATGGTGCCACTACCAGTACAGGGCACTGCTGTTCGGAATTTCACAGGCACCAAGGGTGTTCACAAAGATTGTGGCAGATATGGCGGCATTAATAAGGACGAAATATATCGTTCTAGTTCCCTACCTGGACGATTTCCTCCTCATCTCGGATTCAGTTCAGTCTCTCCTTCTCCATCTGGACCAAGCTTCACAAATTATAAAGTCTTTGGGTTGGAACATCAACACAAAGAAGTCAAATCTGATTCCATCACCCAAATGCATCTTCCTAGGAGTCCTACTGGACTCTACAGTCCAAATGTCATACCTGCCAGAGGTCAAAAAACAAATAATCAGAGAGAAAGTTCAGAACCTTTTCTTAACCTTCAGACCATCCTTGCGAGAGGCAATGTCTATCTTAGGTCTTTTGACCTCAACAATCCCAGCAGTAAGATGGGCCCAATTCAGAACAAGACCCTTACAACAGAACATCCTGTTCAATTGGAACGGAGCACAGGAGACACTAGACCTACCCTTCCCCCTTTCATCCGAAGCAAGACTGCCACTTCGGTGGTGGTTAGATCCGATCAATCTATCAGTTGGCATTCATTGGTCTCCACATCCATTACTGAGAATCACAACGGACGCAAGTCCTTGGGGTTGGGGGGCTCACATGGGCTCCCAGATGAGACAAGGTCAGTGGCCCCTTCAAGTCAAGCACTCATCCGCAAATTACAAGGAACTGTTGGCTATCCAGATGGCCCTACAAGCCTTCAACACTCAGATCCGCCACAATCACATACTGATCTACACGGACAACACAACAGCAGTTGCATACGTGAACCGGCAGGGGGGCACAAGATCACAGACTCTTTTGAATCTGTCATTGCAAATTTTTTTCTTTGCAGAGGAGAATTTAATGTTGCTATCAGCAGTGCATCTAAAAAGGAAAGCAAAACAGGGTAGCGGACTTCCTAAGCAGAGTACAGCTAAATCAAACAGAATGGTCCCTAAACAACGAGATCTTCCTCCTCATAACAAAAAGGTTCGGCAACCCGTCCATAGACCTCTTCGCCACGAGACAGAACCGAAAGCTACACAAGTTCTGCTCCCTAAATCCTCTGGAACATCCGACGGCAGTAGACGCATTCTCCCTACATTGGGGGAAAGAAAAAGGGTATGCATTCCCCCCATTCAAACTGATCCCAAGAGTCATCAAAAAAATCAGAGAGGACAAAGCGACCAATCTGCTAGTAGCTCCGTTCTGGCCAAGAAGGCCGTGGTTCACCTGCCTAAGAAAGATGTCAACAAGTCAGCCATGGGTTCTTCCAGAAATAAAAGATCTCCTGTTGCAGGGCCCAGTAGTGTACCCAGAATCCCGGAGTCTCCACTTGACTGCTTGGATGCTGAGCGGGGCATCCTAAGAAGAAGAGGCTTCTCGGATGGTGTGATAAATACCCTACTTGCTAGTAGGAAGGACGTCACCTCAAACATTTACTTTCGTGTATGGAGGGCCTTCCTTAGTTTCTCGAGGGTACACACGCTAGACGTTAGAAGGTGTCTACTTAAATATCTAGAAGTCACTAAAGAGTTCAGGTCCTCAGAGAACCTATTACTGCAGTTTTCAGGCCCAAGTAAGGGGAAAGCGGCCTCTAAGGCTTCAGTTAGTAGATGGATCAAGCAGTGTATCTCGCTAGCCTACACTAGTAAAGAGAAAGATCCTCCTCCATTCTTCACTGCCCACTCTACCAGGTCAGTAGCAACATCTTGGGCAGAGAGAGCAGACGCTTCATTAGACCAAATTTGGAAAGCTGCCACCTGGAGTTCTGTCCATACATTTTTCAAACACTATCGTGTTCAGCTTAGGCCAGTTTCTGACCTAGCTTTTGGCCGAAAAGTCCTTTCGGCCGTAGTTCCCCCCTAGTTAGTTTCTATCACAAATCTCCAGGGGTGCTGTCATGGGCGGTAGGGTAAAGACACGATTACTTACGGGTAATCTTGTTTTCGGTAGCCCATGACAGCACCCCTCAAATATACCCTGCCCGTTAAATTGTACCTAGAGGTGGCTGAAAATGTTTTTCTTTGTATATTCTGTGTTATATGTTTTATCTCCGCTGGAGTACGTGTTAACGAACTGAGGTCTGTGGAGAGGTGTCAAACTTTTATATCCTCAGGTTTCCTGTCCTGCGGTGGGAGGTGCTCTCCAGGGGTGCTGTCATGGGCTACCGAAAACAAGATTACCCGTAAGTAATCGTGTCTTTCAGGGCTTAAAGCTTTTATTAATACTATTACTACAGGCTGCTGGCTGGGAGTTGTAGTGCTGCTACCATGATATAACCAGCACACTGTGGTGACCGGCTGCTGGCAGAAAGGGGGCATTAGGTGTTGCATACACACCCCTAAGAAGTGCTCAGTGTACTCTTTTTGATTTTGGGGCTGGTGGTCCTGGTGTACTGCACTGTATAGCTGGGAGTTGTAGTGCATCCAGCATAGAACTTCACTGCTCATTGTATTGGGGTGACAAAGTGTGTACAGTTGGTGCCCATACCAGATAGCACTGTCAAGCCCCCCCTAAACTAGTGGGCACTACACTGTATTGCTTCTGTATCACTTCTAATGGTTCTCTGTGTCCTCACTGCCATGCCTTGACGTCACACTACGTCTGTGGAGTAGCGGGACTGGTTGCCGGGTGCCCGCTGATCGCGCCCCCGCCAACCAGCCAGCTGTTTTATTTCATTTTTTTCTTGTCTAGCCGTGGCTGGGGCCTCACCACCCCCGGTCGAGAGGCATCAGGTGTACCCTTGATGGTGACTGACAGCTGGCCTAGCCGGATTGTACCGTACAGCCACCCCAAAACTAGTGGGTACTACACTGTATTGCTGGGATTTGTAGTACATCCTGCATAGAACTTCACTGCTGGCCCATGTGTTCAACCTAGTGTTGCAGCTGTTTCTTAAGACCTACCCCAATTTGGCTGACCTGCTCACCAAGGTGCACCACATCTGTGCGCATTTCCGCAAGTCAACCACGGATGCTGCCGCCCTTAGGGCAGTGCAAAGGCGCTTGCAACTGCCGGCTCACAGACTGCTGTGTGACGTGCCCACGAGGTGGAATTCCACCTTCCAGATGGTAGCCAGGGTTTACCAGCAACGCAGAGCCATTGTGGAATGCCAGATGTCAACCTCGGTTTTGTCCATTTCGTACCAAATGATTTGTGATCCATATGCCTACCTCTGGAATCCACGTAGACTACTGGTATGCCTGCCCTTGCCTCGTTGTTCTCTGTGTCCTCACTGCCATGCTCTGACGTCACACTACTTCTGCGGAGGAGCGGCACTGGTTGCCGGGGGCCCGCCGATCGCAAACCCCGCCAACCAGCCAGCTATTTTATTTTTTTATTTTTTTTACTCTTACTCTACTGTGTCATGCCTAATTTTTGTGAGGTTCATCTAAAGGCCGGTAATGGCCACTTTATGTTTTTTTATTTTCTAACCTTCAATTTAAATTTTAAAATCAAATCGACTTCAATTCAAGTGCAATTTTGCAGGGCTGTCTGGTCATCTATTGTGTCTCCAAGATACACGCCACTGTTCAAAGGAACGGACAGTGATAATGGTGGATCCTAATTTAGCATCCTGGTGTTATCCATTTCAAACCATATAATCTGTGCATGTCAACTTGCGGGGGTTCTCTGCCGTCCTTTCATTTTTTAGCTCGGGGCCTCTTAAGAAGAATGTATTGTTGTTCTTCGTCCTTCCTACCTCCAAAGAGATCACGCACAACAGCATGAGGGTGTGAGGCTAAATCTAGCCATAATCCGGCTATTTTAGTTTTAGGCGCAGCAGCACTGCCGTGGGTAAGCGCCAACAGGCGGTGCTCAAACTGCTGAACAGCACCTTCTACCTTCCTTGGATGTTTTAGCCGTTTTGAAGGCAGGATTGACCAGGTCTTTTTAATACACAGGCTACCGCACTTGCCGTCTCTTAGAGACTCTTTAAAGGATTGAAAGTGTATTTGCACAAATTCCGTGGCCTCTTAAGCAGACTGTATTGTTCTCTGTTTCCTCACTGCCATGCTCTGACGTCACACTACGTCTGCGGAGGAGCGGTACCGGTTGCCGGGGGCCCGCCGATCGTGCCCCCGCCAACCAGACAGATGTTTTATTTTAGTTTTTGTGGGCTAGCTGTGGTCGGGGCCTCACCACCCCCGGTCGAGAGGCATCAAGTGTACCCTTGATGGTGACTGACAGCTGGCCTAGCCAGTTAGCTGTCAGCACCCGGGTTCATGTGTAATTAGCAGTGAGCTTGGTTGCGTGTGACAAGGGGCGGAACCTGGTGGCGGCTCTGCAACTCGGCAGCCTCACTCATGTACCATGCCTGGCCGATGTCTTCAACCTAATGTTGCTACGGTTCCTTAAAACTTACAACAATGTGGCTGACTTGCTCAACAAGGTGCACCGCATCTGTGCGCATTTCCACAAGTCAACTGGCATCCATGTTGACTACTGCTGACTACTGGTGTGCCTGCCCTTGCCTCCATGTTGGACACTGCTGGGCCTTAACTGGCATCCATGTTGACTACTGCTGGGCCTTAACTGGCATCCATGTTGACTACTGCTGGGCCTTAACTGGCATCCATGTTGACTACTGCTGGGCCTTAACTGGCATTCATGTTGACTACTGCTGGGCCTACCCTTGCATCCTTGTTGCTGGGCCTTAACTGGCATCCATGTTGACTATTGGTGTGCCTGCCCTTGCATCCTTGTTGCTGGGCCTTAACTGGCATCCATGTTGATTACTGCTGGGCCTTAACTGGCATTCATGTTGACTACTGCTGGGCCTACCCTTGCATCCTTGTTGCTGGGCCTTAACTGGCATCCATGTTGACTATTGGTGTGCCTGCCCTTGCATCCTTGTTGCTGGGCCTTAACTGGCATCCATGTTGGCTACTGGTTTTGAACAACACAGATTACTGGGTGTTCTATCTCCTGGACCCTTGGTAGAAACCAAACTTTTCCACTCTCATTCCTGCCGAGAAACGCAGTATGAGAGTGAATCAATATCAACAGGCCCTGGTACAGAAGCTGAAAATGTACTTCCCATCTGACACCACTAGCGCCAGAGGACGTATTTCTGTGGGCCAAAGAGCGGGGGAGAGGAGGGGTGGAGCAGGCAGCTTGTAAAGGGGCAGGGGAACACTCTCCAAGGCCTTTGACAGTTTCATAGCACCCCAGCAAGACTATGAAAACCGTCCCCAGTCTAGACAGAGTAGGGGGGGGGGAAACCTTCAGGAAGATGGTGAGGGATGACTTGCTGACCATACCACCGTCCTTCCCAATCACTCTGCTACCTACAACTACTGGGTTTCAAAGCTGGATACGTGGCCCCAACTGGCGCTTTACGCCTTGGAGGTGCTGGCCTGCCCTGCCGCTACCGTGTTTTCAGAGCGGGTCTTCAGTGCAGATAGTACCATCATCACTGATAAGCGCACCCGCCTGTCCACTGACAGGCTGACGTTTATAAAAATGAACAAAGCCTGGATTTCACCTGAATTCAACTGTCCACCCGGGGAATGCTGCTGAAGATGAAGATTCTTGGTATCTCCTCTCCTCCTCTTCCTACAATTCTCAGCCAACTGCCAAGTCTTCTTCCGCCATGCAGGGTCTGGCCTAATTATTGGGAAGCTCAATTGCTTCCTCACTCCTAATGGTTCTCTGTGTCCTCACTGCCATGCTCTGACATCACACTAAGTCTGCGGAGGAGCGGGACTTGTTGCCAGGGGCCCGCCAATCGCGCCCCCGCCAACCAGCCTGCTGTTTTATTTTATTTTTTTGTGTAGCCATGGCCTCACCACCCCCGGCCGAGAGGCATCAAGTGTACCCTTGATGGTGAGTGCTGACTGACAACTGGCCTAGCCAGTTAGCTGTCAGCACCCGGGTTCATGTCCACTACATATCCCAGCCCCTGGACTCACTCCAATTTTTGGGAGGCTCACTTGCTTCCTAACTCACTTGTAATGGTTATCTAGGTGCTCAATGCCATGCTAGGTCTGGTATAATTTTTGGGAGGATCACTAGCTTCCTCACTCACTTTTAATGGTTCTCTGTGTGCTCACTGCCATGCTGTGTCTGGCCTAATTTTTAAAGGCTCACTTGCTTCCTCACTCACTTTTAATGGTTCTCTGTGTGCTCAATGCCATGCTAGGTCTGGTATAATTTTTGGGAGGATCACTAGCTTCCTCACTCACTTTTAATGGTTCTCTGTGTGCTCACTGCCATGCTGTGTCTGGCCTAATTTTTAAAGGCTCACTTGCTTCCTCACTCACTTTTAATGGTTCTCTGTGTGCTCAATGCCATGCTAGGTCTGGTATAATTTTTGTAAGGCTGACTGGCTACCGCTTCTACCTTGTTCACTCTGTCCTCAACGCCATGCTGTGTCAGGCTGAATTTTTGGGTGGTTCATGATAAGCTACCTCTGTTTTAATGGTTCCCTGTGTTCTCACTGTCATGCTGTGTCAGGCTGAGTTTTTGGGTGGTCCATATGCCTACCTCTGTTTTAACCAGGCTGTTGCACAAAATTAGGCATAATGGTGTCATTAGGCAGCCTCAGAGGCATCCATACATGCTGCCCCTGCTGTTTCCTGTCCATTTCCGTTGTGTTTCCATCATTTTCTGAGGTTGACAGGTTTTCACATGACCTTCTCTCTACTGAACCTGAGTCTCCTGCAAAAATGCTCGAGTCTCCCATTGACTTCAATAAGGTTCGTTACTCGAAATGAGCACCCGAGTATCGGGAAATATTTGAGCACCCGAGCATTTTAGTACTTGCTCATCACTAGTAATAATGTCTCTGATAGTTGCTAGATGATAGTCTCTGAAATGGTATAATAAAGTCTTTAAATCAACCGGTACGTGGTGATCAGCCCCCAGGGGAAGGTCAGAAAAATGAATAATAACGGATAAAATATAAAAATGAAAAAAAGTAAAAAGTAAAATAAAAATAAAAATATAAAAGGTTGCTATGACCTTGTATATGAGTATAGCCGTGAGTCGGGACTGCAGTGCGCTATTGAGTTTTGTATAAATATATATATAGATATGTGGATGGCCCGTTGTTGCAGCAAGACAAAAGTAGGTATGCTGTACAGATAAGTCACAAATGAGCGTGTCTGTGTAAGTAGCCCATGAGTTATGGCTTGGTAGGGCTTTGGCCAATCATTAAATGCATGAAAGGTGCTGAGAGCACCGCTCACCCGTCCAGTCGTAATGGAAACTCTGTGTGGTGTCAGGCCGTTTGGCGGAGTCTTCCGACAGGTGATGCTGCTTGGTTCCGGGCGCTCACGTTGGCGTTAGTGGAGTGCTCACTTTTATGATGTGGCAGTCTTGCGCATGCGTGCAGTCCTCTGTTGGCCGCCGAACCTCATGGAGATTTTGGCGGAAAGTGTAAAAATAAACGGCAGGAAAGTACTGATAAAACAGTTCATGTAAGTTGTATCAATTTAAGCTGGACGCGTTTCAAAGCCTTCCTTGGCAGAAAGAGTGAACACTTATATCATTACTTATATCATTGTTACCACTCGATTCCAATCACGATTTACATGTTCAATAAATATCTGTATTTCAAACCTTACCAATACTCTATCCATCATATATCCTAATCTACATACCACTCCTACTTTCAGTCTCTCTTGAGGACCTGTTACCCATGTCCCTAAATCCTGACACTTTGCATCCATTGATCAGGACGTCCTGCATGTGGCATTGCCGCCGCTCTGAGTAGCTTGGGGACAGAGGCTGGATGCCGTAAACTCCAAACGCAGTATCCCTGGTGCTGGGTTCAGTGACCCACTCTGATGGGGGTGGTGCCGACTCTTCCTCATATGGAAGGGAGTGCACGAAATGCACCGGATGAGGTGGGGGTGCCTGGGGCTCTCTCTGAGTATTTGAAGGACAACTGGGTTGCAGGTGCCCAGACTGCCCACACCTGTAACATCTCCGTTCTGGGATCCCACCAGGCCGAGGTCGAGACTGTTGGGTTCCAGGATAGTGAGTTGGGTTTGTTAGTGTCCTTTGGCTGGGTGGAGGGACTGATTTGATAGGGCTGCAGCTCTATCCAAGGTGAGCGGTGAGCGTTCCCGGACCCACTCCCGAATCTCTGAAGGGCACTTGGCAAAAAACTGTTCTTTAAGAAATGCTTGAACAATATCTTCCACAGTAAAGGCGTGCTCTGCTTCCAACCATCTCTGACATGCCTGGGACATCTTATGGGCATACATTTTAAAGGAGCCCCCCGTGGTGCATGGGAGGTCTTGGAACTGAGTCCGATAGGAGTCCGGTGTGACAGCATGGCAATCCAGGATAGTATGTTTCACATGGTTATAATCCCGATTCTGTGGTGACCCAATGGTCCGGTAAGCCTCCGCCATGCTTCCGTTCAGGAGTCTCACCAACATACGCATCCAGTCAGAATAGGGCACCTCCATCAAGTCACACTGCTGCTCAAAGTCCTTCAAGAACCCCTCCACATCCCCGGAAGCCTCATCAAATGGTTTGAAGTCCGTCCGGGTGATTCGTACAGGCTCCTGGATTGTTGGGTTCACACTCCAGGTCATGATACTCCCTCTCTCGGACTCCATGACTTCTTGTCTCCGTTGGCATCGTGGAGCAGCCGCCTCCTTATACTTAGACGCCTGGGCCCAGACCTGCAATCTCTTCCTTGTACCAAACAACTCATTGGCTTTTAGGGGCTTGTTCATTGGACATATGAGAGGAGGTGGTCTGCACAGCACTCACCAGAAGATCAATCAAGGCCTCTTTATCTAGACCCTGGTGGCTCAGGCCCAATTCTTTGACTCTCTCCTGCAGGCTGGATAAAGTCCAGTTTCTGTACTCACTCTGTGGGTAGTTCTCCATTGGGGCTACGCTCTAATCCCACCGCTGCCACCAGTTATCACGGGGTTCTCCTCTGGTACCACACAATCAACAGAGCGAGTTATCGATAAACAGCCCCAGGAACCTTTATTAGAAGCCAGCAGAAAGGTCCATACACAACTCCACCAAAACGTCCAGGAACACAGGAAACGTCCAGCAACAGCAAATATCCCAACTGACTGTGGTCCCAGTCCTTCTCCTATGGATCCATATGGTAGTACAGCTAACGATGCTTCTTCTCTCTGGGGAGCTGGCCTTAGCATCAAGTCCCATAAAGGATCTACCGTCCCCTGGTCCCTCAGCTTCTCTCTTTATATCCTGGAGTTGGCAGACATCTTCACTGGATTTGGAGAGAAGAGAGGTCATAAATTGACAGGCAGGAAATGTCAGCAGGGGTCCATCAGGAGATGTCAGCGGGGGTCCATCAGGAGGTGTCAGCGGGGGGGGTCCATCAGGAGGTGTCAGCCAGGGTCCATCAGGAGGTGTCAGCGGGGGTCCATCAGGAGGTGTCAGCGGGGGGGGGGGGGGGGGGGGGGTCCATCAGGAGGTGTCAGCGGGGGGGGAGGGGGGGGGGGGGTCCATCAGGAGGTGTCAGCCAGGGTCCATCAGGAGGTGTCAGCGGGGGGGGGGGGGGGGGTCCATCAGGAGGTGTCAGCGGGGGGGGTCCATCAGGAGGTGTCAGCGGGGGGGGGGTCCATCAGGAGGTGTCAGCGGGGGGGGGGGGTCCATCAGGAGGTGTAAGCCGGGAGATATGGACACCTCTACCCTGCAGATGGTCAATGAGCTAATTCTATTCTCTGTAGTTATCAGAGCTCCAGACAGGACGGGAACAAACAGGACGGCTGGGAGCACAAGATTCTCCAAAAATTTGTAAAAATATGAACATGATGTAACCACTGGTTGCTGGGGGCCCGCCGATCGCGCCCCCACCAACCAGCCAGCTGTTTTATTTCATTTTTTCTTGTTTAGCCCTGCACGGCCCGGCTGTTAGTGGTACTATGAGCGCCCTGTGTGCCCCGGCTGTTAGTGGTACTATGAGCGCCCTGTGTGCCCCGGCTGTTAGTTGTACTATGAGCGCCCTGCACGGCCCAGCTGTTAGTGGTACTATGAGCGCCCTGCACGGCCCGGCTGTTAGTGGTACTATGAGCGCCCTGTGTGCCCCGGCTGTTAGTGGTACTATGAGCGCCCTGTGTGCCCCGGCTGTTAGTGGTACTATGAGCGCCCTGCACGGCCCGGCTGTTAGTGGTACTATGAGCGCCCTGTGTGCCCCGGCTGTTAGTTGTACTATGAGCGCCCTGTGTGCCCCGGCTGTTAGTTGTACTATGAGCGTTCTGCACGGCCCGGCTGTTAGTGGTACTATGAGCGCCCTGTGTGCCCCGGCTGTTAGTGTTACTATGAGCGCCCTGTGTGCCCCGACTGTTAGTGGTACTATGAGCGCCCTGTGTGCCCCGGCTGTTAGTGGTACTATGAGCGCCCTGTGTGCCCCGACTGTTAGTGGTACTATGAGCGCCCTGTGTGCCCCGGCTGTTAGTGGTACTATGAGCGCCCTGTGTGCCCCGGCTGTTAGTGGTACTATGAGCGCCCTGTGTGCCCCGGCTGTTAGTGGTACTATGAGCGCCCTGTGTGCCCCGGCTGTTAGTGGTACTATGAGCGCCCTGTGTGCCCCGGCTGTTAGTGGTACTATGAGCGCCCTGTGTGCCCCGGCTGTTAGTTGTACTATGAGCGCCCTGCACGGCCCAGCTGTTAGTGGTACTATGAGCGCCCTGCACGGCCCGGCTGTTAGTGGTACTATGAGCGCCCTGTGTGCCCCGGCTGTTAGTGGTACTATGAGCGCCCTGTGTGCCCCGGCTGTTAGTGGTACTATGAGCGCCCTGCACGGCCCGGCTGTTAGTGGTACTATGAGCGCCCTGTGTGCCCCGGCTGTTAGTTGTACTATGAGCGCCCTGTGTGCCCCGGCTGTTAGTTGTACTATGAGCGTTCTGCACGGCCCGGCTGTTAGTGGTACTATGAGCGCCCTGTGTGCCCCGGCTGTTAGTGTTACTATGAGCGCCCTGTGTGCCCCGACTGTTAGTGGTACTATGAGCGCCCTGTGTGCCCCGGCTGTTAGTGGTACTATGAGCGCCCTGTGTGCCCCGACTGTTAGTGGTACTATGAGCGCCCTGTGTGCCCCGGCTGTTAGTGGTACTATGAGCGCCCTGTGTGCCCCGGCTGTTAGTGGTACTATGAGCGCTCCTATACTTATTATCGCTGTCAATTAGAGATAACCAGGTGACACTCTTCTCTGTGATGTCTCTCTTATTCATTCCTTACACTCTCTATAACCAGGTGACGCTCTCTTCTCTGTGATGTCTCTTATTCATTCCTTACACTCTCTATAACCAGGTGACGCTGTCTTCTCTGTGATGTCTCTCTTATTCATTCCTTACACTCTCTATAACCAGGTGACGCTCTCTTTTCTGTGATGTCTCTCTTATTCATTCCTTACACTCTCTATAACCAGGTGACGCTCTCTTCTCTGTGATGTCTCTCTTATTCATTCCTTACACTCTCTATAACCAGGTGACGCTCTCTTCTCTGTGATGTCTCTTATTCATTCCTTACACTCTCTATAACCAGGTGACGCTCTCTTCTCTGTGATGTCTCTCTTATTCATTCCTTACACTCTCTATAACCAGGTGACGCTCTCTTCTCTGTGATGTCTCTTATTCATTCCTTACACTCTCTATAACCAGGTGACGCTCTCTTCTCTGTGATGTCTCTCTTATTCATTCCTTACACTCTCTATAACCAGGTGACGCTCTCTTCTCTGTGATGTCTCTCTTATTCATTCCTTACACTCTCTATAACCAGGTGACGCTCTCTTCTCTGTGATGTCTCTCTTATTCATTCCTTACACTCTCTATAACCAGGTGACGCTCTCTTCTCTGTGATGTCTCTCTTATTCATTCCTTACACTCTCTATAACCAGGTGACGCTCTCTTCTCTGTGATGTCTCTCTAATTCTTTCCTTACACTCTCTATAACCAGGTGACGCTCTCTTCTCTGTGATGTCTCTTATTCATTCCTTACACTCTCTATAACCAGGTGACGCTCTCTTTTCTGTGATGTCTCTCTAATTCTTTCCTTACACTCTCTATAACCAGGTGACGCTCTCTTCTCTGTGATGTCTCTCTTATTAATTCCTTACACTCTCTATAACCAGGTGACGCTCTCTTCTCTGTGATGTCTCTCTAATTCTTTCCTTACACTCTCTATAACCAGGTGACGCTCTCTTCTCTGTGATGTCTCTCTAATTCTTTCCTTACACTCTCTATAACCAGGTGACGCTCTCTTCTCTGTGATGTCTCTTATTCTTTCCTTACACTCTCTATAACCAGGTGACGCTCTCTTCTCTGTGATGTCTCTCTTATTCATTCCTTACACTCTCTATAACCAGGTGACGCTCTCTTCTCTGTGATGTCTCTCTTATTCATTCCTTACACTCTCTATAACCAGGTGACGCTCTCTTCTCTGTGATGTCTCTCTTATTCATTCCTTACACTCTCTATAACCAGGTGACGCTCTCTTCTCTGTGATGTCTCTCTTATTCATTCCTTACACTCTCTATAACCAGGTGACGCTCTCTTCTCTGTGATGTCTCTCTAATTCTTTCCTTACACTCTCTATAACCAGGTGACGCTCTCTTTTCTGTGATGTCTCTCTAATTCTTTCCTTACACTCTCTATAACCAGGTGACGCTCTCTTTTCTGTGATGTCTCTCTTATTCATTCCTTACACTCTCTATAACCAGGTGACGCTCTCTTCTCTGTGATGTCTCTCTAATTCTTTCCTTACACTCTCTATAACCAGGTGACGCTCTCTTTTCTGTGATGTCTCTCTAATTCTTTCCTTACACTCTCTATAACCAGGTGACGCTCTCTTTTCTGTGATGTCTCTCTAATTCTTTCCTTACACTCTCTATAACCAGGTGACGCTCTCTTCTCTGTGATGTCTCTTATTCATTCCTTACACTCTCTATAACCAGGTGACGCTCTCTTCTCTGTGATGTCTCTTATTCATTCCTTACACTCTCTATAACCAGGTGACGCTCTCTTCTCTGTGATGTCTCTTATTCATTCCTTACACTCTCTATAACCAGGTGACGCTCTCTTCTCTGTGATGTCTCTTATTCATTCCTTACACTCTCTATAACCAGGTGACGCTCTCTTCTCTGTGATGTCTCTCTTATTCATTCCTTACACTCTCTATAACCAGGTGACGCTCTCTTCTCTGTGATGTCTCTCTTATTCATTCCTTACACTCTCTATAACCAGGTGACGCTCTCTTCTCTGTGATGTCTCTTATTCATTCCTTACACTCTCTATAACCAGGTGACGCTCTCTTCTCTGTGATGTCTCTTATTCATTCCTTACACTCTCTATAACCAGGTGACGCTCTCTTCTCTGTGATGTCTCTCTTATTCATTCCTTACACTCTCTATAACCAGGTGACGCTCTCTTCTCTGTGATGTCTCTCTTATTCATTCCTTACACTCTCTATAACCAGGTGACGCTCTCTTCTCTGTGATGTCTCTCTTATTCATTCCTTACACTCTCTATAACCAGGTGACGCTCTCTTCTCTGTGATGTCTCTCTTATTCTTTCCTTACACTCTCTATAACCAGGTGACGCTCTCTTCTCTGTGATGTCTCTTATTCATTCCTTACACTCTCTATAACCAGGTGACGCTCTCTTCTCTGTGATGTCTCTTATTCATTCCTTACACTCTCTATAACCAGGTGACACTCTCTTCTCTGTGATGTCTCTCTTATTTATTCCTTACACTCTCTATAACCAGGTGACGCTCTCTTTTCTGTGATGTCTCTCTAATTCATTCCTTACACTCTCTATAACCAGGTGACACTCTCTTCTCTGTGATGTCTCTCTAATTCATTCCTTACACTCTCTATAACCAGGTGACGCTGTCTACATGGAGAATGAAGCGGAGAAGAATGAATATGTTATGAATGAATCTGGAATCATTTTCTATGGGAGTTGGAGCAGTCCGAGGCCGCGGCCCTGGGATTATGGGCAGGTGAGGTCCTGTATATAGTGACCAGTCCTGTATATAGTGACCAGTCCTGTATATAGTGACCAGTCCTGTATATAGTATATAGTAACCAGTCCTGTATATAGTGACCAGTCCGGTATATAGTATATAGTGACCAGTCCTGTATATAGTATATAGTAACCAGTCCTGTATATAGTGACCAGTCCTGTATATAGTATATAGTGACCAGTCCTGTATATAGTGACCAGTCCTGTATATAGTAACCAGTCCTGTATATAGTGACCAGTCCTGTATATAGTGTATAGTAACCAGTCCTGTATATAGTGACCAGTCCTGTATATAGTGACCAGTCCTGTATATAGTGACCAGTCCTGTATATAGTGACCAGTCCTGTATATAGTGACCAGTCCTGTATATAGTGACCAGTCCTGTATATAGTGACCAGTCCTGTATATAGTATATAGTAACCAGTCCTGTATATAGTGACCAGTCCTGTATATAGTGTATAGTAACCAGTCCTGTATATAGTGACCAGACCTGTATATAGTAACCAGTCCTGTATATAGTGACCAGTCCTGTATATAGTATATAGTAACCAGTCCTGTATATAGTAACCAGTCCTGTATATAGTGACCAGTCCTGTATATAGTATATAGTGACCAGTCCTGTATATAGTATATAGTGACCAGTCCTGTATATAGTATATAGTAACCAGTCCTGTATATAGTATATAGTGACCAGTCCTGTATATAGTATATAGTAACCAGTCCTGTATATAGTATATAGTAACCAGTCCTGTATATAGTGACCAGTCCTGTATATAGTATATAGTGACCAGTCCTGTATATAGTGACCAGTCCTGTATATAGTAACCAGTCCTGTATATAGTATATAGTGACCAGTCCTGTATATAGTAACCAGTCCTGTATATAGTATATAGTGACCAGTCCTGTATATAGTAACCAGTCCTGTATATAGTAACCAGTCCTGTATATAGTATATAGTGACCAGTCCTGTATATAGTATATAGTGACCAGTCCTGTAAATAGTATATAGTAACCAGTCCTGTATATAGTGACCAGTCCTGTATATAGTGTATAGTAACCAGTCCTGTATATAGTGACCAGTCCTGTATATAGTGACCAGTCCTGTATATAGTGACCAGTCCTGTATATAGTGACCAGTCCTGTATATAGTATATAGTGACCAGTCCTGTATATAGTATATAGTGATCAGTCCTGTATATAGTAACCAGTCCTGTATATAGTGACCAGTCCTGTATATAGTGTATAGTAACCAGTCCTGTATATAGTGACCAGTCCTGTATATAGTGACCAGACCTGTATATAGTAACCAGTCCTGTATATAGTGACCAGTCCTGTATATAGTATATAGTGACCAGTCCTGTATATAGTGACCAGTCCTGTATATAGTGACCAGTCCTGTATATAGTGACCAGTCATGTATATAGTATATAGTGACCAGTCCTGTATATAGTGACCAGTCCTGTATATAGTGACCAGTCCTGTATATAGTGACCAGTCCTGTATATAGTATATAGTGACCAGTCCTGTATATAGTAACCAGTCCTGTATATAGTATATAGTGACCAGTCCTGTATATAGTGACCAGTCCTGTATATAGTGACCAGTCCTGTATATAGTGACCAGTCCTGTATATAGTGACCAGTCATGTATATAGTATATAGTGACCAGTCCTGTATATAGTGACCAGTCCTGTATATAGTATATAGTAACCAGTCCTGTATATAGTATATAGTGACCAGTCCTGTATATAGTATATAGTGACCAGTCCTGTATATAGTAACCAGTCCTGTATATAGTGACCAGTCCTGTATATAGTATATAGTGACCAGTCCTGTATATAGTATATAGTGACCAGACCTGTATATAGTAACCAGTCCTGTATATAGTGACCAGTCCTGTATATAGTATATAGTGACCAGTCCTGTATATAGTGACCAGTCCTGTATATAGTGACCAGTCCTGTATATAGTGACCAGTCCTGTATATAGTGACCAGTCATGTATATAGTATATAGTGACCAGTCATGTATATAGTATATAGTGACCAGTCCTGTATATAGTGACCAGTCCTGTATATAGTGACCAGTCCTGTATATAGTATATAGTGACCAGTCCTGTATATAGTAACCAGTCCTGTATATAGTATATAGTGACCAGTCCTGTATATATTGACCAGTCCTGTATATAGTGACCAGTCCTGTATATAGTGACCAGTCATGTATATAGTATATAGTGACCAGTCCTGTATATAGTGACCAGTCCTGTATATAGTATATAGTAACCAGTCCTGTATATAGTATATAGTGACCAGTCCTGTATATAGTATATAGTGACCAGTCCTGTATATAGTATATAGTGACCAGTCCTGTATATAGTGACCAGTCCTGTATATAGTATATAGTAACCAGTCCTGTATATTGTATATAGTGACCAGTCCTGTATATAGTGACCAGTCATGTATATAGTATATAGTGACCAGTCCTGTATATAGTGACCAGTCCTGTATATAGTGACCAGTCCTGTATATAGTATATAGTGACCAGTCCTGTATATAGTGACCAGTCCTGTATATAGTATATAGTGACCAGTCCTGTATATAGTATATAGTGACCAGTCCTGTATATAGTATATAGTGACCAGTCCTGTATATAGTGACCAGTCCTGTATATAGTGACCAGTCCTGTATATAGTATATAGTGACCAGTCCTGTATATAGTGACCAGTCCTGTATATAGTGACCAGTCCTGTATATAGTGACCAGTCATGTATATAGTATATAGTGACCAGTCCTGTATATAGTGACCAGTCCTGTATATAGTGACCAGTCCTGTATATAGTGACCAGTCATGTATATAGTATATAGTGACCAGTCCTGTATATAGTGACCAGTCCTGTATATAGTATATAGTAACCAGTCCTGTATATAGTATATAGTGACCAGTCCTGTATATAGTATATAGTAACCAGTCCTGTATATAGTGACCAGTCCTGTATATAGTATATAGTAACCAGTCCTATATATAGTATATAGTAACCAGTCCTGTATATAGTAACCAGTCCTGTATATAGTATATAGTGACCAGTCCTGTATATAGTATATAGTGACCAGTCCTGTATATAGTATATAGTGACCAGTCCTGTATATAGTATATAGTGACCAGTCCTGTATATAGTATATAGTAACCAGTCCTGTATATAGTATATAGTAACCAGTCCTGTATATAGTATATAGTAACCAGTCCTGTATATAGTATATAGTAACCAGTCCTGTATATAGTGACCAGTCCTGTATATAGTATATAGTGACCAGTCCTGTATCTATATCATAAAAATCAAAGTCTCTCTGTCTGTCTGTCTGTCTGTCTGTCCTCTATAGACTTCCAAACGCCTGAACCGTTTGACCCCAATTTGGCCCACAGATACATTGGGTGCCCGGGAAGGTTATAGCGAAGGTCCCGTCCCCGCCAGATGTACAGGAGGGGAGGGGGAGGGGAAAGAGAGGCGCCCCATAGAGATGAATGGGAAAATCTCCTCACTGCAAACACAGGTGATATAATTAGCTGCAGCAGACACGGCAGTTGGGGCTTTAGCAACCAATAGGATTACTGCTTTCATTTTCACAGGGAGCAATGGTTGCTAGGGAAGCTGCCTCACAACATCCACAGTAATAACTGGTAGGCCCCCTACTCCAACTATACAGTACATGTATACAGGACCCCCTACTCCATCTATACAGTACATGTATACAGGACCTCCTACTCCATCTATACACTACATGTATATACAGGACCCCCTACTCCATCTATACAGTACATGTATATACAGGACCCCCCTACTCCATCTATACAGTACAGGTATACAGGACCCCCTACTCCATCTATACAGTACATGTATACAGGACCCCCTACTCCATCTATACAGTACAGGTATACAGGGCCCCCTACTCCATCTATACAGTACATGTATATACAGGACCCCCTACTCCATCTATACAGTACATGTATACAGGACCCCCTACTCCATCTATACAGTACATGTATACAGGACCTCCTACTCCATCTATACACTACATGTATATACAGGACCCCCTACTCCATCTATACAGTACATGTATATACAGGACCCCCCTACTCCATCTATACAGTACAGGTATACAGGACCCCCTACTCCATCTATACAGTACATGTATACAGGACCCCCTACTCCATCTATACAGTACAGGTATACAGGGCCCCCTACTCCATCTATACAGTACATGTATATACAGGACCCCCTACTCCATCTATACAGTACATGTATACAGGACCCCCTACTCCATCTATACAGTACATGTATATACAGGACCCCCTACTCCATCTATACAGTACATGTATACAGGGCCCCCTACTCCATCTATACAGTACATGTATACAGGACCCCCTACTCCATCTATACAGTACATGTATATACAGGACCCCCTACTCCATCTATACAGTACATGTATACAGGACCCCCTACTCCATCTATACAGTACATGTATACAGGACCCCCTACTCCATCTATACAGTACAGGTATATACAGGGCCCCCTACCCCATCTATACAGTACATGTATATACAGGGCCCCCTACTCCATCTATACAGTACATGTATATACAGGACCCCCTACTCCATCTATACAGTACATGTATACAGGAACCCCTACTCCATCTATACAGTACATGTATACAGGACCCCCTACTCCATCTATACAGTACATGTATATACAGGGCCCCCTACTCCATCTATACAGTACATGTATACAGGACCCCCTACTCCATCTATACAGTACATGTATACAGGACCCCCTACTCCATCTATACAGTACATGTATATACAGGACCCCCTACTCCATCTATACAGTACATGTATATACAGGACCCCCCTACTCCATCTATACAGTACAGGTATACAGGACCCCCTACTCCATCTATACAGTACAGGTATACAGGACCCCCTACTCCATCTATACAGTACATGTATATACAGGACCCCCCTACTCCATCTATACAGTACATGTATATACAGGACCCCCCTACTCCATCTATACAGTACAGGTATATACAGGGCCCCCTACTCCATCTGTACAGTACATGTATATACAGGACCCCCTACTCCATCTATACAGTACATGTATACAGGACCCCCTACTCCATCTATACAGTACATGTATATACAGGACCCCCTACTCCATCTATACAGTACATGTATATACAGGACCCCCTACTCCATCTATACAGTACATGTATATACAGGACCCCCTACTCCATCTATACAGTACATGTATACAGGACCCCCTACTCCATCTATACAGTACATGTATACAGGACCCCCTACTCCATCTATACAGTACATGTATATACAGGACCCCCTACTCCATCTATACAGTACATGTATATACAGGACCCCCTACTCCATCTATACAGTACATGTATATACAGGGCCCCCTACTCCATCTATACAGTACATGTATATACAGGGCCCCCTACTCCATCTATACAGTACATGTATATACAGGACCCCCTACTCCATCTATACAGTACATGTATATACAGGACCCCCTACTGCATCTATACAGTACATGTATATACAGGGCCCCCTACTCCATCTATACAGTACATGTATATACAGGACCCCCTACTCCATCTATACAGTACATGTATACAGGACCCCCTACTCCATCTATACAGTACATGTATACAGGACCCCCTACTCCATCTATACAGTACATGTATACAGGACCCCCTACTCCATCTATACAGTACATGTATATACAGGGCCCCCTACTCCATCTATACAGTACATGTATATACAGGGCACTACAGGTATACCAAACTGTGACTGGGTAACACTGCTACACCAGACCTGACCAATACCGCCATACTGTGCTGGATAACACTGTCATACCAGACCTGACCAATACCGCCATACTGTGACTGGATAACACTGCCAGACCTGACCTGACCAATACCGCCATACTGTGACTGGGTAACACCGCCACACCAGACCTGACCAATACCGCAATACTGTGACTGGATAACACTGCCATACCACACCTGACCAATACCGCCATACTGTGACTGGATAACACTGCCACACCAGACCTGACCAATACCGCCATACTGTGACTGGATAACACCGCCATACCAGACCTGACCAATACCGCCATACTGTGACTGGATAACACTGCCATACCAGACCTGACCAATACCGACACACTGTGACTGGATAACACTGCCATACCAGACCTGACCAATACCGCCATACTGTGACTGGATAACACCGCCACACCAGACCTGACCAATACCGCCATACTGTGACTGGAGAACACCGCCATACCAGACCTGACCAATACCACCATACTGTGACTGGATAACACTGCCACACCAGACCTGACCAATACCGACACACTGTGAATGGATAACACTGCCATACCAGACCTAAACAATACCGCCATACTGTGCTGGATAACACTGTCATACCAGACCTGACCAATACCGACACACTGTGACTGGATAACACTGCCATACCAGACCTGAACAATACCGCCATACTGTGACTGGATAACACGGCCACACCAGTCCTGACCAATACCACCATACTGTGACTGGATAACACAGCCACACCAGACCTGACCAATACCGACACACTTTGACTGAATAACACTGCCATACGGGTAAATACAACCCTGCAGGTATACAGGACACTACAGGTATACAGGACCTCAAAACTATACACTACAAGTGCACGGGACCTCCACAAAACTATATACTACAGGTATACAGGACCCCAAACTTTACACTACAGGTATACAGGACCCCAAAACTATACACTACAGGTATACAGGACCTCCACCAACTATATACTTCAGGTATACAGGACCTCCACCAACTATATACTACAGGTATACAGGACCCCAAACTATACACTACAGGTATACAGGACCCCAAAACTATACACTACAGGTATACAGGAACTCCACCAACTATATACTACAGGTATATAAGACCCCAAACTATACACTACAGGTATAAAGGACCTCAAAACCATACACTACAGGTATACAGGAACTACACCAACTCTATAATACAGGTATACAGCACCTTCACCAACTCTATACTACAAGTATACAGGACCCCAAATATACTACAGGTATACAGGAACTCCACCAGCTATATACTACAGGTATATAGGACCCCAAACTATACACTATAGGTATACAGGACCTCCACCAACTCTATACTATAGTTATACAGGACCCTCAAACTATTTACTACAGGTATACAAGACCCCCGAACTATATACTACAGGTATGCAAGACCTCCACCAATTATACACTACAGGTATCCAGGACCCTCAAACTATAAATTACAGGTATACAAGACCTCCACCAACTATACATTACAGGTATACAGCACCAACTATATACTACAGGTATACAGGACCCCCGAACTATACAGTACAGGTATACAGGACCTTCACCAACTGTACACTGCAGGTATACAGGACCTCCCTCAACTATACACTATAGGTATACAGCCCCCCCCCAACTATGCACTACAGATATGCGAGACCCCTAAAAACTATACATTGTGGGTATACAGAACCCCTCCAACTATGCACTACAGGTATACACTAATTCCACTGATTAACTCAGATGAAACAATACCTTTAGCTTGGCCTCCTGGGCACCTTAGAGCAAATCTAATTAACACACTGACACTTTTTCTAGTATAGTATATAGTGACCAGTCCTGTATATAGTATATAGTAACCAGTCCTGTATATAGTATATAGTAACCAGTCCTGTATATAGTGACCAGTCCTGTATATAGTATATAGTGACCAGTCCTGTATATAGTATATAGTGACCAGTCCTGTATATAGTATATAGTAACCAGTCCTGTATATAGTATATAGTAACCAGTCCTGTATATAGTGACCAGTCCTGTATATAGTATATAGTAACCAGTCCTGTATATAGTATATAGTAACCAGTCCTGTATATAGTGACCAGTCCTGTATATAGTAACCAGTCCTGTATATAGTATATAGTAACCAGTCCTGTATATAGTAACCAGTCCTGTATATAGTGACCAGTCCTGTATATAGTAACCAGTCCTGTATATAGTATATAGTAACCAGTCCTGTATATAGTATATGGTAACCAGTCCTGTATATAGTAACCAGTCCTGTATATAGTGACCAGTCCTGTATATTGTATATAGTAACCAGGCCTGTATATAGTATATAGTAACCAGTCCTGTATATAGTGACCAGTCCTGTATATAGTATATAGTAACCAGTCCTGTATATTGTATATAGTAACCAGTCCTGTATATAGTGACCAGTCCTGTATATTGTATATAGTAACCAGTCCTGTATATAGTATATAGTAACCAGTCCTGTATATAGTGACCAGTCCTGTATATAGTATATAGTAACCAGTCCTGTATATTTTATATAGTAACCAGTCCTGTATATAGTAACCAGTCCTGTATATAGTATATAGTAACCAGTCCTGTATATTGTATATAGTAACCAGTCCTGTATATAGTAACCAGTCCTGTATATAGTATATAGTGACCAGTCCTGTATATAGTATATAGTAACCAGTCCTGTATATTGTATATAGTAACCAGTCCTGTATATAGTGACCAGTCTTGTATATAGTATATAGTGACCAGTCCTGTATATAGTATATAGTGACCAGTCCTGTATATAGTAACCAGTCCTGTATATAGTATATAGTAACCAGTCCTGTATATAGTATATAGTGACCGGTCTTGTATATAGTATATAGTAACCAGTCCTGTATATAGTATATAGTGACCAGTCCTGTATATAGTAACCAGTCCTGTATATAGTATATAGTGACCAGTCCTGTATATAGTGACCAGTCCTGTATATAGTATATAGTAACCAGTCCTGTATATAGTATATAGTGACCAGTCCTGTATATAGTGACCAGTCCTGTATATAGTATATAGTGACCAGTCCTGTATATAGTGACCAGTCCTGTATATAGTATATAGTGACCAGTCCTGTATATAGTAACCAGTCCTGTATATAGTAACCAGTCCTGTATATAGTATATAGTGACCGGTCTTGTATATAGTGACCAGTCCTGTATATAGTATATAGTGACCGGTCTTGTATATAGTAACCAGTCCTGTATATAGTGACCGGTCTTGTATATAGTGACCAGTCCTGTATATAGTATATAGTGACCAGTCCTGTATATAGTATATAGTGACCAGTCCTGTATATAGTATATAGTGACCAGTCCTGTATATAGTAACCAGTCCTGTATATAGTATATAGTGACCAGTCCTGTATATAGTATATAGTAACCAGTCCTGTATATAGTATATAGTGACCAGTCCTGTATATAGTGACCAGTCCTGTATATAGTATATAGTGACCAGTCCTGTATATAGTGACCAGTCCTGTATATAGTAACCAGTCCTGTATATAGTATATAGTAACCAGTCCTGTATATAGTATATAGTGACCGGTCTTGTATATAGTATATAGTAACCAGTCCTGTATATAGTATATAGTGACCAGTCCTGTATATAGTAACCAGTCCTGTATATAGTAACCAGTCCTGTATATAGTATATAGTGACCGGTCTTGTATATAGTGACCAGTCCTGTATATAGTATATAGTGACCAGTCCTGTATATAGTATATAGTGACCAGTCCTGTATATAGTATATAGTGACCAGTCCTGTATATAGTGACCAGTCCCGGTGGTGATGGGCTCATGTCTTCTTCTGGGTCCCCTGTGGGGGGGGGGGGTGTTTCCTTATAACATCTCTATTATATATTTCGTTTGCAGTTTGAAGAAGATATTTTAGATATCACCTTAAAAATTCTGGACAGCAGCATCGAGTATCGAAGAGACCCGAAGAAAGACGTGAATGCCAGGAACGACCCAATTCACGTGGGAAGAGTGTTAAGTGCCATGGTGAGCAGTGCTATACACAAGCTGATGGCGGCCACTAACGCTAAATAATAATACTAGCCACCGATACCGACCACTGATACCGACCACCGATGCCGACCACCAATACCGACCACCAATACCGACCACTAACACTAAACAATAATAATAGCCACCGATGCCGACCACCAATACCGACCACCAATCCCGACCACTAACACTAAACAATAATACTAGCCACTGATGCCGACCACCAATACTGACCACTAACACTAAACAATAATACTAGCCACTGATGCCGACACCGATGCTAAGCATTATTACTAACCTGGATAAAAAAAACGTATTCCAGCAGTCCAATAAAATCCATTATTCTTTGTATTAATTCCATAAAATCGTTACATACAAAAAACGTAGACGAATGGTAGACGGGTTTCGGCTGCTCCGAGCCTCGATCACAGCATATAAGAGGAGGGCGGAGCAATGACACACCTTCACCTGGAAACAATGACATCACATGACACCGGGGAACCAACCGTCCACTGAGGAGGGAGGAGCAATTACACACTGTAGGGATCTTCCCGGGGGATGGTGGGTTTGGACACAGTTCACATCAGACTTGGACTTACAATAACAGCTTGGCGTTTATTTGCAGCATAAACCGTCCAGCAAACAGAAATACAGCAACACCGCGCTTATAGGAACCAAACAAACAAAAGGTCTTACCCGTCTGGGCGCTTACTAACAGGTTCTCTCACCTATCTGACACTATATAACATGGCGGCGTCTCTCACCTATCTGACACTATATAACATGGCGTCTCTCACCTATCTGACACTATATAACATGGCGGCGTCTCTCACCTATCTGACACTATATAACATGGCGTCTCTCACCTATCTGACACTATATAACATGGCGGCGTCTCTCACCTATCTGACACTATATAACATGGCGGCGTCTCTCACCTATCTGACACTATATAACATGGCGGCGTCTCTCACCTATCTGACACTATATAACATGGCGGCGTCTCTCACCTATCTGACACTATATAACATGGCGTCTCTCACCTATCTGACACTATATAACATGGCGTCTCTCACCTATCTGACACTATATAACATGGCGGCGTCTCTCACCTATCTGACACTATATAACATGGCGGCGTCTGTCACCTATCTGACACTATATAACATGGCGGCGTCTCTCACCTATCTGACACTATATAACATGGCGGCGTCTCTCACCTATCTGACACTATATAACATGGCGTCTCTCACCTATCTGACACTATATAACATGGCGGCGTCTCTCACCTATCTGACACTATATAACATGGTGGTGTCTCTCACCTATCTGACACTATATAACATGGCGGCGTCTCTCACCTATCTGACACTATATAACATGGCGGCGTCTCTCACCTATCTGACACTATATAACATGGCGGCGTCTCTCACCTATCTGACACTATATAACATGGCGGCGTCTCTCACCTATCTGACACTATATAACATGGCGTCTCTCACCTATCTGACACTATATAACATGGCGGCGTCTCTCACCTATCTGACACTATATAACATGGCGGCGTCTCTCACCTATCTGACACTATATAACATGGCGTCTCTCACCTATCTGACACTATATAACATGGCGGCGTCTCTCACCTATCTGACACTATATAACATGGCGGCGTCTCTCACCTATCTGACACTATATAACATGGCGTCTCTCACCTATCTGACACTATATAACATGGCGGCGTCTCTCACCTATCTGACACTATATAACATGGCGGCGTCTCTCACCTATCTGACACTATATAACATGGCGGCGTCTCTCACCTATCTGACACTATATAACATGGCGGTGTCTCTCACCTATCTGACACTATATAACATGGCGGCGTCTCTCACCTATCTGACACTATATAACATGGCGTCTCTCACCTATCTGACACTATATAACATGGCGTCTCTCACCTATCTGACACTATATAACATGGCGGCGTCTCTCACCTATCTGACACTATATAACATGGCGGCGTCTCTCACCTATCTGACACTATATAACATGGCGTCTCTAACCTATCTGACACTATATAACATGGCGGCGTCTCTCACCTATCTGACACTATATAACATGGCGGCGTCTCTCACCTATCTGACACTATATAACATGGCGGCGTCTCTCACCTATCTGACACTATATAACACGGCGTCTCTCACCTATCTGACACTATATAACACGGCGTCTCTCACCTATCTGACACTATATAACATGGCGTCTCTCACCTATCTGACACTATATAACACGGCGTCTCTCACCTATCTGACACTATATAACACGGCGTCTCTCACCTATCTGACACTATATAACATGGCGTCTCTCACCTATCTGACACTATATAACATGGCGTCTCTCACCTATCTGACACTATATAACATGGCGTCTCTCACCTATCTGACACTATATAACACGGCGTCTCTCACCTATCTGACACTATATAACATGGCGGCGTCTCTCACCTATCTGACACTATATAACATGGCGGCGTCTCTCACCTATCTGACACTATATAACATGGCGGCGTCTCTCACCTATCTGACACTATATAACATGGTGGCGTCTCTCACCTATCTGACACTATATAACACGGCGTCTCTCACCTATCTGACACTATATAACACGGCGGCGTCTCTCACCTATCTGACACTATATAACATGGCGGCGTCTCTCACCTATCTGACACTATATAACATGGCGGCGTCTCTCACCTATCTGACACTATATAACATGGCGGCGTCTCTCACCTATCTGACACTATATAACATGGCGGCGTCTCTCACCTATCTGACACTATATAACATGGCGGCGTCTCTCACCTATCTGACACTATATAACATGGCGGCGTCTCTCACCTATCTGACACTATATAACACGGCGTCTCTCACCTATCTGACACTATATAACACGGCGTCTCTCACCTATCTGACACTATATAACATGGCGGCGTCTCTCACCTATCTGACACTATATAACACGGCATCTCTCACCTATCTGACACTATATAACATGGCGGCGTCTCTCACCTATCTGACACTATATAACATGGCGTCTCTCACCTATCTGACACTATATAACATGGCGGCGTCTCTCACCTATCTGACACTATATAACATGGCGGCGTCTCTCACCTATCTGACACTATATAACATGGCGTCTCTCACCTATCTGACACTATATAACATGGCGGCGTCTCTCACCTATCTGACACTATATAACATGGCGTCTCTCACCTATCTGACACTATATAACATGGCGTCTCTCACCTATCTGACACTATATAACATGGCGGCGTCTCTCACCTATCTGACACTATATAACATGGCGTCTCTCACCTATCTGACACTATATAACATGGCGTCTCTAACCTATCTGACACTATATAACATGGCGGCGTCTCTCACCTATCTGACACTATATAACACGGCGTCTCTCACCTATCTGACACTATATAACATGGCGGCGTCTCTCACCTATCTGACACTATATAACATGGCGTCTCTCACCTATCTGACACTATATAACATGGCGGCGTCTCTCACCTATCTGACACTATATAACATGGCGGCGTCTCTCACCTATCTGACACTATATAACATGGCGTCTCTCACCTATCTGACACTATATAACATGGCGTCTCTCACCTATCTGACACTATATAACATGGCGGCGTCTCTCACCTATCTGACACTATATAACATGGCGGCGTCTCTCACCTATCTGACACTATATAACATGGCGTCTCTCACCTATCTGACACTATATAACATGGCGGCGTCTCTCACCTATCTGACACTATATAACATGGCGGCGTCTCTCACCTATCTGACACTATATAACATGGCGTCTCTCACCTATCTGACACTATATAACATGGCGGCGTCTCTCACCTATCTGACACTATATAACATGGCGGCGTCTCTCACCTATCTGACACTATATAACATGGCGGCGTCTCTCACCTATCTGACACTATATAACACGGCGTCTCTCACCTATCTGACACTATATAACATGGCGGCGTCTCTCACCTATCTGACACTATATAACACGGCATCTCTCACCTATCTGACACTATATAACATGGCGTCTCTCACCTATCTGACACTATATAACATGGCGGCGTCTCTCACCTATCTGACACTATATAACATGGCGGCGTCTCTCACCTATCTGACACTATATAACATGGCGGTGTCTCTCACCTATCTGACACTATATAACATGGCGGCGTCTCTCACCTATCTGACACTATATAACATGGCGTCTCTCACCTATCTGACACTATATAACACGGCGTCTCTCACCTATCTGACACTATATAACATGGCGGCGTCTCTCACCTATCTGACACTATATAACATGGCGGCGTCTCTCACCTATCTGACACTATATAACATGGCGGCGTCTCTCACCTATCTGACACTATATAACATGGCGGCGTCTCTCACCTATCTGACACTATATAACATGGCGGCGTCTCTCACCTATCTGACACTATATAACATGGCGGCGTCTCTCACCTATCTGACACTATATAACATGGCGTCTCTCACCTATCTGACACTATATAACATGGCGTCTCTCACCTATCTGACACTATATAACATGGCGGCGTCTCTCACCTATCTGACACTATATAACATGGCGGCGTCTCTCACCTATCTGACACTATATAACATGGCGGCGTCTCTCACCTGGATACCGCAGGGTGTGAATAAGCTCCAGCAGTGTCTGTATTCCCAGCTCCCACCATACACACAGGCTGATCCCTCCTGGCTGATCACCTGCAGCTCTCTGGAGCTCTTACCTTCTCAGGCTGATTGCTCACCTGATGGCAAAACCCAAACTGGATCGGAGGGGGAAGGGAATGACAGATCCCACTACTAACCTACCCACCATTCCATGTAAATCCAGGCCCGAAAAACAGTAAATAATAGCTCAGCAGCATAACACTGCTGAGCACAGATCCCTCCTGGACTTACCATCTGACGCTATGGAGCAACCTAGGTGAGATGTACACCCCCTCGAAGACTTTACCAGTGACATGTCTACAACATCTTCACCTGGAAACAATGACATCACATGACACCGGGGAACCAACCGTCCACTGAGGAGGGCGGAGCAATGACATCACATGACACCGGGGAACCAACCGTCCACTGAGGAGGGCGGAGCAATGACATCACATGACACCGGGGAACCAACCGTCCACTCAGGAGGGCGGAGCAATGACATCACATGACACCGGGGAACCAACCGTCCACTGAGGAGGGCGGAGCAATGAGATCACATGACACAGGATAAGACAGAACACATGATGCAGAGAGCAGAGTATAATGTGTAATACTATATTATTCCAATAGTTGTGCTTCACTCCCATCATGCATCATTATAGAGAGTCATGTCCCAGATTATACTGTAGTGATCTCACATAATGAATATAGTATTACTAGTGAGGAGGAGGAGGAGGAGGGTGAGCAATTACTAATAATAATAATAATAATAATATATGTAATTGCTCACCCTCCTCCTCCTCACTAGTAATACTATATTCATTATGTGACATCACTACAGTATAATCTGGGACATGACTCTCTATAATGATGCATGATGGGAGTGAAGCACAACTATTGGAATAATATAGTATTACACATTATACTCTGCTCTCTGCATCATGTGTTCTGTCTTATCCTGTGTCATGTGATCTCATTGCTCCGCCCTCCTCAGTGGACGGTTGGTTCCCCGGTGTCATGTGATGTCATTGCTCCGCCCTCCTCAGTGGACGGTTGGTTCACCGGTGTCATGTGATGTCATTGCTCCGCCCTCCTGAGTGGACGGTTGGTTCCCCGGTGTCATGTGATGTCATTGCTCCTCCCTCCTCAGTGGACGGTTGGTTCCCCGGTGTCATGTGATGTCATTGTTTCCAGGTGAAGGTGTGTCATTTCTCACGCTTATAAGTCAGTCTGTACACAACTTTCTTATATGCTGTGATCGAGGCTCGGAGCGGCCGAAACCCGTCTAGCATTTGTCTACGTTTTTTGTATGTAACGATTTTATGGAATTAATACAAAGAATAACGGATTTTATTAGGCTGCTGGAATACGTTTCTTTTATCCAGGTTGTAACACCTGATCAGCCACAGGTGAGGTCCCTGCAGTCCTATTCCGGGAGAGAGAATAGCCGGCTATATTGCAGCAAGTGAAGAGAATACGGAGTAGTAGCGGAAAAAACTTTTATTATTACTAACCACTGATACTATTATTACTAACCACTGATACTATTATTACTAACCACTGATACTATTATTACTAACCACTGATACTATTATTACTAACCACTGATACTATTATTACTAACCACTGATACTATTATTACTAACCACTGATACCGACCACTGATACTATTATTACTAACCACTGATACTATTATTACTATCCACTGATACTATTATTACTATCCACTGATACTATTATTACTATCCACTGATACCGACCACTGATACTATTATTACTATCCACTGATACCGACCACTGATACTATTATTACTATCCACTGATACCGACCACTGATACTATTATTACTATCCACTGATACCGACCACTGATACTATTATTACTAACCACTGATACCGACCACTGATACTATTATTACTATGCACTGATACCGACCACTGATACTATTATTACTAACCAATGATACTATTATTACTATCCACTGATACCGACCACTGATACTATTATTACTATCCACTGATACCGACCACTGATACCATTATTACTATCCACTGATACTATTATTACTAACCACTGATACTATTATTACTATCCACTGATACTATTATTACTATCCACTGATGCCGACCACTGATACTATTATTACTATCCACTGATACTATTATTACTATCCACTGATGCCGACCACTGATACTATTATTACTTACCACTGACACCGACCACTGATATTATTATTACTGACCACTGATACCGACCACTGATACTATTATTACTAACCACTGATACTATTATTACTATCCACTGATACCGACCACTGATAATATTATTACTAACCACTGATACTATTATTACTAACCACTGATACCGACCACTGATACTATTATTACTAACCACTGATACCGACCACTGATACTATTATTACTAACCACTGATACTATTATTACTAACCACTGATACTATTATTACTAACCACTGATACCGACCACTGATACTATTATTACTAACCACTGATACCGACCACTGATACTATTATTACTAGCCACTGATACCATTATTACTAACCACTGATACTATTATTACTAACCACTGATACTATTATTACTAACCACTGATACCGACCACTGATACTATTATTACTAACCACTGATACCGACCACTGATACTATTATTACTAACCACTGATACTATTATTACTATCCACTGATACCAACCACTGATACTATTATTACTATCCACTGATGCCGGCCACTGATACTATTATTACTAACCACTGATACCGGCCACTGATACTATTATTACTAACCACTGATACCGACCACTGATACTATTATTACTAACCACTGATACCGACCACTGATACTATTATTACTAGCCACTGATACCATTATTACTAACCACTGATACTATTATTACTATCCACTGATACTATTATTACTAGCCACTGATACTATTATTACTAGCCACTGATACTATTATTACTAGCCACTGATACTATTATTACTATCCACTGATACTATTATTACTAACCACTGATACTATTATTACTAACCACTGATACTATTATTACTATCCACTGATACCGACCACTGATACTATTATTACTATCCACTGATACCGACCACTGATACTATTATTACTATCCACTGATACCGACCACTGATACCATTATTACTAACCATTGGTACTATTATTACTATCCACTGATACCGACCACTGATACTATTATTACTAACCACTGATACTATTATTACTATCCACTGATACTATTACTAACCACTGATACTATTATTACTATCCACTGATACCGGCCACTGATACTATTATTACTATCCACTGATACTATTACTAACCACTGATACTATTATTACTAACCACTGACACCGACCACTGATATTATTATTACTGACCACTGATACCGACCACTGATACTATTATTACTAACCACTGATACTATTATTACTAACCACTGATACCGACCACTGATAATATTATTACTAACCACTGATACCGACCACTGATACTATTATTACTAGCCACTGATACTATTATTACTAAGCACTGATACTATTATTACTAACCACTGATACTATTATTACTATCCACTGATACCATTATTACTAACCACTGATACTATTATTACTATCCACTGATACTATTATTACTATCCACTGATACTATTATTACTATCCACTGATACTATTATTACTATCCACTGATACCGACCACTGATACTATTATTACTATCCACTGATACCGACCACTGATACTATTATTACTAACCACTGATACCGACCACTGATACTATTATTACTATGCACTGATACCGACCACTGATACTATTATTACTAACCAATGATACTATTATTACTATCCACTGATACTATTATTACTAACCACTGATACCGACCACTGATACTATTATTACTATCCACTGATACCGACCACTGATACCATTATTACTATCCACTGATACTATTATTACTAACCACTGATACTATTATTACTATCCACTGATACTATTATTACTATCCACTGATGCCGACCACTGATACTATTATTACTATCCACTGATGCCGACCACTGATACTATTATTACTTACCACTGACACCGACCACTGATATTATTATTACTGACCACTGATACCGACCACTGATACTATTATTACTAACCACTGATACTATTATTACTAACCACTGATACTATTATTACTATCCACTGATACCGACCACTGATAATATTATTACTAACCACTGATACTATTATTACTAACCACTGATACTATTATTACTAACCACTGATACTATTATTACTATCCACTGATACTATTATTACTAGCCACTGATACTATTATTACTAACCACTGATACTATTATTACTATCCACTGATACCGACCACTGATACTATTATTACTATCCACTGATGCCGGCCACTGATACTATTATTACTATCCACTGATGCCGGCCACTGATACTATTATTACTAACCACTGATACCGACCACTGATACTATTATTACTATCCACTGATACTATTATTACTAGCCACTGATACTATTATTACTATCCACTGATACTATTATTACTATCCACTGATACTATTATTACTATCCACTGATACTATTATTACTAACCACTGATACCGACCACTGATACTATTATTACTAACCACTGATACCGACCACTGATACTATTATTACTATCCACTGATACTATTACTAACCACTGATACTATTATTACTATCCACTGATACCGACCACTGATACTATTATTACTAACCACTGATACTATTATTACTATCCACTGATACTATTATTACTGACCACTGATACCGACCACTGATACTATTATTACTATCCACTGATACCGACCACTGATACTATTATTACTAACCACTGATACCGACCACTGATACTATTATTACTATCCACTGATACTATTATTACTATCCACTGATACTATTATTACTATCCACTGATGCCGGCCACTGATACTATTATTACTATCCACTGATACTATTATTACTAACCACTGATACCGACCACTGATACTATTATTACTATCCACTGATACCGACCACTGATACTATTATTACTAACCACTGATACCGACCACTGATACTATTATTACTATCCACTGATACTATTATTACTAGCCACTGATACCGGCCACTGATACTATTATTACTAACCATTGATACCGGCCACTGATACTATTATTACTATCCACTGATTCCGACCACTGATACTATTATTACTATCCACTGATACTATTATTACTAGCCACTGATACCGGCCACTGATACTATTATTACTAACCATTGATACCGGCCACTGATACTATTATTACTATCCATTGATAACGGCCACTGATACTATTATTACTATCCATCGATGCCGACCACTAATGCTATTATTACTATCCACTGATACCGACCACTGATACTATTATTACTAGCCACTGATACCGGCCACTGATACTATTATTACTATCCATCGATGCCGGCCACTGATACTATTATTACTATCCACTGATACTATTATTACTAACCACTGATACTATTATTACTAACCACTGATACTATTATTACTATCCACTGATGCCGCCCACTAGTACTGGCATCTGAGCCATGTGTAGAAGTGATGTTGGATTCTACGGACATTGGACGTGGCTCTCTCGGACGTGGCTCTCACTTTTTCACCTCTACTTCAATACAAACACTCAATCACTATAAATCTTCTTGTGTTTAGATCAACAGTCAGGATGATAAGGGAGTGATTGTGGGGAACTGGAGCGGAGATTATTCGGGAGGAGAGAGGCCGACCAAATGGAACGGGAGCACCGAGATCCTCCGCCAGTGGATGAGGAGCGGACCGGTGGAGTTTGGGCAGTGTTGGGTCTTTGCGGGGGTCCTCTGCACAGGTTGGTATTGCTGTATACAGTACATAGTGTGTGCCCGGTGCCCATGGGGGCTGATGGGTAATGCAGAGTCAGTTGTTGCACTGAAGCCTCCGTGGTTGTCGGTGGGAAGGTCTGACCCATGACCGTACTTTCCACCTATCTCCAGTGCTGCGATGTCTCGGGATTCCGGCTCGGGTCATCACCAATTTTTCCTCAGCTCACGACACAGATGGGAATCTTATTGTTGACCGCTATTTTGATGAGGAAGGAGCAGAATCTGAAGAAACTGCTGACAGCATATGGTAAGGTAGTATGGCGCCAGATGGGTGGTCGGGTGGCCTATGGGTGGTGACAGCATATGGTAAGGTAGTATGGCGCCAGATGGGTGGTCGGGTGGCCTATGGGTGGTGACAGCATATGCTAAGGGAGTATGGCGCCAGATGGGTGGTCGGGTGGCCTATGGGTGGTGACAGCATATGGTAAGGGAGTATGGCGCCAGATGGGTGGTCGGGTGGCCTATGGGTGGTGACAGCATATGGTAAGGGAGTATGGCGCCAGATGGGTGGTCTATGAGTGGTGACAGCATATGGTAAGGGAGTATGGCGCCAGATGGGTGGCCTATGGGTGGTGACAGCATATGGTAAGGGAGTATGGCGCCAGATGGGTGGTCGGGTGGCCTATGGGTGGTGACAGCATATGCTAAGGGAGTATGGCGCCAGATGGGTGGTCGGGTGGCCTATGGGTGGTGACAGCATATGGCAAGGTAGTATGGCGCCAGTTGGGTGGTCGGGTGGCCTATGGGTGGTGACAGCATATGGTAAGGGAGTATGGCGCCAGATGGGTGGTCTATGAGTGGTGACAGCATATGGTAAGGGAGTATGGCGCCAGATGGGTGACCTATGGGTGGTGACAGCATATGGTAAGGGAGTATGGCGCCAGATGGGTGGTCGGGTGGCCTATGGGTGGTGACAGCATATGGTAAGGGAGTATGGCGCCAGATGGGTGGTCTATGGGTGGTGACAGCATATGGTAAGGGAGTATGGCGCCAGATGGGTGGTCAGGTGGCCTATGGGTGGTGACAGCATATGGTAAGGGAGTATGGCGCCAGATGGGTGGTCGGGTGGCCTATGGGTGGTGACAGCATATGGTAAGGGAGTATGGCGCCAGATGGTTGGTCGGGTGGTCTATGGGTGGTGACAGCATATGGTAAGGGAGTATGGCGCCAGATGGGTGGTCGGGTGGTCTATGGGTGGTGACAGCATATGGTAAGGGAGTATGGCGCCAGATGGGTGGTCGGGTGGCCTATGGGTGGAGACAGCATATGGTAAGGGAGTATGGCGCCAGATGGGTGGCCTATGGGTGGTGACAGCATATGGTAAGGGAGTATGGCGCCAGATGGGTGGTCTATGGGTGGTGACAGCATATGGTAAGGGAGTATGGTGCCAGATGGGTGGTCGGGTGGTCTATGGGTGGTGACAGCATATGGTAAGGGAGTATGGTGCCAGATGGGTGGTCGGGTGGTCTATGGGTGGTGACAGCATATGGTAAGGGAGTATGGCGCCAGATGGGTGGTCGGGTGGCCTATGGGTGGAGACAGCATATGGTAAGGGAGTATGGCGCCAGCTTGGTGGTCTATGGGTGGTGACAGCATATGGTAAGGGAGTATGGTGCCAGATGGGTGGTCGGGTGGTCTATAGGTGGTGACAGCATATGGTAAGGGAGTATGGCGCCAGATGGGTGGTCGGGTGGTCTATAGGTGGTGACAGCATATGGTAAGGGAGTATGGTAAGCATAGAGCTTACCTGGCCAAGTGTGGGGGCCCAAAGCCCCTCCAGGGGCCCAGGGAGGGAGAGGGGCCCGGTGCTCTAATGCTCAGCCCACTCACTGTAGTGGAGGATGAGGGGCTGATCAGAAGACGGAGCAGAGAGAGAAGGGGGAAGGACCTGATCACATGACCCGGAGGTCCTCAACCTTACAGCGTGAAGAGCAGCCTGACAGAGAGGAAGAGGGAGAAGATTAAGCTGGAAGAGCTGTGTGTGTCAGTCAGTCAGTCAGTCAGTGTCTGCGTCAGTAATGTGTGTTTGTGTATGTTAGCGGTGCCTTAAGTGATTGCATAGTGTATGGATGATGGGTGCGTAGTGGGTGGTTGATGGGTGCGTAGTGGGTGGATGATGGGTGCGTAGTGGGTGGATGATGGGTGCGTAGTGGGTGGTTGATGGGTGCGTAGTGGGTGGTTGATGGGTGCGTAGTGGGTGGTTGATGGGTGCGTAGTGGGTGGTTGATGGGTGCGTAGTGTATGGATGATGGGTGCGTAGTGTATGGATGATGGGTGCGTAGTGGGTGGATGATGGGTGCGTAGTGGGTGGATGATGGGTGCGTAGTGTATGGATGATGGGTGCGTAGTGTATGGATGATGGGTGCGTAGTGTATGGATGATGGGTGCGTAGTAGGAGGATGATGGGTGCGTAGTGTATGGATGATGGGTGTGTAGTGTATGGATGATGGGTGCGTAGTGTATGGATGATGGGTGCGTAGTGTATGGATGATGGGTGCGTAGTGTATGGATGATGGGTGTGTAGTAGTAGGATGATGGGTGCGTAGTAGGAGGATGATGGGTGCGTAGTAGGAGGATGATGGGTGCGTAGTAGGAGGATGATGGGTGCATAGTGTATGGATGATGGGTGCGTAGTGTATGGATGATGGGTGCGTAGTGTATGGATGATGGGTGCGTAGTGTATGGATGATGGGTGCGTAGTGTATGGATGATGGGTGCGTAGTGTATGGATGATGGGTGCGTAGTGTATGGATGATGGGTGCGTAGTGTATGGATGATGGGTGCGTAGTGTATGGATGATGGGTGCGTAGTGTATGGATGATGGGTGCGTAGTAGGAGGATGATGGGTGCGTAGTGTATGGATGATGGGTGCGTAGTGTATGGATGATGGGTGCGTAGTGTATGGATGATGGGTGCGTAGTGTATGGATGATGGGTGCGTCGTGGTATTGTGAAGCTGATCCTCACCTATAATTCTGTCTCGATAGGAATTTCCACGTCTGGGTTGAGGCCTGGTTTGCCCGCAGTGACATTGGCGCGGCTTACAATGGATGGCAGGTGCTGGACGCCACTCCACAGGAAGAGAGTGAAGGTAAAGGAATCATTGTAGAGGATGAGCGGGGGCTCCGCCCAATGTCAGGCGGGGATCAGCGGCCATCATGGAGATCAGCGCTCATCTGTGGAGCCTTCGTATTGAGGTGTGATCAGCCGCCGAGGAGAGATTGGACTAATCCATCCCTACTGAGGGGGGCCACAGGTTCTAATACTGACCCCTTAGTGACCGGCGATGGCAGAGAATGGAGCTGCGGTGCCAGTAAGGCCCCCACCCCATCCCCCCAGCTACCGGAGGTAGTGTGTGGGGGTCCGTCCCGGCCCGTTCCCGCATCGGCAATCGCCGGTATTAACGTTATAATGGCCAATTATCACTGTGATATATAACCCCCCCAGATTACCTGTAACCCCCCCAGATTGCCCGTAACCCCCCCAGATTACCCATAACCCCCCCAGATTACCCATAACAACCCCAGATTACCCATAACAACCCCAGATTACCCATAACCCCCCCAGATTACCCATAACCCCCCCAGATTACCTGTAACCCCCCAGATTACCCGTAACCCCCCCAGATTACCTGTAACCCCCCAGATTACCCGTAACCCCCCCCAGATTGCCCGTAACCCCCCCAGATTACCCATAACCCCCCCAGATTACCCATAACCCCCCCAGATTACCCATAACAACCCCAGATTACCTGTAACACCCCAGATTACCCGTAACCCTCCCAGATTACCTGTAACCCCCCAGATTACCCATAACCCCCCCAGATTACCCGTAACCCCCCAGATTACCCGTAACCCCCCAGATTACCCGTAACCCCCCAGATTACCCGTAACCCCCCAGATTACCCGTAACCCCCCCAGATTACCCGTAACCCCCCCGCATTACCTGTAACCTCCCCAGATTACCTGTAACCTCCCCAGATTACCCGTAACCCCCCCGCATTACCCGTAACCCCCCCGCATTACCCGTAACCCCCCCAGATTACCCGTAACCCCCCTAGATTACCCGTAACCCCCCAGATTACTCGTAACCCCCCAGATTACCCGTAACCCCCCCAGATTACCCGTAACCCCCCCAGATTACCCGTAACCCCACCCAGATTACCCGTAACCCCCCCAGATTACCCGTAACCCCCCCAGATTACCCGTAACCCCCCCAGATTACCCGTAACCCCCCAGATTACCCGTAACCCCCCAGATTACCCGTAACCCCCCGATTACCCGTAACCCCCCCCCGATTACCCGTAACTACCCCAGATTACCCGTAACTACCCCAGATTACCCGTAACTACCCCAGATTACCTGTAACCCCCCCAGATTACCCGTAACCCCCCCCCCGATTACCCGTAACCCCCCCCGATTACCCGTAACCCCCCCAGATTACCCGTAACTACCCCAGATTACCTGTAACCCCCCAGATTACCTGTAACCCCCCCAGATTACCCATAACCCCCCAGATTACCCATAACAAACCCAGATTACCTGTAGCCCCCCAGATTACCCATAACCCCCCCACATTACCTGTAACCCCCCAGATTACCCATAACCCCCCAGATTACCCATAACCCCCCAGATTACCCATAACCCCCCCAGATTAACTGTAACCCCCCCAGATTACCCATAACCCCCCCCCAGATTACCCGTAACCCCCCCCCAGATTACCCGTAACCCCCCCCCAGATTACCTGTAACCCCCCAGATTACCCGTAACCCCCCCAGATTACCCGTAACCCCCCCAGATTACCCGTAACCCCCCCAGATTACCCGTAACTACCCCAGATTACCCATAACCACCCCATATTACCTGTAACCCCCCAGATTACCCGTAACCCCCCCAGATTACCTGTAACCCCCCCCCCCCAGATTACCTGTAACCCCCCAAATTACCCGTAAACCCCCCAGTTTACCCGTAACCCCCCCAGATTACCCGTAACCCCCCCTAGATTACCCGTAACCCCCCCAGATTACCCGTAGCCCCCCCCAGATTACCCATAACCCCCCAGATTACCCGTAACCCCCCAGATTACCCGTAACTACCCCAGATTACCTGTAACCCCCCAGATTACCCGTAACCCCCCCAGATTACCCGTAACCCCCCAGATTACCCGTAACCCCCCAGATTACCCGTAACCCCCCCAGATTGCCCGTAACCCCCCAGATTACCCGTAACCCCCCCCCAGATTACCAGTAACCCCCCCCCCCCCCAGATTACCCGTAACCCCCCAGATTACTCGTAACCCCCCCAGATTACTCGTAACCCCCCCAGATTACCCGTAACCCCCCCGCATTACCTGTAACCCCCCCAGATTACCTGTAACCCCCCCCCCCCGCATTACCTGTAAACCCCCCCCCCCCCCCGATTACCCGTAATCAACTGGTACCAGTTATACAGATTTGTAACTCACTTCTTTATAAAAATCTCCAGTCTTCCAGTACTTATCAGCTGCTGTATGTCCTGCAGGAAGTGGTGTATTCTCTCCAGTCTGACACAGTGCTCTCTGCTGCCACCTCTGTCCATGTAAGGAACTGTCCAGAGCAGCAGCAAATCCCCATAGAAAACCTCTCCTGCTCTGGACAGTTCCTGACATGGACAGAGGTGGCAGCAGAGAGCACTGTGTTAGACTGGAGAGAATACACCACTTCCTGCAGGACATACAGCAGCTGATAAGTACTGGAAGACTGGAGAGAATACACCACTTCCTGCAGGACATACAGTTGCTGATAAGTACTGGAAGACTGGAGATTTTCTTATATAGAAGAGAACTACAAATCTGTATACCCAGCTGTATCTGGCACCAGGTGATTTGAAAGAATTTTTTTTGTTTGAGAACAAACCCATTATTGTATAATGCTGCACAATGATGGCGGTCTGTGCTATATGCAGTATTACTGACTGTATAGAGGTGTAATATGGCTCCGGGATATGAGTGTTATACGGCTCCGGGATATGAGTGTTATACGGCTCCGGGACATGAGTGTTATACGGCTCCGGGATATGAGTGTTATACGGCTCCGGGACATGAGTGTTATACTGCTCCGGGATATGAGTGTTATACGGCTCCGGGATATGAGTGTTATACGGCTCCGGGATATGAGTGTTATACTGCTCCGGGATATGAGTGTTATACGGCTCCGGGACATGAGTGTAATATGGCTCCGGGATATGAGTGTTATACGGCTCCGGGATATGAGTGTTATACTGCTCCGGGATATGAGTGTTATACTGCTCCGGGATATGAGTGTTATACGGCTCCGGGACATGAGTGTTATACGGCTCTGTATGGCTCCGGTATATCAATGTTATGCGGCTCTGTATGGCTCCGGGATATCAATGTTTTACGGCTCTGTATGGCTACGGGTTATTCCCTCCCTGGGGTTAGGGTTATTCTCCCCTCCCCCCTGGGGTTAGGGTTATTCCCCCCTGGGGTTAGGGTTATTCCCCCCCCCCTGGGGTCAGGGTTATTCCCCCCCCGGGGTTAGGGTTATTCTCCCCTCCCCCCTGGGGTTAGGGTTATTCCCCCCCTGGGGCTAGGGTTATTCCCCCCCTGGGGCTAGGGTTATTCCCCCCCTGGGGTTAGGGTTATTCCCCCCCTGGGGCTAGGGTTATTCCCTCCCTTGGGGCTAGGGTTATTCCCTCCCTTGGGGCTAGGGTTATTCCCCCCCCCTGGGGCTAGGGTTATTCCCCCCCCTGGGGCTAGGGTTATTCCCCCCCCTGGGGCTAGGGTTATTCCCCCCCTCTGGGGTTAGGGTTATTCCCCCCCCTGGGGCTAAGGTTATTTCCCCCCTGGGGTTAGGGTTATTCTTCCCCCCTGGGGCTAGGGTTATTCCCCCCCGGGGTTAGGGTTATTCCCCCTGGGGTTAGGGTTATTCCCCCCTGGGGTTAGGGTTATTCCCCCTGGGGGACTTCTAGTATAAGCACTCTGATCTCTCATTGAAATCTATGCTGTATAGTTATACAGCATAGATCTATTACTCTTGGCTGCATCCAATTACTTAACGGTCACAGCAATCGGACAAAGCCCGCTAATAGCCACAGTCCCGGGCTACATGCCGCACCCAGGACCACGGCGGTTTAGAGCGGGGTCGCCGCGTGGCACTGCTCTGAACATCCCTAGGCGACAGCCCAGGACATATAGGTACGCCCAGGGACGCCTAGGGGTTAAAGTCCACTGGTCAACAACATAGTCCAACCGAATGCGACATAATCCTCTGCATGACGGAATCTGAGAAAGAAAGGGAGAAGAAACTGCTCATTACCCAGGAGGCAAAGCGGGAACAATGAGACCATTTAGAGACAATTCTGAGCCAAACAAATCAGCACCACAGAAAATAGGCCCGGCTTATCCCTGATGGTAACTAGACCAGGCTTATCCCTGATGGTAACTAGACCAGGCTTATCCCTGATGGTAACTAGACCAGGCTTATCCCTGATGGTAATAGACCAGGCTTATCCCTGATGGTAATAGACCAGGCTTATCCCTGATGGTAATAGACCAGGCTTATCCCTGATGGTAATAGACCAGGCTTATCCCTGATGGTAACTAGACCAGGCTTATCCCTGATGGTAACTAGGCCAGGCTTATCCCTGATGGTAATAGACCAGGCTTATCCCTGATGGTAACTAGACCAGGCTTACCCCTGATGGTAACTAGACCAGGCTTATCCCTGATGGTAATAGACCAGGCTTATCCCTGATGGTAACTAGACCAGGCTTATCCCTGATGGTAATAGACCAGGCTTATCCCTGATGGTAATAGACCAGGCTTATCCCTGATGGTAATAGACCAGGCTTATCCCTGATGGTAATAGACCAGGCTTATCCCTGATGGTAACTAGACCAGGCTTATCCCTGATGGTAACTAGGCCAGGCTTATCCCTGATGGTAATAGACCAGGCTTATCCCTGATGGTAACTAGACCAGGCTTACCCCTGATGGTAACTAGACCAGGCTTATCCCTGATGGTAATAGACCAGGCTTATCCCTGATGGTAACTAGACCAGGCTTATCCCTGATGGTAACTAGACCAGGCTTATCCCTGATGGTAACTAGACCAGGCTTATCCCTGATGGTAACTAGACCAGGCTTATCCCTGATGGTAACTAGACCAGGCTTATCCCTGATGGTAACTAGACCAGGCTTACCCCTGATGGTAACTAGACCAGGCTTATCCCTGATGGTAAATAGACCAGGCTTATCCCTGATGGTAACTAGACCAGGCTTATCCCTGATGGTAAATTGCACTTTCAATAGACCAGTCTATTTGTGATATAGCAGAAATAGACGACATCTAGTAAAATCCCGTTATTAAATCTCCCCCACAGGGTATGTATAGTGGCGCATAGATACAAGTAATAATGAGTTGGTAATATATATATATATAAACAATATGCATGCATCTAGCGCCACTACCCTAACTCCGATATTGGTTACAGTACTTAGGTGAAATGGCACTTACTCCAGTTGCATGTAAATGTGCGATACGCCGTTCCGTGTAGATACTAATGGCAGGTCTTACGATATGTAGATATTTCTCCGTTCCGTGTAGATGATAGTGGCAGGTCTTACGATATGTAGATATTTCTCCGTTCCGTGTAGATACTAATGGCAGCTCTTACGATATGTAGATATTTCTCCGTTCCGTGTAGATGATAGTGGCAGGTCTTACGATATGTAGATATTTCTCCGTTCCGTGTAGATACTAATGGCAGGTCTTACGATATGTATGTATATATATATATATATATATATATATATATATATATATGCCACTATGATCTACACGGAACGGAGAAATATCTACATATCGTAAGACCTGCCACTATCATCTACACGGAACGGAGAAATATCTACATATCGTAAGACCTGCCACTATCACCTACACGGAACGGAGAAATATCTACATATCGTAAGACCTGCCATTAGTATCTAGACGGAACGGAGAAATATCTACATATCGTAAGACCTGCCATTAGTATCTACACGGAACGGAGAAATATCTACATATCGTAAGACCTGCCATTAGTATCTACACGGAACGGAGAAATATCTACATATCGTAAGACCTGCCACTATCACCTACACGGAACGGAGAAATATCTACATATCGTAAGACCTGCCACTATCACCTACACGGAACGGAGAAATATCTACATATCGTAAGACCTGCCACTATCACCTACACGGAACGGAGAAATATCTACATATTGTAAGACCTGCCATTTGTATCTACACGGAACGGAGAAATATCTACATATCGTAAGACCTGCCACTATCACCTACACGGAACGGAGAAATATTTACATATCGTAAGACCTGCCATTAGTATCTACACGGAACGGAGAAATATCTACATATCGTAAGACCTGCCATTAGTATCTACACGGAACGGAGAAATATCTACATATCGTAAGACCTGCCACTATCACCTACACGGAACGGAGAAATATCTACATATCGTAAGACCTGCCATTTGTATCTACACGGAACGGAGAAATATCTACATATCGTAAGACCTGCCATTAGTATCTACACGGAACGGAGAAATATCTACATATCGTAAGAGCTGCCACTATCACCTACACGGAACGGAGAAATATCTACATATCGTAAGACCTGCCACTATCATCTACACGGAACGGAGAAATATCTACATATCGTAAGACCTGCCATTAGTATCTACACGGAACGGAGAAATATCTACATATCGTAAGACCTGCCATTAGTATCTACACGGAACGGAGAAATATCTACATATCGTAAGACCTGCCACTATCACCTACACGGAACGGAGAAATATTTACATATCGTAAGACCTGCCATTAGTATCTACACGGAACGGAGAAATATCTACATATCGTAAGACCTGCCATTAGTATCTACACGGAACGGAGAAATATCTACATATCGTAAGACCTGCCACTATCACCTACACGGAACGGAGAAATATCTACATATCGTAAGACCTGCCATTAGTATCTACACGGAACGGAGAAATATCTACATATCGTAAGAGCTGCCATTAGTATCTACACGGAACGGAGAAATATCTACATATCGTAAGACCTGCCACTATCACCTACACGGAACGGAGAAATATCTACATATCGTAAGACCTGCCATTAGTATCTACACGGAACGGCGTATCGCACATTTACATGCAACTGGAGTAAGTGCCATTTCACCTAAGTACTGTAACCAATATCGGAGTTAGGGTAGTGGCGCTAGATGCATGCATATTGTTTGTCTTGAAACCATAAAATATTTGAAGAAATACAGGGACAGCACTGTATCCTAAACCACATTTAAATTATATATATATATACTATGATCAGTAATGGGAAAGTAATATACATATCCTATGAACAGTAATCTCTGCTCTCTGCCATAGGATTATATCGTCTCGGACCCTGTTCTGTGACGGCCATTAAGGAGGGTGACGTGGACCTGGATTACGATGCACCTTTTGTATTCGCTGAGGTAAATGCCGACATAACGGACTGGCTGATCACTGCCGATAACTCCAAGAAGATCAGCGCAAACGCACGATCAGTGGGAAGATTAACCAGCACCAAGGCCTTACACTCCAACGCCCGGGCCGATGTAACCAGCAGCTATAAGTACCCTGAAGGTAAGGACCTCATCTATATATATATATATGTGTGTGTGTGTGTGTGTATATATATATGACTCCCATGATGCTGTAGTACAGGAGGAGGAGGAGACATCAGTGTAGTGACTGGTACAGGAGGAGGAGACATCAGTGTAGTGACTGGTACAGGAGGAGGAGGAGACATCAGTGTAGTGACTAGTACAGGAGGAGGAGGAGACATCAGTGTAGTGACTGGTACAGGAGGAGGAGACATCAGTGTAGTGACTGGTACAGGAGGAGGAGACATCAGTGTAGTGACTGGTACAGGAGAAGGAGACATCAGTGTAGTGACTGGTACAGGAGGAGGAGACATCAGTGTAGTGACTGGTACAGGAGGAGGAGAAGACATCAGTGTAGTGACTGGTACAGGAGGAGGAGACATCAGTGTAGTGAATGGTACAATAGGAGGAGACATCAGTGTAGTGACTGGTACAGGAGGAGGAGGAGACATCAGTGTAGTGACTGGTACAGGAGGAGGAGGAGACATCAGTGTAGTGACTGGTACAGGAGGAGGAGGAGACATCAGTGTAGTGACTGGTACAGGAGAAGGAGGAGACATCAGTGTAGTGACTGGTACAGGAGGAGGAGGAGGAGACATCAGTGTAGTGACTGGTACAGGAGGAGGAGGAGGAGACATCAGTGTAGTGACTGGTACAGGAGGAGGAGACATCAGTGTAGTGACTGGTAGAGGAGGAGGAGACATCAGTGTAGTGACTGGTACAGGAGGAGGAGACATCAGTGTAGTGACTGGTACAGGAGGAGGAGGAGACATCAGTGTAGTGACTGGTACAGGAGGAGGAGACATCAGTGTAGTGACTGGTACAGGAGGAGGAGGAGACATCAGTGTAGTGACTGGTACAGGGGGAGGAGACATCAGTGTAGTGACTGGTACAGGAGGAGGAGACATCAGTGTAGTGACTGGTACAGGAGAGGGAGACATCAGTGTAGTGACTGGTACAGGAGGAGGAGGAGACATCAGTGTAGTGACTGGTACAGGAGGAGGAGACATCAGTGTAGTGACTGGTACAGGAGGAGGAGGAGACATCAGTGTAGTGACTGGTACAGGAGGAGACATCAGTGTAGTGACTGGTACAGGAGGAGACATCAGTGTAGTGACTGGTACAGGAGGAGGAGGAGACATCAGTGTAGTGACTGGTACAGGAGGAGGAGGAGACATCAGTGTAGTGACTGGTACAGGAGGAGGAGGAGACATCAGTGTAGTGACTGGTACAGGAGGAGGAGGAGACATCAGTGTAGTGACTGGTACAGGAGGAGGAGGAGGCATCAGTGTAGTGACTGGTACAGGAGGAGGAGACATAAGTGTAGTGACTGGTACAGGAGGAGGAGACATCAGTGTAGTGACTGGTACAGGGGGAGGAGACATCAGTGTAGTGACTGGTACAGGAGGAGGAGGAGGCATCAGTGTAGTGACTGGTACAGGAGGAGGAGACATCATTGTAGTGACTGGTACAGGAGGAGGAGACATCAGTGTAGTGACTGGTACAGGAGGAGGAGACATCAGTGTAGTGACTGGTACAGGAGGAGACATCAGTGTAGTGACTGGTACAGGAGGAGGAGACATCAGTGTAGTGACTGGTACAGGAGGAGGAGGAGACATCGGTGTAATGACTGGTACAGGAGGAGGAGGAGACATCAGTGTAGTGACTGGTACAGGAGGAGGAGGAGACATCAGTGTAGTGACTGGTACAGGAGGAGGAGGAGACATCAGTGTAGTGACTGGTACAGGAGGAGGAGGAGACATCAGTGTAGTGACTGGTACAGGAGGAGGAGGAGACATCAGTGTAGTGACTGGTACAGGAGGAGACATCAGTGTAGTGACTGGTACAGGAGGAGGAGACATCAGTGTAGTGACTGGTACAGGAGGAGGAGGAGATATCAGTGTAGTGACTGGTACAGGAGGAGGAGACATCAGTGTAGTGACTGGTACAGGAGGAGGAGACATCAGTGTAGTGACTGGTACAGGAGGAGGAGGAGACATCAGTGTAGTGACTGGTACAGGAGGAGGAGACATCAGTGTAGTGACTGGTACAGGAGGAGGAGACATCAGTGTAGTGACTGGTACAGGAGGAGGAGGAGACATCAGTGTAGTGACTGGTACAGGAGGAGGAGACATCAGTGTAGTGACTGGTACAGGAGGAGGAGACATCAGTGTAGTGACTGGTACAGGGGGAGGAGGAGACATCAGTGTAGTGACTGGTACAGGAGGAGGAGGAGACATCAGTGTAGTGACTGGTACAGGAGGAGACATCAGTGTAGTGACTGGTACAGGAGGAGGAGGAGACATCAGTGTAGTGACTGGTACAGGAGGAGAAGACATCAGTGTAGTGACTGGTACAGGAGGAGGAGGAGGAGACATCAGTGTAGTGACTGGTACAGAAGGAGGAGGAGACATCAGTGTAGTGACTGGTACAGGAGAAGGAGGAGACATCAGTGTAGTGACTGGTACAGGAGGAGGAGGAGACATCAGTGTAGTGACTAGTACAGGAGGAGAAGACATCAGTGTAGTGACTGGTACAGGAGGAGGAGACATCAGTGTAGTGACTGGTACAGGAGGAGGAGGAGACATCAGTGTAGTGACTGGTACAGGAGGAGGAGACATCAGTGTAGTGACTGGTACAGGAGGAGGAGACATCAGTGTAGTGACTGGTACAGGGGGAGGAGGAGACATCAGTGTAGTGACTGGTACAGGAGGAGGAGGAGACATCAGTGTAGTGACTGGTACAGGAGGAGACATCAGTGTAGTGACTGGTACAGGAGGAGGAGGAGACATCAGTGTAGTGACTGGTACAGGAGGAGAAGACATCAGTGTAGTGACTGGTACAGGAGGAGGAGGAGGAGACATCAGTGTAGTGACTGGTACAGAAGGAGGAGGAGACATCAGTGTAGTGACTGGTACAGGAGAAGGAGGAGACATCAGTGTAGTGACTGGTACAGGAGGAGGAGGAGACATCAGTGTAGTGACTAGTACAGGAGGAGAAGACATCAGTGTAGTGACTGGTACAGGAGAAGGAGGAGACATCAGTGTAGTGACTGGTACAGGAGGAGGAGGAGACATCAGTGTAGTGACTGGTACAGGAGGAGGAGGAGACATCAGTGTAGTGACTGGTACAGGAGGAGGAGGAGACATCAGTGTAGTGACTGGTACAGGAGGAGGAGACATCAGTGTAGTGACTGGTACAGGAGGAGGAGACATCAGTGTAGTGACTGGTACAGGGGGAGGAGGAGACATCAGTGTAGTGACTGGTACAGGAGGAGGAGGAGACATCAGTGTAGTGACTGGTACAGGAGGAGACATCAGTGTAGTGACTGGTACAGGAGGAGGAGGAGACATCAGTGTAGTGACTGGTACAGGAGGAGAAGACATCAGTGTAGTGACTGGTACAGGAGGAGGAGGAGGAGACATCAGTGTAGTGACTGGTACAGAAGGAGGAGGAGACATCAGTGTAGTGACTGGTACAGGAGAAGGAGGAGACATCAGTGTAGTGACTGGTACAGGAGGAGGAGGAGACATCAGTGTAGTGACTAGTACAGGAGGAGAAGACATCAGTGTAGTGACTGGTACAGGAGAAGGAGGAGACATCAGTGTAGTGACTGGTACAGGAGGAGGAGGAGACATCAGTGTAGTGACTGGTACAGGAGGAGGAGGAGACATCAGTGTAGTGACTGGTACAGGAGGAGGAGGAGACATCAGTGTAGTGACTGGTACAGGAGGAGGAGGAGACATCAGTGTAGTGACTGGTACAGGAGGAGGAGGAGACATCAGTGTAGTGACTGTTACAGGAGGAGGAGGAGGAGACATCAGTGTAGTGACTGGTACAGGGGGGAGGCATCGGTGTAGTGACTGGTACAGGAGGAGACATCAGTGTAGTGACTGGTACAGGGGGAGGAGGAGACATCAGTGTAGTGACTGGTACAGGAGGAGGAGACATCAGTGTAGTGACTGGTACAGGAGGAGGAGACATCAGTGTAGTGACTGGTACAGGAGGAGACATCAGTGTAGTGACTGGTACAGGAGGAGGAGGAGACATCAGTGTAGTGACTGGTACAGGAGGAGGAGACATCAGTGTAGTGACTGGTACAGGAGGAGGAGACACTAGTGTAGTGACTGGTACAGGAGGAGGAGACATCAGTGTAGTGACTGGTACCGGAGGAGGAGGAGGAGACATCAGTGTAGTGACTGGTACAGGAGGAGGAGACATCAGTGTAGTGACTGGTACAGGAGGAGGAGACATCAGTGTAGTGACTGGTACAGGAGGAGACATCAGTGTAGTGACTGGTACAGGAGGAGGAGGAGACATCAGTGTAGTGACTGGTACAGGAGGAGGAGGAGGCATCAGTGTAGTGACTGGTACAGGAGGAGGAGGAGACATCAGTGTAGTGACTGGTACAGGAGGAGGAGACATCAGTGTAGTGACTGGTACAGGAGGAGACATCAGTGTAGTGACTGGTACAGGAGGAGGAGGAGACATCAGTGTAGTGACTGGTACAGGAGGAGGAGGAGGCATCAGTGTAGTGACTGGTACAGGAGGAGGAGGAGACATCAGTGTAGTGACTGGTACAGGAGGAGGAGGAGACATCAGTGTAGTGACTGGTACAGGAGGAGGAGACATCAGTGTAGTGACTGGTACAGGAGGAGGAGGAGCCATCAGTGTAGTGACTGGTACAGGAGGAGGAGGAGCCATCAGTGTAGTGACTGGTACAGGAGGAGGAGGAGACATCAGTGTAGTGACTGGTACAGGAGGAGGAGGAGACATCAGTGTAGTGACTGGTACAGGAGGAGGAGGAGACATCAGTGTAGTGACTGGTACAGGAGGAGGAGGAGACATCAGTGTAGTGACTGGTACAGGAGGAGGAGGAGGAGACATCAGTGTAGTGACTGGTACAGGAGGAGGAGGAGGAGACATCAGTGTAGTGACTGGTACAGGAGGAGGAGATATCAGTGTAGTGACTGGTACAGGAGGAGGAGACACTAGTGTAGTGACTGGTACAGGAGGAGGAGACATCAGTGTAGTGACTGGTACAGGAGGAGGAGGAGACATCAGTGTAGTGACTGGTACAGGAGGAGGAGGAGACATCAGTGTAGTGACTGGTACAGGAGGAGGAGGAGGAGACATCAGTGTAGTGACTGGTACAGGAGGAGGAGACATCAGTGTAGTGACTGGTACAGGAGGAGGAGACATCAGTGTAGTGACTGGTACAGGAGGAGACATCAGTGTAGTGACTGGTACAGGAGGAGGAGACATCAGTGTAGTGACTGGTACAGGAGGAGGAGACATCAGTGTAGTGACTGGTACAGGAGGAGACATCAGTGTAGTGACTGGTACAGGAGGAGGAGGAGACATCAGTGTAGTGACTGGTACAGGAGGAGGAGACATCAGTGTAGTGACTGGTACAGGAGGAGGAGACATCAGTGTAGTGACTGGTACAGGAGGAGGAGACATCAGTGTAGTGACTGGTACAGGAGGAGGAGGAGACATCAGTGTAGTGACTGGTACAGGAGGAGGAGACATCAGTGTAGTGACTGGTACAGGAGGAGGAGACATCAGTGTAGTGACTGGTACAGGAGGAGGAGACATCAGTGTAGTGACTGGTACAGGAGTAGGAGGAGACATCAGTGTAGTGACTGGTACAGGAGGAGGAGGAGACATCAGTTTAGTGACTGGTACAGGAGGAGACATCAGTGTAGTGACTGGTACAGGAGAAGGAGACATCAGTGTAGTGACTGGTACAGGGGGAGGAGGAGACATCAGTGTAGTGACTGGTACAGGAGGAGGAGACATCAGTGTAGTGACTGGTACAGAAGGAGGAGGAGACATCAGTGTAGTGACTGGTACAGGAGGAGGAGGAGGAGACATCAGTGTAGTGACTGGTACAGGAGGCGGAGGAGACATCAGTGCAGTGACTAGTACAGGAGGAGGAGGAGACATCAGTGTAGTGACTGGTACAGGAGGAGGAGGAGACATCAGTGTAGTGACTGGTACAGGAGGAGGAGGAGACATCAGTGTAGTGACTGGTACAGGAGGAGGAGGAGACATCAGTGTAGTGACTGGTACAGGAGGAGGAGGAGACATCAGTGTAGTGACTGGTACAGGAGGAGGAGGAGACATCAGTGTAGTGACTGGTACAGGAGGAGGAGGAGACATCAGTGTAGTGACTGGTACAGGAGGAGGAGGAGACATCAGTGTAGTGACTGGTACAGGAGGAGGAGACATCAGTGTAGTGACTGGTACAGGAGGAGGAGGAGACATCAGTGTAGTGACTGGTACAGGGGGAGGAGGAGACATCAGTGTAGTGACTGGTACAGGAGGAGGAGGAGGAGACATCAGTGTAGTGACTGGTACAGGAGGAGGAGGAGACATCAGTGTAGTGACTGGTACAGGAGGAGGAGGAGACATCAGTGTAGTGACTGGTACAGGAGGAGGAGGAGACATCAGTGTAGTGACTGGTACAGGAGGAGGAGGAGACATCAGTGTAGTGACTGGTACAGGAGGAGGAGGAGACATCAGTGTAGTGACTGGTACAGGAGGAGGAGACATCAGTGTAGTGACTGGTACAGGAGGAGGAGACATCAGTGTAGTGACTGGTACAGGAGGAGGAGACATCAGTGTAGTGACTGGTACAGGAGGAGGAGGAGACATCAGTGTAGTGACTGGTACAGGAGGAGGAGACATCAGTGTAGTGACTGATACAGGAGGAGGAGACATCAGTGTAGTGACTGGTACAGGGGGAGGAGACATCAGTGTAGTGACTGGTACAGGAGGAGGAGACATCAGTGTAGTGACTGGTACAGGAGGAGACATCAGTGTAGTGACTGGTACAGGAGGAGACATCAGTGTAGTGACTGGTACAGGAGGAGGAGGAGACATCAGTGTAGTGACTGGTACAGGAGGAGGAGGAGACATCAGTGTAGTGACTGGTACAGGAGGAGGAGACATCAGTGTAGTGACTGGTACAGGAGGAGGAGACATCAGTGTAGTGACTGGTACAGGAGGAGGAGGAGATATCAGTGTAGTGACTGGTACAGGAGGAGGAGACATCAGTGTAGTTGTGGTGTCCCACTATGGATCTTGCTATTATTCACACCCTTCGTAAAAGTCTGTACTTTTTGTGGTCTTATTGCAGCCAAAGTATTACTAAAGATGACCACTAGATGTCGCTGTATTGTATATTGAAGTATGGAAGCTGCACAGCTGAAGTGTCTCAAAGGGTTATTGTATTTATGTGTACCAGATTCTTTGAATCAGTAGGATCTTTACTTTATTCTGTCCTATCACCTTTTCTCTTCTGTTTCACGCTTTCCATCCAACCACAGCGCACCTTACACGCTGGTTAGGAAGTTCTTCCCTTGGGTGAAGGAGGAGTCTTAGTTTAGCTTCGCTGGAGAAAGGACGCAGCTCTGATAGCTCTGCACAGTGGTTCTGCCAGGTCCCCAGCCCTCTGCCAGGTCCCCAGCCCTCTGCCAGGTCCCCAGCCCTCTGCCAGGTCCCCAGCCCTCTGCCAGGTCCCCAGCCCTGACTTTACAAAAAAACTCACGGGGGGGGGGGGATTGGGGACATTTATGAAAAGAGGTTTTAATTTTGTAAAAGCAGAAAAATCAAAGTTGTGTGTTTCGGTTCGGTCTGGCTGTAGTCGCACTGATCTGGGGACAGAGATGAGAAGGTTTCACATTTACAACATGAAACCCAAATGAAACTTGAAAAATAGCTGCTTTTTTTTCCAATTTTACCTAATACATTTTTTCTGGTTTTGCGGAATATTTTATGGAAAATGAAGTATAATAAGGGCCGTGTGGGTCTGAAGGTGAAAGATACAAGCGCTATGGGTTAAACATGCAGAGAGAAAAATAAAAGGGCAAACATTGTGAGTTCAGCTCTGGGGGACATGCACCAGGACTGGATTCCTGTTCCGCCATTCTTGGGTTAAGCCCGCCTCCTTTTCCCTGTTGGATCTTGGTAAATCTGGCATGACCTGCGCCTGTCTCTCACGGTAAAATGGGCGCGGGAGGAGGCCTTCTCCATGGTCTATGCCATAGATGTCCCCCTATATGTAGAACTCTCGAGCAGATTGGACAGCTGGGGTCATGTGACTGGCTTACTATTTTCTGAGAATTCTCAGTATTTCACTAAAGATTCTTCATGTACATTTCCAGGCAGCGCCAAAGAAAGAGAAATATTTAAGAAGGCTCGAATGAAGCTGGCGACTACGGCCTATGGAGCGAGAGGCGGCCCCGTTGCATTCTCAGCCGCCGATACAGAACCAGCACCCAAACCCAATTTTACTGGCAGCTTTAAACACAGCAGCGACATAGAGGTCGGCCAAGATGTCTCCTTCACCCTGAACCTGAAGAATCCCAGCGCTGAGGAGCTAAGTCTACAGGTCAGACTGACGGCCTCCGCTATCGTGTATACCAACGCCGCCGTGAAGGACGTCCTGACCAACGCTCAGACCTTGAAGCTGGGGCCAAACCAAGGTCAGTCCTCTGACTGTGACCGAGCTTTGGAGGGTTTTCTTACGTTCTAACAAAGATCGCCGTCATTCTTCAGTTTATTCTTTTGTCTTCTTCCAGAGAGCGTCATCCCGTACACTATACCGTACAGCGAGTATGAGAACGCCATAACCACGGATAACATGATCAAAGCCGTGGCCGTGTGTGAGGACGACAAAGGAGGAAAACTCCTGGTGGAGACCGTCATCATCCTGAAGAATCCGCCCATCATGCTCAAGGTAAGAGAAGGCCACACGTTACGTCTCCAAATCCAATAAAGGAAAATGTGTCCGATGTGTACGGAACGTTCACTAGGCTTGTTGTTAGCTGTCTGATCAAGGGGTCCAAACCCCCCGAAATAACTAAGACTGACATCCTAATGTTTAATGGCCTGAGGTCGCCCTTCGCCATCAGGAGACTGGACCTGGATACAGTAAGTATAGCTGTTATATAGCTGCCTTCAGGAGACTGGACCTGGATACAGTAAGTATAGCTGTTATATAACTGCCTTCAGGAGACTGAACCTGGATACAGTAAGTATAGCTGTTATATAGCAGCCTTCAGGAGACTGGACCTGGATACAGTAAGTATAGCTGGTATATAGCAGCCTTCAGGAGACTGGGCCTGGACACAGTAAGTATAGCTGTTATATAACTGCCTTCAGGAGACTGGACCTGGATACAGTAAGTATAGCTGGTATATAGATACCTATAGGAGACTGGACCTGGATACGGTAAGTATAGCTGGTATATAGCAGCCTTCAGGAGACTAGACCTGGATACAGTAAGTATAGCTGTTATATAGCAGTCAGGAGACTGGACCTGGATACAGTAAGTATAGCTGTTATATAGCAGGAGACCGGACCTGGATACAGTAAGTATAGCTGTTATATAACTGCCTTCAGGAGACTGGACCTGGATACAGTAAGTATAGCTGTTATATAGCAGGAGACTGGACCTAGATACAGTAAGTATAGCTGTTATATAACTGCCTTCAGGAGACTGGACCTGGATACAGTAAGTATAGCTGGTATATAGCTGCCTTCAGGAGACTGGACCTGGATACAGTAAGTATATCTGGTATATAGCTGCCTTCAGGAGACTGGACCTAGATACAGTAAGTATAGCTGTTATATAACTGCCTTCAGGAGACTGGACCTGGATACAGTAAGTATAGCTGGTATATAACTGCCTTCAGGAGACTGGACCTGGATACAGTAAGTATAGCTGGTATATAGCTGCCTTCAGGAGACTGGACCTGGATACAGTAAGTATAGCTGGTATATAGATACCTATAGGAGACTGGACCTGGATACGGTAAGTATAGCTGGTATATAGCAGCCTTCAGGAGACTAGACCTGGATACAGTAAGTATAGCTGTTATATAGCAGTCAGGAGACTGGACCTGGATACAGTAAGTATAGCTGTTATATAGCAGGAGACCGGACCTGGATACAGTAAGTATAGCTGTTAAATAACTGCCTTCAGGAGACTGGACCTGGATACAGTAAGTATAGCTGTTATATAGCAGGAGACTGGACCTAGATACAGTAAGTATAGCTGTTATATAACTGCCTTCAGGAGACTGGACCTGGATACATTAAGTATAGCTGGTATATAGCTGCCTTCAGGAGACTGGACCTGGATACAGTAAGTATATCTGGTATATAGCTGCCTTCAGGAGACTGGATATGGATACAGTAAGTATAGCTGGTATATAGCTGCCTTCAGGAGACTGGACCTGGATACAGTAAGTATAGTTGTTATATAGCTGCCTTCAGGAGACTGGACCTGGATACAGTAAGTATAGCTGTTATATAGCAGGAGACTGGACCTGGATACAGTAAGTATAGTTGTTATATAGCTGCCTTCAGGAGACTGGGCCTGGATACAGTAAGTATAGCTGGTATATAGCAGGAGACTGGGCCTGGATACAGTAAGTATAGCTGGTATATAGCAGGAGACTGGACCTGGATACAGTAAGTATAGCTGTTATATAGCTGCCTTCAGGAGACTGGACCTGGATACAGTAAGTATAGCTGTTATATAGCAGGAGACTGGACCTGGATACAGTAAGTATAGCTGTTATATAACTGCCTTCAGGAGACTGGACCTGGATACAGTAAGTATAGCTGGTATATAGCTGCCTTCAGGAGACTGGACCTGGATACAGTTAGTACAGCTGTTATATAGCTGCCTTCAGGAGACTGGACCTGGATACAGTAAGTATAGCTGGTATATAGCTGCCTTCAGGAGACTGGGCCTGGATACAGTAAGTATAGCTGTTATATAGCAGGAGATTGGACCTGGATACAGTAAGTATAGCTGTTATATAACTGCCTTCAGGAGACTGGACCTGGATACAGTAAGTATAGCTGTTATATAGCTGCCTTCAGGAGACTGGGCCTGGATACAGTAAGTATAGCTGTTATATAGCAGGAGACTGGACCTGGATACAGTAAGTATAGCTGGTATATAGCTGCCTTCAGGAGACTGGACCTGGATACAGTAAGTATAGCTGTTATATAGCTGCCTTCAGGAGACTGGGCCTGGATACAGTAAGTATAGCTGTTATATAGCAGGAGACTGGGCCTGGATACAGTAAGTATAGCTGTTATATAGCAGGAGACTGGGCCTGGATACAGTAAGTATAGCTGTTATATAGCAGCCTTCAGGAGACTGGGCCTGGATACAGTAAGTATAGCTGTTATATAGCAGGAGACTGGGCCTGGATACAGTAAGTATAGCTGTTATATAGCAGGAGACTGGACCTGGATACAGTAAGTACAAATGCCTTCAGGAGACTGGGCCTGGATACAGTAAGTATAGCTGTTATATAGCAGGAGACTGGGCCTGGATACAGTAAGTATAGCTGTTATATAGCAGCCTTCAGGAGACTGGGCCTGGATACAGTAAGTATAGCTGTTATATAGCAGGAGACTGGGCCTGGATACAGTAAGTATAGCTGTTATATAGCAGGAGACAGGGCCTGGATACAGTAAGTATAGCTGTTATATAGCAGGAGACTGGGCCTGGATACAGTAAGTATAGCTGGTATATAGCAGGAGACTGGGCCTGGATACAGTAAGTATAGCTGTTATATAGCAGGAGACTGGACCTGGATACAGTAAGTATAGCTGTTATATAGCAGGAGACTGGGCCTGGATACAGTAAGTATAGCTGTTATATAGCAGGAGACAGGGCCTGGATACAGTAAGTATAGCTGTTATATAGCAGGAGACTGGGCCTGGATACAGTAAGTATAGCTGTTATATAGCAGGAGACAGGGCCTGGATACAGTCTTTCAAAAGTTATAAGGACAGGGACACCGTTCTGTTCTGTAACCCCCTGTTGTGCCTTAGATGAGCCCCATCACAATGAGTCAGGGTAGACCAATCCAAATTATTATTATTATTAGATGAGCAAATTTACAGTAATAATGAAGGGCTTTGCTAGTCCCAGCAGTCGGCTGCCGCTGTGGGTGCTGGGAAAAGCTAAAGCCAGTCCTGAGACACTGGGAGAAGCTTCCCAACACTGGATCCAGTTTTTCCCAGTACCTGTAGTGGAGCGGCAGCTGGCTGCTGGGACTAGCAAAGCCCTTCACTATTAGGGCCCGTTCTTCTGCAGAAAACAGACGGAAATTCCGAGCGGAATCCATGCTGTGCTCGGGATTCCACTTGCCTCACTTTCTCCATGTTAAGTACAGGGCATCTCTGCTGAGAGAATTCCCATGGGATTTGATGTTCTCTATTACAGGCCATGCGGCAAGCCAAGCTGAATAACCCTCTCAGGGTGGAGATCACATTCACCAATCCCATGCCAGAAGACATTGCTGACGGTGTCCTCACGGTTGGGGGCAGTGGGCTGGTAAAGGAGCAGATCACCATTCAGTAAGTATGAATTGTTATAGAAAACCTGTAGTGTGGGGTTTGCTGCAGGCTCACCGCCCACTGGTGACCATTCCCACGGCTCTGGCAGACTTTATCGAGAGAGACTTCAGCCAAACCTGCAAACCACGATAGGCTTGTCCCTTTCATGGCTATATTATTCTTGGAGCACAAGGATTGTTCATCTTCTCAGTGGTGACCTCATCTTCTCACAGTTCCCATCCTTGTTCACCACCTCTTCCTCACAACCTTGCCCTGCTCTTGTTGCTCCCGCTCTTGCCGCCCCTGCTCTTTCTCTTGCCACTCTTTCCTCCCCTGCTCTTGCCTCCCCCACTCCTGCTCTTGCCGCCCCTGCCCTTGCCTCCCCGCTCCCGCTCTTGCCGCCCCTGCTCTTTCTCTTGCCTCCCCCACCCCTGCTCTTGCCGCCCTTGTCTCTCCTGCTCTTGCCACCCTTGCTCTTGCCGCCCCTGCTCTTGCCACCCCTGCTCTTGCCTCCCCCGCCCCTGCTCTTGCCACCCCTGCTCTTGCCTCCCCCACCCCTGCTCTTGCCACCCCTGCTCTTGCCTCCCACGCTCCTGCTCTTGCCTCCCCCGCTCCTGCTCTTGCCTCCCCCGCTCCTGCTCTTGCCACCCCTACTCCTGCTCTTGCCGCCCCTGCTCTTGCCTCCCCCGCCCCTGCTCTTGCCTCCCCCGCCCCTGCTCTTGCCTCCCCCGCCCCTGCTCTTGCCGCCCCTGCTCTTGCCTCCCCCGCCCCTGCTCTTGCCGCTCCTGCTCTTGCCTCCCCCGTCCCTGCTCTTGCCTCCCCCGCCCCTGCTCTTGCCGCCCCTGCTCTTGCCTCCCCCGCCCCTGCTCTTGCCTCCCCCGCCCCTGCTCTTGCCTCCCCCGCCCCTGCTCTTGCCTCCCCCGCCCCTGCTCTTGCCGCCCTTGCCTCTCCTGCTCTTGCCTCCCCCGCCCCTGCTCTTGCCTCCCCCGCCCCTGCTCTTGCCGCCCCTGCTCTTGCCTCCCCCGCCCCTGCTCTTGCCTCCCCCGCCCCTGCTCTTGCCTCCCCCGCCCCTGCTCTTGCCTCCCCCGCCCCTGTTCTTGCCTCCCCCGCCCCTGCCCTTGCCGCCCTTGCCTCTCCTGCTCTTGCCGCTCTCTTCTTATACTCCAGTCACCTTAGGCCTCTCTTTACCTCTGGGCTCCACCAGTAGCTCTAACATATACAGTATACATGCGTCATCTCTTACCGTCCAGCTGAAGAAACATCCACTAATGGAAGGATATAGGTGCAGGCCATGGGCAGCAATTGGCAATATCCACCCTTCTCCTTATGTTTCTTAAATTTCTAGATTTCACAACCACCTTGGGAAAACCACACCTACAGCTTTATCTTCCCAAGGGTGTACTATCAGATCTGATGTAATCAGAGGATTCTGGTATAAGATGAGATTAGTAGATTGGCATAGCCCCATCTGCCTCCCATTGCCAGGGCTAGCTGTAAAGCTTGCACAAAGTAGAACAGATTAGTCTCACCCTTTCCATCATTGACTTCCATATTGAATTCTTACAGTTCCTCTCATCAAAAAGCAATGTTAACATGGTTATTGATCACGAATGTCATCCATGTGTCACTCCACTGTCCTTAAAGGGGCTGTCCATGGAGCAAAGGATGGCTGAAGCCTCCTGCAACCTACACTCACTCCGGTGATTCAATGTCTTGGCAGTCGGCCTTCCGAGACGTGGAGGTGGCAGGTCCATGTCCCAATCATGTCCTCAGAACCCCATTTACAGGGGCCGTCCCATTTACAGAGGCCGTCCCATTTACAGGGGCCGTCCCATTTACAGGGGCCGTCCCATTTACAGGGGCCGTCTCATTTACAGGGGCCGTCTCATTTACAGGGGCCGTCCCATTTACAGGGGCCGTCCCATTTACAGGGGCCGTCTCATTTACAGGGGCCGTCTCATTTACAGGGGCCGTCTCATTTACAGGGGCCGTCTCATTTACAGGGGCCGTCTCATTTACAGGGGCCGTCCCATTTACAGGGGCCGTCTCATTTACAGGGGCCGTCTCATTTACAGGGGCCGTCTCATTTACAGGGGCCGTCCCATTCCATATTCAGATCCCTTATTATGGATGTCACAGAGTTGGGGTCCACCAGTTGGGATGCCCCATTATCAGGAAAGTGGAGGGCCAGTAAAAAGGGGACCATGTATTATATGGATACCATCAGTAGTGTAGCTATAGGGAAACTAAATACCAATAAAAGAACAACTGAACCTCTAATATATTACAACATATGAATTTTATTGTTAAAATTACAATACAATAACAAAATGATAAATAAATACACAATGATCCATGGCTGACAGAATGTTAAAAACGACAAACATACAATGAGGGGGCTGCTACTGATGGACACGAGTAAATAGATAAATAGATAAATGGATGGTAGACTAAAGTGCTGGGTATAGTACAGAAAGAGCTATGAGGAAATAATTATATAGTAAACAAGCTAAAAGAGTGCTATAAAGAATTCATAGATCTAAACTAGTGAAAAGGATACCAAAGTGTCATACCGTAAATGATAGAAATCAATGTGTCCACCGGCGGCCCCCACCCCAACGCACGTTTCGGCGTAGCCTTTTTCAAGCCCTATTTATCTATTTACTCGTGTCCATCAGTAGCAGCCTCCTCATTGTATGTTTGTCGTTTTTAACATTCTGTCAGCCATGGATCATTGTGTATTTATTTATCATTTTGTTATTGTATTGTAATTTTAACAATAAAATTCATATGTTGTAATATATTAGAGGTTCAGTTGTTCTTTTATTGGTATTTAGTTTGCTACTAGAACCCGCAGTTCGTAATATCAATACCTATCCCCCATACATTAGAGCAGTATTGGCAGCATCTTGTATGGTGGAGTTCTACAGTCATTATATATGTGTAGCTATGGGGGTTGCCGCTGCTACTGAGCCCATAAACCAAGGGGGCCCACAGCCCCCCCCCCCCCCCCCCCAATACTACTTTAAGCGTAATTGCTTATAACTGATCTGCTAAAATTCACTCCAATGTTCAACAGTATGAGGAGATCTGTGTAGCAGAACTGACGGGAGCAGAGGGATCATAACACGAGACTGCACTCACGGGAGCAGAGGGATCATAACACGAGACTGCACTCACGGGAGCAGAGGGGTCACACAGGTTAGAGGTCAGATAAGTTGTAACACTAGAGCCTGCAGTGACGGGAGCGGAGGGGTCAGAGGGGTCGTAACAGAAGAGCCTGCACTGACGGGAATGGAGTGGTCACATGAGTTATGGCTTCTCTGACCTGTAACCTTAGAGCCTGCAGTGACGGGAGCGGAGGGGTCAGAGGGGTCGTAACAGAAGAGTCTGCACTCACTGGAGCAGAGGGGTCACACAGGTTAGGGGTCAGAGGTGTCATAACAACAGAAGAGGCTGCACTGACGGGAGTGGAGTGGTCACATGAGTTATGGCTTCTCTGACCTCTAACCTTAGAGCCTGCACTGATGGGAGCGGAGGGGTCACAAAGGTTAGGGGTCAGAGGAGTCGTAACACAAGCTTTCACTGACAGGAGCTGAGGGGGTCACACAGGTTAGGGGTCAGAGGGGTCGTAACAGAAGGGGCCACCCTGGTGTTTCCCTATTTATGTTCCAATACTCGCAACCGAGTGGGACTTAAGGGACTACGTATCAGGGTGGTTTGGTGCTCTCCCCACTAGGAGGCGCCCCTTGGCAATGGGCTTCCTTCTCTGGAGAGAGGGAGATCTGGCTATTCCCGTGTTTTGAGACTCGTAACTGAGACTCCACGGACCCTTCTCTGCATATTTGTTGTGTTTTGTTGGTCGTAACAGAAGAGCCTGCAGTCAGGGGAGGCAATCAGGACTACGTGTTAACCCCTTCCTCTCAGTGTGGTATTGTCCAGCACTGTTCACCAACGGGATAAAAATAAATCTATTTTATCTTTAATATATATATATTGTATTCTCTGCCATATATGTGTGTGTATATATATATATGTGTGTGTGTGTATATATGTGTATATATATATATATATATATATATATATATATATATTTATTGTATTCTCTCCTATGTATATATACTATATTCTCTCATATTTATATATACTGTATATTGTTTTCCCTTACAGAGTGCCCCAACTGAGCAAAAACCAAAAAACAGTCAGCCAGGTGGAGATTGTGCCGTACCGGGGCGGTGAGCGATATCTCCTGGTGGATTTCTCCTCTGATAGAGTCTCCGATGTGAAGGGCTCGCTGGCCGTGACTGTCTCGTCTGCCTAATCCACAATCTGTTCCCTATAAATGATTGGACACGATGTCTGCTCTATGATGGACGCCCAATGTCTTCTCTATGATGGACACAATGTCTTCTCTATGATGGACGCCCAATGTCTTCTCTATGATGGACGCCCAATGTCTTCTCTATGATGGACGCCCAATGTCTTCTCTATGATGGACGCCCAATGTCTTCTCTATGATGGACGCCCAATGTCTTCTCTATGATGGACGCCCAATGTCTTCTCTATGATGGACGCCCAATGTCTTCTCTATGATGGACGCCCAATGTCTTCTCTATGATGGACGCCCAATGTCTTCTCTATGATGGACGCCCAATGTCTTCTCTATGATGGACGCCCAATGTCTTCTCTATGATGGACACAATGGGGGAGATTTATGAAAGGGTGTAAATATACACCTGGTGTAAACTGTCCACAGCAACCAATCACAGCTCCTCTTTTGTTCTACCAGAGCTGAAAGCTGAGCTGTGATTGGTTGGTGTGGGCAGTTTACACCAGGTGTATATTTACACCCTTTGATAAATCTCCCCCAATGTCTTCTCTATGATGGACACGATGTCTTCTCTATGATGGACACGATGTCTTCATAGACTCTATGATGGACGTGATGTCTTCTCTATGATGGACGTGATGTTTTCTCTATGATGGACGTGATGTCTTCTCTATGATGGACACGATGTCTTCTCTATGATGGACACGATGTCTTCTCCATGATGGACACGATGTCTTCTCTATGATGGACACGATGTCTTCTCTATGATGGACACGATGTCTTCTCTATGATGGACACGATGTCTTCTCTATGATGGACACGATGTCTTCATAGACTCTATGATGGACGTGATGTCTTCTCTATGATGGACGTGATGTCTTCTCTATGATGGACACGATGTCTTCTCTATGATGGACACGATGTCTTCTCCATGATGGACACCCAATGTCTTCTCTATGATGGACACGATGTCTTCTCTATGATGGACACCATGTCTTCTCTATGATGGACACCATGTCTTCTCTATGATGGACACGATGTCTTCTCTATGATGGACACCATGTCTTCTCTATGATGGACACGATGTCTTCTCTATGATGGACACGATGTCTTCTCTATGATGGACACGATGTCTTCTCTATGATGGACACGATGTCTTCTCTATGATGGACACGATGTCTTCTCTATGATGGACACGATGTCTTTTCTATGATGGACACGATGTCTTCTCCATGATGGACACGATGTCTTCTCTATGATGGACACGATGTCTTCTCTATGATGGACACGATGTCTTCTCTATGATGGACACGATGTCTTCTCTATGATGGACACGATGTCTTCATAGACTCTATGATGGACGTGATGTCTTCTCTATGATGGACGTGATGTCTTCTCTATGATGGACACGATGTCTTCTCTATGATGGACACGATGTCTTCTCCATGATGGACACCCAATGTCTTCTCTATGATGGACACGATGTCTTCTCTATGATGGACACCATGTCTTCTCTATGATGGACACCATGTCTTCTCTATGATGGACACCATGTCTTCTCTATGATGGACACGATGTCTTCTCTATGATGGACACGATGTCTTCTCTATGATGGACACGATGTCTTCTCTATGATGGACACGATGTCTTCTCTATGATGGACACGATGTCTTTTCTATGATGGACACGATGTCTTCTCTATGATGGACACGATGTCTTCTCCATGATGGACATGATGTCTTCTCTATGATGGACACGATGTCTTCTCTATGATGGACACGATGTCTTCTCCATGATGGACGCCCAATGTCTTCTCTATAGAGATAAGCGAGTAGTAAAATATTAGAATTTTCGAATGTTGAGTCGAGTAGACCTCTATACTCGACTATTAGATCGAATATAAAATCCTATTAAAATCTATTGGAGAAAAATGCTCGACTCTTAGAAATCTAAATCCGACCACTAGGAGGTCACCAAGTCCACCATGACACCTCAGGAAATGATGCCAACACCTCTGGATGCAACTGGAAGCATGCCTGGCTGCATCTAACACGCCAAAGTCGCAGTATTACGCCACCATCACAGATTCTCAGCTATACACTCCACTATACACTCCAAACACAAAATAACCGCTATGTAACATGGAAAATACACCACGAAAGCCAAAGTGTAAGCAAAAGAAACATTTTCCTGCAGCACTTTAAATCACGTTGCCTATAACAACCGCAGATGGTGGGGGGGGGGGGGATCAAACAACACCCACCGCTAACTGTCATTGTGTGTGTGTTATGTGTGATATATATGTGTGTGTTATGTGTGATATATATGTGTGTGTTATGTGTGATATATATGTGTGTGTTATGTGTGATATATACGTGTGTGTTATGTGTGATATATATGTGTGTGTTATGTGTGATATATATGTGTGTGTTATGTGTGATATATACGTGTGTGTTATGTGTGATATATATGTGTGTGTTATGTGTGATATATATGTGTGTGTGTGTGTGATATATATGTGTGTGTGTGTGTGATATATATGTGTGTGTTATGTGTGATATATATGTGTGTTATGTGTGTGTGATATATATGTGTGTGTTATGTGTGATATATATGTGTGTTATGTGTGTGTGTGTGTGTGTGTGATATATATATGTGTGTGTTATGTGTGATATATATGTGTGTGTTATGTGTGATATATATGTGTGTCATGTGTGTGTGTGTGTGTGTGATATATATATGTGTGTATGTGTGATATATATGTGTGTGTGTGTGTATGTGTGTGTGTGTGTGTGATATATATGTGTGTGTTATGTGTGATATGTGTGTGTGATATATATGTGTGTTATGTGTGTGTGATATATGTGTGTGTTATGTGTGATATATATGTGTGTGTTATGTGTGTGTGTGTGTGTATGTGTGATATATATATGTGTGTGTGTGTGTGTGTGTGTGTGTGTGATATATATGTGTGTGTGTGTGATATATATGTGTGTGTTATGTGTGATATATATGTGTTATGTGTGTGTGTGTGTGTGTTATGTGTGATATATATATATGTGTGTGTTATGTGTGATATATGTGTGTGTGTGATATATATGTGTGTGTGTGATATATATGTGTGTGTTATGTGTGTGTGATATAGATGTGTGTGTTATGTGTGTGTGATATAGATGTGTGTGTTATGTGTGTGTGATATAGATGTGTGTGTTATGTGTGTGTGATATAGATGTGTGTGTTATGTGTGTGTGATATAGATGTGTGTGTTATGTGTGTAATATATATGTGTGTGTGATATATATATGTGTGTGTTATGTGTGATATATATGTGTGTGTGTGTGTGATGCGGTCAGACACGTTCTCTATCTAACACCTGACTGTCCCTGCTACACACTGTCTCCCTGTCTAACACCTGACTGTCCCTGCTACACACTGTCTCCCTGTCTAACACCTGACTGTCCCTGCTACACACCGTCTCCCTGTCTAACACCTGACTGTCCCTGCTACACACTGTCTCCCTGTCTAACACCTGACTGTCCCTGCTACACACTGTCTCCCTGTTTAACATCTGACTGTCCCTGCTACACACTGTCTTCCTGACTGTCCCTGATACACAACGTCTCCCTGTCTAACACCTGACTGTCCCTGCTACACACTGTCTCCCTCTCTAGCACCTGACTGTCCCTGCTACACGCTGTCTCCCTCTCTAGCTCCAAGTAGCATCTGAAATCGAATCTCACATCCACTATTCTTATACTCTGGAGGTCACATGGTTTAGCCAGCCAATGACTGCAGATGCTTTTCTATCACTTCCTGTGTGCTCCTAGTGTCTGTCCCACACCCATCTGCATAGTTATTGGTTAAACAAAAATGCCAGGGAATGTGGGAGGGGAATCAAATTTTTACTGGGGTTTTGATCGAGTACTCGCTCATCTCTACTTCTCTATAATGGACACTGAGGGGACACTTATGAAGGTCCTGCCCGAGGTGTACGCCAGGTAGAAGGCGCAGATTCGCCTCTTCTCCCTGGCATACACCTGCTGTATACCCTGCTTGCTGATGGGCGTAAATCATGATCAAAATCTACACCTACAATCTACAAGAGACGTGGGAAAATGGGGCGGGGCCTTTAAGATGTTGTATGAGTATGCCGGCCTTCATAAATCCCCCCCCCCCCCCCCCCCATGTCTTCTCTATAATGGACCCTGAATGTCTTTATTATTTGTCCATGGGGAGAGCTGCAATATACACGATCACCGTGTCCCTTATTATACGTAGTGGGATGGCGGCTGATCAGGCCTATACACAGTAACGGGGTGAGTGATGATAGATAGATAGATAGATAGATAGATAGATAGATAGATAGATAGATAGGAGATAGATAGATAGGAGATAGATAGGAGATAGATAGGAGATAGATAGATAGATAGGAGATAGATAGGAGATAGATAGATAGGAGATAGGAGATAGATAGATAGATAGGAGATAGATAGATAGGAGATAGATAGATAGATAGATAGATAGATAGATGATAGATAGATAGATAGGAGATAGATAGATAGATAGATAGATAGATAGAGAGATAGATAGGAGATAGATAGATAGATAGATAGATAGATAGATAGATAGGAGATAGATAGATAGATAGATAGATAGATAGATAGATAGATAGATAGATAGATAGATAGGAGATAGATAGATAGATAGGAGATAGATAGATAGTAGATAGATAGATAGATAGATAGATAGATAGATAGATAGATAGGAGATAGATAGATAGATAGATAGTAGATAGATAGATAGATAGGAAGGAGATAGATAGATAGATAGATAGATAGGAGATAGATAGATAGATAGATAGATAGATAGGAGATAGATAGAAGACTATAGATAGATAGATAGATAGATAGATAGATAGAAGACTATAGATAGATAGGCAGGTAGGAGATAGATAGATAGATAGATAGGAGATAGATAGATAGTAGATAGATAGATAGATAGATAGGAGATAGATAGATAGATAGATAGATAGATAGGAAGGAGATAGATAGATAGATAGATAGATAGGAGATAGATAGATAGATAGATAGATAGATAGATAGATAGGAGATAGATAGGAGATAGATAGAAGACTATAGATAGATAGATAGATAGATAGATAGAAGACTATAGATAGATAGATAGATAGGAGATAGATAGATAGATAGATAGATAGGAGATAGATAGATAGATAGATAGATAGATAGATAGATAGATAGATAGGTAGATGACTATAGATAGATAGAAGACTATAGATAGAAGACTATAGATAGATAGAAGACTATAGATAGATAGATAGATAGATAGATAGATAGATAGATAGAAGACTATAGATAGATAGGCAGGTAGGAGATAGATAGATAGATAGATAGATAGATAGGAGATAGATAGATAGATAGAAGACTATAGATAGATAGATAGATAGAAGACTATAGATAGATAGATAGATAGATAGAAGACTATAGATAGATAGGCAGGTAGGAGATAGATAGATAGATAGATAGATAGGATATAGATAGATAGATAGATAGATAGATAGATAGGAGATAGATAGATAGGAGATAGATAGATAGGAGATAGATAGGAGATAGGAGATAGATAGGAGATAGATAGGAGATAGATAGATAGATAGATAGATAGATAGATAGATAGATAGATAGATATCGCACTGAAAAGATAGGATTTTATTTTTAAAAAATAACTTTTATTCTTCTTTTGTTAAAAATTCTATTTTCAAAAAGTCACCAGATGCTTAAAGACCTCATTTCTATTTACACAGCCATCCCCAATGATTTATCTTGTACAAAATACAAAAACATTTTTTTCCTTTACAATAAATATATATCCGTGCACCTTTTTCCTTATATTCAGTCCACGTGTTTTATTTACAGTTTATTTGTATTCTTTATGTCCCTTTCTTTTTTAAAAGTCTTTTTTATTATCTTCAATGTGAGTGTTCAGATCACTGCGTTTTTTCCACAGACATTTTTAAACAAAAAAAGTGAAGAGTTTACTTCCCTTATCTCTTTTCTCGGGTTCTCTTCACATCACATAGCTTTCAGCCCAACGTGTTTCCTGTTACCACACATCTTCAGGGGCTATAGGGCTATATGTTACTCCAGGTGGGGCAGTATTTATTGGTGTACTGCAGTGTTGGGTCACTACAGCTGGAGCAGGAGTTATTGCTGCACTATGGTGTTGGGTCACTACAGCTGGAGCAGGAGTTATTGCTGCACTATGGTGTTGGGTCACTACAGCTGGAGCAGGAGTTATTGCTGCACTATGGTGTTGGGTCACTACAGCTGGAGCAGGAGTTATTGCTGCACTATGGTGTTGGGTCACTACAGCTGGAGCAGGAGTTATTGCTGCACTATGGTGTTGGGTTACTCCAGGTGGGGCAGGAGTTATTGCTGCACTATGGTGTTGGGTTACTCCAGGTGGGGCAGGAGTTATTGCTGCACTATGGTGTTGGGTTACTCCAGGTGGAGCAGTATTTATTGCTGCACTATGGTGTTTGGTTACTCCAGGTGGGGCAGTATTTATTGGTGTACTGCAGTGTTGGGTTACTCCAGGTGGGGCAGTATTTATTGGTGTACTGCAGTGTTGGGTTACTCCAGGTGGAGCAGTATTTATTGCTGCACTATGGTGTTTGGTTACTCCAGGTGGGGCAGTATTTATTGGTGTACTGCAGTGTTGGGTTACTCCAGGTGGAGCAGTATGTACTCTGCACTGTGGTTCTGGTTTATCACTGACTTAAGGTGGTTAGAGCCCCTCTGGATAGGTCCCCCTTTAAGGTAGCCGCTGTCACCAAGTCAAATCTTATTCTTCTACAAGTAGCTACCTTAAAGAGACTGTGCTAAACTGTCTAAAAGTCCTATTCCTTAGTATACCTGCTGACGCAGCGAGCCCCAGGGGTCCAAAGTATTACAAGCTACCATATTACTGCACCTTGATTCCAACTATTACTGTGTACTGTGCCTCCGTCATCTGCCCCTGGTCCTCGTCATCTGCCCCTGGCCTCCGTCATCTGCCCCTGGCCTCCGTCATCTGCCCCTGGCCTCCGTCATCTGCCCCTGGTCCTCGTCATCTGCCCCTGGCCTCCGTCATCTGCCCCTGGCCTCCGTCATCTGCCCCTGGCCTCCGTCATCTGCCCCTGGCCTCCGTCATCTGCCCCTGGCCTCCGTCATCTGCCCCTGGTCCTCGTCATCTGCCCCTGGCCTCCGTCATCTGCCCCTGGCCTCCGTCATCTGCCCCTGGCCTCCGTCATCTGCCCCTGGCCTCCGTCATCTGCCCCTGGTCCTCGTCATCTGCCCCTGGCCTCCGTCATCTGCCCCTGGCCTCCGTCATCTGCCCCTGGTCCTCGTCATCTGCCCCTGGTCCACGTCATCTGCCCCTGGCCTCCGTCATCTGCCCCTGGTCCTCGTCATCTGCCCCTGGCCTCCGTCATCTGCCCCTGGCCTCCGTCATCTGCCCCTGGTCCTCCTCATCTGCCCCTGGTCCACGTCATCTGCCCCTGGCCTCCGTCATCTGCCCCTGGCCTCCGTCATCTGCCCCTGGCCTCCGTCATCTGCCCTTGGCCTCCGTCATCTGCCCCTGGTCCTCGTCATCTGCCCCTGGTCCACGTCATCTGCCCCTGGCCTCCGTCATCTGCCCCTGGCCTCCGTCATCTGCCCCTGGTCCACGTCATCTGCCCTTGGCCCCCGTCATCTGCACCTGGCCTCCGTCATCTGCCCCTGGCCTCCGTCATCTGCCCCTGGTCCACGTCATCTGCCCCTGGCCTCCGTCATCTGCCCCTGGTCCCCGTCATCTGCCCCTGGCCTCCGTCATCTGCCCCTGGTCCCCGTCATCTGCCCTTGGCCCTCCTCATCTGCCCCTGGTCCCTGTCATCTGCCCCTGGCCTCCGTCATCTGCCCTTGGCCTCCGTCATCTGCCCCTGGTCCTCGTCATCTGCCCCTGGTCCACGTCATCTGCCCTTGGCCCCCGTCATCTGCCCCTGGCCCCTGTCATCTGCCCCTGGCCTCCGTCATCTGCCCCTGGCCTCCGTCATCTGCCCCTGGCCTCCGTCATCTGCCCCTGGTCCCCGTCATCTGCCCTTGGCCCTCCTCATCTGCCCCTGGTCCCTGTCATCTGCCCTTGGCCCTCCTCATCTGCCCCTCGTCCCTGTCATCTGCCCCTGGTCCCCGTGATCTGCCCCTGGTCCCCGTCATCTGCCCTTGGCCCCCGTCATCTGCCCTTGGCCCCCGTCATCTGCCCTTGGCCCCTCTCATCTGCCCTTGGCCCCTCTCATCTGCCCCTGGTCCCCGTGATCTGCCCTTGGCCCCTCTCATCTGCCCTTGGCCCCTCTCATCTGCCCCTGGTCTCAGTCATCTGCCCTTGGTTCCCGTCATCTGCCCATGCCTCTGATTATGATGGGGGTACATATAACTGCTGCACTAAGCTTCCCTGACGCGTCTCAGGCAGATATATGAGAGCCAGGTGATGGCGGCGGCTGCTCAGTCACTGATCCCAATCCGGGGGATAATGCTGAATCTAGGCTGCAGCTCCCATAATGCAGCTCTTTCTAATGTTTCTATGAGAGTGTAATACTAAGATGGTGTCTCTATACCCTAACACAGAAGAGCTGCAATGGCTTCATATAAACACTAGGTGGCACTCCTCTCCCTCCTCCCTATAGTAATAATGCCCCCTGTTGTGCCTCCTCTCTCTCCTCCATATAGTAATAATGCCCCCTGCTGTGCCTCCTCTACCACCTCCTCCATATAGTAATAATGCCCCCTGCTGTGCCTCCTCTCCCTCTTCTCCATATAGTAATAACACCCCGTGCTGTGCCTCCTCCCCCTCTTCTATATAGTAATAATGCCCCCTGCTGTGCCTCCTCTCCCTCTTCTCCATATAGTAATAACACCCCGTGCTGTGCCTCCTCCCCCTCCTCTATACAGTAATAATGCCCCCTGCTGTGCCTCCTCTCCCTCCTCTATATAGTAATAATGCCCCCTGCTGTGCCTCCTCCATATAGTAATAATGCCACCTGCTGTGCCTCCTCTCCCTCCTCCATATTGTAATAATGCCCCCTTGCTGTGCCTCCTCTCGCTCTCCTCCTCCTCTCCCTCCTCCATATAGTAATAATGCCCCCTGCTGTGCCTCCTCTCCCTCCACCATATAGTAATAATGCCCCCTGCTGAGCCTCCTCTCCCTCTCCTCCTCCTCTCCCTCCACCATATAGTAATAATGCCCCCTTGCTTTGCCTCCTCTCCCTCCTCCATATTGTAATAATGCCCCCTTGCTGTGCCTCCTCTCGCTCTCCTCCTCCTCTCCCTCCTCCATATAGTAATAATGCCCCCTGCTGTGCCTTCTCTCCCTCCACCATATGGTAATAATGCCCCCTGCTGAGCCTCCTCTCCCTCTCCTCCTCCTCTCCCTGCACCATATAGTAATAATGCCCCCTGCTGTGCCTCCTCTCCCTCCACCATATAGTAATAATGCCCCCTGCTATGCCTCCTCTCCCTCTCCTCCTCCTCTCCCTCCACCATATAGTAATAATGCCCCCTGCTATGCCTCCTCTCCCTCTCCTCCTCCTCTCCCTCCACCATATAGTAATAATGCCCCCTGCTATGCCTCCTCTCCCTCTCCTCCTCCTCTCCCTCCACCATATAGTAATAATGCCCCCTGCTGAGCCTCCTCTCCCTCCACCATATGGTAATAATGCCCCCTGCTGAGCCTCCTCTCCCTCCACCATATGGTAATAATGCCCCCGGCTGAGCCTCCTCTCCCTCCACCATATGGTAATAATGCCCCCGGCTGAGCCTCCTCTCCCTCCACCATATAGTAATAATGCCCCTGGCTGAGCCTCCTCTCCCTCCACCATATAGTAATAATGCCCCCTGCTGAGCCTCCTCTCCCTCCACCATATAGTAATAATGCCCCCTGCTGAGCCTCCTCTCCCTCCACCATATAGTAATAATGCCCCCTTGCTGTGCCTCCTCTCGCTCTCCTCCTCCTCTCCCTCCACCATATAGTAATAATGCCCCCTGCTGAGCCTCCTCTCCCTCCACCATATAGTAATAATGCCCCCTGCTGAGCCTCCTCTCCCTCCACCATATGGTAATAATGCCCCCTGCTGAGCCTCCTCTCCCTCCACCATATAGTAATAATGCCCCCGGCTGAGCCTCCTCTCCCTCCACCATATAGTAATAATGCCCCCTGCTGAGCCTCCTCTCCCTCCACCATATAGTAATAATGCCCCCTGCTGAGCCTCCTCTCCCTCCACCATATGGTAATAATGCCCCCTGCTGTGCCTCCTCTCCCTCTCCTCCTCCTCTCCCTCCACCATATGGTAATAATGCCCCCGGCTGAGCCTCCTCTCCCTCCACCATATAGTAATAATGCCCCCGGCTGAGCCTCCTCTCCCTCCACCATATAGTAATAATGCCCCCGGCTGAGCCTCCTCTCCCTCCACCATATAGTAATAATGCCCCCTGCTGAGCCTCCTCTCCCTCCACCATATAGTAATAATGCCCCTGGCTGAGCCTCCTCTCCCTCCACCATATAGTAATAATGCCCCCTGCTGAGCCTCCTCTCCCTCCACCATATAGTAATAATGCCCCCTGCTGAGCCTCCTCTCCCTCCACCATATAGTAATAATGCCCCCTTGCTGTGCCTCCTCTCGCTCTCCTCCTCCTCTCCCTCCACCATATAGTAATAATGCCCCCTTGCTGTGCCTCCTCTCGCTCTCCTCCTCCTCTCCCTCCACCATATGGTAATAATGCCCCCTGCTGAGCCTCCTCTCCCTCCACCATATAGTAATAATGCCCCCTTGCTGTGCCTCCTCTCCCTCCACCATATAGTAATAATGCCCCCTGCTGAGCCTCCTCTCCCTCCACCATATAGTAATAATGCCCCCTGCTGAGCCTCCTCTCCCTCCACCATATTGTAATAATGCCCCCTGCTGTGCCTCCTCTCCCTCTCCTCCTCCTCTCCCTCCACCATATAGTAATAATGCCCCCTGCTGTGCCTCCTCTCGCTCTCCTCCTCCTCTCCCTCCACCATATAGTAATAATGCCCCCTGCTATGCCTCCTCTCCCTCTCCTCCTCCTCTCCCTCCACCATATAGTAATAATGCCCCCTGCTGAGCCTCCTCTCCCTCCGCCATATAGTAATAATGCCCCCTGCTGTGCCTCCTCTCGCTCTCCTCCTCCTCTCCCTCCACCATATAGTAATAATGCCCCCTGCTGAGCCTCCTCTCCCTCCACCATATAGTAATAATGCCCCCTGCTGAGCCTCCTCTCCCTCCACCATATGGTAATAATGCCCCCTGCTGAGCCTCCTCTCCCTCCACCATATAGTAATAATGCCCCCTGCTGTGCCTCCTCTCGCTCTCCTCCTCCTCTCCCTCCACCATATGGTAATAATGCCCCCTGCTGAGCCTCCTCTCCCTCCACCATATGGTAATAATGCCCCCTGCTGAGCCTCCTCTCCCTCCACCATATAGTAATAATGCCCCCTGCTGTGCCTCCTCTCGCTCTCCTCCTCCTCTCCCTCCACCATATAGTAATAATGCCCCCTGCTGAGCCTCCTCTCCCTCCGCCATATTGTAATAATGCCCCCTTGCTGTGCCTCCTCTCGCTCTCCTCCTCCTCTCCCTCCACCATATAGTAATAATGCCCCCTTGCTGTGCCTCCTCTCGCTCTCCTCCTCCTCTCCCTCCACCATATAGTAATAATGCCCCCTGCTGTGCCTCCTCTCGCTCTCCTCCTCCTCTCCCTCCACCATATAGTAATAATGCCCCCTTGCTGTGCCTCCTCTCGCTCTCCTCCTCCTCTCCCTCCACCATATAGTAATAGTGCCCCCTGCTGAGCCTCCTCTCCCTCCGCCATATAGTAATAATGCCCCCTTGCTGTGCCTCCTCTCGCTCTCCTCCTCCTCTCCCTCCACCATATTGTAATAATGATCTTTTTACACCAAATTATTACAGTGTATTTACATTAAAATCATAGAAAATAAAGATATTGTTACATTCCTTGATAACATTGCAGATATTACATGACACATGGATGTTCCTCCAATACACCTTGTGCGGGTGACATTTCAGGTCTCTTATATACAGTCTTTAGAGACTCTATGATGTTACATGTGACTGTATGGCAGGAGATACTTACCTAATGACGAGGCAGCAGCGAGCACACCACAGATGGTAGATGGCCGCCATATTTATCACATATAGAGTACTCCTGTTATAACTACCAAGCCCTGGAGGAAATTGTCCAGACAGTGACTGAGAGTACGGCTGTCCCACAAGGTGATGGAGATTCAGAGACAGGGACACAGCCTCCCATACCTCTACACTAAAGGGGCACTCTAACAGCAGATGCTCCATGGTCTCGGTCATCTGGCCACACTCTTCTCTAGGACAGGATCGGTCTGGAACCTTCCTACACTTCAGATTTTCTCTGACATACATCTTGCCATGGAACCCCAGCCAGGCCACGTCTCTCATATGAGGGGGGACTCTAGGGTCTGATAGGATTTTTGCGGCCCACCTCACCTCAAGGTTTGGGGCTCCCCTCAATTCTATCTGGACCTTAAACTGAGACCTGAGAAGGTTATTATACATCTCCTTCCTAGTGAGCGCTCTGATGTCCTCATATAGGATCCCCCATCTAATAATCTTACTGATGACCTGCACCCCGTACCAGGACACGCTGCACTTAACCCGCCCGCAGATCCCCTTATGGGGTCACCCACCGACCACACAGACAAGAACTGATGGATCTGGTTCCTTAACAAACTAAACCATGGCTTCTCCTCAGGGACTTTACAGAAGGAGAAATTCTTCATCAGGAAGATGAGACTGAAGAAGAGCTCGGGGCATGGAGAGAGCCCCTCCTTATGGGGGAGATAGACAATGTTCTTCTCACAACCCTGCTACCCCACAAGAAGTGGAAGAAGGTGTTTGTTAGTCTGGGTAACAGATTATTGGGCACAGGGAATGCCACACTGAGATAGAGGAAGATGGGAAGCAGGAGGAAGGTTTTTACCAGGCGGACCTTCTCCTGATATGCCAGCCTCCAATGCCTCCAGCTCCGCACCCTCCGCTCACACTCCAGCAGCTTCTCCTCCCAGTTCACCTTCCCTTCATCCACATCCCCAAACACCACGCCAAGGATCCTAATCTCATCCTGCACCATCTTGAAGGGCACCGGGAAGGACAGTGACATCATCAGCGTACGCACAGGACAGTGACATCATCAGCGTACGCACAGGACAGTGACATCATCAGCGTACGCACAGGACAGTGACATCATCAGCGTACGCACAGGACAGTGACATCATCAGCGTACACACAGGACAGTGACATCATCAGCGTACGCACAGGACAGTGACATCATCAGCGTACGCACAGGACAGTGACATCATCAGCGTACGCACAGGACAGTGACATCATCAGCGTACGCACAGGACAGTGACATCATCAGTGTACGCACAGGACAGTGACATCATCAGCGTACGCACAGGACAGTGACATCATCAGCGTACGCACAGGACAGTGACATCATCAGTGTATGCACAGGACAGTGACATCATCAGTGTATGCACAGGACAGTGACATCATCAGCGTACGCACAGGACAGTGACATCATCAGCGTACGCACAGGACAGTGACATCATCAGTGTATGCACAGGACAGTGACATCATCAGTGTATGCACAGGACAGTGACATCATCAGCGTACGCACAGGACAGTGACATCATCAGCGTACGCACAGGACAGTGACATCATCAGTGTACGCACAGGACAGTGACATCATCAGCGTACGCACAGGACAGTGACATCATCAGTGTATGCACAGGACAGTGACATCATCAGCGTATGCACAACACCTCACCTCCTCCACCTTATCCCGCAGGTGACATCTCAGGCCTGTAAACTCCCTGTTCTCCTGCCACTTCCTTAAGAAAGGATCTAGGCTGAAGACATATAATAGCGGGCTGAGTGGGCAGCCTTGCCTCACAGCGGACAGAATCCTGAAGGGATTTACTAGGTGACCAGTGACTAGTGGCCGGCTTATATACAAGATCCGCAGCCGCTGTACAAAGCCGTCAGGAAGCCCATACCCCAACAACACGCGGTACAGATAGTCATGGTGGAGTCTATGGAATGCCTTACTCTGATCTAGGCCTATGACATAAGCCCCCACCGTATGCTGCTTCATGTAGGTAATGGTTTCTCTTACCAGCAGTAAAGAGTCATCTATTGATCGACCTTTCACCCCGCAGGTTTGGCTGGATATGATCAGCTGATCTGCTACATCACTCTATAGTCTATAGTACAGGATCTTATAATCAGTGTAGAGATAATGGACGCCAGTTTCTGATATCTTTTCAATTACCTTTCTTGGCCAAAAGGACGAGCACAGATGTATATTGTGACTGGAGCAGCCGCCCAGCAGAGAGGGGGTCATTATACACCTGCACCAGGTCCGGGGCTAACAGGTCCCTGAACGTCTTATATAACTCACTGGTGAGGCCGCCCAGAGGAGAGGGGGTCATTATACACCTGCACCAGGTCCGGGGCTAACAGGTCCCTGAACGTCTTATATAACTCACTGGTGAGGCCGCCCAGAGAGGGGGTCATTATACACCTGCACCAGGTCCGGGGCTAACAGGTCCCTGAACGTCTTATATAACTCACTGGTGAGGCCGCCCAGAGAGGGAGTCATTATACACCTGCACCAGGTCCGGGGCTAACAGGTCCCTGAACGTCTTATATAACTCACTGGTGAGGCCGCCCAGAGGAGAGGGGGTCATTATACACCTGCACCAGGTCCGGGGCTAACAGGTCCCTGAGCGTCTTATATAACTCACTGGTGAGGCCGCCCAGAGAGGAGTCATTATACACCTGCACCAGGTCCGGGGCTAACAGGTCCCTGAACGTCTTATATAACTCACTGGTGAGGCCGCCCAGAGAGGGGGTCATTATACACCTGCACCAGGTCCCGGGGCTAACAGGTCCCTGAGCGTCTTATATAACTCACTGGTGAGGCCAGAGGAGAGGGGGTCATTATACACCTGCACCAGGTCCGGGGCTAACAGGTCCCTGAACGTCTTATATAACTCACTGGTGAGGCCGCCCAGAGGAGAGGGAGTCATTATACACCTGCACCAGGTCCGGGGCTAACAGGTCCCTGAACGTCTTATATAACTCACTGGTGAGGCCAGAGGAGAGGGAGTCATTATACACCTGCACCAGGTCTGGGGCTAACAGGTCCCTGAACGTCTTATATAACTCACTGGTGAGGCCGCCCAGAGGAGAGGGGGTCATAATACACCTGCACCAGGTCCGGGGCTAACAGGTCCCTGAGCGTCTTATATAACTCACTGGTGAGGCCGCCCAGAGAGGGGGTCATTATACACCTGCACCAGGTCCGGGGCTAACAGGTCCCTGAGCGTCTTATATAACTCACTGGTGAGGCCGGCCAGAGAGGGGGTCATTATACACCTGCACCAGGTCCGGGGCTAACAGGTCCCTGAACGTCTTATATAACTCACTGGTGAGGCCGCCCAGAGGAGAGGGGGTCATTATACACCTGCACCAGGTCCGGGGCTAACAGGTCCCTGAGCGTCTTATATATCTCACTGGTGAGGCCGCCCAGAGGAGAGGGGGTCATTATACACCTGCACCAGGTCCGGGGCTAACAGGTCCCTGAACGTCTTATATAACTCACTGGTGAGGCCAGAGGAGAGGGGGTCATTATACACCTGCACCAGGTCCGGGGCTAACAGGTCCCTGAACGTCTTATATAACTCACTAGTGAGGCCAGAGGAGAGGGGGTCATTATACACCTGCACCCAGGTCCGGGGCTAACAGGTCCCTGAACGTCTTATATAACTCACTGGTGAGGCCGCCCAGAGAGGAGTCATTATATACCTGCACCAGGTCCGGGGCTAACAGGTCCCTGAACGTCTTATATAACTCACTGGTGAGGCCGCCCAGGGGAGAGGGGGTCATTATACACCTGCACCAGGTCCGGGGCTAACCGGTCCCTGAACGTCTTATATAACTCACTGGTGAGGCCGCCCAGAGAGGGGGTCATTATACACCTGCACCAGGTCCGGGGCTAACAGGTCCCTGAGCGTCTTATATAACTCACTGGTGAGGCCAGAGGAGAGGGGGTCATTATACACCTGCACCAGGTCCGGGGCTAACAGGTCCCTGAACGTCTTATATAACTCACTAGTGAGGCCAGAGGAGAGGGGGTCATTATACACCTGCACCAGGTCCGGGGCTAACAGGTCCCTGTACGTCTTATATAACTCACTGGTGAGGCCGCCCAGAGAGGGGGTCATTATACACCTGCACCAGGTCCGGGGCTAACAGGTCCCTGAGCGTCTTATATAACTCACTGGTGAGGCCGCCCAGAGGAGAGGGGGTCATTATACACCTGCACCAGGTCCGGGGCTAACAGGTCCCTGTACGTCTTATATAACTCACTGGTGAGGCCGCCCAGAGAGGGGGTCATTATACACCTGCACCAGGTCTGGGGCTAACAGGTCCCTGAACGTCTTATATAACTCACTGGTGAGGCCGCCCAGAGAGGAGTCATTATACACCTGCACCAGGTCCGGGGCTAACAGGTCCCTGAACGTCTTATATATCTCACTGGTGAGGCCGCCCAGAGAGGGAGTCATTATACACCTGCACCAGGTCCGGGGCTAACAGGTCCCTGAACGTCTTATATATCTCACTGGTGAGGCCGCCCAGAGAGGGGGTCATTATACACCTGCACCAGGTCCGGGGCTAACAGGTCCCTGAACGTCTTATATAACTCACTGGTGAGGCCGCCCAGAGGAGAGGGGGTCATTATACACCTGCACCAGGTCCGGGACTAACAGGTCCCTGAGCGTCTTATATAACTCACTGGTGAGGCCGCCCAGAGGAGAGGGGGTCATTATACACCTGCACCAGGTCCGGGGCTAACAGGTCCCTGAACGTCTTATATAACTCACTGGTGAGGCCGCCCAGAGAGGGGGTCATTATACACCTGCACCAGGTCCGGGGCTAACAGGTCCCTGAACGTCTTATATAAGTCACTGGTGAGGCCGCCCAGAGGAGAGGGAGTCATTATACACCTGCACCAGGTCCGGGGCTAACAGGTCCCTGAGCGTCTTATATAACTCACTGGTGAGGCCGGCCAGAGGAGAGGGGGTCATTATACACCTGCACCAGGTCTGGGGCTAACAGGTCCCTGAACGTCTTATATAACTCACTGGTGAGGCCGCCCAGAGAGGGGGTCATTATACACCTGCACCAGGTCCGGGGCTAACAGGTCCCTGAGCGTCTTATATAACTCACTGGTGAGGCCGCCCAGAGAGGGGGTCATTATACACCTGCACCAGGTCCGGGGCTAACAGGTCCCTGAACGTCTTATATAACTCACTGGTGAGGCCAGAGGAGAGGGGGTCATTATACACCTGCACCAGGTCCGGGGCTAACAGGTCCCTGAACGTCTTATATAACTCACTGGTGAGGCCGCCCAGAGGAGAGGGGGTCATTATACACCTGCACCAGGTCCGGGGCTAACAGGTCCCTGAGCGTCTTATATAACTCACTGGTGAGGCCGCCCAGAGGAGAGGGGGTCATTATACACCTGCACCAGGTCCGGGGCTAACAGGTCCCTGAACGTCTTATATAACTCACTGGTGAGGCCGCCCAGAGGAGAGGGGGTCATTATACACCTGCACCAGGTCCGGGGCTAACAGGTCCCTGAACGTCTTATATAATCCACTGGTGAGGCCGCCCAGAGGCAGAGGGGAGTCATTATACCACCTGCACCAGGTCCGGGGCTAACAGGTCCCTGAGCGTCTTATATATACTCCACTGGTGAGGCCGCCCAGAGAGGGGTGTCATTATACACCTGCACCAGGTCCGGGGCTAACAGGTCCCTGAACGTCTTATATAACTCACTGGTGAGGCCAGCAGAGAGGGGGTCATTATACACCTGCACCAGGTCCGGGGCTAACAGGTCCCTGAAACGTCTTATATACTCACTGTTGAGGCCGCCCAGAGAGGGGGTTCATTATACACCTGCACCAGGTCTGTGGGCTAACAGGTCCCTGGCGTCTTATATAACTCACTGGTGAGGCCGCCCAGAGGAGAGGGGGTCATTATACACCTGCACCAGGTCTGGGGCTAACAGGTCCCTGAACGTCTTATATAACTCACTGGTGAGGCCGCCCAGAGGAGAGGGGGTCATTATACACCTGCACCAGGTCCGGGGCTAACAGGTCCCTGAACGTCTTATATAACTCACTGGTGAGGCCGCCCAGAGAGGGGGTCATTATACACCTGCACCAGGTCTGGGGCTAACAGGTCCCTGAACGTCTTATATAACTCACTGGTGAGGCCGCCCAGAGGAGAGGGGGTCATTATACACCTGCACCAGGTCTGGGGCTAACAGGTCCCTGAACGTCTTATATAACTCACTGGTGAGGCCGCCCAGAGGAGAGGGGGTCATTATACACCTGCACCAGGTCCGGGGCTAACAGGTCCCTGAACGTCTTATATAACTCACTGGTGAGGCCGCCCAGAGGAGGGGGTCATTATACACCTGCACCAGGTCCGGGGCTAACAGGTCCCTGAACGTCTTATATAACTCACTGGTGAGGCCGCCCAGAGGAGAGGGGGTCATTATACACCTGCACCAGGTCCGGGGCTAACAGGTCCCTGAACGTCTTATATAACTCACTGGTGAGGCCGCCCAGAGAGGGGGTCATTATACACCTGCACCAGGTCCGGGGCTAACAGGTCCCTGAACGTCTTATATAACTCACTGGTGAGGCCAGAGGAGAGGGGGTCATTATACACCTGCACCAGGTCCGGGGCTAACAGGTCCCTGAACGTCTTATATAACTCACTGGTGAGGCCGCCCAGAGGAGAGGGGGTCATTATACACCTGCACCAGGTCCGGGGCTAACAGGTCCCTGAGCGTCTTATATAACTCACTGGTGAGGCCGGCCAGAGGAGAGGGGGTCATTATACACCTGCACCAGGTCCGGGGCTAACAGGTCCCTGAACGTCTTATATAACTCACTGGTGAGGCCGCCCAGAGGAGAGGGGGTCATTATACACCTGCACCAGGTCCTGGGGCTAACAGGTCCCTGAACGTCTTATATAACTCACTGGTGAGGCCGCCAGAGGAGAGGGGGTCATTATACACCTGCACCAGGTCCGGGGCTAACAGGTCCCTGAACGTCTTATATAACTCACTGGTGAGGCCGCCCAGAGGAGAGGGGGTCATTATACACCTGCACCAGGTCCGGGGCTAACAGGTCCCTGAACGTCTTATATAACTCACTGGTGAGGCCGCCCAGAGGAGAGGGAGTCATTATACACCTGCACCAGGTCTGGGGCTAACAGGTCCCTGAACGTCTTATATAACTCACTGGTGAGGCCGCCCAGATAGGGAGTCATTATACACCTGCACCAGGTCCGGGGCTAACAGGTCCCTGAGCGTCTTATATAACTCACTGGTGAGGCCGCCCAGAGGAGAGGGAGTCATTATACACCTGCACCAGGTCCGGGGCTAACAGGTCCCTGAACGTCTTATATAACTCACTGGTGAGGCCGCCCAGAGGAGAGGGGGTCATTATACACCTGCACCAGGTCTGGGGTAACAGGTCCCTGAACGTCTTATATAACTCACTGGTGAGGGCGCCAGAGGAGAGGGGTCATTATTACACCTGCACCAGGTCCGGGGCTAACAGGTCACTGAGCGTTCTTAATCTAACTAAACTGTGAGGCCGCCAGAGAGAGGTGGGATTATTAGGCATTCTACACCTGCACCCAGGTATGGGGCTAACAGGTCCTGAACGTCTAATTATATAACTCACTGTGTGAGAGCCAGAGGAGAGGGAGTTCATTTATACAACCCTGCACCAGGCTCCGGCGGACTAACAGGTCCCGAGCGTCTTCTATATAACTCTCACTGGTGAGGCCGCCCAGAGGAGGGGGTTTCATTTTATACACCTGCCACAGGTCCGGGGCTAACAGGTCCCTGAACGTCTTATATTAACTCATTCTGGTGTGAGGCCAGAGGGGGAGTCATTATACACCTGCACCAGGTCCGGGGCTAACCAGGTCCCTGAGCGTGTATATAACTCACTGGGTGAGGCCGGCCAGAGAGGGGGTCATTATACACCTGCACCAGGTCCGGGGCTAACAGGTCCCTGAACGTCTTATATAACTCACTGGTGAGGGCCGCCCAAGAGGGGGTCATTATACACCTGCACCAGGTCCGGGGCTAACAGGTCCCTGAACGTCTTATATAACTCACTGGTGAGGCCGCCCAGAGAGGGGGTCATTATACACCTGCACCAGGTCCGGGGCTAACAGGTCCCTGAACGTCTTATATAACTCACTGGTGAGGCCAGAGGAGAGGGGGTCATTATACACCTGCACCAGGTCCGGGGCTAACAGGTCCCTGAGCGTCTTATATAACTCACTGGTGAGGCCGCCCAGAGGAGAGGGAGTCATTATACACCTGCACCAGGTCCGGGGCTAACAGGTCCCTGTACGTCTTATATAACTCACTGGTGAGGCCAGAGGAGAGGAGAGGGGGTCATTATACACCTGCACCAGGTCCGGGGCTAACAGGTCCCTGAGCGTCCTATATAACTCACTGGTGAGGCCGCCCAGAGAGGGGGTCATTATACACCTGCACCAGGTCCGGGCTAACAGGTCCCTGAAACGTCTTATATAACTCACTGGTGAGGCCGCCCAGAGAGGGATTCATTATACACCTGCACCAGGTCCGGGGCTAACAGGTCCCTGAGCGTCTTATATAACTCACTGGTGAGGCCGCCCAGAGGATGAGGGGGTCATTATACACCTGCACCAGGTCCGGGGCTAACAGGTCCCTGAGCGTCTTATATAACTCACTGGTGAGGCCGCCCAGAGGAAGAGGAGGGTCCTTATAACACCTGCACCAGGTCCGGGCTAACAGGTCCCTGAGCGTCTTATATAACTCACTGGTGAGCCAGAGGAGAGGTGAAGTCATTATACACCTGCACAGGTCCGGGGCTAACAGGTCCCCTGAGCGTCCTATATAAACTCACTGGTGAGGCCGCCAGAGAGGGAGTCATATACACCTGCACCAGGTCCGGGGCTAACAGGTCCCATGAACTCTTATATAACTCACTGGTGAGGCCGCCCAGAGGAGAGGGGGTCATTATACACCTGCACCAGGTCCGGGGGCTAACAGGTCCCTGAGCGTCTTATATAACTCACTGGTTGAGGCCCGCCCAGAGAGGGGGTCATTATACACCTGCACCAGGTCCGGGGCTAACAGGTCCCTGAACGTCTTATATAACTCACTGGTGAGGCCAGAGGAGAGGGGGTCATTATACACCTGAACCAGGTCCGGGCTTAACAGGTCCCTGACGTCTTATATAACTCACTGGTGAGGCCGCCCAGGGGAGAGGGAGTCATTATACAACTGCACCAGGTCCGGGGCTAACAGGTCCCTGAACGTCTTATATAACTCACTGGTGAGGCCGCCCAGGGGAGAGGAGTCATATACACCTGCACCAGGTCCGGGGCTAACAGGTCCCCTGACGCTTATATAACTCACTGGTAGAGCCGCCCAAGAGAGTGGGGTTCACATATACACCTGCACCAGGTCCGGGGCTAACAGGTCCCTGAGCGTCTTATATAACTCACTGGTGAGGCCGCCCAGAGAGGGGGTCATTATACACCTGCACCAGGTCCGGGGCTAACAGGTCCCTGAACTCTTATATAACTCCTGGTGAGGCCAGAGGAGAGGGGGTCATTATACACCTGCACAGGTCCGGGCTAACAGGTCCCTGAACGTCTTATATAACTCACTGGTGAGGCCGCCAGGGGAGAGGAGTCATTATACACCTGCACCAGGTCCGGGGCTAACAGTCCCTGAACGTCTGATATAACTCATGGTGAGGCCGCCCAGGGAGAGGAGTCATTATACAACCTGCACCAGGTCCGGGGCTAACAGGTCCCTGAACGTCTTATTATAACTCACTGGTGAGGCCGCCCAGATAGGAGTCATATACACCTGCACCAGGTCCGGGGCTAACAGGTCCCTGAACGTCTTATATAACTCACTGGTGAGGCGCCCAGAGGAGTCATTATACACCTGCACCAGGTCCGGGGCTAACAGGTCCCTGAACGTCTTATATAAATCACTGGTAGGGCCGCCCAGAGAGAGGGGGTCATTATACACCTGCACCAGGTCGGGGCTAACAGGTCCCTGAAGCGTCTTAGTATAACTCACTGGTGAGGCCAGAGGAGAGGGGGTCATTTATACACCTGCACCAGGTCTGGGCTAACAGGTCCCTGAACGTCTTATATAACTCACTGGTGAGGCCGCCCAGAGGAGAGGGGGTCATTATACACCTGCACCAGGTCTGGGCTAACAGGTCCCTGAACGTCTTATATAATCACTGGTGAGGCCGCCCAGAGGAGAGGGGTCATTATACAACCTGCACCAGGTCCGGGGCTAACAGGTCCCTGAGCGTCTTATATAATCACTGGTGAGGCCAGAGGAGAGGGGGGTCATTAGTACACCTGCACCAGGTCCGGGGCTAACAGGTCCCTGAACGTCTTATATAACTCACTGGTGAGGCCGCCCAGAGAGGGGGTCATTATACACCTGCACCAGGTCCGGGGCTAACAGGTCCCTGAACGTCTTATATAACTCACTGGTGAGGCCGCCCAGAGGAGAGGGAGTCATTATACACCTGCACCAGGTCTGGGGCTAACAGGTCCCTGAGCGTCTTATATAACTCACTGGTGAGGCCAGAGAGGGAGTCATTATACACCTGCACCAGGTCCGGGGCTAACAGGTCCCTGAGCGTCTTATATAAGTCACTGGTGAGGCCGGCCAGAGGAGAGGGGGTCATTATACACCTGCACCAGGTCTGGGGCTAACAGGTCCCTGAGCGTCTTATATAACTCACTGGTGAGGCCGCCCAGAGAGGGGGTCATTATACACCTGCACCAGGTCCGGGACTAACAGGTCCCTGAGCGTCTTATATAACTCACTGGTGAGGCCGCCCAGAGAGGGAGTCATTATACACCTGCACCAGGTCCGGGGCTAACAGGTCCCTGAACGTCTTATATACTCACTGGTGAGGCCAGAGGAGAGGGGGGTCATTATACACCTGCACCAGGTCCGGGGATAACAGGTCCCTGACGTCTATAACTCACTGGTGAGGCCGCCAGAGAGGGGGTCATTATACACCTGCACCAGGTCCGGGGCTAACAGGTCCCTGAACGTCTTATATAACTCACTGGTGAGGCCGCCCAGAGAGGGGGTCATTATACACCTGCACCAGGTCCGGGGCTAACAGGTCCCTGAGCGTCTTATATAACTCACTGGTGAGGCCGCCCAGAGGAGAGGGGGTCATTATACACCTGCACCAGGTCTGGGGCTAACAGGTCCCTGAACGTCTTATATAACTCACTGGTGAGGCCGCCCAGAGGAGTCATTATACACCTGCACCAGGTCCGGGGCTAACAGGTCCCTGAACGTCTTATATAACTCACTGGTGAGGCCGCCCAGAGAGGGGGTCATTATACACCTGCACCAGGTCCGGGGCTAACAGGTCCCTGAGCGTCTTATATAACTCACTGGTGAGGCCGCCCAGAGGAGAGGGAGTCATTATACACCTGCACCAGGTCCGGGGCTAACAGGTCCCTGAACGTCTTATATAACTCACTGGTGAGGCCAGAGGAGAGGGAGTCATTATACACCTGCACCAGGTCCGGGGCTAACAGGTCCCTGAACGTCTTATATAACTCACTGGTGAGGCCGCCCAGAGGAGAGGGGGTCATTATACACCTGCACCAGGTCTGGGGCTAACAGGTCCCTGAACGTCTTATATATCTCACTGGTGAGGCCGCCCAGAGAGGGAGTCATTATACACCTGCACCAGGTCCGGGACTAACAGGTCCCTGAACGTCTTATATAACTCACTGGTGAGGCCAGAGGAGAGGGGGTCATTATACACCTGCACCAGGTCCGGGGCTAACAGGTCCCTGAGCGTCTTATATAACTCACTGGTGAGGCCGCCCAGAGAGGGGGTCATTATACACCTGCACCAGGTCCGGGGCTAACAGGTCCCTGAACGTCTTATATAACTCACTGGTGAGGCCGCCCAGAGAGGGGGTCATTATACACCTGCACCAGGTCCGGGGCTAACAGGTCCCTGAACGTCTTATATAACTCACTGGTGAGGCCGCCCAGAGAGGGGGTCATTATACACCTGCACCAGGTCCGGGGCTAACAGGTCCCTGAACGTCTTATATAACTCACTGGTGAGGCCGCCCAGAGAGGGGGTCATTATACACCTGCACCAGGTCCCGGGGCTAACAGGTCCCTGAGCGTCTTATATAACTCACTGGTGAGGCCAGAGGAGAGGGGGTCATTATACACCTGCACCAGGTCCGGGGCTAACAGGTCCCTGAACGTCTTATATAACTCACTGGTGAGGCCGCCCAGAGGAGAGGGGGTCATTATACACCTGCACCAGGTCCGGGGCTAACAGGTCCCTGAACGTCTTATATAACTCACTGGTGAGGCCGCCCAGAGGAGAGGGGGTCATTATACACCTGCACCAGGTCCGGGGCTAACAGGTCCCTGAGCGTCTTATATATCTCACTGGTGAGGCCGCCCAGAGGAGAGGGAGTCATTATACACCTGCACCAGGTCCGGGGCTAACAGGTCCCTGAACGTCTTATATAACTCACTGGTGAGGCCAGAGGAGAGGGGGTCATTATACACCTGCACCAGGTCCGGGGCTAACAGGTCCCTGAGCGTCTTATATAACTCACTGGTGAGGCCAGAGGAGAGGGAGTCATTATACACCTGCACCAGGTCCGGGGCTAACAGGTCCCTGAACGTCTTATATAACTCACTAGTGAGGCCAGAGGAGAGGGGGTCATTATACACCTGCACCAGGTCCGGGGCTAACAGGTCCCTGAACGTCTTATATAACTCACTGGTGAGGCCGCCCAGAGAGGAGTCATTATATACCTGCACCAGGTCCGGGGCTAACAGGTCCCTGAACGTCTTATATAACTCACTGGTGAGGCTGCCCAGAGAGGGGGTCATTATACACCTGCACCAGGTCCGGGGCTAACAGGTCCCTGAGCGTCTTATATAACTCACTGGTGAGGCCAGAGGAGAGGGGGTCATTATACACCTGCACCAGGTCCGGGGCTAACAGGTCCCTGAACGTCTTATATAACTCACTAGTGAGGCCAGAGGAGAGGGGGTCATTATACACCTGCACCAGGTCCGGGGCTAACAGGTCCCTGAGCGTCTTATATAACTCACTGGTGAGGCCGCCCAGAGGAGAGGGAGTCATTATACACCTGCACCAGGTCTGGGGCTAACAGGTCCCTGAACGTCTTATATAACTCACTGGTGAGGCCGCCCAGAGGAGAGGGGGTCATTATACACCTGCACCAGGTCCGGGGCTAACAGGTCCCTGTACGTCTTATATAACTCACTGGTGAGGCCGCCCAGAGAGGGGGTCATTATACACCTGCACCAGGTCCGGGGCTAACAGGTCCCTGAGCGTCTTATATAACTCACTGGTGAGGCCGCCCAGAGGAGAGGGGGTCATTATACACCTGCACCAGGTCCGGGGCTAACAGGTCCCTGTACGTCTTATATAACTCACTGGTGAGGCCGCCCAGAGAGGGGGTCATTATACACCTGCACCAGGTCTGGGGCTAACAGGTCCCTGAACGTCTTATATAACTCACTGGTGAGGCCGCCCAGAGAGGAGTCATTATACACCTGCACCAGGTCCGGGGCTAACAGGTCCCTGAACGTCTTATATAACTCACTGGTGAGGCCGCCCAGAGGAGAGGGGGTCATTATACACCTGCACCAGGTCCGGGACTAACAGGTCCCTGAGCGTCTTATATAACTCACTGGTGAGGCCGCCCAGAGGAGAGGGGGTCATTATACACCTGCACCAGGTCCGGGGCTAACAGGTCCCTGAACGTCTTATATAACTCACTGGTGAGGCCGCCCAGAGAGGGGGTCATTATACACCTGCACCAGGTCCGGGGCTAACAGGTCCCTGAACGTCTTATATAAGTCACTGGTGAGGCCGCCCAGAGGAGAGGGAGTCTATTTATACACCTGCACCAGGTCCGGGGCTAACATGGTCCCTTGAGCTGTCTTATATAACTCACTGGTGAGGCCACGGCTCAGAGGAGAGGGGGTCATTATACACCTGCACAGGTTCTGGGGCTAACAGGTCCCTGGAACGTCTTATATAACTCACTGGTGAGGCCGCCAGAGAGGGGGTCATTATACACCTGCACAGGCCGGGGCTAACAGGTCCCTGAGCGTCTTATATAACTCACTGGTGAGGCCGCCCAGAGAGGGGGTCATTATACACCTGGCACCAGGTCCGGGACTAACAGGTCCCTGAACGTCTTATATAACTCACTGGTGAGGCCGCCCAGAGAGGGGGTCCATTATACACCCTGCACCAGGTCCGGGCTAACAGGTCCCCTGAACGTCTTATATAACTCACGGTGAGGCCAGAGGAGAGGGGGTCATTATACACCTGCACAGGTCCCGGGGCTAACAGGTCCCTGAACGTCTTATATAACTCACTGGTGAGGCCGCCCAGAGGAGAGGGGGTCATTATACACCTGCACCAGGTCCGGGGCTAACAGGTCCCTGAGCGTCTTATATAACTCACTGGTGAGGCCGGCCAGAGGAGAGGGGGTCATTATACACCTGCACCAGGTCCGGGGCTAACAGGTCCCTGAACGTCTTATATAACTCACTGGTGAGGCCGCCCAGAGGAGAGGGGGTCATTATACACCTGCACCAGGTCCGGGGCTAACAGGTCCCTGAACGTCTTATATAACTCACTGGTGAGGCCGCCCAGAGGAGAGGGGGTCATTATACACCTGCACCAGGTCCGGGGCTAACAGGTCCCTGAACGTCTTATATAACTCACTGGTGAGGCCGCCCAGAGGAGAGGGGGTCATTATACACCTGCACCAGGTCCGGGGCTAACAGGTCCCTGAACGTCTTATATAACTCACTGGTGAGGCCAGAGGAGAGGGGGTCATTATACACCTGCACCAGGTCCGGGGCTAACAGGTCCCTGAACGTCTTATATAACTCACTGGTGAGGCCAGAGGAGAGGGGGGTCATTATACACCTGCACCAGGTCCGGGGCTAACAGGTTCCCTGAAACGTCTTATATAACTCACTGGTGAGGCCGCCCAGAGGAGAGGGAGTCATTATACACCTGCACCAGGTCCGGGGCTAACAGGTCCCTGAACGTCTTATATAACTCACTGGTGAGGCCGGCCAGAGGAGAGGGGGTCATTATACACCTGCACCAGGTCCGGGGCTAACAGGTCCCTGAACGTCTTATATATCTCACTGGTGAGGCCGCCCAGAGGAGAGGGGGTCATTATACACCTGCACCAGGTCCGGGGCTAACAGGTCCCTGAGCGTCTTATATAACTCACTGGTGAGGCCGCCCAGAGAGGGGGTCATTATACACCTGCACCAGGTCTGGGGCTAACAGGTCCCTGAACGTCTTATATAACTCACTGGTGAGGCCAGAGGAGAGGAGTCATTATACACCTGCACCAGGTCCGGGGCTAACAGGTCCCTGAACGTCTTATATAACTCACTGGTGAGGCCGCCCAGGGGAGAGGAGTCATATACACCTGCACCAGGTCTGGGGCTAACAGGTCCCTGAACGTCTTATATAACTCACTGGTGAGGCCGCCCAGAGAGGAGTCATTATACACCTGCACCAGGTCCGGGGCTAACAGGTCCCTGAACGTCTTATATAACTCACTGGTGAGGCCAGAGGAGAGGGAGTCATTATACACCTGCCACCAGGTCCGGGGCTAACAGGTCCTGAACGTCTTATATAACTCACTGGTGAGGCCGCCCAGAGGAGTCATTATACACCTGCACCAGGTCCGGGGCTAACAGGTCCCTGAACGTCTTATATAACTCACTGGTGAGGCAGAGGAGAGGGGGTCATTATACACCTGCACCAGGTCCGGGGCTAACAGGTCCCTGAGCGTCTTATATAACTCACTGGTGAGCCGCCCAGATAGGGGGTCATTTATCACACCTGCACCAGGTCCGGGCTAACCAGAGTCCCTGAGCGTCTTATATAACTCACGGTGAGGCCGCCCAGATAGGGGGTCATTATACACCTGCACCAGGCCGGGGCTAACAGGTCCCCTGAGCGTCTATATAACTCACGGTGAGGCGCCAGAGGAGAGGGAGTCATTATACACCTGCAACCAGGTCTGGGCAACAGGTCCTGAACGTCTTATATAACTCACTGGTGAGGCCGCCCAGAGGAGGGAGTCATTATACACCTGCACCAGGTCCTGGGGCTAACAGGTCCCTGAACGTTCTATATAACTCACTGGTGAGCCGCCCAGAGGAGAGGGGGTCATTATACACCTGCACCAGGTCCGGGGCTAACAGGTCCCTGAACGTCTTATATAACTCACTGGTGAGGGCCGCCCAGATAGGGGGTCAATTATACACCTGCTACCAGGTCCGGGGCTAACAGGTCCCTGAGCGTCTTATATAACTCACTGGTGAGGCCGCCCAGAGGAGAGGGATGTCCATTATACACCTGCACCAGGTCTGGGCTAACAGGTCCCTGAACGTCTTATATAACTCACTGGTGAGGCCGCCCAGAGGAGAGGGGGTCATTATACACCTGCACCAGTCGGGGCTAACAGGTCCCTGAAGCGTCTTATATAACTCACTGGTGAGGCCGCCCGAGGAGAGGAGGGTCATTATACACCCTGCACCAGGTCTGTGGGCTAACAGGTCCCTGAACGTCTTATATACTCCTGGTGAGGCCAGCCAGAGGAGAGGGGTCATTATACACCTGCACCAGGTCCGGGGCTAACAGGTCCATGAACGTCTTATATAACTCACTGGTGAGGCGCCCAGAGGAGAGGGGGTCATTATACACCTGCACCAGGTCCGGGGCTAACAGGTCCCTGAACGTCTTATATAACTCACTGGTGAGGCCGCCCAGAGGAGAGGGGTCATTATACACCTGCACCAGGTCCTGGGCTAACAGGTCCCTGAACGTCTTATATACTCACTGGTGAGTCCGCCCAGAGAGAGGGGTCATTATACACCTGCACCAGGTCCGGGGCTAACAGGTCCCTGAGCGTCTTATATAACTCACTGGTGAGGCCGCCCAGAGGAGAGGGGGTCATTATACACTGCACCAGGTCCGGGGCTAACAGGTCCCTGAACGTCTTATATAACTCACTGGTGAGGCCGCACAGAGGAGAGGGGGTCATTATACACCTGCACCAGGTCCGGGGCTAACAGGTCCCTGAACGTCTTATATAACTCACTGGTGAGGCAGCAGAGGAGAGGGGGTCATTATCACCTGCACCAGGTCCGGGCTAACAGGTCCCTGACGTCTTATATAACTCACTGGTGAGGCCGCCAGAGGAGAGGGGTCATTATACACCTGCACCAGGTCGGGGCTAACAGGTCCCTGAACGTCTTATATAACTCACTGGTGAGGCCAGCCAGGAGAGGGAGTCATTATAACACCTGCACCAGGTCCGGGGCTAACAGGTCCCTGAACGTCTTATATAACTCACTGGTGAGGCCGCCCAGAGGAGAGGGGGTCATTATACACCTGCACCAGGTCTGGGGCTAACAGGTCCCTGAACGTCTTATATAACTCACTGGTGAGGCCAGAGGAGAGGGGGTCATTATACACCTGCACCAGGTCCGGGGCTAACAGGTCCCTGAGCGTCTTATATAACTCACTGGTGAGGCCGCCCAGAGGAGAGGGAGTCATTATACACCTGCACCAGGTCCGGGGCTAACAGGTCCCTGAACGTCTTATATAACTCACTGGTGAGGCCGCCCAGAGAGGGGGTCATTATACACCTGCACCAGGTCTGGGGCTAACAGGTCCCTAAACGTCTTATATAACTCACTGGTGAGGCCGCACCGAGAGGGGGTCATTATACACCTGCACCAGGTCCGGGGCTAACAGGTCCCTGAACGTCTTATATAACTCACTGGTGAGGCCGCCCAGAGGAGAGGGGGTCATTATACACCTGCACCAGGTCCGGGGCTAACAGGTCCCTGAACGTCTTATATAACTCACTGGTGAGGCCGCCCAGAGGAGAGGGGGTCATTATACACCTGCACCAGGTATGGGGCTAACAGGTCCCTGAACGTCTTATATAACTCACTGGTGAGGCCAGAGGAGAGGGAGTCATTATACACCTGCACCAGGTCCGGGGCTAACAGGTCCCTGAGCGTCTTATATAACTCACTGGTGAGGCCGCCCAGAGAGGGGGTCATTATACACCTGCACCAGGTCCGGGGCTAACAGGTCCCTGAACGTCTTATATAACTCACTGGTGAGGCCAGAGGAGAGGGGGTCATTATACACCTGCACCAGGTCCAGGGCTAACAGGTCCCTGAGCGTCTTATATAACTCACTGGTGAGCAAAGAGAGGGGGTCATTATACACCTGCACCAGGTCCGGGGCTAACAGGTCCCTGAACGTCTTATATAACTCACTGGTGAGGCCGCCCAGAGAGGGGGTCATTATACACCTGCACCAGGTCCGGGGCTAACAGGTCCCTGAGCGTCTTATATAACTCACTGGTGAGGCCGCCCAGAGGAGAGGGGGTCATTATACACCTGCACCAGGTCCGGGGCTAACAGGTCCCTGAACGTCTTATATAACTCACTGGTGAGGCCAGAGGGGGAGTCATTATACACCTGCACCAGGTCCGGGGCTAACAGGTCCCTGAGCGTCTTATATAACTCACTGGTGAGGCCGCCCAGAGGAGAGGGAGTCATTATACACCTGCACCAGGTCCGGGGCTAACAGGTCCCTGAGCGTCTTATATAACTCACTGGTGAGGCCGCCCAGAGAGGGGGTCATTATACACCTGCACCAGGTCCGGGGCTAACAGGTCCCTGAACGTCTTATATAACTCACTGGTGAGGCCAGAGGAGAGGGGGTCATTATACACCTGCACCAGGTCCGGGGCTAACAGGTCCCTGAGCGTCTTATATAACTCACTGGTGAGGCCGCCCAGAGGAGAGGGAGTCATTATACACCTGCACCAGGTCCGGGGCTAACAGGTTCCTGAGCGTCTTATATAACTCACTGGTGAGGCCAGAGGAGAGGAGAGGGGGTCATTATACACCTGCACCAGGTCCGGGGCTAACAGGTCCCTGAGCGTCCTATATAACTCACTGGTGAGGCCGCCCAGAGAGGGGGTCATTATACACCTGCACCAGGTCCGGGGCTAACAGGCCCCTGAACGTCTTATATAACTCACTGGTGAGGCCGCCCAGAGAGGGAGTCATTATACACCTGCACCAGGTCCGGGGCTAACAGGTCCCTGAACGTCTTATATAACTCACTGGTGAGGCCGCCCAGAGGAGAGGGGGTCATTATACACCTGCACCAGGTCCGGGGCTAACAGGTCCCTGAGCGTCTTATATAACTCACTGGTGAGGCCGCCCAGAGGAGAGGGGGTCATTATACACCTGCACCAGGTCCGGGGCTAACAGGTCCCTGAGCGTCTTATATAACTCACTGGTGAGGCCAGAGGAGAGGAGTCATTATACACCTGCACCAGGTCTGGGGATAACAGGTCCCTGAACGTCTTATATAACTCACTGGTGAGGCCAGAGGAGAGGAGTCATTATACACCTGCACCAGGTCTGGGGCTAACAGGTCCCTGAACGTCTTATATAACTCACTGGTGAGGCCGCCCAGAGAGGGGGTCATTATACACCTGCACCAGGTCTGGGGCTAACAGGTCCCTGAACGTCTTATATAACTCACTGGTGAGGCCGCCCAGAGGAGAGGGGGTCATTATACACCTGCACCAGGTCCGGGGCTAACAGGTCCCTGAGCGTCTTATATAACTCACTGGTGAGGCCGCCCAGAGAGGGGGTCATTATACACCTGCACCAGGTCCGGGGCTAACAGGTCCCTGAGCGTCTTATATAACTCACTGGTGAGGCCGCCCAGAGAGGGGGTCATTATACACCTGCACCAGGTCTGGGGCTAACAGGTCCCTGAACGTCTTATATAACTCACTGGTGAGGCCGCCCAGAGGAGAGGGGGTCATTATACACCTGCACCAGGTATGGGGCTAACAGGTCCCTGAACGTCTTATATAACTCACTGGTGAGGCCAGAGGAGAGGGAGTCATTATACACCTGCACCAGGTCCGGGGCTAACAGGTCCCTGAGCGTCTTATATAACTCACTGGTGAGGCCGCCCAGAGAGGGAGTCATTATACACCTGCACCAGGTCCGGGGCTAACAGGTCCCTGAACGTCTTATATAACTCACTGGTGAGGCCGCCCAGAGGAGAGGGAGTCATTATACACCTGCACCAGGTCCGGGGCTAACAGGTCCCTGAGCGTCTTATATAACTCACTGGTGAGGCCAGAGGAGAGGAGTCATTATACACCTGCACCAGGTCCGGGGCTAACAGGTCCCTGAGCGTCTTATATAACTCACTGGTGAGGCCGCCCAGAGAGGGAGTCATTATACACCTGCACCAGGTCCGGGGCTAACAGGTCCCTGAACGTCTTATATAACTCACTGGTGAGGCCAGAGGAGAGGGGGTCATTATACACCTGCACCAGGTCCGGGGCTAACAGGTCCCTGTACGTCTTATATAACTCACTGGTGAGGCCGCCCAGAGAGGGAGTCATTATACACCTGCACCAGGTCCGGGACTAACAGGTCCCTGAACGTCTTATATAACTCACTGGTGAGGCCGCCCAGAGAGGGGGTCATTATACACCTGCACCAGGTCCGGGGCTAACAGGTCCCTGAACGTCTTATATAACTCACTGGTGAGGCCGCCCAGAGAGGGAGTCATTATACACCTGCACCAGGTCCGGGGCTAACAGGTCCCTGAGCGTCCTATATAACTCACTGGTGAGGCCGCCCAGAGAGGGAGTCATTATACACCTGCACCAGGTCCGGGGATAACAGGTCCCTGAACGTCTTATATAACTCACTGGTGAGGCCGCCCAGAGAGGGAGTCATTATACACCTGCACCAGGTCCGGGGCTAACAGGTCCCTGAACGTCTTATATAACTCACTGGTGAGGCCGCCCAGAGGAGAGGGGGTCATTATACACCTGCACCAGGTCCGGGGCTAACAGGTCCCTGAGCGTCTTATATAACTCACTGGTGAGGCCGCCCAGAGAGGGGGTCATTATACACCTGCACCAGGTCCGGGGCTAACAGGTCCCTGAACGTCTTATATAACTCACTGGTGAGGCCAGAGGAGAGGGGGTCATTATACACCTGCACCAGGTCCGGGGCTAACAGGTCCCTGAACGTCTTATATAACTCACTGGTGAGGCCGCCCAGGGGAGAGGAGTCATTATACACCTGCACCAGGTCCGGGGCTAACAGGTCCCTGAACGTCTTATATAACTCACTGGTGAGGCCGCCCAGGGGAGAGGAGTCATTATACACCTGCACCAGGTCCGGGGCTAACAGGTCCCTGAACGTCTTATATAACTCACTGGTGAGGCCGCCCAGAGGAGAGGGAGTCATTATACACCTGCACCAGGTCCGGGGCTAACAGGTCCCTGAACGTCTTATATAACTCACTGGTGAGGCCGCCCAGAGAGGGGGTCATTATACACCTGCACCAGGTCCGGGGCTAACAGGTCCCTGAACGTCTTATATAACTCACTGGTGAGGCCGCCCAGATAGGAGTCATTATACACCTGCACCAGGTCCGGGGCTAACAGGTCCCTGAACGTCTTATATAACTCACTGGTGAGGCCGCCCAGAGGAGTCATTATACACCTGCACCAGGTCCGGGGCTAACAGGTCCCTGAACGTCTTATATAACTCACTGGTGAGGCCGCCCAGAGGAGAGGGGGTCATTATACACCTGCACCAGGTCCGGGGCTAACAGGTCCCTGAGCGTCTTATATAACTCACTGGTGAGGCCAGAGGAGAGGGGGTCATTATACACCTGCACCAGGTCCGGGGCTAACAGGTCCCTGAACGTCTTATATAACTCACTGGTGAGGCCGCCCAGAGAGGGGGTCATTATACACCTGCACCAGGTCCGGGGCTAACAGGTCCCTGAACGTCTTATATAACTCACTGGTGAGGCCGGCCAGAGGAGAGGGGGTCATTATACACCTGCACCAGGTCTGGGGCTAACAGGTCCCTGAGCGTCTTATATAACTCACTGGTGAGGCCGCCCAGAGAGGGGGTCATTATACACCTGCACCAGGTCCGGGACTAACAGGTCCCTGAGCGTCTTATATAACTCACTGGTGAGGCCGCCCAGAGAGGGAGTCATTATACACCTGCACCAGGTCCGGGGCTAACAGGTCCCTGAACGTCTTATATAACTCACTGGTGAGGCCAGAGGAGAGGGAGTCATTATACACCTGCACCAGGTCCGGGGATAACAGGTCCCTGAACGTCTTATATAACTCACTGGTGAGGCCGCCCAGAGGAGAGGGGGTCATTATACACCTGCACCAGGTCCGGGGCTAACAGGTCCCTGAACGTCTTATATAACTCACTGGTGAGGCCGCCCAGAGAGGGAGTCATTATACACCTGCACCAGGTCCGGGGCTAACAGGTCCCTGAACGTCTTATATAACTCACTGGTGAGGCCGCCCAGAGAGGGGGTCATTATACACCTGCACCAGGTCCGGGGCTAACAGGTCCCTGAGCGTCTTATATAACTCACTGGTGAGGCCGCCCAGAGGAGAGGGGGTCATTATACACCTGCACCAGGTCTGGGACTAACAGGTCCCTGAACGTCTTATATAACTCACTGGTGAGGCCGCCCAGAGAGGGAGTCATTATACACCTGCACCAGGTCCGGGGCTAACAGGTCCCTGAACGTCTTATATAACTCACTGGTGAGGCCAGAGAGGGAGTCATTATACACCTGCACCAGGTCTGGGGCTAACAGGTCCCTGAACGTCTTATATAACTCACTGGTGAGGCCGCCCAGAGAGGGAGTCATTATACACCTGCACCAGGTCCGGGGCTAACAGGTCCCTGAACGTCTTATATAACTCACTGGTGAGGCCGCCCAGAGGAGAGGGGGTCATTATACACCTGCACCAGGTCTGGGGCTAACAGGTCCCTGAACGTCTTATATAACTCACTGGTGAGGCCGCCCAGAGAGGGAGTCATTATACACCTGCACCAGGTCCGGGGCTAACAGGTCCCTGAACGTCTTATATAACTCACTGGTGAGGCCGCCCAGAGAGGGGGTCATTATACACCTGCACCAGGTCCGGGGTGTGAACCCCCCAATTGTCATACTGCAGACCCCTCATCTTCTGCTTCACCTCGCTGACCTTCTTACTGTCCACGTTCTCTCCACCATTCATCCTGCTGTACATGCGGCTGAGCTGCAATCTGAGGGCAGAATAGCTCGTATACGGCACATTACTGCGTCTCCTGGCTGCCCCCATAATAAACTGCTTGATGTCCCCTTTCATGCACTCCCACCACTCGGCTGTATCATCAGACATACACTGGGTGGTCCTGTGGTCACTATAGAAGGTGGTAAAAGCCTCCGGATCCTGCAGCGCCGAGCTGTTCACCTTCCAGTAACCTCTACCATAAAGCACAGTATGAGCCAGGTCTAAGGTCACACTCACCTTACAATGGTCAGAGAACTCTATGGGGCTGATCCTGGACTGAGAACACATCATGTCTCTCTTCACATACACTCGGTCTATTCTGCTGCGTTCCCTGCCTTATGGTAGGTGTAAGCTTTACCGCTACACTGTGAGCTATAGGGATCCACTAGATGAGCCTGCTGCACTACAGTATTGAGAAAGGTCTCATCATATCTCAGTCTCTTATGACTACTGGACCGGTCCACATTACATGCGACACTATTAAAGTCACCGCACAATATAAACACCTTAGATGTAAAACAATATGGCTTCATCTGCCTGAACAGTTCTCTCCTTCCTAGTCTGCGGAGCATAGACATTTATAGCTCTATAATGTACAGTGTCCAGTGTGAAGTCCAGCATCAGGCAGCGACCCGGACAGATCTCTAGGACCCGCTCCACCTGTACGTCCAGGACATTGAAGAGAATCCCCACCCCATCATTCCTCTCCAGCCCAAAGGACCATGGGCCATGTCTCCAGTCTTTCCTGGCTGCAAACACATGAGCGCTGCTCTTCAGATACGTCTCCTGAAGGAAGAAGATGTCAGATCTCTCCTGAGACAGAAGCTGGTAGATCGCCTGTCGCCGGCTCTTAGTCCTCACACTGTTTACATTGATAGAGCTGAGTCTCAGTCTCATTCACTTGGCCTTCTTAGTCCTTTTTCTCCTTCCACTGCTGTGACCTGTAGTTCCCCATCTCTTGGTGGACACTGAGGGTTCAGGGTCATCATCAGGAAGGGTTGAGGGTTCAGGATCATCATCAGGAAGGGTTGAGGGTTCAGGATCATCATCAGGAAGGGTTGAGGGTTCAGGGTCATCATCAGGAAGGGTTGAGGGTTCAGGATCATCATCAGGAAGGGTTGAGGGTTCAGGGTCATCATCAGGAAGGGTTGAGGGTTCAGGGTCATCATCAGGAAGGGTTGAGGGTTCAGGATCATCATCAGGAAGGGTTGAGGGAACTTGTTCTATTGTTGTCTCCTGCTCTTCTTCTCCCAGAGCACTGTACCTTCCACAGGTGATCTCCAGCGCTGGCGGCTCAGCTGGCTTCTTGGTTGCAGTGATCTTTCTACAGGAATCCACTGTTGTGTTTTTTCTTTTTACGATCTGGAGCCCGTCATCATCTACACGGGTATTTGCAGCTGGATCTGTAGAGGTGCTGGGCTGCTGTTTGGAGGGTTTAGTGACTGGTTCTCTGAGCACTTTACTTGTCTCTTCAGTGGCTGATGAGAGTTGTTGTGCAGCATCCGCAGGTGGTATGTCAGTGGCTGATGAGAGTTGTTGTGCAGCATCTGCAGGTGGTATGTCAGTGGCTGATGAGAGTTGTTGTGCAGCATCCATAGGTGGTATGTCAGTGGCTGATGAGAGTTGTTGTGCAGCATCTGCAGGTGGTATGTCAGTGGCTGATGAGAGTTGTTGTGCAGCATCCATAGGTGGTATGTCAGTGGCTGATGAGAGTTGTTGTGCAGCATCTGCAGGTGGTATGTCAGTGGCTGATGAGAGTTGTTGTGCAGCATCCATAGCTGGTATGTCAGTGGCTGATGAGAGTTGTTGTGCAGCATCCGCAGGTGCTATGTCAGTGGCTGAAGAGAGTTGTTGTGCAGCATCCGCAGGGGGTATGTCAGTGGCTGATGAGAGTTGTTGTGCAGTATCCATAGGTGGTATGTCAGTGGCTGATGAGAGTTGTTGTGCAGCATCCGCAGGGGGTATGTCAGTGGCTGATGAGAGTTGTTGTGCAGCATCCATAGGTGGTATGTCAGTGGCTGATGAGAGTTGTTTTGCAGCATCTGCAGGTGGTATGTCAGTGGCTGATGAGAGTTGTTGTGCAGCATCCGCAGGTGGTATGTCAGTGGCTGATGAGAGTTGTTGTGCAGAATCCATAGGTGGTATGTCAGTGGCTGATGAGAGTTGTTGTGCAGCATCCGCAGGTGGTATGTCAGTGGCTGATGAGAGTTGTTGTGCAGCATCCGCAGGTGGTATGTCAGTGGCTGATGAGAGTTGTTGTGCAGCATCCATAGGTGGTATGTCAGTGGCTGATGAGAGTTGTTGTGCAGCATCCGCAGGTGGTATGTCAGTGGCTGATGAGAGTTGTTGTGCAGCATCCATAGGTGGTATGTCAGTGGCTGATGAGAGTTGTTGTGCAGCATCCGCAGGTGGTATGTCAGTGGCTGATGAGAGTTGTTGTGCAGCATCCGCAGCTGGTATGTCAGTGGCTGATGAGAGTTGTTGTGCAGCATCCGCAGGTGGTATGTCAGTGGCTGATGAGAGTTGTTGTGCAGCATCCGCAGGTGGTATGTCATTGGCTGATGAGAGTTGTTGTGCAGCATCCATAGGTGGTATGTCAGTGGCTGATGAGAGTTGTTGTGCAGCATCCGCAGGTGGTATGTCAGTGGCTGATGAGAGTTGTTGTGCAGCATCCATAGGTGGACTAGCAGACTCTGTACTGGTGGATAATACTTCAGGCTCTGCAGTGATTAGTGCAGCATCCATAGATGGTTCATCTACATTGTCTTCTGGTACATGTGGTGCAGCATCCATAGACAGAACATGAGGCACTGCAGCAGGGTCACTGGTACCTTGTTTGACATTAGTACTGGTACTGGCGACTTCTGGGGCTATGCCCACACTTTCAGTGACGTCCTCCTGCTCTTCCTCCATGGCCTCGATGAGGGTCTCATGACACTTATTGTGTTCTGCATGTGGACAATCTTTGAATGTGTGACCTGGGCCAGAGCACAGATTACAGATCACCGGGCCCGTACAATCCTCCTTTCCATGTCCAAACTGTCCACATAACGAGCACTTGATACGAGAACAGTTCATGGCCAGGTGTCGGCCCCCACATCTATGGCAAAGACGTGGCTGACCTGGGTAATAGCATATCCCACGCTCTGAGCCCAGGTAAAAGGAGTGTGGTAGGTGTTTGGTCATGCCACTCTCTCGCCGGAGCTGAATCTTTACTGTATACCCACCATTCCAAATCCCCTCCTCATCGTATATCTTAGCCGGATGGCTCTTCACATCACACTGCCGGCTCAGCCAGTGGATTAGATCCGCCAGAGCCACCACCTCGGACTGGAACAGGATGGTGACGGTCACTACCTGGGGCTTGGACAACTGTATTACCTGGAGGTGTTCCCACATCTTGTGACCTTTAGTATCATTGTAGATATTCCAGAATAAGTCCAGACTATACTGCAGCTTAAAGCTGATATCATAGATTCTGGTGGAGGGGATATGGATTAGGGCATACACCTCCGAGGCCTCAAACCGCATAAACTCTATTAATAAAACTTTTCCAATGTCCAGTCTGGAGGGGATGCCATCTTCTGCACCCGTATACCGGATCCTTACCGCATTCCTCCTCTGCGGTGTGGGGTTAGCTGACCCTGTAACACTGGAGAACAGTCTGTACTGAGGTCTGCCGGCAGAGGGATTAGTGCTGGGCCTCTCCACAGGATTACTGACACCAGGCTGTCCTGCTGATCCAACTGTGTGTGCTACTGGTGGCTGTGCACGCTGCACTCTACTCCCTGCAGGCCGCAGAGAGTCCTGTATACTGTGTGCTGCAGGCTGCAGAGTGTCCTGTATACTGTGTGCTGCAGGCTGCAGAGTGTCCTGTATACTGTGTGCTGCAGGCTGCAGAGTGTCCTGCATACTGTGTGCTGCAGAGTGTCCTGTATACTGTGTGCTGCAGGCCGCAGAGAGTCCTGTATACTGTGTGCTGCAGGCTGCAGAGTGTCCTGTATACTGTGTGCTGCAGGCTGCAAAGTGTCCTGTATACTGTGTGCTGCAGGCTGCAGAGAGCCCTGTATACTGTGTGCTGCAGGCTGCAGAGTGTCCTGTATACTGTGTGCTGCAGGCCGCAGAGAGTCTTGTATACTGTGTGCTGCAGGCCGCAGAGAGTCCTGTACACCGTGTGCTGCAGGCCGCAGAGAGTCTTGTATACTGTGTGCTGCAGGCCGCAGAGAGTCCTGTACACCGTGTGCTGCAGGCTGCAGAGTGTCCTGTATACTGTGTGCTGCAGAGTGTCCTGTATACTGTGTGCTACAGGCTGCAGAGAGTCCTGTATACTGTGTGCTGCAGGCTCCAGAGTGTCCTGTATACTGTGTGCTGCAGGCTGCAGAGAGTCCTGTATACTGTGTGCTGCAGAGTGTCCTGTATACTGTGTGCTGCAGGCTGCAGAGTGTCCTGTATACTGTGTGCTGCAGGCTGCAGAGTGTCCTGTATACTGTGTGCTGCAGGCTGTGCGGTTGGCTCTGGCATTAGCCGGCTCACACTCCCGCTGTTCTGTGGGGTATCATATACAATGTCAGTACTTTGCTGCATAGTGGAGTCATTCTCACTCATATGACCAGAATTACAGTCAGAATCCTCTGCGTTTAACCCCTTGCTGGCTGGCACAGAACTCTCTGCATCATCATCATCACTGTCAATGTTTTCTACAGATCCGCCATTTTTTGTCTCTGAGTGCAGCGATTCCTCAGTAGCTGCTCCCCCAAATCTCACAGGTTTTCCCTGCTCCACAATGTCATATACTGTGTCATAGTAATATCTTTTTTGATAATAATGTCTCTCAGTCTCCTTCTCATACCTTGGGCTCCGGCCTCTCTCTTTCTCTCAGTCGCCCAGTTTTCCACTTTGGGTGCGGTGTTTGTTCCCTCATCCAGCCTGCCCCTCATTATGGCCAGCTCACGTCTACAATCATCCAGCCTGCCCCTCATTATGGCCAGCTCACGTCTACAATCATCCAGCCTGCCCCTCATTATGGCCAGCTCACATCTACAATCATCCAGCCCTTCATTATGGCCAGCTCACGTCTACAATCATCCAGCCTGCCCTTCATTATGGCCAGCTCACGTCTACAATCATCCAGCCTGCCCTTCATTATGGCCAGCTCACGTCTACAATCATCCAGCCTGCCCTTCATTATGGCCAGCTCACATCTACAATCATCCAGCCCCTCATTATGGCCAGCTCACGTCTACAATCATCCAGCCCTTCATTATGGCCAGCTCACGTCTACAATCATCCAGCCTGCCCCTCATTATGGCCAGCTCACGTCTACAATCATCCAGCCTGCCCCTCATTATGGCCAGCTCACGTCTACAATCATCCAGCCCCTCATTATGGCCAGCTCATGTCTACAATCATCCAGCCTGCCCTTCATTATGGCCAGCTCACGTCTACAATCATCCAGCCTGCCCTTCATTATGGCCAGCTCACGTCTACAATCATCCAGCCCTTCATTATGGCCAGCTCACGTCTACAATCATCCAGCCTGCCCTTCATTATGGCCAGCTCACGTCTACAATCATCCAGCCTGCCCCTCATTATGGCCAGCTCACGTCTACAATCATCCAGCCTGCCCTTCATTATGGCCAGCTCACGTCTACAATCATCCAGCCTGCCCTTCATTATGGCCAGCTCACGTCTACAATCATCCAGCCTGCCCTTCATTATGGCCACCTCACGTCTACAATCATCCAGCCTGCCCTTCATTATGGCCAGCTCACGTCTACAATCATCCAGCCTCATTATGGCCAGCTCACGTCTACAATCATCCAGCCCTTCATTATGGCCAGCTCACGTCTACAATCATCCAGCCTGGCCCTTCATTATGGCCAGCTCACGTCTACAATCATCCAGCCTGGGCCCTTCATTATGGCCAGCTCACGTCTAACAATCATCCAGCCTGCCCTTCATTATGGCCAGCTCACGTCTACAATCATCCAGGCCTGCCCTTCATTATGGCCAGCTCACGTCTACAATCATCCAGCCTGCCATCATTATGGCCAGCTCCATGACAAATCATCACCTGCCCTTCATTATGGCCAGCTCACGTCTACAATCAATCCAGCCCTTCATTATGGCCAGCTCACGTCTACAATCATCCAGCCTGCCCTTCATTATGGCCACTCACGTCTACAATCATCCAGCCTGCCCTTCATTATGGCCAGCTCACATCTACAATCATCCAGCCAGCCCCTCATTATGGCCAGCTCACGTCTACAATCATCCAGCCTGCCCCTCATTATGGCCAGCTCACGTCTACAATCATCCAGCACTTCATTATGGCCAGCTCACGTCTACAATCATCCAGCCTGCCCTTCATTATGGCCAGCTCACGTGTACAATCATCCAGCCTGCCCTTCATTATGGCCAGCTCACGTCTACAATCATCCAGCCCTTCATTATGGCCAGCTCACGTCTACAATCATCCAGCCTGCCCTTCATTATGGCCAGCTCACGTCTACAATCATCCAGCCTGCCCCTCATTATGGCCAGCTCACGTCTACAATCATCCAGCCCTTCATTATGGCCAGCTCACGTCTACAATCATCCAGCCCTTCATTATGGCCAGCTCACGTCTACAATCATCCAGCCTGCCCTTCATTATGGCCAGCTCACGTCTACAATCATCCAGCCTGCCCTTCATTATGGCCAGCTCACGTCTACAATCATCCAGCCTGCCCTTCATTATGGCCAGCTCACGTCTCAATCATCCAGCCTGCCCTTCATTATGGCCAGGCTCACGTCTACAATCATCCAGCCCCTTCATTATGGCCAGCTTCACGTTCTACAATCATCCAGCCTGCCCTCATTATGGCCAGCCTCACGTCTACAATCATCCAGCTGCCCCTCATTATGGCCAGCTCACGTCTACAATCATCCAGCCCTTCATTATGGCCAGCTCACGTCTACAATCATCCAGCCCTCATTATGGCCAGCTCACGTGTAACAATCAGCCAGCCTGCCCTTCATTATGGCCAGCTCACGTCTACAATCATCCAGCCTGCCCCTCATTATGGCCAGCTCACTCTACAATCATCCAGCCTGCCCTTTCATTATGGCCAGCTCACGTCTACCAATCATCCAGCCTGCCCTCATTATGGGCCAGCTCACGTCTACAATCATCCAGCCTGCCCTTCATTATGGCCAGCTCACATCTACAATCATCCAGCCAGCCCCTCATTATGGCCAGCTCACGTCTACAATCATCCAGCCCTTCATTATGGCCAGCTCACGTCTACAATCATCCAGCCTGCCCTTCATTATGGCCAGCTCACGTCTACAATCATCCAGCCTGCCCTTCATTATGGCCAGCTCACGTCTACAATCATCCAGCCCTTCATTATGGCCAGCTCACGTCTACAATCATCCAGCCAGCCCCTCATTATGGCTAGCTTACGTCTACAATCATCCAGCCCCTCATTATGGCCAGCTCACGTGTACAATCATCCAGCCTGCCCTTCATTATGGCCAGCTCACGTCTACAATCATCCAGCCCTTCATTATGGCCAGCTCACGTCTACAATCATCCAGCCTGCCCTTCATTATGGCCAGCTCACGTCTACAATCATCCAGCCTGCCCTTCATTATGGCCAGCTCACGTCTACAATCATCCAGCCTGCCCATCATTATGGCCAGCTCACATCTACAATCATCCAGCCTGCCCCTCATTATGGCCAGCTCACATCTACAATCATCCAGCCTGCCCTTCATTATGGCCAGCTCACGTCTACAATCATCCAGCCTGCCCTTCATTATGGCCAGCTCACGTCTACAATCATCCAGCCTGCCCTTCATTATGGCCAGCTCACGTCTACAATCATCCAGCCCTTCATTATGGCCAGCTCACGTCTACAATCATCCAGCCCTTCATTATGGCCAGCTCACGTCTACAATCATTCAGCCTGCCCTTCATTATGGCCAGCTCACATCTACAATCATCCAGCCTGCCCTTCATTATGGCCAGCTCACGTCTACAATCATCCAGCCCTTCATTATGGCCAGCTCACGTCTACAATCATCCAGCCTGCCCTTCATTATGGCCAGCTCACGTCTACAATCATCCAGCCTGCCCTTCATTATGGCCAGCTCACGTCTACAATCATCCAGCCTGCCCTTCATTATGGCCAGCTCACGTCTACAATCATCCAGCCCCTCATTATGGCCAGCTCACGTGTACAATCATCCAGCATGCCCTTCATTATGGCCAGCTCACGTCTACAATCATCCAGCCCTTCATTATGGCCAGCTCACGTCTACAATCATCCAGCCTGCCCTTCATAATGGCCAGCTCACGTCTACAATCATCCAGCCTGCCCCTCATTATGGCCAGCTCACGTCTACAATCATCCAGCCCTTCATTATGGCCAGCTCACGTCTACAATCATCCAGCCCTTCATTATGGCCAGCTCACGTCTACAATCATCCAGCCTGCCCTTCATTATGGCCAGCTCACGTCTACAATCATCCAGACTGCCCTTCATTATGGCCAGCTCACGTCTACAATCATCCAGCCCCTCATTATGGCCAGCTCACGTCTACAATCATCCAGCCCTTCATTATGGCCAGCTCACGTCTACAATCATCCAGCCTGCCCTTCATTATGGCCAGCTCACGTCTACAATCATCCAGCCTGCCCCTCATTATGGCCAGCTCACGTCTACACGATCAATCCAGCCTTCATTCTGGCCAGCTCCACGTCTACAATCATTCCAAGCCCCTATTATGGCCAGCTCACGTCTACATAATCATTCCAGCCTGCCCTTCAATTTTATGGCCCAGCTCACGTTACAATCACTCAGCCTGCCCTCATTTATGGCACAGCTCACGTTCTACAATCATTCCAAGCCTGCCCTTCATTATTGCCAGGCCTCACGTCTACAATCATCCAGCCCCCTTCCATTATGGCCAGCTCACGTTCTACAATCATCCAGGCCGCCCTTTTCATTATGGGCCAGCTCACGGTCTACAATCATCCAGGCCTGCCCCTCCTTATGCGCCAGCCTACGTTTACAATCATCCCAGCCTGCCCTTCATTTATGGCCAGCTAACGTCTACAATCATACAGCCCTTCATATGCCAGCTCACGTGCTACAATCATTCCAGTTTGCCCCTTCATTATGGCCAGTCACGTGTACAATCATCAGCTGCCATTCATTCTGGCCAAGCCTCACCGTTTCTCCAATCATCCAGGCCTGCCCCTTCATTATGGCCAGCTCACGTCTACAATCATCCAGCCTGCCCTTCATTATGGCCAGCTCACGTCTACAATCATCCAGCCCTTCATTATGGCCAGCTCACGTCTACAATCATCCAGCCTGCCCTTCATTATGGCCAGCTCACATCTACAATCATCCAGCCTGCCCTTCATTATGGCCAGCTCACGTCTACAATCATCCAGCCCTTCATTATGGCCAGCTCACGTCTACAATCATCCAGCCTGCCCTTCATTATGGCCAGCTCACGTCTACAATCATCCAGCCTGCCCTTCATTATGGCCAGCTCACGTCTACAATCATCCAGCCCTTCATTATGGCCAGCTCACGTCTACAATCATCCAGCCCCTCATTATGGCCAGCTCACGTCTACAATCATCCAGCCTGCCCTTCATTATGGCCAGCTCACGTCTACAATCATCCAGCCTGCCCTTCATTATGGCCAGCTCACGTCTACAATCATCCAGCCTGCCCTTCATTATGGCCAGCTCACGTCTACAATCATCCAGCCAGCCCTTCATTATGGCCAGCTCACGTCTACAATCATCCAGCCTGCCCTTCATTATGGCCAGCTCACGTCTACAATCATCCAGCCTGCCCTTCATTATGGCCAGCTTACATCTACAATCATCCAGCCTGCCCTTCATTATGGCCAGCTCACGTCTACAATCATCCAGCCTGCCCTTCATTATGGCCAGCTCACGTCTACAATCATCCAGCCTGCCCCTCATTATGCCAGCTCACGTCTACAATCATCCAGCCCCTCATTATGGCCAGCTCACGTCTACAATCATCCAGCCCTTCATTATGGCCAGCTCACGTCTACAATCATCCAGCCTGCCCTTCATTATGGCCAGCTCACATCTACAATCATCCAGCCTGCCCTTCATTATGGCCAGCTCACGTCTACAATCATCCAGCCCTTCATTATGGCCAGCTCACGTCTACAATCATCCAGCCTGCCCTTCATTATGGCCAGCTCACGTCTACAATCATCCAGCCCTTCATTATGGCCAGCTCACGTCTACAAACATCCAGCCTGCCCTTCATTATGGCCAGCTCACGTCTACAATCATCCAGCCTGCCCTTCATTATGGCCAGCTCACGTCTACAATCATCCAGCCTGCCCTTCATTATGGCCAGCTCACGTCTACAATCATCCAGCCCTTCATTATGGCCAGCTCACGTCTACAATCATCCAGCCCTTCATTATGGCCAGCTCACGTCTACAATCATCCAGCCCCTCATTATGGCCAGCTCACGTCTACAATCATCCAGCCTGCCCTTCATTATGGCCAGCTCACGTGTACAATCATCCAGCCTGCCCCTCATTATGGCCAGCTCACGTCTACAATCATCCAGCCCTTCATTATGGCCAGCTCACGTCTACAATCATCCAGCCTGCCCTTCATTATGGCCAGCTCACATCTACAATCATCCAGCCTGCCCTTCATTATGGCCAGCTCACGTCTACAATCATCCAGCCCTTCATTATGGCCAGCTCACGTCTACAATCATCCAGCCTGCCCTTCATTATGGCCAGCTCACGTCTACAATCATCCAGCCTGCCCTTCATTATGGCCAGCTCACGTCTACAATCATCCAGCCAGCCCTTCATTATGGCCAGCTCACGTCTACAATCATCCAGCCTGCCCCTCATTATGCCAGCTCACGTCTACAATCATCCAGCCCCTCATTATGGCCAGCTCACGTCTACAATCATCCAGCCCTTCATTATGGCCAGCTCACGTCTACAATCATCCAGCCTGCCCTTCATTATGGCCAGCTCACGTCTACAATCATCCAGCCCCTCATTATGGCCAGCTCACGTCTACAATCATCCAGCCTGCCCTTCATTATGGCCAGCTCACGTCTACAATCATCCAGCCTGCCCTTCATTATGGCCAGCTCACGTCTACAATCATCCAGCCCTTCATTATGGCCAGCTCACGTCTACAATCATCCAGCCCCTCATTATGGCCAGCTCACGTGTACAATCATCCAGCCTGCCCTTCATTATGGCCAGCTCACGTCTACAATCATCCAGCCTGCCCTTCATTATGGCCAGCTCACGTCTACAATCATCCAGCCTGCCCTTCATTATGGCCAGCTCACATCTACAATCATCCAGCCAGCCCCTCATTATGGCCAGCTCACGTCTACAATCATCCAGCCTGCCCCTCATTATGGCCAGCTCACGTCTACAATCATCCAGCACTTCATTATGGCCAGCTCACGTCTACAATCATCCAGCCTGCCCTTCATTATGGCCAGCTCACGTGTACAATCATCCAGCCTGCCCTTCATTATGGCCAGCTCACGTCTACAATCATCCAGCCCTTCATTATGGCCAGCTCACGTCTACAATCATCCAGCCTGCCCTTCATTATGGCCAGCTCACGTCTACAATCATCCAGCCTGCCCCTCATTATGGCCAGCTCACGTCTACAATCATCCAGCCCTTCATTATGGCCAGCTCACGTCTACAATCATCCAGCCCTTCATTATGGCCAGCTCACGTCTACAATCATCCAGCCTGCCCTTCATTATGGCCAGCTCACGTCTACAATCATCCAGCCTGCCCCTCATTATGGCCAGCTCACGTCTGCAATCATCCAGCCTGCCCTTCATTATGGCCAGCTCACGTCTACAATCATCCAGCCTGCCCTTCATTATGGCCAGCTCACGTCTACAATCATCCAGCCCTTCATTATGGCCAGCTCACGTCTACAATCATCCAGCCTGCCCTTCATTATGGCCAGCTCACGTCTACAATCATCCAGCCTGCCCCTCATTATGGCCAGCTCACGTCTACAATCATCCAGCCCTTCATTATGGCCAGCTCACGTCTACAATCATCCAGCCCCTCATTATGGCCAGCTCACGTGTACAATCATCCAGCCTGCCCTTCATTATGGCCAGCTCACGTCTACAATCATCCAGCCTGCCCCTCATTATGGCCAGCTCACATCTACAATCATCCAGCCTGCCCTTCATTATGGCCAGCTCACGTCTACAATCATCCAGCCTGCCCTTCATTATGGCCAGCTCACGTCTACAATCATCCAGCCTGCCCTTCATTATGGCCAGCTCACATCTACAATCATCCAGCCAGCCCCTCATTATGGCCAGCTCACGTCTACAATCATCCAGCCCTTCATTATGGCCAGCTCACGTCTACAATCATCCAGCCTGCCCTTCATTATGGCCAGCTCACGTCTACAATCATCCAGCCTGCCCTTCATTATGGCCAGCTCACGTCTACAATCATCCAGCCCTTCATTATGGCCAGCTCACGTCTACAATCATCCAGCCAGCCCCTCATTATGGCTAGCTTACGTCTACAATCATCCAGCCCCTCATTATGGCCAGCTCACGTGTACAATCATCCAGCCTGCCCTTCATTATGGCCAGCTCACGTCTACAATCATCCAGCCCTTCATTATGGCCAGCTCACGTCTACAATCATCCAGCCTGCCCTTCATTATGGCCAGCTCACGTCTACAATCATCCAGCCTGCCCTTCATTATGGCCAGCTCACGTCTACAATCATCCAGCCTGCCCATCATTATGGCCAGCTCACATCTACAATCATCCAGCCTGCCCCTCATTATGGCCAGCTCACATCTACAATCATCCAGCCTGCCCTTCATTATGGCCAGCTCACGTCTACAATCATCCAGCCTGCCCTTCATTATGGCCAGCTCACGTCTACAATCATCCAGCCTGCCCTTCATTATGGCCAGCTCACGTCTACAATCATCCAGCCCTTCATTATGGCCAGCTCACGTCTACAATCATCCAGCCCTTCATTATGGCCAGCTCACGTCTACAATCATCCAGCCTGCCCTTCATTATGGCCAGCTCACATCTACAATCATCCAGCCTGCCCTTCATTATGGCCAGCTCACGTCTACAATCATCCAGCCCTTCATTATGGCCAGCTCACGTCTACAATCATCCAGCCTGCCCTTCATTATGGCCAGCTCACGTCTACAATCATCCAGCCTGCCCTTCATTATGGCCAGCTCACGTCTACAATCATCCAGCCTGCCCTTCATTATGGCCAGCTCACGTCTACAATCATCCAGCCCCTCATTATGGCCAGCTCACGTGTACAATCATCCAGCATGCCCTTCATTATGGCCAGCTCACGTCTACAATCATCCAGCCCTTCATTATGGCCAGCTCACGTCTACAATCATCCAGCCTGCCCTTCATAATGGCCAGCTCACGTCTACAATCATCCAGCCTGCCCCTCATTATGGCCAGCTCACGTCTACAATCATCCAGCCCTTCATTATGGCCAGCTCACGTCTACAATCATCCAGCCCTTCATTATGGCCAGCTCACGTCTACAATCATCCAGCCTGCCCTTCATTATGGCCAGCTCACGTCTACAATCATCCAGACTGCCCTTCATTATGGCCAGCTCACGTCTACAATCATCCAGCCCCTCATTATGGCCAGCTCACGTCTACAATCATCCAGCCCTTCATTATGGCCAGCTCACGTCTACAATCATCCAGCCTGCCCTTCATTATGGCCAGCTCACGTCTACAATCATCCAGCCTGCCCCTCATTATGGCCAGCTCACGTCTACAATCATCCAGCCCTTCATTATGGCCAGCTCACGTCTACAATCATCCAGCCCCTCATTATGGCCAGCTCACGTGTACAATCATCCAGCCTGCCCTTCATTATGGCCAGCTCACGTCTACAATCATCCAGCCTGCCCTTCATTATGGCCAGCTCACGTCTACAATCATCCAGCCTGCCCTTCATTATGGCCAGCTCACGTCTACAATCATCCAGCCCTTCATTATGGCCAGCTCACGTCTACAATCATCCAGCCCCTCATTATGGCCAGCTCACGTCTACAATCATCCAGCCTGCCCTTCATTATGGCCAGCTCACGTCTACAATCAACCAGCCTGCCCCTCATTATGGCCAGCTCACGTCTACAATCATCCAGCCTGCCCTTCATTATGGCCAGCTCACGTGTACAATCATCCAGCCTGCCCCTCATTATGGCCAGCTCACGTGTACAATCATCCAGCCTGCCTTCATTATGGCCAGCTCACGTCTACAATCATCCAGCCTGCCCTCATTATGGCCAGCTCACATCTACAATCATCCAGCCTGCCCTTCATTATGGCCAGCTCACGTCTACAATCATCCAGCCCTTCATTATGGCCAGCTCACGTCTACAATCATCCAGCCTGCCCTTCATTATGGCCAGCTCACGTCTACAATCATCCAGCCTGCCCTTCATTATGGCCAGCTCACGTCTACAATCATCCAGCCCTTCATTATGGCCAGCTTCACGTCTACAATCATCCAGCCCCTCATTATGGCCAGCTCTCGTATACAATCATCCAGCCTGCCCTTCATTATGGCCAGCTCACGTCTACAATCATCCAGCCTGCCCTTCATTATGGCCAGCTCACGTCTACAATCATCCAGCCTGCCCTTCATTATGGCCAGCTCACGTCTACAATCATCCAGCCAGCCCTTCATTATGGCCAGCTCACGTCTACAATCATCCAGCCTGCCCTTCATTATGGCCAGCCTCACGTCTACAATCATCCAGCCTGCCCCTTCATTATGGCCAGCTTACATCTACAATCATCCAGCCTGCCCTTCATTATGGCCAGCTCACGTCTACAATCATCCAGCCTGCCCTTCATTATGGCCAGCTCACGTCTACAATCATCCAGCCTGCCCCTCATTATGCCAGCTCACGTCTACAATCATCCAGCCCCTCATTATGGCCAGCTCACGTCTACAATCATCCAGCCCTTCATTATGGCCAGCTCACGTCTACAATCATCCAGCCTGCCCTTCATTATGGCCAGCTCACGTCTACAATCATCCAGCCTGCCCTTCATTATGGCCAGCTCACGTCTACAATCATCCAGCCCTTCATATGGCCAGCTCACTTCTACAATCATCCAGCCTGCCCTTCATTATGGCCAGCTCACGTCTACAATCATCCAGCCCTTCATTATGGCCAGCTCACGTCTACAATCATCCAGCCTGCCCTTCATTATGGCCAGCTCACGTCTACAATCATCCAGCCTGCCCTTCATTATGGCCAGCTCACGTCTACAATCATCCAGCCTGCCCTTCATTATGGCCAGCTCACGTCTACAATCATCCAGCCCTTCATTATGGCCAGCTCACGTCTACAATCATCCAGCCCTTCATTATGGCCAGCTCACGTCTACAATCATCCAGCCCCTCATTATGGCCAGCTCACGTCTACAATCATCCAGCCTGCCCTTCATTATGGCCAGCTCACGTGTACAATCATCCAGCCTGCCCCTCATTATGGCCAGCTCACGTCTACAATCATCCAGCCCTTCATTATGGCCAGCTCACGTCTACAATCATCCAGCCTGCCCTTCATTATGGCCAGCTCACATCTACAATCATCCAGCCTGCCCTTCATTATGGCCAGCTCACGTCTACAATCATCCAGCCCTTCATTATGGCCAGCTCACGTCTACAATCATCCAGCCTGCCCTCATTATGGCCAGCTCACGTCTACAATCATCCAGCCTGCCCTTCATTATGGCCAGCTTCACGTCTACAATCATCCAGCCTGCCCTTCATTATGGCCAGCTCACGTCTACAATCATCCAGCCTGCCCCTCATTATGGCCAGCTCACGTCTACAATCATCCAGCCCTTCATTATGGCCAGCTCACGTCTACAATCATCCAGCCCTTCATTATGGCCAGCTCACGTCTACAATCATCCCAGCCTGCCCTTCATTATGGCCAGCTCACGTCTACAATCATCCAGCCCCTTCATTATGGCCAGCTCACGCTACAATCATCCAGCTGCCCCTCATTATGGCCAGCTCACGTTACAATCATCCAGCGCCTTTCATTATGGCCAGCTCACGTCTACAATCATCCAGCCTGCCCTTCATTATGGCCAGCTCACGTCTACAATCATCCAGCCTGCCCTCATTATGGCCAGCTCACGTCTACAATATCCAAGCCCCTTCATTATGGCCAGCCACGTCTACAATCATCCATCCCCTCATTATGGCCAGCTCACGTGTACAATCATCCAGCATGCCCTTCATTATGGCCAGCTCACGTCTACAATCATCCAGCCCTTCATTATGGCCAGCTCACGTCTACAATCATCCAGCCTGCCCTTCATTAATGGCCAGCTCACGTCTACAATCATCCAGCCTGCCCTCATTATGGCCAGCTCACGTCTACAATCATCCAGCCCTTCATTATGGCCAGCTCACGTCTACAATCATCCAGCCCTTCATTATGGCCAGCTCACGTCTACAATCATCCAGCCTGCCCTTCATTATGGCCAGCTCACGTCTACAATCATCCAGACTGCCCTTCATTATGGCCAGCTCACGTCTACAATCATCCAGCCCCTCATTATGGCCAGCTCACGTCTACAATCATCCAGCCCTTCATTATGGCCAGCCTCACGTCTACCAATCATCCAGCCTGCCCTCATTATGGCCAGCTCACGTCTACAATCATCCAGCCTGCCCCCTCATTATGGCCAGCTCACGTCTACAATCATCCAGCCCTTCATTATGGCCAGCTCACGTCTACAATCATCCAGCCCCTCATTATGGCCAGCTCACGTGTACAATCATCCAGCCTGCCCTTCATTATGGCCAGCTCACGTCTACAATCATCCAGCCTGCCCTTCATTATGGCCAGCTCACGTCTACAATCATCCAGCCTGCCCTTCATTATGGCCAGCTCACGTCTACAATCATCCAGCCCTTCATTATGGCCAGCTCACGTCTACAATCATCCAGCCCCTCATTATGGCCAGCTCACGTCTACAATCATCCAGCCTGCCCTTCATTATGGCCAGCTCACGTCTACAATCATCCAGCCTGCCCCTCATTATGGCCAGCTCACGTCTACAATCATCCAGCCTGCCCTTCATTATGGCCAGCTCACGTGTACAATCATCCAGCCTGCCCCTCATTATGGCCAGCTCACGTGTACAATCATCCAGCCCTTCATTATGGCCAGCTCACGTCTACAATCATCCAGCCTGCCCTTCATTATGGCCAGCTCACATCTACAATCATCCAGCCTGCCCTTCATTATGGCCAGCTCACGTCTACAATCATCCAGCCCTTCATTATGGCCAGCTCACGTCTACAATCATCCAGCCTGCCCTTCATTATGGCCAGCTCACGTCTACAATCATCCAGCCTGCCCTTCATTATGGCCAGCTCACGTCTACAATCATCCAGCCCTTCATTATGGCCAGCTCACGTCTACAATCATCCAGCCCCTCATTATGGCCAGCTCACGTCTACAATCATCCAGCCTGCCCTTCATTATGGCCAGCTCACGTCTACAATCATCCAGCCTGCCCTTCATTATGGCCAGCTCACGTCTACAATCATCCAGCCTGCCCTTCATTATGGCCAGCTCACGTCTACAATCATCCAGCCAGCCCTTCATTATGGCCAGCTCACGTCTACAATCATCCAGCCTGCCCTTCATTATGGCCAGCTCACGTCTACAATCATCCAGCCTGCCCTTCATTATGGCCAGCTTACATCTACAATCATCCAGCCTGCCCTTCATTATGGCCAGCTCACGTCTACAATCATCCAGCCTGCCCTTCATTATGGCCAGCTCACGTCTACAATCATCCAGCCTGCCCCTCATTATGCCAGCTCACGTCTACAATCATCCAGCCCCTCATTATGGCCAGCTCACGTCTACAATCATCCAGCCCTTCATTATGGCCAGCTCACGTCTACAATCATCCAGCCTGCCCTTCATTATGGCCAGCTCACATCTACAATCATCCAGCCTGCCCTTCATTATGGCCAGCTCACGTCTACAATCATCCAGCCCTTCATTATGGCCAGCTCACGTCTACAATCATCCAGCCTGCCCTTCATTATGGCCAGCTCACGTCTACAATCATCCAGCCCTTCATTATGGCCAGCTCACGTCTACAAACATCCAGCCTGCCCTTCATTATGGCCAGCTCACGTCTACAATCATCCAGCCTGCCCTTCATTATGGCCAGCTCACGTCTACAATCATCCAGCCTGCCCTTCATTATGGCCAGCTCACGTCTACAATCATCCAGCCCTTCATTATGGCCAGCTCACGTCTACAATCATCCAGCCCTTCATTATGGCCAGCTCACGTCTACAATCATCCAGCCCCTCATTATGGCCAGCTCACGTCTACAATCATCCAGCCTGCCCTTCATTATGGCCAGCTCACGTGTACAATCATCCAGCCTGCCCCTCATTATGGCCAGCTCACGTCTACAATCATCCAGCCCTTCATTATGGCCAGCTCACGTCTACAATCATCCAGCCTGCCCTTCATTATGGCCAGCTCACGTCTACAATCATCCAGCCTGCCCTTCATTATGGCCAGCTCACGTCTACAATCATCCAGCCAGCCCTTCATTATGGCCAGCTCACGTCTACAATCATCCAGCCTGCCCCTCATTATGCCAGCTCACGTCTACAATCATCCAGCCCCTCATTATGGCCAGCTCACGTCTACAATCATCCAGCCCTTCATTATGGCCAGCTCACGTCTACAATCATCCAGCCTGCCCTTCATTATGGCCAGCTCACGTCTACAATCATCCAGCCTGCCCTTCATTATGGCCAGCTCACGTCTACAATCATCCATCCAGCCCTTCATTATGGCCAGCTCACGTGTACAATCATCCAGCCCCTCATTATGGCCAGCTCACGTCTACAATCATCCAGCCTGCCCTTCATTATGGCCAGCTCACGTCTACAATCATCCAGCCTGCCCCTCATTATGGCCAGCTCACGTCTACAATCATCCAGCCTGCCCTTCATTATGGCCAGCTCACATCTACAATCATCCAGCCTGCCCTTCATTATGGCCAGCTCACGTCTACAATCATCCAGCCTTTCACATTTCATCAGCTTTACTTTAGGATCAGTCTCTTTCTTAATTTCATCTTTCAATTTGCCAATCTGCATTTCCAGCATAAATATATTTTTCCTTGTCGCTTTTCTGTTAAATCCAACAACATTGCAAAATTCTGAAGACTCACCAGCCACATATAAGAGTCACATACAGGAGTCACATATAGGAGCCACATATAAGAATCACATACAGGAGTCACATATAGGAGCCACATATAAGAGTCACATACAGGAGTCACATACAGGAGTCACATATAGGAGTCACATATAGGAGCCACATATAAGAGTCACATATAGGAGTCACATACAGGAGTCACATACAGCAGTCACATACAGGAGTCACATATAGGAGTCACATATAGGAGTCACATATAGGAGTCACATACAGGAGTCACATACAGGAGTCACATACAGGAGTCACATACAGGAGTCACATATAGGAGTCACATACAGGAGTCACATACAGGAGTCACATATAAGAGCCACATACAGGAGTCACATATAGGAGTCACATATAGGAGTCACATATAGGAGTCACATACAGAAGTCACATATAAGAGCCACATACAGGAGTCACATATAGGAGTCACATACAGGAGTCACATATAAGAGCCACATACAGGAATCACATATAAGAGTCACATACAGGAATCACATATAGGAGTCACATATAGGAGTCACATATAGGAGTCACATACAGGAGTCACATACAGGAGTCACATATAGGAGTCACATATAGGAGTCACATACAGGAGCCACATATAAGAGTCACATACAGAAGTCACATATAGGTGTCACATATAGGAGTCACATATAGGAGTCACATACAGGAGTCACATACAGGAGTCACATACAGGAGTCACATATAGGAGTCACATACAGGAGTCACATACAGGAGTCACATACAGGAGTCACATACAGGAGTCACATATAAGAGCCACATACAGGAGTCACATATAGGAGTCACATATAGGTGTCACATATAGGAGTCACATATAAGCAGTGGCGTAGCCACCGTGGTCGCGGGGGTCGCCGCCGCGACCGGGCCCGCCACAAGGGGGGCCCGCGGGGCCCCCCGATCAATCACTCTTGTGACCGCAAGCATTGTTTTGCTTGCGGTCACAAGAGTTTGGCTCCGTCTTTCCCCGGCTGCTGCGCGGCTGCCGGGGGTGTCGCGTCTTACCCCCGGCAGCGCGCGCATCCCAGAACTCCCTGCGCGCCTTGGGCCCTGACTTCCGGTTTCCGGCGCGCAGGGAGTTCTGGGATGCGAGCGCTGCCGGGGATAAGACGCGACACCCACGGCAGCCGCGCAGCAGCCGGGGACAGACCAGGAGGAGTGAGAATCAACGTGGGAGCGCGATGTCAGGTGAGTTAAGTTTTGGTTTTTTTTTATCAGCCTGTACGGGTGGGGGGAAAGGAGGGGGCCATCTATGAGGGTGGGGGGAAAGGAGGGGGGCATCTATGAGGGTGGGGGGAAAGGAGGGGGCCATCTATGAGGGTGGGGGGAAAGAGGGGGCCATCTATGAGGGTGGGGGGGGAGGAGGGGGCCATCTATGAGGGTGGGGGGGGAGGAGGGGGCCATCTATGAGGGTGGGGGGGGGAGGAGGGGGCCATCTATGAGGGTGGGGGGGGAGGAGGGGGCCATCTATGAGGGTGGGGGGAAAGAGGGGGCCATCTATGAGGGTGGGGGGGACGGAGGGGGGCATCTATGAGGGTGGGGGGAAGAGGGGGCCATTTATGAGGGTGGGGGGAAAGAGGGGGGCCATCTATGAGGGTGGGGGGAAAGAGGGGGGCCATCTATGAGGGTGGGGGGAAGGAGGGGGCCATCTATGAGGGTGGGGGGAAGGAGGGGGCCATCTATGAGGGTGGGGGGAAAGAGGAGCAATCTATGAGGGTGGGGGGAAGGAGGGGGCCATCTATGAGGGTGGGGGGAAAGAGGGGCCATCTATGAGGGTGGGGGGAAAGAGAGGGGCCATCTATGAGGGTGGGGGGAAAGAGGGGGGCCATCTATGAGGGTGGGGGGGGGAAGGGGACCATCTATAAGGGAGGGGGGAAAGAGGGGGCCCATCTATGAGGGTGGGGGGGGAAGGGGACCATCTATAAGGGAGGGAGGAAGGGGACCATCTATAAAGGGGGGGAAAGGGGACCATCTATAAGGGAGGGGGGGAAGGGGACCATCTATAAGGGAGGGGGGAAGGGGACCATCTATAAGGGAGGGGGGGAAGGGGACCATCTATAAGGGAGGGGGGGGAGGGGACCATCTATAAGGGAGGGGGGGGGGAAGGGGACCATCTATAAGGGAGGGGGGGGGGGGGAAGGGGACCATCTATAAGGGAGGGTGGGGGGAGAGGGGGCCATCTATAAGGGAGGGTGGGGGGAGAGGGGACCATCCATAAGGGAGGGTGAGGAGAGAGGGGGCCATCTATAAGGGAGGGGGTATAGGGGGCCATCTATAAGGGAGGGGGTAGAGGGGGCCATCTATAAGGGAGGGGGCCATCTATTTGGGGGGGCAACATAGGGGGAGAGGGAATACACAGAGGGGGGCATATATTATTAGGAGGTCACAGAGTCAGGGCTACCCACTAAATGAGGGTGTAAAGGGGACAGTACAGATGTGCAGTGTGTAGAGAGATGAGGATGGTGCCAGTATAAGGAGCCTAATATGTCTGTCTGGCAGATTCTGTGGATTCGTGGCTCGGAGAAGTTCTCATAACGGCCCAGGACAGATGGAGAAGATAATGAAAAGGAAAGAACTCCGATCAGAGAAGACGTCCCATGTGAGTCACCTGATATAACTGCACAGTAATGTATATGGTGTATAGAGCCTGTGTAGAGCTGGGGCCACCTCTATATGACTGGATGAGGTGATTTAGTATACTGGATTTGGTCAGTAACAATATGGTGGTGATGGTAGTGGTTGTGGTGTGGCGGTAATGTTTCCTCCCTATATACTGGTATTACTGGTAATATTGGTCTCAGTATACAGGATTTGGTCGGTAACAGTATGGCGGTAATAGGTAATATCTGTCTTGGTGTGTGTGTGTGTATATATATATATATATATATATATATATATATATATATATATATATATATATACATACAGTGGTACCTTGGTTTAAGAGTAACTTCGTTTAAGAGCGTTTTGGTTTAAGAGCTCACAGTTTTTCAAAATTGTGACTTGGTTTAAGAACATTGCTTTGGTTTAAGAACTTCCTGTATTGGGTGGGAGCGCGAGTGGAGAAGGGGCATGGCCTGCATAGCGGGGTCTACAGCACTGTACTCTAAACACCTTCCAAATCATAGCAGATCCCCTTCAGGCTGGGGCTTACATCAGGGGACAGGACTGTGGGGGGGGGGGTAATCTCTCCATAGCTGTAACCCCTCTCTCCCCGGACAGAGAGCGCTGCATGTATGTGCCCACATCTGTACTGCTCATTCCTTCATGCTCCCTGCAGTCTCTGTCAGCCCTTGTGTTTCCCATCCTCTCCATTACTGTACAGTACAGAATAATAAATATATTTGGGGTGCGGAACCAATTGTCTGCATTTACATGATTTCTTATAGGAAAATTTGCTTTGGTTTAAGAGTGGATTTGGATTACAAGCACGGTCCTGGAACGAATTATGCTCGTAATCCAAGGCACCACTGTGTGTGTATATATATATATATATATATATATATATATACACACACACAACAATAGCATCACTTGGTCGTGAAAGGAGGGGGGGGGGGGGGCCCAAGTTGGCCTCTCGCACCAGGGCCCAGGAGACATTAGCTACGCCCCTGCATATAAGAGTCACATACAGGAATCACATACAGGAATCACATATAGGAGTCACATACAGGAGTCACATAGAGGAGTCACATACAGGAGTCACATACAGGAATCACATACAGGAGTCACATACAGGAGTCACATATAGGAGTCACATACAGGAGTCACATACAGGAATCACATACAGGAGTCACATACAGGAGTCACATACAGGAGTCACATACAGGAGTCACATACAGGAGTCACATACAGGAGTCACATACAGGAGTCACATATATGAGTCACATATAGGAGTCACATACAGGAATCACATACAGGAATCACATATAGGAGTCACATATAGGAGTCACATATAGGAATCACATATAGGAGTCACATACAGGAGTCACATACAGGAATCACATATAGGAGTCACATACAGGAATCACATATAGGAATCACATATAGGAGTCACATACAGGAGTCACATACAGGAGTCACATATAGGAGTCACATATAGGAATCACATAAAGGAATCACATATAGGAGTCACATATAGGAATCACATATAGGAGTCACATACAGGAGTCACATACAGGAATCACATATAGGAGTCACATACAGGAATCACATATAGGAATCACATATAGGAGTCACATACAGGAGTCACATACAGGAGTCACATATAGGAGTCACATATAGGAATCACATATAGGAATCACATATAGGAGTCACATACAGGAGTCACATATAGGAGTCACATATAGGAATCACATAAAGGAATCACATATAGGAGTCACATGCAGGAGTCACATGCAGGAATCACATATAGGAGTCACATACAGGAGTCATATATAGGAATCACATATAGGAGTCACATACAGGAGTCACATAAAGGAATCACATATAGGAATCACATATAGGAGTCACATATAGGAGTCACATATAGGAGTCACATATTAGAGTCACATACAGGAATCACATACAGGAGTCACATACAGGAATCACATATAGGAGTCACATATAGGGGTCACATATAGGGGTCACATATAGGGGTCACATATAGGAGTCACATATAGGAGTCACATATAGGAGTCACATACAGGAGTCACATATAGGAGTCACATATAGGAGTCACATATAGGAGTCACATATAGGGGTCACATATAGGGGTCACATATAGGGGTCACATATAGGGGTCACATATAGGGGTCACATATAGGGGTCACATATAGGGTCACATATAGGAGTCACATATAGGAGTCACATACAGGAATCACATACAGGAATCACATATAGGAGTCACATACAGGAATCACATACAGGAATCACATATAGGAGTCACATACAGGAGTCACATATAGGAGTCACATACAGGAGTCACATACAGGAGTCACATACAGAAGTCATATATAGGAATCATATATAGGAATCACATATAGGAGCATCTTATATAATAACTGGTAGGAGGTGTCCGGCTGTTTGGGTCTGCATACACCTCTTAGCCTTGTTTTTATAACAACACAATATATTTGTATTATATTTGTATTTTATTTTATATTTCTCTATTCCATGTTAATTCACTACTTTTAGTGACACTTATGTCATATAGGATTCTCATCACATGACACGTCACATGACACTTATGCCTAATAGATTAGTAATCACAAGATATGACTCCGGGTTTTGGTCTGATCATGTGATGTGGTCTGATCATGTGACCGCTCTTGGTCTGATCATGTGATGTGATCTGATCATGTGGTCTGATCATGTGAGCGCTCTTGGCCCGATCATGTGATGTGGTCTGATCATGTGAGCGCTCTGGGTCCCATCATGTGATGTGGTCTGATCATGTGAGCGCTCTGGGTCACATCATGTGATGTGGTGTCTGATCATGTGAGCGCTCTGGATCCCATCATGTGATGTGGTCTGATTATGTGGTTTGATCATGTGAGCGCTTTTGGTCCGATCATGTGATTTGGTCTGATCATGTGAGCGCTCTGGGTCACATCATGTGATGTGGTGTCTGATCATGTGAGCCCTCTTGGTCCGATCATGTGATGTGGTCTGATCATGTGAGCGCTCTTGGCCCGATCATGTGATGTGGTCTGATCATGTGAGCGCTCTTGGCCCGATCATGTGATGTGGTCTGATCATGTGATGGTTCTCTCTCCATGAGTACTTGCGGCCTCTGAGGGAATCCATGAGAAATGGCCCCTTTCCCGCTCCTTATGCTTCAGGATGCGGTTAGTGGACTAATAGAGAAGGTTTTTGATATGTAGAACTGTGACTGAGTTGTCATTAGGAATTGATATATATAAATATATATATATATATATATATATACACTGGGTTGCCCATCATGAATTGATTGACTTACCCTCACATGAATTTGAATGTATATGAACTATATGGGAGATGTACATATGGATTTTATGGACTTTGTATGAAGGTTTTCTATGCGTATTTTTTATGTGAAATCTGTAGATGTCACCTTGACTATGTACATTGTGCCCTGATGTGTATAGGGGTAACTCCCCGGGGGGAGGAGGCAATGGACCGCCCCTCCTTTAGCCCAATCATTGGGATTCCTTGCTGTATATAAGTATGGTCTGTGCCATGGGCATACTATGTTTGTCCTGAATCTGATGAAGGGGCGCCATAGCCCTGAAACCAGTTATTGTTGGACTGAATAAATCGTGTTTTATGTGAACATCGGTTTCTACTTCGTTGTTCGGTTGTGAGCGCAATCTCCAGGTCATTTTTTTGTAATTGTTTTGTCACCATTTGGTTTTACCTGGTTGTTTGGATGGGCCCGGCTGTTGGGATGAGCCCAGCTGTTAGGAGGCGTCCGGCTGTTGGGAGACGTCCGGCTGTTGGGAGCCGTGCGGCTGTTAGGATGGCCCCGGCTTTTAGGAGACGTGCGGCTGTTGGGAGGCGTCCGGCTGTTAGGATGGCCCCGGCTTTTAGGAGACGTGCGGCTGTTGGGAGGCGTGCGGCTGTTGGGAGGCGTGCGGCTGTTGGGAGGCGTCCGGCTGTTGGGATGGGCCCTGCTGTTGGGATGGGGTCTGCTGTTGGGATGGGCCCGGCTGTTGGGAGGCGTCCGGCTGTTGGGAGGCGTCCGGCTGTTGGGAGGCGTCCGGCTGTTGGGAGGCGTCCGGCTGTTGGGAGGGGTCCTGCTGTTGGGATGGGCTCTGCTGTTGGGATGGGCCCGGCTGTTGGGAGGCGTCCGGCTGTTGGGAGGCGTCCGGCTGTTGGGAGGCGTCCGGCTGTTGGGATGGGCTCTGCTGTTGGGATGGGCTCTGCTGTTGGGATGGGCCCGGCTGTTGGGATGGGCCCGGCTGTTGGGAGGCGTCCGGCTGTTGGGAGGCGTCCGGCTGTTGGGATGGGTCCTGCTGTTGGGATGGGCTCTGCTGTTGGGATGGGCCCGGCTGTTGGGAGGCGTCCGGCTGTTGGGAGGCGTCCGGCTGTTAGCTGTGATTGTTCACCATTTAAAGGGATCCCAATGAATCCCGACTTCCCCTGGATTTATAATGGTAACATCACCTGGAAGACTCCTCTTATAGGGACATCAGTGAGTTATACGAGAACACCCAGCAACGCCTCTTTGGTGCCCCAGTAAAACCCTTTGAGTCCTTATTACATGGATCCGGTAACAGATCAATGGACGTCTATAATGGTTGAAGTGTCCATTTCTGACGTTTGTCGGGATCCATTTCTAAAGGAAACATGAGAGAGATTGTCTCAGTAAATCGTCCTTTCACCTAATGGATATAGAGACATTTACAATTGACTTTAAAGAAGTTGGCTGGGGATAAAAAATGTATATATGGCTGGGGATAAAAAATGTATATATGGCTGGGGATAAAAAATGTATATATGGCTGGGGATAAAAAATGTATATATGGCTGGGGATAAAAAATGTATATATGGCTGGGGATAAAAAATGTATATATGGCTGGGGATAAAAAATGTATATATGGCTGGGGATAAAAAATGTATATATGGCTGGGGATGGTGTAAAAATGATAGTGATCTCCCCCTATCCCCTGCAGGTGCTGTTCTGACTGTTCTCAGACCCCACTTCTCCCTGGTTACACAGATGCATCATCCCCCCACTCTCTCACATCACTGCCCGCACCTGTGAGTGTCCCACCCAGTGGGGGGAATGTGTCACTGCAACCAGGAAGAAGCAGAGAGGGAAGAGCAGGGACTGGAGCTGTGGGGGATCAGGGTAGGTGAGTATAACTTCTTTATTTTATTAAACTGCCAGCCATATATACATATACAGCGATGCCTTGGATCACGAGTATAATCCGATCCGGGACGGCGCTTGTAATCCAAATCACTCTTACACCAAAGCAAATTTTCCCATAAGAAATCACTGATCTGCAGACAATTGGTTCCACCCCCCAAATATACTGATTATTATTCTGAATAACATGTAGAAGAGATGAAACAATGAGAAGCAGCTGAATCCGTGATATATAAGTTACTGTACAGTATAGCAGCATGTGGTATATAATGTATAGTAACTGTATAACCCTGATAACACAGCAGCTGGATATGTGATATATAAGTTACTGTACAGTATAGCAATCAGCATGTGGTGTATAATGTATAGTAACTGTATAACCCTGATAACCCAGCAGCTGGATATGTGATATATAAGTTACTGTACAGTATAGCAGCATGTGGTATATAATGTATAGTAACTGTATAACCCTGATAACACAGCAGCTGGATATGTGATACAGTATATAAGTTACTGTACAGTATAGCAGCATGTGGTATATAATGTATAGTAACTGTATAACCCTGATAACACAGCAGCAGCTGGATATGTGATATATAAGTTACTGTACAGTATAGCAATCAGCATGTGGTATATAATGTATAGTAACTGTATAACCCTGATAACACAGCAGTAGCTGGATATGTGATATATAAGTTACTGTACAGTATAGCAGCATGTGGTATATAATGTATAGTAACTGTATAACCCTGATAACACAGCAGCTGGATATGTGATATATAAGTTACTGTACAGTATAGCAGCATGTGGTGTATAATGTATAGTAACTGTATAACCCTGATAACACAGCAGCTGGATATGTGATATATAAGTTACTGTACAGTATAGCAGCATGTGGTGTATAATGTATAGTAACTGTATAACCCTGATAACACTGCAGCAGCTGGATATGTGATATATAAGTTACTGTACAGTATAGCAATCAGCATGTGGTGTATAATGTATAGTAACTGTATAACCCTGATAACACGGCAGCTGGATATGTGATATATAAGTTACTGTACAGTATAGCAGCATGTGGTGTATAATGTATAGTAACTGTATAACCCTGATAACACAGCAGCTGGATATGTTATATATAAGTTACTGTACAGTATAGCAGCATGTGGTGTATAATGTATAGTAACTGTATAACCCTGATAACACAGCAGCAGCTGGATATGGGATATATAAGTTACTGTACAGTATAGCAGCATGTGGTATATAATGTATAGTAACTGTATAACCCTGATAACACAGCAGCAGCTGGATATGTGATATATAAGTTACTGTACAGTATAGCAGCATGTGGTATATAATGTATAGTAACTGTATAACCCTGATAACACAGCAGCTGGATATGTGATATATAAGTTACTGTACAGTATAGCAGCATGTGGTATATAATGTATAGTAACTGTATAACCCTGATAACACAGCAGCTGGATATGTGATATATAAGTTACTGTACAGTACAGCAGCATGTGGTATATAATGTATAGTAACTGTATAACCCTGATAACACTGCAGCAGCTGGATATGTGATATATATTACTGTACAGTATAGCAGCAGGTGGTGTATAATGTATAGTAACTGTATAACCCTGATAACACAGCAGCAGGATATGTGATATATAAGTTACTGTACAGTATAGGAGCATGTGGTGTATAATGTATAGTAACTGTATAACCCTGATAACATAGCAGCTGGATATGTGATATATAAGTTACTATACAGTATAGCAGCATGTGGTATATAGTGTATAGTAACTGTATAACCCTGATAACACAGCAGCTGGATATGTGATATATAAGTTACTGTACAGTATAGCAGCATGTGGTGTATAATGTATAGTAACTGTATAACCCTGATAACACAACAGCAGCTGGATATGTAATATATAAATTACTGTACAGTATAGCAATCAGCATGTGGTATATAATGTATAGTAACTGTATAACCCTGATAACACAGCAGCTGGATATGTCATATATAAGTTACTGTACAGTATAGCAATCAGCATGTGGTATATAATGTATAGTAACTGTATAATCCTGATAACACAACAGCTGGATATGTGATATATACGTTACTGTACAGTATAGCAGCATGTGGTATATAATGTATAGTAACTGTATAACCCTGATAACACAGCAGCTGGATATGTGATATATAGGTTACTGTACAGTATAGCAGCATGTGGTGTATAATGTATAGTAACTGTATAACCCTGATAACACTTCAGCAGCTGGATATGTGATATATAAGTTACTGTACAGTATAGCAATCAGCATGTGGTGTATAATGTATAGTAACTGTATAACCCTGATAACACAGCAGCAGCTGGATATGTGATATATAAGTTACTGTACAGTATAGCAGCATGTGGTATATAATGTATAGTAACTGTATAACCCTGATAACACAGCAGCTGGATATGTGATATATAAGTTACTGTACAGTATAGCAGCATGTGGTATATAATGTATAGTAACTGTATAACCCTGATAACACAGCAGCTGGATATGTGATATATAAGTTACTGTACAGTACAGCAGCATGTGGTATATAATGTATAGTAACTGTATAACCCTGATAACACTGCAGCAGCTGGATATGTGATATATATATTACTGTACAGTATAGCAGCAGGTGGTGTATAATGTATAGTAACTGTATAACCCTGATAACACAGCAGCAGGATATGTGATATATAAGTTACTGTACAGTATAGGAGCATGTGGTGTATAATGTATAGTAACTGTATAACCCTGATAACATAGCAGCTGGATATGTGATATATAAGTTACTATACAGTATAGCAGCATGTGCTATATAGTGTATAGTAACTGTATAACCCTGATAACACAGCAGCTGGATATGTGATATATAAGTTACTGTACAGTATAGCAGCATGTGGTATATAATGTATAGTAACTGTATAACCCTGATAACACTGCAGCTGGATATGTGATGTATAAGTTACTGTACAGTATAGCTGCATGTGGTATATAGTGTATAGTAACTGTATAACCCTGATAACACAGCAGCTGGATATGTGATATATAAGTTACTGTACAGTATAGCAGCATGTGGTATATAGTGTATAGTAACTGTATAACCCTGATAACACAACAGCAGCTGGATATGTAATATATAAATTACTGTACAGTATAGCAATCAGCATGTGGTATATAATGTATAGTAACTGTATAACCCTGATAACACAGCAGCTGGATATGTCATATATAAGTTACTGTACAGTATAGCAATCAGCATGTGGTATATAATGTATAGTAACTGTATAATCCTGATAACACAGCAGCTGGATATGTGATATATACGTTACTGTACAGTATAGCAGCATGTGGTATATAATGTATAGTAACTGTATAACCCTGATAACACAGCAGCTGGATATGTGATATATAGGTTACTGTACAGTATAGCAGCATGTGGTGTATAATGTATAGTAACTGTATAACCCTGATAACACTGCAGCAGCTGGATATGTGATATATAAGTTACTGTACAGTATAGCAATCAGCATGTGGTGTATAATGTATAGTAACTGTATAACCCTGATAACACAGCAGCAGCTGGATATGTGATATATAAGTTACTGTACAGTATAGCAATCAGCATGTGGTGTATAATGTATAGTAACTGTATAACCCTGATAACACAGCAGCTGGATATGTTATATATAAGTTACTGTACAATATAGCAGCATGTGGTATATAATGTATAGTAACTGTATAATCCTGATAACACAGCAGCTGGATATGTGATATATACGTTACTGTACAGTATAGCAGCATGTGGTATATAATGTATAGTAACTGTATAACCCTGATAACACAGCAGCTGGATATGTGATATATAAGTTACTGTACAGTATAGCAGCATGTGGTGTATAATGTATAGTAACTGTATAACCCTGATAACACTGCAGCAGCTGGATATGTGATATATAAGTTACTGTACAGTATAGCAATCAGCATGTGGTGTATAATGTATAGTAACTGTATAACCCTGATAACACGGCAGCTGGATATGTGATATATAAGTTACTGTACAGTATAGCAGCATGTGGTGTATAATGTATAGTAACTGTATAACCCTGATAACACAGCAGCAGCTGGATATGGGATATATAAGTTACTGTACAGTATAGCAGCATGTGGTATATAATGTATAGTAACTGTATAACCCTGATAACACAGCAGCAGCTGGATATGTGATATATAAGTTACTGTACAGTATAGCAGCATGTGGTATATAATGTATAGTAACTGTATAACCCTGATAACACAGCAGCTGGATATGTGATATATAAGTTACTGTACAGTATAGCAGCATGTGGTATATAATGTATAGTAACTGTATAACCCTGATAACACAGCAGCTGGATATGTGATATATAAGTTACTGTACAGTACAGCAGCATGTGGTATATAATGTATAGTAACTGTATAACCCTGATAACACTGCAGCAGCTGGATATGTGATATATATTACTGTACAGTATAGCAGCAGGTGGTGTATAATGTATAGTAACTGTATAACCCTGATAACACAGCAGCAGGATATGTGATATATAAGTTACTGTACAGTATAGGAGCATGTGGTGTATAATGTATAGTAACTGTATAACCCTGATAACATAGCAGCTGGATATGTGATATATAAGTTACTATACAGTATAGCAGCATGTGGTATATAGTGTATAGTAACTGTATAACCCTGATAACACAGCAGCTGGATATGTGATATATAAGTTACTGTACAGTATAGCAGCATGTGGTGTATAATGTATAGTAACTGTATAACCCTGATAACACAACAGCAGCTGGATATGTAATATATAAATTACTGTACAGTATAGCAATCAGCATGTGGTATATAATGTATAGTAACTGTATAACCCTGATAACACAGCAGCTGGATATGTCATATATAAGTTACTGTACAGTATAGCAATCAGCATGTGGTATATAATGTATAGTAACTGTATAATCCTGATAACACAACAGCTGGATATGTGATATATACGTTACTGTACAGTATAGCAGCATGTGGTATATAATGTATAGTAACTGTATAACCCTGATAACACAGCAGCTGGATATGTGATATATAGGTTACTGTACAGTATAGCAGCATGTGGTGTATAATGTATAGTAACTGTATAACCCTGATAACACTGCAGCAGCTGGATATGTGATATATAAGTTACTGTACAGTATAGCAATCAGCATGTGGTGTATAATGTATAGTAACTGTATAACCCTGATAACACAGCAGCAGCTGGATATGTGATATATAAGTTACTGTACAGTATAGCAGCATGTGGTATATAATGTATAGTAACTGTATAACCCTGATAACACAGCAGCTGGATATGTGATATATAAGTTACTGTACAGTATAGCAGCATGTGGTATATAATGTATAGTAACTGTATAACCCTGATAACACAGCAGCTGGATATGTGATATATAAGTTACTGTACAGTACAGCAGCATGTGGTATATAATGTATAGTAACTGTATAACCCTGATAACACTGCAGCAGCTGGATATGTGATATATATATTACTGTACAGTATAGCAGCAGGTGGTGTATAATGTATAGTAACTGTATAACCCTGATAACACAGCAGCAGGATATGTGATATATAAGTTACTGTACAGTATAGGAGCATGTGGTGTATAATGTATAGTAACTGTATAACCCTGATAACATAGCAGCTGGATATGTGATATATAAGTTACTATACAGTATAGCAGCATGTGCTATATAGTGTATAGTAACTGTATAACCCTGATAACACAGCAGCTGGATATGTGATATATAAGTTACTGTACAGTATAGCAGCATGTGGTATATAATGTATAGTAACTGTATAACCCTGATAACACAGCAGCAGCTGGATATGTGATGTATAAGTTACTGTACAGTATAGCTGCATGTGGTATATAGTGTATAGTAACTGTATAACCCTGATAACACAGCAGCTGGATATGTGATATATAAGTTACTGTACAGTATAGCAGCATGTGGTATATAGTGTATAGTAACTGTATAACCCTGATAACACAACAGCAGCTGGATATGTAATATATAAATTACTGTACAGTATAGCAATCAGCATGTGGTATATAATGTATAGTAACTGTATAACCCTGATAACACAGCAGCTGGATATGTCATATATAAGTTACTGTACAGTATAGCAATCAGCATGTGGTATATAATGTATAGTAACTGTATAATCCTGATAACACAGCAGCTGGATATGTGATATATACGTTACTGTACAGTATAGCAGCATGTGGTATATAATGTATAGTAACTGTATAACCCTGATAACACAGCAGCTGGATATGTGATATATAGGTTACTGTACAGTATAGCAGCATGTGGTGTATAATGTATAGTAACTGTATAACCCTGATAACACTGCAGCAGCTGGATATGTGATATATAAGTTACTGTACAGTATAGCAATCAGCATGTGGTGTATAATGTATAGTAACTGTATAACCCTGATAACACAGCAGCAGCTGGATATGTGATATATAAGTTACTGTACAGTATAGCAATCAGCATGTGGTGTATAATGTATAGTAACTGTATAACCCTGATAACACAGCAGCTGGATATGTTATATATAAGTTACTGTACAATATAGCAGCATGTGGTATATAATGTATAGTAACTGTATAACCCTGATAACACAGCAGCAGCTGGATATGTGATATATAAGTTACTGTACAGTATAGCAGCATGAGGTATATAATGTATAGTAACTGTATAACCCTGATAACACAGTAGCAGCTGGATATGGGATATATAAGTTACTGTACAGTATAGCAATCAGCATGTGGTATATAATGTATAGTAACTGTATAACCCTGATAACACAGCAGCTGGATATGTGATATATAAGTTACTGTACAGTATAGCAGCATGTGGTGTATAATGTATAGTAACTGTATAACCCTGATAACACAGCTGGATATGTGATATATAGGTTACTGTACAGTATAGCAGCATGTGGTGTATAATGTATAGTAACTGTATAACCCTGATAACACAGCAGCTGGATATGTGATATATAAGTTACTGTACAGTATAGCAGCATGTGGTGTATAATGTATAGTAACTGTATAACCCTGATAACACTGCAGCAGCTGGATATGTGATATATAAGTTACTGTACAGTATAGCAGCATGTGGTATATAATGTATAGTAACTGTATAACCCTGACAACACAGCAGCTGGATATGTGATATATAAGTTACTGTACAGTATAGCAGCATGTGGTATATAATGTATAGTAACTGTATAACCCTGATAACACAGCAGCAGCTGGATATGTGATATATAAGTTACTGTACGGTATAGCAGCATGTGGTATATAATGTATAGTAACTGTATAACCCTGATAACACAGCAGCTGGATATGTGATATATAGGTTACTGTACAGTATAGCAGCATGTGGTGTATAATGTATAGTAACTGTATAACCCTGATAACACAGCAGCAGCTGGATATGTGATATATAAGTTACTGTACAGTATAGCAGCATGAGGTATATAATGTATAGTAACTGTATAACCCTGATAACACAGTAGCAGCTGGATATGGGATATATAAGTTACTGTACAGTATAGCAATCAGCATGTGGTATATAATGTATAGTAACTGTATAACCCTGATAACACAGCAGCTGGATATGTGATATATAAGTTACTGTACAGTATAGCAGCATGTGGTGTATAATGTATAGTAACTGTATAACCCTGATAACAGCAGCTGGATATGTGATATATAGGTTACTGTACAGTATAGCAGCATGTGGTGTATAATGTATAGTAACTGTATAACCCTGATAACACAGCAGCTGGATATGTTATATATAAGTTACTGTACAGTATAGCAGCATGTGGTGTATAATGTATAGTAACTGTATAACCCTGATAACACTGCAGCAGCTGGATATGTGATATATAAGTTACTGTACAGTATAGCAGCATGTGGTATATAATGTATAGTAACTGTATAACCCTGACAACACAGCAGCTGGATATGTGATATATAAGTTACTGTACAGTATAGCAGCATGTGGTATATAATGTATAGTAACTGTATAACCCTGATAACACAGCAGCAGCTGGATATGTGATATATAAGTTACTGTACAGTATAGCAGCATGTGGTATATAATGTATAGTAACTGTATAACCCTGATAACACAGCAGCTGGATATATGATATATAAGTTACTGTACAGTATAGCAGCATGTGGTGTATAATGTATAGTAACTGTATAACCCTGATAACACTGCAGCTGGATATGTGATATATAAGTTACTGTACAGTATAGCAGCATGTGGTATATAATGTACAGTAACTGTATAACCCTGATAACACAGCAGCTGGATATGTGATATATAAGTTACTGTATAGTTTAGTAATCAGCATGTGGTGTATAATGTATAGTAACTGTATAACCCTGATAACACAGCAGCTGGATATGTGATATATAAGTTACTGTACAGTATAGCAGCATGTGGTGTATAATGTATAGTAACTGTATAACCCTGATAACACAGCAGCAGCTGGATATGTGATATATAAGTTACTGTACAGTATAGCAGCATCTGTTGTATAATGTATAGTAACTGTATAACCCTGATAACACAGCAGCTGGATATGTGATATATAAGTTACTGTACAGTAGAGCAGCATGTGGTATATAATGTATAGTAACTGTATAACCCTGTAGATACAGTATGGAGCTGCAGATCCCCATAATGCAGTAGTGTAGTACAACAGGCTAGAATAGAGAAGCAGGGCTGCTGTCAGAGGTCTGTGTGGTCTCATGACAGTTATGGGGAATGGGGTGTGATCAGCATGGAAGTGAGAACCACAGATTGTGCAGGAGGACAGTGACAGAAACTTCTCTATACAGCAGTGTGTATAGCTGAGTGTAAGTGCAGGCATATTATAGCGGCAGTGTGTATAGCTGAGTGTAAGTGCAGGCATATTATAGCAGTGTTATATATTGTTATACACTGTTATATATTGTTATGCATTGTTATACACTGTTATATATTGTTATACATTTGTCAGGTAGGGTTCTGGAAAGACAAGTGTATCCCTAGACTGGCACCCGCCCCAGCTGTCCCTATCTAATTGCCACAAACAGTTCTAAAGGTTACTGCTGACAACTGGTCGACAAACCTTACACTGAAATGAGTGCAACAAAAAACAAGACAGGACAAACAAACACAATAGAGAATGGTCAGGATACGAGGTCAGCAACACACGGGCAGCGAAGGTGCAAAATCAGAATCCAGGAAGAAAAGTCTGGGTATGAAATCCAAAATGTCAAAATCACAATAACAAACAGTCAGGAGAACACTAGGTCAAGGCACAAGGCGCTATCACAGGCAATGGGATACAACCAGGGCCTGGGATTTATAGTGGACAGGAACCTACGTGCTGACAGCTAATTGGCTAGGTCAGCTGTCAGTCACCATCAAGGGTACACCTGAAACCAATCGACCGGGGGTGGCTACATACAAAACAAAAAGTGACCTTAGCAGGCTGGTTGCCGGGGACGCGATTGGCGGCCCCCAGCAACCAGTCCCGCTCATCAGCAGAAACGTAGTGACAATCAGTAACAAAATCCATTGACAGATGGGACCACGGACGAGTAGGCAAGGGCATGGATTGCAATAGTCCCTCTGGTAATGACCTTGGGGTCTTAGCCCGAGAACACGTTTCACAAGCCTAAACATACTCAGACACATCTTTTTGCCATGTGGGCCACCAGCAGGAACGGGATAACAAGTACCCTGTACCGGCAATCCCAGGACCTGCTAGATTGGATGCATGAACCTCTCTCAGAACCTCTAATCTCAAATCTAAAGGTATAAACAATTTACCAGAAGGGACACCTGGTGGCGCATTCCCCGGAGGGTTCAGGATAGCATTGCTAAGATCAACAGTCATGCCAGCAAGAACTGTACCAGAGGTTAGGATGGTTCAGATTTCTCCTCAGTAATTCTACAATCTCCGAAACTTCTGGACAAGACGTCGGCCTTATTCCCCGGGCGATATGTGACCACAAAACCAAAGCTGGTAAAAAAAAAGTTCCCAGTGGGCTTGTCGGGGGATTAAGCTTTTTGGCTTTGTCCAGATATAGCAGGTTTTATGGTCCGTAAGGACAGTGATCTGATACCGAGCTCCCTCCAGGAAATGTCTCCACTCTTCTAGAGCCCATTTAATGGCTAATAGTTCCCTATTACCGACATCATAATTACGTTCAGAACTGGAGAATTTCCTGGAGAAAAAGGGCACCAGATGCATGTTGGTATAAGGTTCTCTACCTTGGGATAATACTGCTCCTACACCTGATTCGGATGCATCAACCTCAATGACAAATAGGAGTTCCGAATCAGGGTGCACCAATACAGGAGCTACTTTTAATCTGGGTAAAAGCAACTTCTGCCTCTGGGGGCCAAGGAGTTGGGTTTGGACCTTTCTTAGTGAGATCGGTCAGTAGTTTGCCAATAAGGGAGGAATTCCTGATAAACTTTCTATAAAAGTTCTTTCACAGAGTGGTAGGTCTAGCCCACTCCAAGACTGCTGTGACTTTTTTGGGGTCCATTTGAACCAATTCGGGGGTGATGACATACCCCAAGAACCCAATTTCCTGTACACCAAACAGACATTTGGACATTTTTGCACAAAGTATTTTTACGCAATCTTACGTGTTTCGTATGAGATTCCCAATCAGGTGAATATATCAAAATATTATCGAGATGTACCACCACATACTGACCAAACAAATCTCTAAAAATATCATTGACAAATCTCTGGAAGACAGCAGGAGCATTACTTAACCCAAAGGGCATAACCAAGTATTCTAAAAGTCCCTCAGGAGTATTAAACGCCGTCTTCCATTCATCCCCTTCTCCGGAGTTGTAGGCACCCCGTAGATCAATTTTTGAGAACCAAGAGGCGCCCACAACCTGATTAAGCAGGTCTGGGATCAGAGGAAGGGGGTGCAAGTCCTTGATGGTTATTTTGTTAAGTTCCCTGTAATCGGTACAGAAGCGGAGCCCACCATCTTTCTTTTTAATAAAAAAAGAATCCTGCACCCATAGGAGACACAGAGGGTCTAATATGTCCCTTTTTCAGGCTGTCCCGTGTCCCGAAGGTAGGTGCACATTGACTCTTGTTCCAGGGGGGACAGGTTAAAGATATCGCCCTTGGGGTACCTGGCCTCGGACACGAGATCAGCAACAGCTTCATTAAAAACATCAATACAATCAGAAATAAACTCTGGGATCTGGGATGAGTCCTGAACAGAACATACCATAGGTACTACACAAGAGAGATGAGAGCCACCAGAACTCCCCCACCTGACCAGTTCTGTGGTTCTCCAGTCAAACACAGGATTATGTTGGGGCAGGCATGGTAACCCTAAAATGATATCTGCTGCTAGATGCTCCAAAAAAAGAAATCTGTTCTCGGTGGAGACAACCCACCTGCATGGTGTCCTCGGGGTGCGATAGTTTACTGATCCTGTTTTAAAGAGATTGGAATTAGCGCCTGCTACAGAAAATATCATAACTTAATGATAATGGCACCATCTTTAGGCCCAACGAGTGGGCTACCGATGCCTGAACAAAACTTAGGGCTGCCCCCGAGTCCACCATGGCTGTACCATTAACAGAAAGACCATTGTAACATAAAGTAAAAGGTAACAGAAAGGTTTCAAAATTCCTTGGAGATACCTGGGTGCCTGAGTGACCCTCCGGACCATCGCTCAGGCACTGGAGTTTTCCGACTTCTGGACAGGTTTAACCGGGCAGGATCTCAGGAAGTGGCCGGATTTTCCACAGTACAGGTACAGGGAATTCTCCAGGCGGTATTTTCTCCTAGTCGAGGTGTTGCCCAGGACCATAGGTTCCTCCTGCAACTCGGGAGCAGCGGGTGCAGAAGCCCCAGAGGACAGTTTGGGAAACTGAACCGACCTTGGCTGTCCAAGTCATCCCTGTCGTCCCTGACCTTTCTCGCCTACTTTCCCTCAGCCTATGGTCCATGGTTACTGCGAGAGTCATATAGTCACTGATGAAATAGAGTTCTAAGTGGGGAGTCTGGCCATCCAGTCAAGAAGCACCATTGGCGGAACTCCGCACAGTATTCCTCCACGGTGCGCCGCTCCTGCCCAATCCTGCAAGGGTCCCTGCAAAAGTGAGACAATAAGTGCCACTCTCTCCGCATCAGACAAAAAGGGGTTATGCCCTAAATAGATTTTCAGGTAGATTTACAAAAAGCAGTGAGAAAATTAAAACTAAAAAAGTTTTTCTTTTCCCAGCCAAAAACCACAGAAAAAAACCGTACTAGAGGGAGATCAGCCTGCAGTCCAGCAATCTTGGTTTCTTTCTTGCAGGTGCAGAGAATGAAATGGACGTATCCTGCCTTTCCACCCTCATGCAGCTGTCCTCAGGTAATGCAGAAATTCTAGATGACTATGTTCACACTACGTTCACTGATGGTATAAAATCCACTTTCTCACCCACAATCCCAGTGGGTAGCAACATTGATGTGTTTAGGAGAAAAGTATTAGAGGATATGAAAGCCCTCATATATCCCATAGCACAATCTAATTTAACTGCAGGGGAAAAAAGGGCATTACAATGGCTTGAATCTAAGGAAAATAGAACAATAAAAAGAGCGGACAAGGGGGGGAATACGGTAATCATGAAAAAACTGGATTATTGGGAGGAGGCTAGGAAACAATTGGGAGATTAAAAAAAACATAATAAACTTCCAAGCAATCCCACTCCCAAAATAAAAATTAAATTAAATTCACTTCTGAATAAATATGTAGATAAGAAAATCACCTGCAACTTCAAAAAAAACCAGAATATGCAAGAAATCCTGTCTGGTATTATATTCCCAAACTGCACAAGAAGATTATTCCCCCCCAGGACGCCCTATAGTGTCCTCTATCAAAGTACTTAGACCGGCTCCTACACCCACTACTGAAAAAAGCACCAGCTATAGTGAAAGATACCAACAAATTTTTACATGCGATATCTGAGGCAAATTGCAGTGTGAACACTTGCTTATGTGCAATTGATGTGGAGGCCATAAGGAAATTACTGCTACAAACCGAACAAAGTCTGGATGTGATTTATTACTATTTATCTTACAAAATAACACATTAATGTTTGATGAACAGTGCTATGTCCAGAGCCAAGGTACCGCGATGGGTGCGCCCATCGCGCGTACTTTCGCAAATCTATAGCTGGCAGTATTGGAAAGTCAGTATGTATTTAATACTACAAATTTATTTCTCCTATAAACCTCTAGGTACGTTTTGTGGATGATATTTTTATTTTATGGGACAATCAAGATCATGATTTCAAAGAATTTGTAGATCATCTAAACAATAACAACAAAAATATGACCTTACAAAATATGACCTACTTACAAAATGGATTTTTTTCAGACGGAATTCCTGGACGTTCTGGTAAAATTGGAACAAGGAACAATAAAAACAATTTCATATCGGAAACCAACAGCTACACATGCTTTGCTTCACGTCTCCAGTTTCCACCCCACCCACACAAAAAACGCAGTACCGTATGGACAATATCTGCGTGTAAGGCGCATCAACAGTGCTGAAGTAGACTGCGTAAAAAATGCAAATGAATGAACAAAAAGATTACTACTAATGCCCCTATTCCACGAGTCGTTTGGAGGAGCAAACGAGCGCTATTACCGCTCGTTTGCTCCTCGTTCCCCGCTCGCTGCCGCCGCTATTCAACGCGGCGGCAGCGAGCGGGTGAGTGCGGGAGGGGCGGCGGGGAGCTGCGGGGGGGGGGCTGCCCGGGGGATCGCTGATCGTCCGGGCAGCCCATAGAATACAGCCTGCTGCCGATGCTCCTATTCAACGGATCGACGGCAGCAGATCGCTGCTATATCAGTCGCTTGTTTTTCAACATGTTGAAAAACAAGCGACTGCAACGATCAGCCGACATGAACGATGTCGGCTGATCATTGCACTCTATTCCACGGGACGAATATCGTTCGTAGCGGCTGATATCGGCCAAATACGAACGATATTGCTCCTTTAAACGACCCGTGGAATAGGGGCTTTACTTCAGTTATCCAAAACATGAATTGGAAAAGGTAAATTTCAAAGCATTAAATAAAAAACGAGAGGATTTACTGAACAATATGACAAAAAAAACAGGAAAAGGAAAATATAATTCTATGGCAGAAACAATCCGAAAAATAATTCATAAACATTGGGATCTGATAAAAGATGAATCGGCTGCATTACCACCTGGGCCGGGGCGTCGGCCGAGGACTGGGGCATCGCAGCAGGGGGGGAAACGGTAGCCAGACAGTCGACCTGACTGTCAAGACGTGCCACCAACCCAGCAACACCCTCCAGCTGGGTGGTCAAAGCTTTTAGGCGGTTGACGACCGAGTTATCGGCGCTCATGCTTCCACCTGGCGACCAGTAATAAAACATTTTTTGGACCTGTGATAATGTCAGGTAGGGTTCTGGAAAGACACCTAGACGAGTGTATCCCTAGACTGGCACCCGCACCAGCTGTCCCTACCTACTTGCCACAAACAGTACTAAAGATTACTGCGGACAACTGGTCGACAAACCTTACACTGAAATAAGAGCAACACAAAACAGGACAAACAAACACAATAGAGAATGGTCAGAGTACGGGGTCAGTAACACACGGGCAGCGAAGGTACAAAATCAGAATCCAGTCAGGAGAACACTAGGTACAAGGCGCTATCACAGGCACAAGGCGCTATCACAGGCACAAGGCGCTATCACAGGCACAAGGCGCTATCACAGGCACAAGGCGCTATCACAGGCAATGGGATACAACCAGGGGCTAGGATTTATAGTGGACAGGAACCTAGGTGCTGACAGCTAATTGGCTAGGTCAGCTGTCAGTCACCATCAAGGGTACACCTGAAACCAATCGACTGGGGGTGGTGAAGCCCCAGCCGCGGCTACATACAAAACAAAAAGTAAACATCGCAGGCTGGTTGTTGGGGACGCGATCGGCGAGCCCCCAGCAACCAGTCCTGCTCATAAGCAGAAACGTAGCGACATCTCTGAGCGCGGCCCAAGACCTGGAAGTGCAGGGCGGCTGCTAGGGATTCCGCCGGCGCGCCACTAGGAATTGGCTCTGCCTGTTGTGAAGGACGTCGTCGGTGTTACTCCCAGCTGAGCCGTGTGCCTTGGCAGAGGCAGGAAGCGGGCGCGCGGCTCGATTCCTGACAACATTGTTATACACTATTATATATTGTTATACATTGTTATTGTTATATATTGTTATAAATTGTTAAACATTGTTATACATTGTTATACACTGTTATATATTGTTATACATTGTTATTGTTATATATTGCTATACACTGTTATATATTGTTATACATTGTTATATATTATTATTGTTATACATTGTTATTATTATATATTGTCAGGATAGGGACAGGGAGACACAAGGACAGGTGAGCCCTGAAGCTGGCACCCGCCCCGCTGCCCCTAGCTACTTGCCCCAGATGCCCTAGGTGGCAAACGGACAACTGGACGGCAGTCCCTGTACTGCTAGGGTGCAACACAAAACAAGACAGACACACACAAGAGCGAGGTCAGAATTCCGGGTCAGCAACAGTCTAGCGGCTAAGTACAAAAACGTGTCCAAGGGATAGTCAAAATACAAGCCAAAAGGTCGGGTAAACAGGAATAGCGAAGTCAGGGAAACCGTGAGGTCAAGAAACACTAGGAGTACCAGGCTCTATCACAGGCAAAGTACTGGGATAGGGGATGATACTTATAGGGGCTGGGCTCCTAATCCCAGGATAACAGGACTATCTGATTGGCAGTGTTAACTGTCAATCTCCCTTTGATTACACAGCTGTGCCGCTCAGCCAGAGAGGGAGGGAAGCCCAGGCTGCAGCAGATAACTAGAATGAACTGACAACCCCTCAGCAACCTGGCCTGCCGCTAGGGACGCCATCGGCGCTGTCAGAGCAGAGAGCAGAGCGCGCAGCTCGGCCGCTGACAATTATTATATATTGTTATTGTTATACATTGTTATATATTGTTATACATTGTTATACACTGTTATATATTGTTATACATTGTTATACATTGCTATATATTGTTATACATTGTTATATATTGTTATATACATTATTATATATTGTTATATATTGTTATACATTGTTATATATATTGTTATACATTGTTATAGTTATACATTGTTATACATTGTTATTGTTATACATTGTTATACATTGTTATACATTGTTATACATTGTTATACACTGTTATATATTGTTATACATTGTTATATATTGTTATATATTGTTATATATATTGTTATATATTGTTATTGTTATATATTGTTATACATAGTTATATATTGTTATTGTTATACATTGTTATATATATTGTTATATATTGTTATTGTTATATATTGTTATACATAGTTATATATTGTTATTGTTATACATTGTTATACACTGTTATATATTGTTATACATTGTTATATATATTGTTATATATTGTTATACATTGGTATTGTTATATATTGTTATACATTGTTATATAATGTTATATATTGTTATTGTTATATATTGTTATACATTGTTATATATATTGTTATATACTGTTGAGCATCTCACTCATTTATTTCCATTGTGTTTCCTATTATTTAATGATTTGTACACAACAAAGTTTAAAAAGAAAAACAGTCAGTGACGTTGTGTGTGTGTGTGTGTGTGTGTGTCCGGCATTGTAGAATGATGTCTTGTCAGGGAGCAGTCAGAAAGCTGTGAGAGAGCGGTCAGAGAGCTATGAGAGAGAGGTCAGAGAGCTATGAGAGAGCGGTCAGAGAGCTATGAGAGAGCGGTCAGAGAGCTATGAGAGAGCGGTCAGAGAGCTATGAGAGAGCGGTCAGAGAGCTATGAGAGAGCGGTCAGAGAGCTATGAGAGAGCGGTCAGAGAGCTATGAGAGAGCGGTCAGAGAGCTATGAGAGAACGGTCAGAAAGCCGTCAGAGAGCTGTGAAGGAGCTGTGAGAGAGCTGTGAGAGAGCGGTCAGGGAGCTGTGAGAGAGCGGTCAGGGAGCTATCATAGAGCTGTGATAGAGCGGTCAGGGAGCTGTCATAGAGCTGTGATAGAGCGGTCAGGGAGCTGTGAGAGAGCGGTCAGGGAGCTGTGAGAGAGCGGTCAGGGAGCTGTCATAGAGCTGTGAGAGAGCGGTCAAGGAGCTGTCAGGGAGCTGTCACAGAGCTGTGAGAGAGCGGTCAGGGATCTGTGAGAGAGCTGTGAGAGAGCGGTCAAAGAGCTGTGAAGGAGCTGTGAGAGAGCGGTCAAGGAGCTGTCAGGGAGCTGTGAGAGAGTTGTCAGGGAGCTGTCATAGAGCTGTGAGAGAGTTGTCAGGGAGCTGTCAGAGAGCTGTAAGAGAGCGGTCAAGGAGCTGTCAGGGAGCTGTCACAGAGCTGTGAGAGAGCGGTCAGGGAGCTGTCAGAGAGCTGTGAGAGAGCGGTCAAGGAGCTGTCAGGGAGCTGTCATAGAGCTGTGAGAGAGCGGTCAAGGAGCTGTCAGGGAGCTGTCACAGAGCTGTGAGAGAGCGGTCAGGGATCTGTGAGAGAGCTGTGAGAGAGCGGTCAAGGAGCTGTCATAGAGCTGTGAGAGAGTTGTCAGGGAGCTGTCAGAGAGCTGTAAGAGAGCGGTCAAGGAGCTGTCAGGGAGCTGTCACAGAGCTGTGAGAGAGCGGTCAGGGAGCTGTCAGAGAGCTGTGAGAGAGCGGTCAAGGAGCTGTCAGGGAGCTGTCATAGAGCTGTGAGAGAGCGGTCAGGGAGCTGTCAGAGAGCTGTGAGAGAGCGGTCAGGGAGCTGTCATAGAGCTGTGAGAGAGCGGTCAAGGAGCTGTCAGGGAGCTGTCACAGAGCTGTGAGAGAGCGGTCAGGGATCTGTGAGAGAGCTGTCAGGGAGCTGTCAGAGAGCTGTGAGAGAGCGGTCAGGGAGCTGTGAGAGAGCTGTGAGAGAGCGGTCAGGGAGCTGTGAGAGAGCTGTCAGGGAGCTGTCACAGAGCTGTGAGAGAGCGGTCAGGGAGCTGTCATAGAGCTGTGAGAGAGCGGTCAAGGAGCTGTCATAGAGCTGTGAGAGAGCGGTCAGGGAGCTGTCATAGAGCTGTGAGAGAGCGGTCAGGGAGCTATGAGAGAGCGGTCAGAGAGCTATGAGAGAGCGGTCAGAGAGCTATGAGAGAGCGGTCAGAGAGCTATGAGAGAGCTATGAGAGAGTGGTCAGAGAGCTATGAGAGAGCGGTCAGAGAGCTATGAGAGAGCGGTCAGAGAGCTATGAGAGAGTGGTCAGAGAGCTATGAGAGAACGGTCAGAAAGCCGTCAGAGAGCTGTGAAGGAGCTGTGAGAGAGCTGTGAGAGAGCGGTCAGGGAGCTGTGAGAGAGCGGTCAGGGAGCTGTCATAGAGCTGTGAGAGAGCGGTCAGGGAGCTGTCAGAGAGCTGTGAGAGAGCGGTCAGGGAGCTGTCATAGAGCTGTGAGAGAGCGGTCAGGGAGCTGTCAGAGAGCTGTGAGAGAGCGGTCAGGGATCTGTGAGAGAGCTGTCAGGGAGCTGTCAGAGAGCTGTGAGAGAGCGGTCAGGGAGCTGTGAGAGAGCTGTGAGAGAGCGGTCAAGGAGCTGTCAGGGAGCTGTGAGAGAGCGGTCAGGGATCTGTCATAGAGCTGTGAGAGAGCGGTCAAGGAGCTGTCATAGAGCTGTGAGAGAGCGGTCAGGGAGCTGTCAGAGAGCGGTCAGGGAGCTGTCATAGAGCTGTGAGAGAGCGGTCAGGGATCTGTCAGAGAGCTGTGAGAGAGCGGTCAGGGAGCTGTGAGAGACCTGTGAGAGAGCGGTCAGGGAGCTGTCATAGAGCTGTGAGAGAGCTGTGAGAGAGCGGTCAAGGAGCTGTCACAGAGCTGTGAGAGAGCGGTCAAGGAGCTGTCATAGAGCTGTGAGAGAGCGGTCAAGGAGCTGTCAGGGAGCTGTCACAGAGCTGTGAGAGAGCGGTCAGGGATCTGTGAGAGAGCTGTGAGAGAGCGGTCAGAGAGCTGTGAAGGAGCTGTCAGGGAGCTGTGAGAGAGCTGTCAGGGAGCTGTCATAGAGCTGTGAGAGAGCGGTCAGGGAGCTGTCATAGAGCTGTGAGAGAGCGGTCAAGGAGCTGTCATAGAGCTGTGAGAGAGCGGTCAGAGAACTGTGAGAGAGCGGTCAGAGAGCTGTGAGAGAGCGGTCAGGGAGCTGTGAGAGAGCTGTGAGAGAGCGGTCAGGGAGCTGTCAGAGAGCTGTGAGAGAGCTGTGAGAGAGCGGTCAGGGAGCTGTGAGAGAGCTGTGAGAGAGCTGTGAGAGAGCGGTCAGGGAGCTGTGAGAGAGCGGTCAGAAAGCCGTCAGAGAGCTGTGAAGGAGCTGTCAGGGAGCTGTGAGAGAGCTGTCAGGGAGCTGTCAGAGAGCTGTGAGAGAGCGGTAAGGGAGCTGTGAGAGAGCTGTGAGAGAGCGGTCAGGGAGCTGTCAGGAGCTGTGAGAGAGCGGTCAGGGAGCTGTGAGAGAGCGGTCAGGGAGCTGTCACAGAGCTGTGAGAGAGCGGTCAGGGATCTGTGAGAGAGCTGTGAGAGAGCGGTCAGAGAGCTGTGAAGAAGCTGTCAGGGAGCTGTCACAGAGCTGTGAGAGAGCGGTCAAGGAGCTGTCAGGGAGCTGTGAGAGAGCTGTCAGGGAGCTGTCATAGAGCTGTGAGAGAGCGGTCAGGGAGCTGTCAGAGAGCTGTGAGAGAGCGGTCAGGGATCTGTCAGAGAGCTGTGAGAGAGCGGTCAAGGAGCTGTCAGGGAGCTGTCACAGAGCTGTGAGAGAGCGGTCAGGGAGCTGTCAGAGAGCTGTGAGAGAGCGGTCAAGGAGCTGTCAGGGAGCTGTCATAGAGCTGTGAGAGAGCGGTCAGGGAGCTGTCAGAGAGCTGTGAGAGAGCGGTCAGGGAGCTGTCATAGAGCTGTGAGAGAGCGGTCAGGGAGCTGTCAGAGAGCTGTGAGAGAGCGGTCAGGGATCTGTGAGAGAGCTGTCAGGGAGCTGTCAGAGAGCTGTGAGAGAGCGGTCAGGGAGCTGTGAGAGAGCTGTGAGAGAGCGGTCAAGGAGCTGTCAGGGAGCTGTGAGAGAGCAGTCAGGGAGCTGTCATAGAGCTGTGAGAGAGCGGTCAAGGAGCTGTCATAGAGCTGTCAGGGAGCTGTGAGAGAGCGGTCAGGGAGCTGTCATAGAGCTGTGAGAGAGCGGTCAGGGATCTGTCAGAGAGCTGTGAGAGAGCGGTCAGGGAGCTGTGAGAGACCTGTGAGAGAGCGGTCAGGGAGCTGTCATAGAGCTGTGAGAGAGCTGTGAGAGAGCGGTCAAGGAGCTGTCATAGAGCTGTGAGAGAGCGGTCAAGGAGCTGTCAGGGAGCTGTCACAGAGCTGTGAGAGAGCGGTCAGGGATCTGTGAGAGAGCTGTGAGAGAGCGGTCAGAGAGCTGTGAAGGAGCTGTCAGGGAGCTGTGAGAGAGCTGTCAGGGAGCTGTCATAGAGCTGTGAGAGAGCGGTCAGGGAGCTGTCATAGAGCTGTGAGAGAGCGGTCAAGGAGCTGTCATAGAGCTGTGAGAGAGCGGTCAGAGAACTGTGAGAGAGCGGTCAGAGAGCTGTGAGAGAGCTGTGAGAGAGCGGTCAGGGAGCTGTCAGAGAGCTGTGAGAGAGCGGTCAGGGAGCTGTGAGAGAGCTGTGAGAGAGCGGTCAGGGAGCTGTGAGAGAGCGGTCAGAAAGCCGTCAGAGAGCTGTGAAGGAGCTGTCAGGGAGCTGCTAGAGAGCTGTGAGAGGAGCGGTCAGGGAGCTGTGAGCAGAGACGGTCAGGGAGCTGTCAGAGCGCTGTGAGAGAGCGGTCAGGGAGCTGTCAGGAGCTGTGAGAGAGCGTCAGGGAGCTGTGCGGAGAGCTGTGAGAGCGGTCAGGGAGCTGTCAGAGAGCTGTGAGAGGGGCGGTCAGGGGTGCTGTGAGAGGAGCGGGTCAGGGAGCTGTCAGAGAGCTGTGAGAGAGCGGTCAGGGGAGCTGTGAGACAGCTGTCGAGAGAGCGGCCGTGGAGCTGTGAGAGAGCTGTAGAGAGCGGTCAGGGAGTGGAGAGGAGCGGGTCAGGGAGCTGTGAGAGAGCGGTCAGGGAGCTGTGAGAGAGCGGTCAAGGAGCTGTCATAGAGCTGTGAGAGAGCGGTCAGGGAGCTGTCATAGAGCTGTGAGAGCGGTCAGGGAGCTGTCAGAGAGCTGTGAGAGAGCGGTCAGAGAGCTGTGAGAGAGCTGTGAGAGAGCGGTCAGGGAGCTGTGAGAGAGCTGTGAGAGAGCGGTCAAGGAGCTGTCATAGAGCTGTGAGAGCTGTCAGGGAGCTGTCACAGAGCTGTGAGAGAGCGGTCAAGGAGCTGTCATAGAGCTGTGAGAGAGCGGTCAGGGAGCTGTGAGAGAGACTGGTAGCGAGCCGTGTCAAGGAGCTGTCATAGAGCTGTGAGAGCTGTCAGGGAGCTGTCACAGAGCTGTGAGAGAGCGGTCAAGGAGCTGTCATAGAGCTGTGAGAGAGCGGTCAGGGAGCTGTCATAGAGCTGTGAGAGAGCGGTCAGAGAACTGTGAGAGAGCGGTCAGAGAGCTGTGAGAGAGCGGTCAGGGAGCTGTGAGAGAGCTGTGAGAGAGCGGTCAGGGAGCTGTCAGAGAGCTGTGAGAGAGTGGTCAGGGAGCTGTGAGAGAGCGGTCAGAAAGCCGTCAGAGAGCTGTGAAGGAGCTGTCAGGGAGCTGTCAGAGAGCTGTCAGAGAGCGGTCAGGGAGCTGTGAGAGAGCGGTCAGGGAGCTGTCAGAGAGCTGTGAGAGAGCGGTCAGGGAGCTGTCAGGAGCTGTCAGGGAGCTGTCAGAGAGCTGTGAGAGAGCGGTCAGGGAGCTGTGAGAGAGCTGTGAGAGAGCGGTCAGGGAGCTGTGAGAGAGCGGTCAGGGAGCTGTGAGAGCGGTCAGAGAGCTGTCAGAGAGCTGTGAGAGAGCGGTCAGGGAGCTGTGAGAGAGCGGTCAGGGAGCTGTCAGAGAGCTGTGAGAGAGCGGTCAGGGAGCTGTGAGAGAGCTGTGAGAGCGGTCAGGGAGCTGTGAGAGAGCGGTCAGGGAGCTGTGAGAGAGCTGTGAGCTGTGAGAGTGCGGTCAGGGAGCTGTCATAGAGCTGTGAGAGAGCGGTCAGGGAGCTGTGAGAGAGCGGTCAGGGAGCTGTCAGAGAGCTGTGAGAGCGGTCAGGGAGCTGTCAGAGAGCTGTGAGAGAGCGGTCAGGGAGCTGTGAGAGAGCTGTGAGAGCGGTCAGAGAGCTGTGAGAGAGCGGTCAGGGAGCTGTGAGAGAGCTGTCAGAGAGCTGTGAGAGAGAGGTCAGGGAGCTGTGAGAGAGCTGTGAGAGAGCGGTCAGGGAGCTGTCAGGAGCTGTCAGGGAGCTGTCAGAGAGCTGTGAGAGAGCGGTCAGGGAGCTGTGAGAGAGCTGTGAGAGAGCGGTCAGGGAGCTGTGAGAGAGCGGTCAGGGAGCTGTGAGAGCGGTCAGGGAGCTGTGAGAGAGCGGTCAGGGAGCTGTGAGAGAGCGGTCAGGGAGCTGTGAGAGAGCGGTCAGGGAGCTGTGAGAGAGCTGTGAGAGAGCGGTCAGGGAGCTGTGAGAGAGCGGTCAGGGAGCTGTGAGAGCGGTCAGGGAGCTGTGAGAGAGCGGTCAGGGAGCTGTGAGAGAGCGGTCAGGGAGCTGTCAGAGAGCTGTGAGAGAGCGGTCAGGGAGCTGTGAGAGAGCTGTGAGAGAGCGGTCAGGGAGCTGTCAGGAGCTGTCAGGGAGCTGTCAGAGAGCTGTGAGAGAGCGGTCAGGGAGCTGTGAGAGAGCGGTCAGGGAGCTGTGAGAGCGGTCAGGGAGCTGTGAGAGAGCGGTCAGGGAGCTGTGAGAGAGCGGTCAGGGAGCTGTCAGAGAGCTGTGAGAGAGCGGTCAGGGAGCTGTGAGAGAGCTGTGAGAGAGCGGTCAGGGAGCTGTCAGGAGCTGTCAGGGAGCTGTCAGAGAGCTGTGAGAGAGAGGTCAGGGAGCTGTGAGAGAGCTGTGAGAGAGCGGTCAGGGAGCTGTCAGGAGCTGTCAGGGAGCTGTCAGAGAGCTGTGAGAGAGCGGTCAGGGAGCTGTGAGAGAGCTGTGAGAGAGCGGTCAGGGAGCTGTGAGAGAGCGGTCAGGGAGCTGTGAGAGCGGTCAGGGAGCTGTGAGAGCGGTCAGGGAGCTGTGAGAGCGGTCAGGGAGCTGTGAGAGAGCGGTCAGGGAGCTGTGAGAGAGCGGTCAGGGAGCTGTGAGAGCGGTCAGGGAGCTGTGAGAGAGCGGTCAGGGAGCTGTGAGAGAGCGGTCAGGGAGCTGTCAGAGAGCTGTGAGAGAGCTGTCAGAGAGCTGTGAGAGAGAGGTCAGGGAGCTGTGAGAGAGCTGTGAGAGAGCGGTCAGGGAGCTGTCAGGAGCTGTCAGGGAGCTGTCAGAGAGCTGTGAGAGAGCGGTCAGGGAGCTGTGAGAGAGCTGTGAGAGAGCGGTCAGGGAGCTGTGAGAGAGCGGTCAGGGAGCTGTCAGAGAGCTGTGAGAGAGCGGTCAGGGAGCTGTGAGAGAGCGGTCAGGGAGCTGTCAGAGAGCTGTGAGAGAGCGGTCAGGGAGCTGTGAGAGAGCTGTGAGAGCGGTCAGGGAGCTGTGAGAGAGCGGTCAGGGAGCTGTGAGAGAGCTGTGAGCTGTGAGAGTGCGGTCAGGGAGCTGTCATAGAGCTGTGAGAGAGCGGTCAGGGAGCTGTGAGAGAGCTGTCAGGGAGCTGTCAGAGAGCTGTGAGAGAGCGGTCAGGGAGCTGTGAGAGAGCTGTGAGAGCGGTCAGAGAGCTGTGAGAGAGCTGTGAGAGCGGTCAGAGAGCTGTGAGAGAGCGGTCAGGGAGCTGTGAGAGAGCTGTCAGAGAGCTGTGAGAGAGAGGTCAGGGAGCTGTGAGAGAGCTGTGAGAGAGCGGTCAGGGAGCGGTCAGGGAGCTGTGAGAGAGCGGTCAGGGAGCTGTGAGAGCTGTGAGAGTGGTCAGAGAGCTGTGAGAGAGCGGTCAGGGAGCTGTGAGAGAGCTGTGAGAGCGGTCAGAGAGCTGTGAGAGAGCGGTCAGGGAGCTGTGAGAGAGCTGTGAGAGAGCGGTCAGGGAGCGGTCAGGGAGCTGTGAGAGAGCGGTCAGGGAGCTGTGAGAGAGCTGTGAGAGAGCGGTCAGGGAGCGGTCAGGGAGCTGTGAGAGAGCGGTCAGGGAGCTGTGAGAGAGCTGTGAGAGAGTGGTCAGGGATCTGTCAGAAGAGGTGAGGGATCTGTCAGGGATCTGTCAGGAGATGTGAGAGATCTGTCAGGGATCTGTCAGGGATCTGTCAGGATAGGTGAGGGATCTGTCAGGAGAGGTGAGGGATCTGTCAGGAGATGTGAGGGATCTGTCAGGGATCTGTCAGGGATCTATCAGAGATCTGTCAGGATAGGTGAGGGATCTGTCAGGAGAGGTGAGAGATCTGTGAGGGATCTGTCAGGAGAGGTGAGGGATCTGTGAGGGATCTGTCAGGATAGGTGAGGGATCTGTCAGGAGAGGTGAGGGATCTGTCAGGAGATGTGAGAGATCTGTCAGGGATCTGTCAGGATAGGTGAGGGATCTGTCAGGAGAGGTGAGGGATCTGTCAGGGATCTGTCAGGAGAGGTGAGGGATCTGTCAGGAGAGGTGAGAGATCTGTGAGGGATCTGTGAGGGATCTGTCAGGATAGGTGAGGGATCTGTCAGGAGATGTGAGGGATCTGCCAGGGATCTGTCAGGGAGCTGTCAGGAGCTGTCATATCATCGCTGCTGCTGCTCCTGCTGTTGTGAATACCTGGAATCTTCCTGCGTCGGCTCTTATGCTGGTTATTTCTCTTTGCAGCCGTTGCCAGACGCCGTCTCGCAGAACGTTCCAGAGCAATGGATTAGGCAAAAAATCGGTTATTATGAGCGATGGATTTCTCCGCCAGAATGTTTGGGAGCTTTTCATTTCTTACACTTTAAAGAGATTGTGTCGCCTAGAATTTTCTTTTACTGATCAGAGGCAGATCAAGGGTGGACAGAGTCTGTAGAGATCCTGTGCAAAGGACGTGCCTGGCCCCCCATCACACACCCCCTCCTCCTCCATATCTGTGATTACAGTGCAGCTACATCCAGTGACTCACAGGGGGCATCTTTTTTTCTGAGTGAATCACAGGGGAAGCTTTCTCTGATTGGAGTCATTTACTCCGCCTGGCCTGGTCCATCATGAAGACGTCTCCCACCCACAAATCCTCTCTGCAGAATCTTCCAGACAAACATATAAGGCTCCTCGCTCCAGCCCCCTCCTCAACTCTTCACAAACCCCCCAAATTGCATTGCCCCAAACAGCAATAGTGCTCACTTTGTGTCCTGATAACGTAGTTCGCCACCATCTGTACTCCCATGTAGAGGGTAGGCCCCCTCTGTGCTCCCATAAATGCCCCTAGAGTTGTTATGCACCTTTGTGCACCCATTTACTTTTAGACCCCTCATTGCCCCTATATAGAGATTTCTGAGGCCACGGTGGTATAAATAACTAGGGCAAAGTGTTGTAGATGATTGGGGGCATTGTGTTCCACCATTATGGACATCACAGTGCTATGTGCTCCTATATATAAGATGGCCCTTGTATTGGGGATATATAGCGATGCTCCACCATAGTGCTATGTGCTCCTATATATAAGATGGCCCCTGTATTGGGGATATAGAGCGATGCTCCACCATAGTGCTATGTGCCCCTATATATAAGATGGCCCCTGTATTGGGATATATAGCGATGCTCCACCATAGTGCTATGTGCTCCTATATATAAGATGGCCCCTGTATTGGGATATATAGCGATGCTCCACCATAGTGCTATGTGCCCCTATATATAAGATGACCCCTGTATTGGGTATATATAGCGACGTGTCCTCCACCATAGTGCTATGTGCTCCTATATATAAGATGGCCCCTGTATTGGGATATAGAGCGATGCTCCACCATAGTGCTATGTGCTCCTATATATAAGATGACCCCTGTATTGGGGATATATAGCGATGTGTCCTCCACCATAGTGCTATGTGCCCCTATATATAAGATGGCCCCTGTATTGGGATATAGAGCGATGCTCCACCATAGTGCTATGTGCTCCTATATATAAGATGGCCCCTGTATTGGGGATATAGAGCGATGCTCCACCATAGTGCTATGTGCTCCTATATATAAGATGGCCCCTGTATTGGGATATAGAGCGATGCTCCACCATAGTGCTATGTGCTCCTATATATACGATGGCCCCTGTATTGGGGATATATAGCGATGCTCCACCATAGTGCTATGTGCTCCTATATATAAGATGGCCCCTGTATTGGGATATATAGCGATGTGTCCTCCACCATAGTGCTATGTGCCCCTATATATAAGATGGCCCCTGTATTGGGTATATATAGCGATGCTCCATCATAGTGCTATGTGCCCCTATATATAAGATGGCCCCTGTATTGGGATATATAGCGATGCTCCACCATAGTGCTATGTGCTCCTATATATAAGATGACCCCTGTATTGGGATATAGAGCGATGCTCCACCATAGTGCTATGTGCTCCTATATATACGATGACCCCTGTATTGGGGATATATAGCGATGCTCCACTATAGTGCTATGTGCCCCTATATATAAGATGACCCCTGTATTGGGGATATATAGCGATGTGTCCTCCACCATAGTGCTATGTGCTCCTATATATAAGATGACCCCTGTATTGGGATATAGCGATGCTCCACCATAGTGCTATGTGCCCCTATATATAAGATGGCCCCTGTATTGGGGATATAGAGCGATGCTCCACCATAGTGCTATGTGCTCCTATATATAAGATGGCCCCTGTATTGGGGATATATAGCGATGCTCCACCATAGTGCTATGTGCTCCTATATATAAGATGACCCCTGTATTGGGGATATAGAGCGATGCTCCACCATAGTGCTATGTGCCCCTATATATAAGATGACCCCTGTATTGGGGATATAGCGATGCTCCACCATAGTGCTATGTGCTCCTATATATAAGATGACCCCTGTATTGGGGATATAGAGCGATGTGTCCTCCACCATAGTGCTATGTGCTCCTATATATAAGATGACCCCTGTATTGGGATATATAGCGATGTGTCCTCCACCATAGTGCTATGTGCTCCTATATATACGATGACCCCTGTATTGGGATATAGAGCGATGCTCCACCATAGTGCTATGTGCTCCTATATATAAGATGGCCCCTGTATTGGGATATATAGCGATGCTCCACCATAGTGCTATGTGCTCCTATATATAAGATGACCCCTGTATTGGGGATATAGAGCGATGCTCCACCATAGTGCTATGTGCTCCTATATATAAGATGACCCCTGTATTGGGGATATAGCGATGCTCCACCATAGTGCTATGTGCTCCTATATATAAGATGGCCCCTGTATTGGGATATAGAGTGATGCTCCACCATAGTGCTATGTGCCCCTATATATAAGATGGCCCCTGTATTGGGGATATAGAGCGATGCTCCACCATAGTGCTACGTGCTCCTATATATAAGATGGCCCCTGTATTGGGATATAGAGCGATGTGTCCTCCACCATAGTGCTATGTGCTCCTATATATAAGATGACCCCTGTATTGGGATATAGAGCGATGCTCCACCATAGTGCTATGTGCCCCTATATATAAGATGACCCCTGTATTGGGATATATAGCGATGCTCCACCATAGTGCTATGTGCTCCTATATATAAGATGGCCCCTGTATTGGGGATATATAGCGATGCTCCACCATAGTGCTATGTGCCCCTATATATAAGATGACCCCTGTATTGGGGATATAGAGCCATGCTCCACCATAGTGCTATGTGCTCCTATATATAAGATGACCCCTGTATTGGGGATATAGAGCGATGCTCCACCATAGTGCTATGTACTCCTATATATAAGATGACCCCTGTATTGGGATATATAGCGATGCTCCACCATAGTGCTATGTGCTCCTATATATAAGATGGCCCCTGTATTGGGGATATATAGCGATGCTCCACCATAGTGCTATGTGCTCCTATATATAAGATGGCCCCTGTATTGGGATATATAGCGATGCTCCACCATAGTGCTATGTGCTCCTATATATAAGATGGCCCCTGTATTGGGGATATATAGCGATGTGTCCTCCACCATAGTGCTATGTGCTCCTATATATACGATGACCCCTGTATTGGGATATATAGCGATGTGTCCTCCACCATAGTGCTATGTGCTCCTATATATAAGATGACCCCTGTATTGGGATATAGCGATGCTCCACCATAGTGCTATGTGCTCCTATATATAAGATGGCCCCTGTATTGGGGATATAGAGCGATGCTCCACCATAGTGCTATGTGCCCCTATATATAAGATGACCCCTGTATTGGGGATATAGAGCGATGCTCCACCATAGTGCTATGTGCTCCTATATATAAGATGGCCCCTGTATTGGGATATAGAGCGATGCTCCACCATAGTGCTATGTGCTCCTATATATAAGATGGCCACTGTATTGGGGATATAGAGCGATGCTCCACCATAGTGCTATGTACTCCTATATATAAGATGACCCCTGTATTGGGATATATAGCGATGCTCCACCATAGTGCTATGTGCTCCTATATATAAGATGGCCCCTGTATTGGGGATATATAGCGATGCTCCACCATAGTGCTATGTGCTCCTATATATAAGATGGCCCCTGTATTGGGATATATAGCGATGCTCCACCATAGTGCTATGTGCTCCTATATATAAGATGGCCCCTGTATTGGGGATATATAGCGATGTGTCCTCCACCATAGTGCTATGTGCTCCTATATATAAGATGGCCCCTGTATTGGGTATATATAGCGATGCTCCACCATAGTGCTATGTGCTCCTATATATAAGATGACCCCTGTATTGGGATATATAGCGATGTGTCCTCCACCATAGTGCTATGTGCTCCTATATATAAGATGGCCCCTGTATTGGGATATATAGCGATGCTCCACCATAGTGCTATGTGCTCCTATATATAAGATGGCCCCTGTATTGGGGATATATAGCGATGTGTCCTCCACCATAGTGCTATGTGCTCCTATATATAAGATGGCCCCTGTATTGGGTATATATAGCGATGCTCCACCATAGTGCTATGTGCTCCTATATATAAGATGACCCCTGTATTGGGATATATAGCGATGTGTCCTCCACCATAGTGCTATGTGCTCCTATATATAAGATGACCCCTGTATTGGGATATAGCGATGCTCCACCATAGTGCTATGTGCTCCTATATATAAGATGGCCCCTGTATTGGGGATATATAGCGATGCTCCACCATAGTGCTATGTGCTCCTATATATAAGATGGCCCCTGTATTGGGATATAGAGCGATGCTCCACCATAGTGCTATGTGCCCCTATATATAAGATGGCCCCTGTATTGGGATATATAGCGATGCTCCACCATAGTGCTATGTGCTCCTATATATAAGATGACCCCTGTATTGGGGATATAGAGCGATGCTCCACCATAGTGCTATGTGCTCCTATATATAAGATGACCCCTGTATTGGGGATATAGCGATGTGTCCTCCACCATAGTGCTATGTGCTCCTATATATAAGATGGCCCCTGTATTGGGTATATATAGCGATGCTCCACCATAGTGCTATGTGCCCCTATATATAAGATGGCCCCTGTATTGGGATATATAGCGATGCTCCACCATAGTGCTATGTGCTCCTATATATAAGATGGCCCCTGTATTGGGGATATAGCGATGCTCCACCATAGTGCTATGTGCTCCTATATATAAGATGACCCCTGTATTGGGATATAGAGCGATGCTCCACCATAGTGCTATGTGCTCCTATATATAAGATGACCCCTGTATTGGGGATATATAGCGATGTGTCCTCCACCATAGTGCTATGTGCTCCTATATATAAGATGGCGCCTGTATTGGGATATATAGCGATGCTCCACCATAGTGCTATGTACTCCTATATATAAGATGACCCCTGTATTGGGATATAGAGCGATGTGTCCTCCACCATAGTGCTATGTGCTCCTATATATAAGATGGCCCCTGTATTGGGATATAGAGCGATGCTCCACCATAGTGCTATGTGCTCCTATATATAAGATGGCCCCTGTATTAGGATATATAGCGATGTGTCCTCCACCATAGTGCTATGTGCTCCTATATATAAGATGGCCCCTGTATTGGGTATATATAGCGATGCTCCACCATAGTGCTATGTGCCCCTATATATAAGATGGCCCCTGTATTGGGGATATATAGCGATGCTCCACCATAGTGCTATGTGCTCCTATATATAAGATGGCCCCTGTATTGGGTATATATAGCGATGCTCCACCATAGTGCTATGTGCCCCTATATATAAGATGGCCCCTGTATTGGGTATATATAGCGATGCTCCACCATAGTGCTATGTGCCCCTATATATAAGATGGCCCCTGTATTGGGATATATAGCGATGCTCCACCATAGTACTATGTGCTCCTATATATAAGATGGCCCCTGTATTGGGATATATAGCGATGTGTCCTCCACCATAGTGCTATGTGCCCCTATATATAAGATGGCCCCTGTATTGGGGATATAGAGCGATGCTCCACCATAGTGCTATGTGCTCCTATATATAAAATGACCCCTGTATTGGGATATAGAGCGATGCTCCACCATAGTGCTATGTGCCCCTATATATACGATGACCCCTGTATTGGGATATAGAGCGATGCTCCACCATAGTTCTATGTGCCCCTATATATACGATGACCCCTGTATTGGGATATAGAGCGATGCTCCACCATAGTGCTATGTGCCCCTATATATAAGATGACCCCTGTATTGGGATATATAGTGATGCTCCACCATAGTGCTATGTGCTCCTATATATAAGATGGCCCCTGTATTGGGATATAGAGCGATGCTCCACCATAGTGCTATGTGCCCCTATATATAAGATGGCCCCTGTATTGGGATATATAGCGATGCTCCACCATAGTGCTATGTGCTCCTATATATAAGATGGCCCCTGTATTGGGATATAGAGCGATGCTCCACCATAGTGCTATGTGCCCCTATATATAAGATGGCCCCTGTATTGGGATATAGAGCGATGCTCCACCATAGTGCTATGTGCTCCTATATATAAGATGACCCCTGTATTGGGATATAGAGCGATGCTCCACCATAGTGCTATGTGCTCCTATATATAAGATGGCCCCTGTATTGGGATATAGAGCGATGCTCCACCATAGTGCTATGTGCTCCTATATATAAGATGGCCCCTGTATTGGGGATATAGAGCGATGTGTCCTCCACCATAGTGCTATGTGCTCCTATATATAAGATGGCCCCTTGTATTGGGGATATATAGCGATGCTCCACCATAGTGCTATGTGCTCCTATATATAAGATGGCCCCTGTATTGGGGATATAGAGCGATGTGTCCTCCACCATAGTGCTATGTGCCTCTATATATAAGATGGCCCCTGTATTGGGGATATAGAGCGATGTGTCCTCCACCATAGTGCTATGTGCTCCTATATATAAGATGGCCCCTGTATTGGGTATATATAGCGATGCTCCACCATAGTGCTATGTTCTCCTATATATAAGATGGCCCCTGTATTGGGATATAGAGCGATTTGTCCTCCACCATAGTGCTATGTGCTCCTATATATAAGATGACCCCTGTATTGGGTATATATAGCGATGCTCCACCATAGTGCTATGTGCTCCTATATATAAGATGGCCCCTGTATTAGGATATAGAGCGATGCTCCACCATAGTGCTATGTGCTCCTATATATAAGATGGCCCCTTGTATTGGGGATATAGAGCGATGCTCCACCATAGTGCTATGTGCTCCTATATATAAGATGGCCCCTGTATTGGGATATAGAGCGATGCTCCACCATAGTGCTATGTGCCCCTATATATAAGATGGCCCCTGTATTGGGGATATAGAGCGATGCTCCACCATAGTGCTATGTGCTCCTATATATAAGATGGCCCCTGTATTGGGATATATAGCGATGCTCCACCATAGTGCTATGTGCTCCTATATATAAGATGGCCCCTGTATTGGGGATATAGCGATGCTCCACCATAGTGCTATGTGCCCCTATATATAAGATGGCCCCTTGTATTGGGGCTCCAGATCGATGCGTCGTCTTCCACCATTAGGCTTTGTGCTCCCAACGTGATGTGAAACCTGACAATCTGGTTGCGCTCGCGGTAATTATACGGAACGTCCGGTGCCTCATCCTCCTGGATATAAATCAGCGCGGTTTATGAGCAGGAGGATTTGTCGCTCTCGTCCTGACAGGTTATTAGAGAACAAAAAGCTTCTACATTTCATTCTGCCAGAACCGCAGTAACCGCGGCCAAGAGGCCTGGGGCCGGGGCGGCACCTGAGAGGTGCATCCTGGGAGCCGCACAGCCGCACATACAAGCTTCCTGCTGGATGTTATACTGGATGGAAGGGAAAGAACTGCGGAGGTTTATGGTTCATGTTAAAGGGGTACTCTGGGGGGGGGGGGGTTACGCATTAACCGGCGTCAGAAAGTTTGTAATTTTTAATTTATTTCTATATAAAAAAAAAAACCTCCTGTCTTCCAGTACTTATCACCTGCTGTATGACCTGCAGGAAGTGCTCCAGTCTGACACAGTGCTCTCTGCTGCCATCTCTGTCCATGTCAGGAACCGTCCAGAGCAGGAGAGGTTTTCTATGGGGATTTTGCTGCTACTCTGGACAGTTCCTGACATGGACAGAGGTGGCAGCAGAGAGCACTGTGTCAGACTGGAGAGAATACACCATATCCTGCAGGACATACAGCAGCTGATAAGTACTGGAAGACTGGAGAGAATACACCACTTCCTGATACATGTTGAATAAAATTAGTTTTAGATATCTGCAGGTTTTAGCTTCAGTCGTTAGTGAATAATTTGAGAGATATTATGGGTGAACTCGGGGCCATGAACCCTTCTTGTACATGCGGCTGTAGGCTCCAGTCCTCCTGTGCTCCAGTCCTCCTGTGCTCCAGTCCTCCTGTGCTCCAGTCCTCCTGTGCTCCAGTCCTCCTCTCCTCCTGTGCTCCAGTCCTCCTCTCCTCCTGTGCTCCAGTCCTCCTGTGCTCCAGTCCTCCTGTGCTCCAGTCCTCATGTGCTCCAGTCCTCATGTGCTCCAGTCCTCCTGTGCTCCAGTCCTCCTGTGCTCCAGTCCTCCTGTCCTCCAGTCCTCCTGTCCTCCAGTCCTCCTGTCCTCCAGTCCTCCTGTGCTCCTGTCCTCATGTGCTCCAGTCCTCATGTGCTCCAGTCCTCCTGTGCTCCAGTCCTCCTGTGCTCCAGTCCTCCTGTCCTCCAGTCCTCCTGTCCTCCAGTCCTCCTGTCCTCCAGTCCTCCTGTGCTCCAGTCCTCCTGAGCTCCTGTTCTCCAGTGCTCCTGAGCTCCAGTCCTCCTGTCCTCCAGAGCTCCTGTTCTCCAGTGCTCCTGAGCTCCAGTCCTCCTGAGCTCCAGTCCTCCTGTGCTCCAGTCCTCCTGTGCTCCAGTCCTCCTGTGCTCCAGTCCTCCTGTGCTCCAGTCCTCCTGTGCTCCAGTCCTCCTGTGCTCCAGTCCTCATGTGCTCCAGTCCTCCTGTGCTCCAGTCCTCCTGTGCTCCAGTCCTCTTGTCCTCCTGTGCTCCAGTCCTCCTGTGCTCCTGTCCTCCTGTGCTCCAGTCCTCCTGTGCTCCAGTCCTCCTGTGCTCCAGTCCTCCTGTGCTCCAGTCCTCCTGTGCTCCAGTCCTCCTGTGCTCCAGTCCTCTTGTCCTCCTGTGCTCCAGTCCTCCTGTGCTCCAGTCCTCCTGTCCTCCTGTCCTCCAGTGCTCCAGTCCTCCTGAGCTCCAGTCCTCCTTTGCTCCAGTCCTCCTGAGCTCCAGTCCTCTTGTCCTCCTGTGCTCCAGTCCTCCTGAGCTCCTGTTCTTCAGTGCTCCTTTGCTCCAGTCCTCCTGAGCTCCAGTGCTCCTGAGCTCCAGTCCTCCTGAGCTCCAGTCCTCCTGTGCTCCAGTCCTCCAGTCCTCCTGAGCTCCTGTTCTCCAGTGCTCCTGTGCTCCAGTCCTCCTGTGCTCCAGTCCTCCTGAGCTCCTGTTCTCCAGTGCTCCTGAGCTCCAGTCCTCCTGTGCTCCAGTCCTCCTGAGCTCCTGTTCTCCAGTGCTCCTGAGCTCCAGTGCTCCTGTGCTCCAGTCCTCCTGTGCTCCTGAGCTCCAGTCCTCCTGTGCTCCAGTCCTCCTGAGCTCCTGTTCTCCAGTGCTCCTGTGCTCCAGTCCTCCTCTCCTCCTGTGCTCCAGTCCTCTTGTCCTCATGTGCTCCAGTCCTCATGTGCTCCAGTCCTCCTGTGCTCCAGTCCTCCTGTGCTCCAGTCCTCCTGTGCTCCAGTCCTCCTGTGCTCCAGTCCTCATGTGCTCCAGTCCTCATGTGCTCCAGTCCTCATGTGCTCCAGTCCTCCTGTGCACTGCTGCAGTGGGGACTTCACCTGGTGGAGGGAACATTTAGCAACAGTGTTTCCCAAATACAAGACAAATTGGTCTCCACCAGGGCAAGAGGCCCATTCTCTTCTAGTGATGTTACTTGTGTCCGTAAATCCCTGGTGCACTATGACAAGCCGACTAGGACTCACAAAAACACCGAACTATAAAACACCAAAAATGCAACAGCAGACCCACTACAGATATAGCTATCACTAAAGGCAAGAGCAAGTATGATGGCACAGCAACAGAGCAAGTATGGTGGCACAGCAACAGAGCAAGTATGATGGCACAGCAACAGAGCAAGTATGATGGCACAGCCACAGAGCAAGTATGATGGCACAGCCACAGAGCAAGTATGATGGCACAGCAACAGAGCAAGTATGATGGCACAGCCACAGAGCAAGTATGATGGCACAGCCACAGAGCAAGTATGATGGCACAGCCACAGAGCAAGTATGATGGCACAGCCACAGAGCAAGTATGATGGCACAGCCACAGAGCAAGTATGATGGCACAGCCACAGAGCAAGTATGATGGCACAGCCACAGAGCAAGTATGATGGCACAGCCACAGAGCAAGTATGATGGCACAGCCACAGAGCAAGTATTATGGCACAGCCACAGAGCAAGTATGGTGGCACAGCCACAGAGTATGGAATCAGTGCATTGGCGCTCAGTTACAGTATTGTCTCTATCAGTGACCATTCCGCTACTTGCTCTATGGGAAGAATAGTCATTTTATTCAAATCCTTATTGTTTTCCAATGTTCGATGCCATGAGACGCTGCATTACCGCTCTGTGAGTTACATCTATGGGAATCCACCTTCTTCTGCAGCAGTTGTGCAGTGCGGCTGATGTATTGTAACCTTGCAATTCAAAACATAGACAACCAATGCCGAGGAGCAATCCAGGTTCCAGCCAAGATTTCTCACCGGTCACATTTGATCTAAAGGCATTTCCTCCATGTGTCCTATCTAGTGATGAGCGACTACTAAAATGCTCGGGTGCTCGTTACTCTAGACAAATATTTCCCGATACTCGGGTGCTCGTTTCGAGTAACAAACCCCATTGAAGTCAATGGGAAACTCAAGTATTTTTGCAGGGGACCCAAGTTCGGTAGAGGGAAGGTCATGTGAAAACCTGTCAACCTCAGAAATTGATGAAAACACCACGAAACAGCAGGGGCAGCATGTATGGATGTCTCTGAGGCTGCCTAATGCCAAATTATGCCAAATTATGGGCAACAGTATGTCACTGATCACACAGTGAAGGATTAAAACAGAGGTAGCATATGAACCACCCAAAAATTTAGCCTGACACAGCATGGCAGTGAGGACACAGAGAACCATTAAAAGTGAAGCAGTAGCAGGTGAGCCTCCCATCAATTATGCAAGACAGTAAAGATGCCACCAGCTGCACCTAAGAGGCGCTCTGACAACACATTAGTGGCAGGGCAGCCCAGCACCTCCAAGTCAAAATCAAATCAGCGGTGGAGAAAAGTGGTGAGTCACATCTAAGCTCACTGCTAATTGCCCTGTGTAAGAGGGTGGCATAAACTATACAGCTGCAGTTACCCACAGATTTTATACGACAACCTCCAAAAACTAGTGTGACCTGTATATTTTCTTAGTTCTTCATTTCTTACTGCAGTTACATCCAAGCTTACTGCTAATTGCCCCGTGTCAGAGGGTGGCATACATTATATAGCTGCAGTTACCCAGAGATTGTATACGTTGGTATGGTCAGCAAGGTACTCCCTCACCATCTTCCTGAAGGCTTCCCCCCTACTCTGTCTAGACTGGGGACAGGTGACATAGTCTTGCTGGGGGGGCCATGAAACTCAAATGCCTTGGAGAGTGTTCCCCTGCCCCTTGACAAGCTGCCTGCTCCACCGCTCCTCTCCCCCGCTCTTTGGCCCACAGAACTACGTCCCCTGGCGCTAGTGGTGTCAGGTGGGAAGTACATTTTCAGCTTCTGCACCAGGGCCTGTTGATATTGATTCCCTCATACTGCGTTCCTCAGCAGGAATGAGAGTGGGAAATTTCTGCTTGTACCGAGAGTCCAGGAGGGTGAACACCCAGTAATCGGTGTTAAAGACAGCATAACATAAAGTCAGCCATGTGCGCCATGTTACCAACACGTAAGAATTCCCTCTCCTAAATAGGCTGACTCTCATTTTCATCCTCCTCCTCCTCCACCAATTCCTCAGGCCATACACACTTAATAGCTAAGGATTGAGCATGGGTACCCTCTTCAGTCGTGGCAGCAGTCTGCTCCTCTTCCTCCTCTTCTTCATCCTCCTCCTTTTGATTTGAAAATTGAAGATTAAAAAAAGGCCATAAAGTGGCCTTTTATGAGCAGCTGACTACTGCCTATGAAACAGCTAAAAAATGAAAGGACGGCAGAGGACACCCGCAAGTTGACATCCACAGATAGTATGGTTCGAAATGGACAACACAAGGATGTTAAATTAGGATCCACCATTATCACTGTCTGTTCCTTTGAATGGTGGCGTGTATCTTGGACATACAATGGATGACCTGACAGCCCTGCAAAATAGCACTTGAATTGAAGTCGATTTGATTTGAAAATTTTATTTAAGATGAAAAAAAAAGACCATAAAGTGGCCATTACCGGCCTTTAGATGAGGCAGGCGTGGAACCTCACAAAAATTAGGCCTGACACAGTAGAGTACCGAAGGACAGCCATCGCCATGAGATTCCTAAAAGCCTCTGTCTCTACCAGCCGATAGGGCAGCATCTCCAAGCTCAGCAGTTTGCCTATGTGCACATTTAGGGCTTGTGCACATAGGGTGAGTAGCAGTGTATTTGCGCTTCCCTTCAGGGGTCTGTTGTAGGGACAGGTGAATGCTGCGCTTGGTCACCTTGCTGGAGGGTGTGGAGCATAGTGGAGGTGAAGGGGTGCGTGTAGGGCGGGAGGCGCTGGGGCCTGGGCGGGGGGACTGACAGAGCCAGCACAGGACACAGGGGAAGGAGCAGGGGTGCGACTTGCAGTCACTGAACGGCCTTGGTTCCACTGAGTGGGGTGTCTAACTTTCCCTGCATCATGTGACTCACCACTTCTCCCCACCGCTGTTTTGAGTTTGAATTTGACTGTAGCAGTTGGAGTAACTTTCCCTAGTTGACTTGCCGAAATGCGCACAGATGCGGTGCACCTTGGTGAGCAAGTCAGCCACGTTGGGGTAGGTTTTAAGGAACGGCAGTAACATTAGGTTGAAGGCGTGGGCCAGACATGGTAGCAGCACTACAACTCCCAGCCAGCAGCCTGTAGTAATAGTATTAATAAAAGCTTTTAGCCCTGACAAGGTCTGTGTGTTTGTATTGCTGGTATATACCCGGCCTACTGGAAGGCTATATCCTACACTGACACTCTCCCTGACCAGCAGCAGCTCTCTCCCTGATCTCTCACAGCATGCGTCTGAAGCCAGCACTGCCCCCGCCCAGTTTTATATGGCAGGGTCATCTGATCTGGCCAACCAATCGCTGCTATCGACATGTATGGGTCCCACGTCATCGCAGGATGTACCAAAGAGTCTCCTGCATGTTTATTGGCTGAGAAATAGCGCCCAAACTTACAGGAAACGGATGATGAGATTTCCTCAAGTATCGCGAGATGCTGGTCCGAGTAACGAGAACCATGGAGTACCCTAATACTCCATCGAGTACCCTAATACTCCATCCAGTACCCTGATACTCCATCTAGTACCCTAATACTCCATCGAGTACCCTAATACTCCATCGAGTACCCTAATACTCCATCCAGTACCCTAATACTCCATCGAGTACCCTAATACTCCATCCAGTACCCTAATACTCCATCGAGTACCCTAATACTCCATCCAGTACCCTAATACTCCATCCAGTACCCTAATACTCCATCCAGTACCCTGATACTCCATCCAGTACCCTGATACTCCATCCAGTACCCTAATACTCCATCCAGTACCCTAATACTCCATTGAGTACCAAGCTCGGACCAGCACGCTCGCTCATCACTACTCCTATCCACTCAGCACTCACAGGTTTTTCTTATCACATCTTGTCATCCATAGATTTCTCCCTCGTTTCTTCTCCAGATTTTTTTTTTTTCTGCTCCCTCTTGTTTTTTCCAGGTTTTTCTTTTTTTCGTCTCCTCCTTGTTTCTTCTCCAGCTTTTTCTTTTTATCTGTTTCCGCTTGTTTCTTCTCCAAATATTTTACTCTGCTCGGAGCGATCATCTTCCTAATTGCTCTTCCTCATTTGAACGTCCCTTTGGTTTCGGAGTGGTTACCCTTCTAGAGCTCAGGCTCCACCTACCAGTTCTACCATTTTTGCGGATGGGATAAAATTGACATTTTGCATCCACTTATAATTCACCTATAATTTCTGCTCTTGAAATGCAAAAAAACTGTTTGATTCTACTTGTTTAAAATAAGTTTTAGTTAAAGACTAAATCTAAGAATCCAAATCTTTCTTGGCTCATATTTGGGCAATCAATGAAATTCCAATTTCCCTTAAACCATTGGGCCAAATCTTCTGTAACTTTCCACACAATGAATAATTCATCAATGTAGCGTTTGTAGTAAAGAATGTGATCAGACGACCAGGGGGACCGCTGGATATAGGAGGACTCAAACCGCCCCATAAACCCAAAGTGTGCTGTATACAAAACAAGTGTTCTCCCCCAGTAGTATATAGACCCTTTGTGTGCTGCCCCCAGTAGTATATAGACCCTTGTGTGCTGCCCCAGTAGTTTATAGATTCTTGTGTGCTGCCCCAGTAGTATATAGACCCCCCAGTGGTTAATATTCACCCAGTGTATGGGAGAGGGCACGATGCTGAGGAGGTGACAGCACTGGGACTGTGACCGCTGCAGAGTAGATGTGTACACACATGATGGGCAGGAGAATGTGAGGTGACAAAAGTGATTGACAGCGCAAGGAGCCAGTGCAATCAGGGCATCCTGTGCCATGTCATTAGACCCGTCTGTGGCCCTGGCACTTGCCTGGGTCCGCAATGTGCTAATGAGGTGATGCACCACTAAGGACGGACTGGGGGCGTTCCTCGCTTCCTCAATGCAATTGTGGCCTCCTATATGTGTATAACCAAGCATAACCAGGCACGTCTCCCTCCAGTGCATAAGTAGGTGTGGTGGCCGGGATGCTAGGCAGATGGTGGCTGGATGGTGGGCAGATGGTGGCCGGGATGCTAGGCAGATGGTGGCCGTTATGGTGGCTGGATGGTGGCCGGGATGCTAGGCAGATGGTGACCGGGATGCTAGGCAGATGGTGGCTGGAATGGTGGCCGGGATGGTGACTGGATGGTGGGCAGATGGTGGGAAGATGGTGGCTGGAATGGTGGCCGGGATGGTAGGCAGATGGTGGCCGGGATGCTAGGCAGATGGTGGCCAGGATGCTAGGCAGATGGTGGGCAGATGGTGGCCGGGATGCTAGGCAGATGGTGGCCAGGATGCTAGGCAGATGGTGGGCAGATGGTGGCCGGGATGCTAGGCAGATGGTGGGCAGATGGTGGCCAGGATGCTAGGCAGATGGTGGGCAGATGGTGGCCGGGATGCTAGGCAGATGGTGGCCAGGATGCTAGGCAGATGGTGGGCAGATGGTGGCCGGGATGCTAGGCAGATGGTGGGCAGATGGTGGCCGGGATGCTAGGCAGATGGTGGCCGGGATGCTAGGCAGATGGAGGGCAGATGGTGGCCGTGATGCTAGGCAGATGGTGGGCAGATGGTGGCCGGGATGCTAGGCAGATGGTGGCCGTGATGCTAGGCAGATGGTGGGCAGATGGTGGCCGGGATGCTAGGCAGATGGTGGGCAGATGGTGGCCGGGATGCTAGGCAGATGGTGGCCAGGATGCTAGGCAGATGGTGGCCGGGATGCTAGGCAGATGGAGGGCAGATGGTGGCCGTGATGCTAGGCAGATGGTGGGCAGATGGTGGCCGGGATGCTAGGCAGATGGTGGGCAGATGGTGGCCGTGATGCTAGGCAGATGGTGGGCAGATGGTGGCCGGGATGCTAGGCAGATGGTGGGCAGATGGTGGCCGGGATGCTAGGCAGATGGTGGCCGGGATGCTAGGCAGATGGTGGCCGGGATGCTAGGCAGATGGAGGGCAGATGGTGGCCGTGATGCTAGGCAGATGGTGGGCAGATGGTGGCCGTGATGCTAGGCAGATGGTGGCCGGGATGCTAGGCAGATGGTGGGCAGATGGTGGCCGTGATGCTAGGCAGATGGTGGGCAGATGGTGGCCGGGATGCTAGGCAGATGGTGGGCAGATGGTGGCCGGGATGCTAGGCAGATGGTGGGCAGATGGTGGCCGGGATGCTAGGCAGATGGTGGCCGGGATGCTAGGCAGATGGAGGGCAGATGGTGGCCGTGATGCTAGGCAGATGGTGGGCAGATGGTGGCCGGGATGCTAGGCAGATGGTGGGCAGATGGTGGCCGGGATGCTAGGCAGATGGTGGGCAGATGGTGGCCGGGATGCTAGGCAGATGGTGGCTGGAATGGTGGCCGGGATGCTAGGCAGATGGTGGCCGGGATGCTAGGCAGATGGTGGCTGGAATGGTGGCCGGGATGCTAGGCAGATGGTGGCCGGGATGCTAGGCAGATGGTTCACGAGGGGCCAAGGAATTAGCAGTTTTGTTTCAGATCTAAATACTCTAAAACTTGGACACATAGTAAAACAAGAAGCGGCGGCAGCAGGATGTGCAGCTACAGAACAGCAGCTTCACGTGTATCAACTCTGATAAATCCCAAAATTATTTGGGACCTGGAGGAAGTGCAGAGTAAGTTTTATGGGCTGAGCAAACCTGCGTCATCATCCTCATCATCTTCATCATCCTCGTCTTCCTCATCGTCAGGGAATCACCAGGACTCTGCATAAGAATCCTCTCGTTTCTCACAGCTCATAAATATTCAGTTTATATGGAAGGAGCGTGTAACCTCTGACCTGGTAACGTGAGTCACACTCGGGTACAAGGAAACCTCCATCAGCAAGGAAGTCGTCCCATCTGGGAGTATACAGAGGAGCAGGTGTATCCCATCCATGTCACAGTATACAGACTGCACCTACTGTATATATATATATATATATATATGTCACTGCAGGGTTGTCCAATCCCATCAGATGTAACTATTTTTTGTGTACACTGAGGCGAGGATTTATTAAAGGGGAACTCCAGAAAAAAGTCAACCAATGCCAGAAAGTTACAAATACAGACATCTATATAAATTACTTTTATGTAAAAATCTCCAGTTTTCCAGTACTTATCAGCTGCTGTATGAGTAGCATGCAGGAGTCTGGCTGGATGGTAGAAGCACCACCCAGACACTTGTCCCGGTAGCCAGGAGTGGGAGCAGCTGGCCACCCCCGGATTCTCTGGCAGCACTGTGCACTTACTAGGAGTTGTAGTTGCTGCAGATGAGTAGAGTAGTTGTAGAGCTGCGGGGGTTGTACTGGAGGGATAACAGAGTCTCTGATCTGACAAGGACAGGACTAAGGACCGTCCCCGACCTCCCTGTCTCTGCACACAATAGGCACTCTGCTAGGAGGTAGGTACTTGTAGTGTCACACACTCATAGATCTACAATCCACGTTATACAGATGGGTGAGATAAGATGCTATTACACTCTCTATAAGATACTATTACTCTCTCTATAAGATACTATTACTCTCTCTATAAGATACTATTACTCTCTCTATAAGATACTATTACTCTCTCTATAAGATGCTATTACTCTCTCTATAAGATGCTATTACTCTCTCTATAAGATACTATTACTCTCTCTATAAGATGCTATTACTCTCTCTATAAGATGCTATTACTCTCTCTATAAGATGCTATTACTCTCTCTATAAGACGCTATTACTCTCTCTATAAGACGCTATTACTCTCTCTATAAGACGCTATTACTCTCTCTATAAGACGCTATTACTCTCTCTATAAGATACTATTACTCTCTCTATAAGATGCTATTACTCTCTCTATAAGATGCTATTACTCTCTCTATAAGATGCTATTACTCTCTCTATAAGATACTATTACTCTCTCTATAAGATACTATTACTCTCTCTATAAGATGCTATTACTCTCTCTATAAGATGCTATTACTCTCTCTATAAGACGCTATTACTCTCTCTATAAGACGCTATTACTCTCTCTATAAGACGCTATTACTCTCTCTATAAGATACTATTACTCTCTCTATAAGATACTATTACTCTCTCTATAAGATGCTATTACTCTCTCTATAAGATGCTATTACTCTCTCTATAAGATACTATTACTCTCTCTATAAGATACTATTACTCTCTCTATAAGATACTATTACTCTCTCTATAAGATGCTATTACACTCTCTATATGAGATACACTGAGATACAATAGGGGCCTGTAATACTGAGATACACTGAGATACAATAGCGGCATGTAATACTGAGATACACTGAGATACAATAGCGGCCTGTAATACTGAGATACACTGAGATACAATAGCGGCCTGTAATACTGAGATACACTGAGATACAATAGCGGCCTGTAATACTGAGATACACAGAGATACAATAGCGGCCTGTAATACTGAGATACACTGAGATACAATAGCGGCCTGTAATACTGAGATACAATAGCGGCCTGTAATACTGAGATACACTGAGATACAATAGCGGCCTGTAATACTGAGATACAATAGCGGCCTGTAATACTGAGATACAATAGCGGCCTGTAATACTGAGATACACTGAGATACAATAGCGGCCTGTAATACTGAGATACACTGAGATACAATAGCTGCCTGTAATACTGAGATACACTGAGATACAATAGCGGCCTGTAATACTGAGATACACTGAGATACAATAGCGGCCTGTAATACTGAGATACACTGAGATACAATAGCGGCTTGTAATACTGAGATACAATAGCGGCCTGTAATACTGAGATACACTTAGATACAATAGCGGCCTGTAATACTGAGATACACTGAGATACAATAGCGGCTTGTAATACTGAGATACAATAGCGGCCTGTAATACTGAGATACACTGAGATACAATAGCGGCCTGTAATACTGAGATACACTTAGATACAATAGCGGCCTGTAATACTGAGATACACAGAGATACAATAGCGGCCTGTAATACTGAGATACACTGAGATACAATAGCGGCCTGTAATACTGAGATACACTGAGATACAATAGCGGCCTGTAATACTGAGATACACTTAGATACAATAGCGGCCTGTAATACTGAGATACACTTAGATACAATAGCGGCCTGTAATACTGAGATACACTTAGATACAATAGCGGCCTGTAATACTGAGATACACTTAGATACAATAGCGGCCTGTAATACTGAGATACACTGAGATACAATAGCGGCCTGTAATACTGAGATACACTTAGATACAATAGCGGCCTGTAATACTGAGATACAATAGCGGCCTGTAATACTGAGATACACTGAGATACAATAGCGGCCTGTAATACTGAGATACACTGAGATACAATAGCGGCCTGTAATACTGAGATACAATAGCGGCCTGTAATACTGAGATACACTGAGATACAATAGCGGCCTGTAATACTGAGATACACTGAGATACAATAGCGGCCTGTAATACTGAGATACACTGAGATACAATAGCGGCCTGTAATACTGAGATACACTGAGATACAATAGCGGCCTGTAATACTGAGATACACTGAGATACAATAGCGGCCTGTAATACTGAAATACACTGAGATACAATAGCGGCCTGTAATACTGAGATACACTGAGATACAATAGCGGCCTGTAATACTGAGATACACTTAGATACAATAGCGGCCTGTAATACTGAGATACACTGAGATACAATAGCGGCCTGTAATACTGAGATACACTGAGATACAATAGCGGCCTGTAATACTGAGATACAATAGCGGCCTGTAATACTGAGATACAATAGCGGCCTGTAATACTGAGATACACTGAGATACAATAGCGGCCTGTAATACTGAGATACACTGAGATACAATAGCGGCCTGTAATACTGAGATACACTGAGATACAATAGCGGCCTGTAATACTGAGATACACTGAGATACAATAGCGGCCTGTAATACTGAGATACACTGAGATACAATAGCGGCCTGTAATACTGAGATACACTGAGATACAATAGCGGCCTGTAATACTGAGATACACTGAGATACATAGCGGCCTGTAATACTGAGATACACTGAGATACAATAGCGGCCTGTAATACTGAGATACACTGAGATACAATAGCGGCCTGTAATACTGAGATACACTTAGATACAATAGCGGCCTGTAATACTGAGATACACTGAGATACAATAGCGGCCTGTAATACTGAGATACACTGAGATACAATAGCGGCCTGTAATACTGAGATACACTGAGATACAATAGCGGCCTGTAATACTGAGATACACTGAGATACAATAGCGGCCTGTAATACTGAGATACACTGAGATACAATAGCGGCCTGTAATACTGAGATACACTGAGATACAATAGCGGCCTGTAATACTGAGATACACTGAGATACAATAGCGGCTTGTAATACTGAGATACAATAGCGGCCTGTAATACTGAGATACACTGAGATACAATAGCGGCCTGTAATACTGAGATACACTGAGATACACTGAGGATATAGTAGTAGAGCTGAATAGCCTGGTAGTGATACAATGGGGGGATCCTGCAGGTACCCTCCACAGGACTGGATCTCACAATGTGATTGGTGAAACAAACAATCAATCAATCCCAAACAATTAACCCCTTGTATAGTTTGGCTTTTAGCTATACCTATGTACTGCAGAACAGTGACACCCAGTGGTGGGAGGTGCACACTGCAGCATATAACAGACATATAGGACCGACCTATGCTTGCTAGAAAAGGAACAGTGGGCCCCACCCTGAGACACTGCACATGTCCTCCAAGAAGTGGTGTATTCTCTCTGCTCTTCCCATACTTATCAGCTGCTGTATGTCCTCCAAGAAGTGGTGTATTCTCTGTGCTCTTCCCATACTTATCAGCTGCTGTATGTCCTGCAGGAAGTGGTGTATTCTCTCTGCTCTTCCCATACTTATCAGCTGCTGTATGTCCTCCAGGAAGTGGTGTATTCTCTCTGCTCTTCCCATACTTATCAGCTGCTGTATGTCCTCCAGGAAGTGGTGTATTCTCTCAACTCTTCCCATACTTATCAGCTGCTGTATGTCCTGCAGGAAGTGGTGTATTCTCTCCTGTCTGACACAGTGCTCTCTGCTGCCACCTCTGCCCATGTCAGGAACTGCCCAGAGCAGCAGCGAATCCCCATAGAAAACCTCTCCTGCTCTGGACAGTTCCTGACATGGACAGAGGTGGCAGCAGAGAGCACTGTGTCAGACTGGAGAGAATACACCACTTCCTGAAGGACATACAGCAGCTGATAAGTATGGGAAGACTGGAGAGAATAAACCACTTCCTGCAGGACACACAGCAGCTAATAAGTACTGGAAGACTATAGAGACTACACCACTTCCTGCAGGACATCCAGCAGCTGATAAGTACTGGAAGGTTTCTTACAGCAGGTGAAAGCTTTCCATAGACTCTTGGTCTTGGCGCTGATTCCCATGACACATTTACAGGGATATAATTGCTGTATACACCCAGGTCAGCAGGATCGGCTCCCTCCATAAAGGAGAATCCGGGATTTCTGTAATAACAGGATGTAAAGTCATATAATTCTACACCAGATTACTGAGAAGCTTTACAGTCCAGGGCCTCAGAGAGGAAAGGTCATGTCTGGGGTCAAACATCTAAGAGAACATGTGACATAGTGCAGTATATACTGTATACTACTAAGCTAGTATATGCTCCACTGCATGCACTATACTGAGGTAATACAGGCTCCACTGCATGCATTATCCTGATGTACTACATGCTACACTGCATGCACTATACTGAGGTAATACAGGATCCACTGCATGCATTATACTGCGGTAATACAGGCTCCACTGCATGCACTATACTGAGGTAATACAGGCTCCACTGCATGCATTATACTGCGGTAATACAGGCTCCACTGCATGCATTATACTGATGTAGTACATGCTACACTGCATGCATTATACTGAGGTAATACAGGCTCCACTGCATGCACTATACTGAGGTAATACAGGCTCCACTGCATGCATTATACTGATGTACTACATGCTACACTGCATGCACTATACTGAGGTAATACAGGCTCCACTGCATGCATTATACTGCGGTAATACAGGCTCCACTGCATGCATTATACTGATGTAGTACATGCTACACTGCATGCATTATACTGAGGTAATACAGGCTCCACTGCATGCACTATACTGAGGTAATACAGGCTCCACTGCATGCATTATACTGATGTAGTACATGACCCACTGCATGCATTATACTGAGGTAGTACAGGCTCCACTGCATGCATTATCCTGATGTACTACATGCTACACTGCATGCACTATACTAAGGTAATACAGGATCCACTGCATGCATTATACTGCGGTAATACAGGCTCCACTGCATGCATTATACTGATGTAGTACATGCTACACTGCATGCATTATACTGAGGTAATACAGGCTCCACTGCATGCACTATACTGAGGTAATACAGGATCCACTGCATGCACTATACTGAGGTAATACAGGCTCCACTGCATGCATTATACTGCGGTAATACAGGCTCCACTGCATGCATTATACTGATGTAGTACATGCTACACTGCATGCATTATACTGAGGTAATACAGGCTCCACTGCATGCACTATACTGAGGTAATACAGGCTCCACTGCATGCATTATACTGATGTACTACATGCTACACTGCATGCACTATACTGAGGTAATACAGGCTCCACTGCATGCATTATACTGCGGTAATACAGGCTCCACTGCATGCATTATACTGATATAGTACATGCTACACTGCATGCATTATACTAAGGTAATACAGGCTCCACTGCATGCATTATACTGCAGTAATACAGGCTCCACTGCATGCATTATACTGATGTAGTACATGACCCACTGCATGCATTATACTGAGGTCGCACATGACCCACTGCATGCATTATACTGAGGTAATACAGGCTCCACTGCATGCATTATACTGATGTAGTACATGCTCCACTGCATGCATTATACTGCGGTAGTACAGGCTCCACTGCATGCATTATACTGATGTAGTACATGCTACACTGCATGCATTATACTGAGGTCGCACATGACCCACTGCCTGCATTAAACTGAGGTTGTATACACTCCACTACAGGCATTATACGACATTAATACTGTACATGATACACTGCATGCATTATACTGATCTAATACGGACTCCATTGCATGCATTACACTGAGGTAATACAAAGCTTGTCTGCATACATTATACTGGTGTAATACAGGCTCCACTGCATGCATTATACTAAGGTTGTGCATGCACCACTGCATGCATTATACTAAGGTAATACAGGTTCCACTGCTTGGATTATACTGAGGTAGTATACGCTCCACTGCAGGCATTATACCGAGGTAGTACATGTATCGCTGCATGCATTATACTGCGGTAATACAGGCTCCACTGCATGCATTATACTGAGTTATTACATACACCACTGCAAACAATATACTGATGTAGTACATGCTGCACTGCATGCATTATACTGAGGTCACACATGCACCACTGCATGCATTATACTGAGGTAATACAGGCTCCACTGCATGCATTATACTAAGGTAATACAAGCTCCACTGCATGTATTATACTGAGGCCACACATGCTCAACTGCATGCATTATACTGAGGCCACACATGCGCCCCACTGCAGGTAGTACAGGCTCAACTGCATGCATTACACTGAGGTAGTACAGGCTCCACTGCATGTATTATACTGAGGTAGTATAGGCTCAACTGCATGCATTACACTGAGGTAGTACAGGCTCAACTGCACGCATTATACTGAGGTAGTACAGGCTCAACTGCATGCATTATACTGAGGTAGTACAGGCCCAACTGCATGCCTTATACTGAGGTAGTACAGGCTCAACTGCACGCATTATACTGAGGTAATACAGGCCCCACTGCATGCATTATACTGAGGTAATACAGGCCCCACTGCATGCATCATACTGAGGTAGTACAGGCTCCACTGCATGCATTATACTGATGTAATACAGGCTCCACGGCATGCATTATACTGATGTAGTACAGGCTTCGCTGCATGCATTATACTGAGGTAGTACAGGCTCCACGGCATGCATTATACTGAGGTAGTACAGGCTCCACTGCATGCATTATACTGAAGTAGTACATGCTCCACTGCATGCATTATACTGAGGTAATACAGGCTTCACTGCATGCATTATACTGAGGTAGTACAGGCTTCACTGCATGCCTTATACTGAGGTAGTACAGGCTCAACTGCATGCATTATACTGAGGTAGTACAGGCTCCACGGCATGCATTATACTGATGTAGTACAGGCTTCGCTGCATGCATTATACTGAGGTAGTACAGGCTCCACTGCATGTATTATACTGAGGTAGTATATGCTCCACTGCATGCATTATACTGAGGTAGTACAGGCTTCACTGCATGCTTTATACTGAGGTAGTAGAGGCTTCACTGCATGCCTTATACTGAGGTAGTACAGCCTCAACTGCATGCATTATACTGAGGTAATACAGGCTCCACTGCATGCATTATACTGAAGTAATACAGGCCCCACTGCATGCATTATACTAAGGTAGTATAAGCGCCACTGCATGCATTATACTGAGGTAATACAGGCCCCACTGCATGCATTATACTGAGGTAGTACAGGCTTCGCTGCATGCAATATACTGAGGTAGTATATGCTCCACTGCATGTATTATACTGCGGTAGTACAGGATCCACTGCATGCATTATACTGGGGTAGTATATGCCCCACTGCATGTATTATACTGAGTTAGTATATGCGCAACTGCATGCATTATACTGAGGTAATACAGGCTCCACTGCATGCATTATACTGAGGTAGTATATGCTCCATTGCATGCATTATACTGATGTAGTACAGGCTCCACTGCATGCATTATACTGAGGTAGTACATGCTCCACTGCATGCATTATACTAAGGTAATACAGGCTCCACTGCATGCATTATACTGAGGTAGTACAGGCTCCACTGCCTGCATTATACTGAGGTAATACAGGCCCCACTGCATGCATTATACTGATGTAGTATAAGCTCCACTGCATGCATTATACTGATGTAGTACAGGCTCCACTGCCTGCATTATACTGAGGTAGTACATGCTCCACTGCCTGCATTATACTGATGTAGTACAGGCTCCACTGCCTGCATTATACTGAGGTAGTACATGCTCCACTGCATGCATTATACTAAGGTAATACAGGCTCCACTGCATGCATTATACTGAGGTAGTACAGGCTCCACTGCCTGCATTATACTGAGGTAATACAGGCCCCACTGCATGCATTATACTGAGGTAGTATAAGCTCCACTGCATGCATTATACTGATGTAGTACAGGCTCCACTGCCTGCATTATACTGAGGTAGTATACGCTCCACTGCCTGCATTATACTGAGGTAATACAGGCTCCACTTCATGCATTATACTGAGGTAGTACAGGCTCCACTGCCTGCATTATACTGAGGTAGTATACGCTCCACTGCCTGCATTATACTGAGGTAGTATACGCTCCACTGCATGCATTATACTGATGTAGTACAGGCTCCACTGCATGCATTATACTGAGGTAATACAGGCTCCACTGCATGCATTATACTGAGGTAGTACAGGCCCCACTGCATGCATTATACTGATGTAGTACACACACACACACACACACACACACACTCTCTCTCTCTCGCCGTACACACATGGCGGGGGGGGGGGGGGGGGGGGTTCTTTTCTGGCGTGTATGAAGCTCTGTGACAGCCTTTCCAATACCCAGCATCCTGAGGGGGTGAAAAACTGTGTCCTCCCATAGACTTCAATGGGATTGTTCTGGTCAGCTTAAATACGCCACTCTTGTGTGTATGGCGTTTTTCTGGCCTCTATGTCATGTGATGGCAGAGGAGACAAGTGTGTTGGCACCAGAAATGGCGTCCACACCCCCTCACCTGACCCAGGCTGCCCATCCAAGTGATCCTGAGACAACTAGGCCACCGTATACAGGTGACAACAAGGGAGAAGAGGGGAGGAGAGGGGAGGATAAGGGAGGAGAGGGGAGGAGAGGGGAGAAGAGGGGAGGAGAGGGGAGGATAAGGGGAGGAGAGGGGAGGAGAGGGGAGGATAAGGGAGGAGAGGGGAGAAGAGGGGAGAAGAGGGGAGAAGAGGGGAGGAGAGGGGAGGATAAGGGGAGGATAAGGGAGGAGAGGGGAGGATAAGGGAGAAAAGTGGAGGAGAGGGGAGGATAAGGGAGGAGAGGGGAGGATAAGGGGAGGATATGGGAGAAGAGGGGAGGATAGGGGAGGAGAGCGGAGGATAAGGGAGGAGAGGGGAGGATAAGGGAGGAGAGGGGAGGAGAGGGGAGGATAAGGGAGGAGATGGGAGGAGAGGGGAGGAGAGGGGAGGAAAGGGGAGGAGAGGGGAGGAGAGGGGAGGAAAGGGGAGGAGAGGGGAGGAGAGGGGAGGAGAGGGGAGGATAAGGGGAGGATAAGGGAGAAGAGGGGAGGATAAGGAAGAAGAGTAGAGGAGCGGGGAGGATAAGGGAGGAGAGGGGAGGATAAGGGAGGAGAGGGGAGAAGAGGTGCACTTCCTCTCTCCAGCACCTGCCCCTCCAGCACCTCCTTCTCCACTTCCTCTCTCCAGCACCTCCCCCTCCAGCAACTCTCCACTTCCTCTCTGCAGCACCTCCCCCTCCCTCTCTCCAGCACCTCCCTCTCCCCTACCTCTCTCCAGCACCCCCCCCCCCCTCCAGCACCTCTCCACTTCCTCTCTCCAGCACCTCCCCCTCCCTCTCCAGCACCTCTCCACTTCCTCTCTCCAGCACCTCTCTCCAGCACCTTTCTCTCCAGCACCTCTCCACTTCCTCTCTCCAGCACCTCCCTCTCCAGCACCTCTCCACTTCCTGTCTCTAGCACCTCTCCAGCACCTCCCTCTCCCCTACCTCTCTCCAGCACCTCCCTTTCCAGCAACTCTCCACTTCCTCTCTCCAGCACCTCCCCCTCCTGCACCTTCCTCTCCACTTCCTCTCTCCAGCATCTCTCTCTCCAGCACCTCCCCCTCCAGCACCTCTCCACTTCCTCTCTCTAGCACCTCCCCCTCCAGCTCCTCTCCACTTCCTCTCCTGCACCTCTCCACTTCCTCTCTCCAGCACCTCTCTCCCCTACCTCTTTCCAGCACCTCCCCCTCCAGCATCTCTCTCCAGCACCTCCCCCTCCAGCACCTCTCCACTTCCTCTCTCCAGCACCTCCCTTTCCAGCAACTCTCCACTTCCTCTCTCTAGCACCTCCCCCTCCTGCACCTTCCTCTCCACTTCCTCTCTCCAGCATCTCTCCAGCACCTCCCCCTCCAGCACCTCTCCACTTCCTCTCTCTAGCACCTCCCCCTCCAGCTCCTCTCCACTTCCTCTCCTGCACCTCTCCACTTCCTCTCTCCAGCACATCTCCACTTCCTCTCTCCAGCACCTTTCTACTTCCTCTCTCCGGAACCTCCCTCTCCCCTACCTCTCCACTTCCTCTCTCCAGCACCTCTCTCTCCAGCACCTCCCTCTCCAGCACCTCTCCACTTCCTCTCTCCATCACCTTTCCACTTCCTCTCTCCAGCACCTCTCTCCCCTACCTCTTTCCAGCACCTCCCCCTCCAGCATCTCTCTCCAGCACCTCCCCCTCCAGCACCTCTCCACTTCCTCTCTCCAGCACCTCTCCACTTCCTCTCTCCAGCACCTCTCTCTCCAGCACCTTTCCACTTCCTCTCTCCGGCACCTCTCTCCAGCACCTCTCCACTTCCTCTCTCCAGCACCTCACCCTCCAGCACCTCTCCACTTCCTCTCTCCAGCACCTCTCTCTCCCCTACCTCTCTCCAGCACCTCCCTTTCCAGCACCTCTCCACTTCCTCTCTCCGGCACCTTCCTCTCCAGCACCTCCCTCTCCACTTCCTCTCTTCAGCACCTCCCCCTCCAGCATCTCTCTCTCCAGCACCTCCCCCTCCCGCACCTCTCTACTTCCTCTCTCCAGCACCTCTCCACTTCCTCTCTTCAGCACATTTCCACTTCCTCTCTCCAGCACCTCCCTCTCCCCTACCTCTCTCCAGCACCTTTCCACTTCTTCTTCTCTCCAGCACCTCTCTCTCCAGCACCTCCCTCTTCCGCACCTCTCCCCTACCTCTCTCCAGCACCTCCCCCTCCAGCATCTCTCTCTCCAGCACCTCCCCCTCCAGCACCTCTCCACTTCCTTTCTCCAGCACCTCTCTCTCCCCTACCTCTTTCCAGCACCTCTCCACTTCCTCTCTCCAGCACCTCTCTCTCCAGCACCTCCCTCTCCAGCACCTCTCCCCTACCTCTCTCCAGCACCTTCCCCTCCAGCATCTCTCTCTCCAGCACCTCCCCCTCCAGCACCTCTCCACTTCCTCTCTCCAGCATCTCTCTCTCCAGCACCTTTCCACTGCCTCTCTCCAGCACCTCTCCATTTCCTCTCTCCAGCACCTTTCCACTTCCTCTCTCCAGCACCACCCTCTCCAGCACCTCTCTCTCCAGCACCTTTCCACTTCCTCTCTCCAGCACCTCCCTCTCCCCTACCTCTCTCCAGCACCCCTCCACTTCCTCTCTCCAGCACCTCTCTCTCCAGCACCTCACTTTCCAGCACCTCTCCACTTCCTCTCTCCAGCACCTCTCCACTACTCCTCTTTCCCTCTCTCTGTCAGTGATATCAGTATTCTGCCTTCTCTCTCCTCACACGCCTCCAGCACCTCTCTCTCCAGCACTTACTCTCTCCAGCACCTTCCTCTCCGCTACCTCTCTCCAGCACCTCTCCACTTCCTCTCTCCAGCACTTCCTCTCTCCAGCACATCCCTCTCCAGCACCTCTCCACTTCCTCTCTCCAGCACCTCTCTCTCCAGCACCTTTCCACGTCCTCTCTCCGGCACCTCTCTCTCCAGCACCTCTCCACTTCCTCTCTCCAGCACCTCCCCCTCCAGCAACTCTCCACTTCCTCTCTCTCCAGCACCTCTCCACTTCCTCTCTCCAGCACCTTTCCACTTCCTCTCTCCAGCACCTCCCTCTCCCCAGCACCTATCCACTTCCTCTCTCCAGCACCTCTCCACTTCCTCTCTCCAGCACCTCTCTCTCCCCTACCTCTCTCCAGCACCTCTCCACTTCCTCTCTCCAGCACCTCCCTTTCCAGCACCTCTCCACTTCCTCTCTCCGGCACCTTCCTCTCCAGCACCTCCCCCTCCAGCACCTCCCTCTCCACTTCCTCTCTTCAGCACCTCTCCACTTCCTCTCTCCAGCACTTCTCTTTCCATTTCCTCTCTCCAGCACCTCTCTCTCCAGCACCTCTCCACTTCCTCTCTCCAGTACCTCTCCACTTCCTCTCTCCAGCACCTCACTTTCCAGCACCTCTCCACTTCCTCTCTCCAGCACCTCTCCACTACTCCTCTCTTCCTCTCTGTCAGTGATATCAGTATTCTGCCTTCTCTCTCCTCACACGCCTCCAGGACCTCTCTTTCCAGCACTTCCTCTCTCCAGCACTTCCTCTCTCCAGCACCTCCCCCTCCAGCACATCCCTCTCCGCTACCTCTCTCCAGCACCTCTCCACTTCCTCTCTCCAGCACCTTCCCCTCCAGCACATCCCTCTCCGCTACCTCTCTCCAGCACCTCTCCACTTCCTCTCTCCAACACCTCCCTCTCCACTTCCTCTCTCCAGCACTTCCCTCTCCATTTCCTCTCTCTCCAGCACCTCTCCACTTCCTCTCTCCAGCACCTCTCTCCCCTACCACTCTCCAGCACCTTTCCACTTCCTCTCTCTAGCACCTCCTTCTCCAGCACCTCTCCACTTCCTCTCTCCAGCACCTCTCCACTTCCTCTCTCCAGCACCTTTCCACTTCCTCTCTCCAGCACCTCCCTGTCCCCTACCTCTCTCCAGCACCTCTCGACTTCCTCTCTCCAGCACCTCCCTCTCCACTTCCTCTCTGTCCAGCACTTCCTCTCTCCAGCACCTCTCCACTTCCTCTCTCCAGCACCTCTCCACTGCCTCTCTCCAACACCTCTCTCTCCAGCACCTCTCTCTCCACTTCCTCTCTCCAGCACCTCTCTCCCCTACCTCTCTCCAGCACCTCTCTCTCCAGCACCTCCCTCTCCAGAACCTCCCTCTCCACTTCCTCTCTCCAGCACCTCCCTCTCCAGCATCTCTCTTCAGCACCTCCCCCTCCAGCACCTCTCCACTTCCTCTCTCCAGCACCTCTCCACTTCCTCTCTCCAGCACCCCCCCTCCTGCACCTTCCTCTCCACTTCCTCTCTCCAGCACCTCCCTCTCCACTTCCTCTCTGTCCAGCACTTCCTCTCTCCAGCACCTCTCCACTTCCTCTCTCCAGCACCTCTCCAACACCTCTCTCTCCAACACCTCTCTCTCCACTTCCTCTCTCCAGCACCTCTCTCCCCTACCTCTCTCCAGCACCTCCCTCTCCAGAACCTCCTTTTCCACTTCCTCTCTCCAGCACCTCCCTCTCCAGCATCTCTCTTCAGCACCTCCCCCTCCAGCACCTCTCCACTTCCTCTCTCCAGCACCTCTCCACTTCCTCTCTCCAGCACCCCCCCTCCTGCACCTTCCTCTCCACTTCCTCTCTCCAGCACCTCCCCCTCCAGCATCTCTCTCTCCAGCACCTCCCCCTCCTGCACCTTCCTTTTTCACTTCCTCCCTCCAGCACCTCTCCACTTCCTCTCTCCAGCACCTCCCTCTCCAGCACCTCTCTCCAGCACCTTTCCACTTCCTCTCTCCAGCACCTCCCTCTCCAGCATCTCTCTCCAGCACCTCCCCTTCCAGCATCTCTTCACTTCCTCTCTTCAGCACCTCCCTCTCCCCTACCTCTCTCCAGCACCTCTCCCTCCAGCGTCTCTCTCTCCAGCACCTCTCCACTTCCTCTCTGCAGCACCCCCCCCCCCTCCAGCACCTTCCTCTCCCTCTCTCCAGCACCTCCCTCTCCCCTACCTCTCTCCAGCACCTCCCCCTCCAGCACCTCTCCACTTCCTCTCTCCAGCACCTCCCCCTCCAGCACCTTCCTCTCCAGCACCTCTCCACTTCCTCTCTCTAGCACCTTTCTCTCCAGCACCTCTCCACTTCCTCTCTCCAGCACCTCTCCACTTCCTCTCTCTAGCACCTTCCTCTCCAGCACCTCTCCACTTCCTCTCTCTCTCTAGCACCTCTCCAGCACCTCCCTCTCCCCTACCTCTCTCCAGCACCTCCCTTTCCAGCACCTCTCGACTTCCTCTCTCCAGCACCTCTCTCCGGCACCTCCCTCTCCAGCACCTCCCCCTCCAGCACCTCCCTCTTCACTTCCTCTCTCCAGCACCTCTCTCTCCAGCACCTTTCCACTTCCTCTCTCCAGCACCTCCCTCTCCCCTACCTCTCTCCACTTCCTCTCTCCAGCACCTCTCTCTCTAGCACCTTTCCACTTCCTCTCTCCAGCACCTCCCCCTCCAGCATCTCTCTACTTCCTCTCTCCAGCACCTCCCTTTCCAGCACCTCTCCACTTCCTCTCTCCAGCACCTCCCTCTCCAGCACCTCCCCCTCCTGCACTTCCCTCTCCACTTCCTCTCTTAAGCACCTCCCTCTCCAGCACCTACCCCTTCCGCACCTCTCCACTTCCTCTCTCTAGCACCTCTCTCTCCAGCACCTCTCCACTTCCTCTCTCCAGCACCTCCCTCTCCAGCACCTCCCCCTCCTGCACCTTCCTCTCCACTTCCTCTCCAGCACCTCCCCCTCCAGCATCTCTCTCTCCAGCACCTCCCCCTCCTGCACCTCCCTCTTCACTTCCTCTCTCCAGCACCTCTCCACTTCCTCTCTCCAGCACCTTTCCACTTCCTCTCTCCAGCACCTCCCTCTCCCCTACCTCTCTCCAGCACCTCTCCACTTCCTCTCTCCAGCACCTCCCTCTCCCCTACCTCTCTCCAGCACCTTTCCACTTCCTCTCTCCAGCACCTCTCCACTTCCTCTCTCCAGCACCTCTCTCTCCAGCAACTTTCCACTTCCTCTCTCCAGCACTTCCCCCTCCAGCATCTCTCTCACCAGCACCACCCCCTCCAGCAACTCTCCACTTCCTCTCTCCAGCACCTCTCTCCAGCACCTCCCTCTCCAGAACCTCCCCCTCCTGCACCTCCCTCTCCACTTCCTCTCTCCAGCACCTCCCTCTCCAGCATCTCTCTCCAGCACCTCCCCCTCCTGCACCTCCCTCTCCACTTCCTCTCTTAAGCACCTCCCCCTTCCGCACCTCTCCACTTCCTCTCTCTAGCACCTCCCTCTCCAGCACCTCTCCACTTCCTCTCTCCAGCACCTCCCCCTCCTGCACCTTCCTCTCCTCTTCCTCTCCAGCACCTCCCCCTCCAGCATCTCTCTCTCCAGCACCTCCCCCTCCTGCACATCCCTCTTCACTTACTCCCTCCTGCACCTCTCTCTCCAGCACCTCTCCACTTCCTCTCTACAGCACCTCCCCCTCCTGCACCTTCCTCTCTCCAGCACCTCCCCCTCCAGCATCTCTTTTTCCAGCACCTCCCCCTCCTGCACCTCCCTCTTCACTTCCTCTCTCTCTGGCACCTCTCCACTTCCTCTCTCCAGCACCTATCACCTCTCTCTCCAGCACCTTTCCACTTCCTCTCTCCAGCACCTCCCTCTCCCCTACCTCTCTCCAGCACCTCTCCACTTCCTCTCTCCAGCACCTCCCTCTCCAGAACCTCCCCCTCCTGCACCTCCCTCTCCACTTCCTCTCTCCAGCACCTCCCCCTCCTGTACCTCCCTCTCCACTTCCTCTCTTAAGCACCTCCCCCTTCCGCACCTCTCCACTTCCTCTCTCTAGCACCTCCCTCTCCAGCACCTCTCCACTTCCTCTCTCCAGCACCTCCCCCTCCTGCACCTTCCTCTCCTCTTCCTCTCCAGCACCTCCCCCTCCAGCATCCCTCTCTCCAGCACCTCCCCCTCCTGCACATCCCTCTTCACTTACTCCCTCCAGCACCTCTCTCACCAGCACCTCTCCACTTCCTCTCTACAGCACCTCCCCCTCCTGCACCTTCCTCTCTCCAGCACCTCCCCCTCCAGCATCTCTTTCTCCAGCACCTCCCCCTCCTGCACCTCCCTCTTCACTTCCTCTCTCTCTGGCACCTCTCCACTTCCTCTCTCCAGCACCTCTCCACTTCACCTCTCCACTTCCTCTCTCCATCACCTCTCTCTCCAGCACCTTTCCACTTCCTCTCTCCAACACCTCCCTCTCCCCTACCTCTCTCCAGCACCTCTCCACTTCCTCTCTCCAGCACCTCTCTCCAGCACCTCTCTCCAGCACCTCTCTCCAGCACCTCTCTCCAGCACCTCCCTCTCCCCTACCTCTCTCCAGCACCTCTCCACTTCCTCTCTCCAGCACCTTTCCACTTCCTCTCTCCAGCACTTCCCCCTCCAGCATCTCTCTCTCCAGCACCTCCCCCTCCAGCACCTCTCCACTTCCTCTCTCCGGCACCTCCCTCTCCAGCACCTCCCCCTCCAGCACCTCCCCCTCCACTTCCTCTCTCCAGCACCTCCCTCTCCAGAACCTCCCCCTCCTGCACCTCCCTCTCCACTTCCTCTCTCCAGCATCTCTCTCTTCAGCACCTCCCCCTCCAGCACCTCTCCACTTCCTCTCTCCAGCACCTCTCCACTTCCCCTCTCCAGCACCTCTCTCTCCAGCACCTCTCCACTTCCTCTCTCTAACACCTCCCTCTCCAGCACCTCTCCACTTCCTCTCTCTAACACCTCCCTCTCCAGCACCTCTCCACTTCCTCTCTCCAACACCTCTCTCTCCAGCACCTTTCCACTTCCTCTCTCCAGCACCTCTCTCTCCCCTACCTCTCTCCAGCACTTCCCCCTCCAGCATCTCTCTCTCCAGCACCTCCCCCTCCAGCACCTCTCCACTTCCTCTCTCTAGCACCTCTCTCTCAACACCTCCCTCTTCAGTACCTTTCCACTTCCTCTCTCCAGCACCTTTCCACTTCCTCTCTCCAGCACCTTCCTCTCCAGCACCTCTCCACTTCCTCTCTCCAGCACCTTTCCACTTCCTCTCTCCAGCACCTTTCCACTTCCTCTCTCCAGCACCTTTCCACTTACTCTCTCCAGCACCTCCCTCTCCAGCACCTTTCCACTTCCTCTCTCCAGCACCTCTCCACTTCCACTCATTAGCACCTCTCTCTCCAGCACCTTTCCACTTCCTCTCTCCAGCACCTCTCCACTACTCCTCTCTCCCTCTCTCTATCTGTCAGTGATATCAGTATTCTGCCTTCTCTCTCCTCACACGCCTCCAGGAAGCAGTCAGCGTATGTAGTGTTTCGTGGGGGCGGGGTCACAGCCGGGTGAGCGGTTCAGCTGATTGGCAGTTGCCATGTTTTGCAGAAACTGCTCCGTACAGAACGCCTGTATAGACTATCGCACTTCTCAGGTAAACTACAGGAGCATAGGGAGGAGGGGTAAAGCTGAGGGGGTGGCCGCCTCTGTCCGTAGTGTTAGTGTATGGCGCTGGGTGCACACACCGCTCTCCCGTCACTGCTACTGACAGGCGCTGTATCTGGGAGTAAGAGCTGTAAGACGCCTCCAGCTCCCTGCACCACAACACTAGGGAGCACAGTGCATTATACCTCATGGGAGGGAGCACAGTGCATTATACCTCATGGGAGGGAGCACAGTGCATTATACCTCATGGGAGGGAGCACAGTGCATTATACCTCATGGGAGGGAGCACAGTGCATTATAACTTATGGGAGGGAGCACAGTGCATTATACCTCATGGGGGGAGCACAGTGCATTATACCTCATAGGAAGGAGCACAGTGCATTATACCTCATGGGAGGGAGCACAGTGCATTATACCTCATAGGAGGGAGCACAGTGCATTATACCTCATGGGAGGGAGCACAGTGCATTATACCTCATGGGAGGGAGCACAGTGCATTATACCTCATGGGGGGAGCACAGTGCATTATACCTCATAGGAAGGAGCACAGTGCATTATACCTCATGGGAGGGAGCACAGTGCATTATACCTCATGGGAGGGAGCACAGTGCATTATACCTCATGGGAGGGAGCACAGTGCATTATACCTCATGGGAGGGAGCACAGTGCATTATACCTCATGGGGGGAGCACAGTGCATGATACCTCATTGGGGGGCACAGTGCATTATACCTCATTGGGGGGCACAGTGCATTATACCTCATTGGGGGGCACAGTGCATTATACCTCATTGGGGGGCCACAGTGCATTATACCTCATTGGGGGGCCACAGTGCATTATACCTCATTGGGGGGCCACAGTGTATTATACCTCACAGGGGGGGGCAGTGCATTATACCTCATTGGGGGGGCACAGTGCATTATACCTCATTGAGGGGGCCACAATGCATTATATCTCATTGGGGGGCACAGTGCATTATACCTCATTGGGGGGGGGACACTGTTTATTAAATAAATTGGAGAGGAGTATAGTGTACACTCACTGGCCACTTTATTAGGTACACCTGTCCAACTGCACGGTACCACTTAATTTCTAATCAGCCAATCACATGGCGGCAACTCAGTGCATTTAGGCATGTAGACATGGTCAAGACAATCTCCTGCAGTTCAAACCGAGCATGAGTATGGGGAAGAAAGGTGATCTGAGGGCCTTTGAACGTGGCATGGTTGTTGGTGCCAGAAGGGCTGGTCTGACTATTTCAGAAACTGCTGATCTACTGGGATTTTCACGCACAACCATCTCTAGGGTTTACAGAGAATGGTCCGAAAAAGAAAAACCATCCAGTGAGCGGCAGTTCTGTGGGCGGAAATGCCTTGTTGATGCCAGAGGTCAGAGGAGAATGGGCAGACTGGTTCCAGCTGATAGAAAGGCAACAGTGACTCAAATAGCCAACCGTTACAGCCAAGGTAGGCCGAAGAGCGTCTCTGAATGCACAGTACGGCCAACTGTGAGGCAGATGGGCTACAGCAGCAGAAGACCACACCGGGGGCCACTCCGCTCAGCTAAGAACAGGAAACGGAGGCTACAATTTGCACAAGCTCATCGAAATTGGACAGTAGAAGATTGGAAAAACGTTGCCTGGTCTGATGAGTCTCGATTTCTGCTGCGACATTCGGATGGTAGGGTCAGAATTTGGCGTCAACAACATGAAAGCATGGATCCATCCTGCCTTGTATCAACGGTTCAGGCTGGTGGTGGTGGTGTCATGGTGTGGGGAATATTTTCTTGGCACTCTTTGGGCCCCTTGGTACCAATTGAGCATGGTTGCAACGCCACAGCCTACCTGAGTATTGTTGCTGACCATGTCCATCCCTTTATGACCACAATGGACCCAACATTTGATGGCGACTTTCAGCAGGATAATGCGCCATGTCATAAAGCTAGAATCATCTCAGACTGGTTTCTTGAACATGACAATGAGGTCACTGTACTCCAATGGCCTCCACAGTCACCAGATCTCAATCCAATAGAGCATCTTTGGGATGTGGTGGAACGGGAGATTGGCATCATGGATGTGCAGCCGACAAATCTGCGGCAACTGTGTGATGTCATCATGTCACTATGGACCAAAATCTCTGAGGAAGCTTCCAGCACCTTGTTGTATCTATGCCACCAAGAATTGAGGCAGTTCTGAAGGCAAAAGGGGGTCCAACCCGTTACTAGCATGGTGTACCTAATAAAGTGGCCGCTGAGTGTATATTGTAATTCATTTCCATGTACAGCAGTATTATATTCAGAGGGTGCATTATGTGGCAGTACTATATTCAGAGGGTGCAGTATGTGGCAGTATTATACTCAGAGGGCACAGTATGTGGCAGCCAAACAATCACAAGAAAGGTGTAACAGCCGTTTAACTCGCGCATGCGCGCATCATGAGGCGCTACTCCACTCCCTCACCTGCGTCCATAAGAAGCTTACCAACGCAGGTGCAAGGGGCGTAACAAAATAGTGAAACAATAAAACATAATACATTTAAAAACAAGTTACAATTAAGTTTTCAAGAATTCAACAGTGAGCGAGAAAGAGGAAACTTAATATTTTACAGAAACATACTTAAATCAATTCGTTCATTAAGCCCACAGTCACTTTGTGCGTTAGTTTTTAGAATAATTTTAGCTTCTTTTTGCAGTTAAATTTTGTTTGTATCAATGCCTTCCTTGTGAAAGACCCGTTGTAAACCTAGAAATTTAAGATGTTTAGTATCCCCATCATGTAACTCGTACATATGTTTGGGAGCAGAGGTCTAAGCTTGTGGATGTCAGTGATGGAGAAGCCATCGCTCAGAGGAGAGGAGAGGACTGGGCTTGTGGATGTCAGTGATGGAGAAGCCATCGCTCAGAGGAGAGGAGGGGACTGGGCTTGTGGATGTCAGTGATGGAGAAGCCATCGCTCAGAGGAGAGGAGGGGACTGGGCTTGTGGATGTCAGTGATGGAAAAGCCATTGCACTGAGGAGAGGACTGGGCTTTTGGATCTCAGTGATGGAGTAGCCATCGCTCAGAGGAGAGGACTGGGCTTGTGGATGTCAGTGATGGAGAAGCCATCGCACTGAGGAGAGGACTGGGCTTTTGGATCTCAGTGATGGAGTAGCCATCGCTCAGAGGAGAGGAGAGGACTGGGCTTGTGGATGTCAGTGATGGTGGAGAAGCCATCGCTCAGAGGAGAGGAGAGGAATGGGCTTGTGGATGTCAGTGACAGAGGGGAAGCCATCGCTCAGAGGAGAGGAGAGGACTGGACTTGTGGATGTCAGTGATGGTGGAGAAGCCATCGCTCAGAGGAGAGGAGAGGAATGGGCTTGTGGATCTCAGTGATGGAGGGGAAGCCATCGCTCAGAGGAGAGGAGAGGACTGGGCTTGTGGAGCCATCGCTCAGAGGAGAGGACTGGGCTTGTGGATGTCAGGGATGGAGGAGAAGCCATCGCTCAGAGGAGAGGAGAGGACTGGGCTTGTGGATCTCAGTGATGGAGTAGAAGTCATCGCTCAGAGGAGAGGAGAGGACTGGGCTTGTGGATCCCAGTGATGGAGGAGAAGCCATAGCTCAGAGGAGAGGAGAAACCTGGGCTTATGGATCTCAGTGATGGAGAAGCCATCGCTCAGAGGCGAGGAGAGGACTGGGCTTGTGGGTCTCAATGATGGAGGAGAAGCCATCGCTCAGAGGAGAGGAGAGGACTGGGCTTGTGGATGTCAGTGATGGAGGAGAAGCCATCGCTCAGAGGAGAGGACTGGGCTTGTGGATGTCAGTGATGGAGGAGAAGCCATCGCTCAGAGGAGAGGAAAGGACTGGGCTTGAGAATCTTAGTGATGGAGAAGCCATCGTTCAGAGGAGAGGAGAGGACTGGGCTTGTGGATGTCAGTGATGGAGGAGAAGCCATTGCTCAGAGGAGAGGAGAGGACTGGGCTTGTGGATGTCAGTGATGGAGGAGAAGCCATCGCTCAGAGGAGAGGACTGGGCTTGTGGATCTCAATGATGGTGGAGAAGCCATCGCTCAGAGGAGAGGACTGGGCTTGTGGATCTCAGTGATAGAGGAGAAGCCATCACTCAGAGGAGAGGAGAGGACTGGGCTTGTGGATGTCAGTGATGAAGGAGAGGCCATCACTCAGAGGAGAGGAGAGGACTGGGCTTGCGGATGTCAGTGATGGAGTAGAAGCCATCGCTCAGAGGAGGAGAGGACTGGGCTTGTGGATGTCAGTGATGGAGGAGAAGCCATCGCTCAGAGGAGAGGAGAGGACTGGGCTTGTGGATGTCAGTGATGGAGGAGAAGCCATCGCTCAGAGGAGAGGAGAGGACTGGGCTTGTGGATGTCAGTGATGGAGTAGAAGCCATCGCTCAGAGGAGAGGACTGGGCTTGTGGATCTCAGTGATGGTGGAGAAGCCATTGCTCAGAGAGGAGAGGACTGGGCTTGTGGATGTCAGTGATGGAGTAGAAGCCATTGCTCAGAGGAGGAGAGGACTGGGCTTGTGGAGCCATCGCTCAGAGGAGAGGAGAGGACTGGGCTTGTGGATGTCAGTGATGGTGGAGAAGCCATCGCTCAGAGGAGAGGAGAGGACTATGCTTGTGGATTTCAGTGATGGAGGAGAAGCCATCGCTCAGAAGAGAGGAGAGGACTGGGCTTGTGGATCCCAGTGATGGAGGAGAAGCCATCGCTCAGAGGAGAGGAGAGGACTGGGCTTGTGGATCTCAGTGATGGAGAAGCCATCGCTCAGAGAAGAGGAGAGGACTAGGCCTTTGGATGTCAGTGATGGAGGAGAAGCCATCGCTCAGAGGAGAGGAGAGGACTGGGCTTGTGGATGTGAGTGATGGAGGAGAAGCCATCGCTCAGAGGAGAGGAGAGGATTGGGCTTGTGGATGTCAGTGATGGAGGAGAAGCCATCGCTCAGAGGAGAGGACTGGGCTTGTGGATCTCAGTGATGGTGGAGAAGCCATCGCTCAGAGAGAAGAGGACTGGGCTTGTGGATGTCAGTGATGGAGGAGAAGCCAACGCTCAGAGGAGAGGAGAGGACTGGGCTTGTGGATCCCAGTGATGGAGGAAAAGCCATCACACAGAGGAGAGGAGAGGACTGGGCTTGTGGATCCCAGTGATGGAGGAGAAGCCATCGCTCAGAGGAGAGGACTGGGCTTTTGAATCTGAGTGATGGAGGAGAAGCCATCGCTCAGAGGAGAGAAGACTGGGCTTGTGGATGTCAGTGATGGAGGAGAAGTCATCGCTCAGAGGAGAGGAGAGGACTGGGCTTGTGGATGTCAGTGATGGAGTAGAAGCCATCGCTCAGAGGAGGAGAGGACTGGGCTTGTGGAGCCATCGCTCAGAGGAGAGGAGATGACTGGGCTTGTGGATGTCAGTGATGGAGTAGAAGCCATCGCTCAGAGGAGGAGAGGACTGGGCTTGTGGAGCCATCGCTCAGAGGAGAGGAGAGGACTGGGCTTGTGGATGTCAGTGATGGAGTAGAAGCCATCGCTCAGAGGAAAAGAGGACTGGGCTTGTGGAGCCATCGCTCAGAGGAGAGGAGAGGACTGGACTTGTGAAAGTCAGTGATGGTGGAGAAGCCATCGCTCAGAGGAGAGGAGAGGACTGGGCTTGTGGATGTCAGTGATGGAGGAGAAGCCATCGCTCAGAGGAGAGGATTAGGCTTGTGGATGTCAGTGATGGAGGGGAAGCCATCGCTCAGAGGAGAGGACTGGGCTTGTGGATCTCAGTGATGGTGGAGAAGCCATCGATCAGAGGAGAGGAGAGGACTGGGCTTGTGGATGTCCGTGATGGAGGAGAAGCCATCGCTCAGAGGAGAGGAGAGGACTGGGCTTGTGGATGTCAGTGATGGAGTAGAAGCCATCGCTCAGAGGAGGAGAGGACTGGGCTTGTGGAGCCATCACTCAGAGGAGAGGAGAGGACTGGGCTTGTGGATCCCAGTGATGGAGGAGAAGCCATAGCTCAGAGGAGAGGACTGGGCTTGTGGATCTCAGTGATGGAGAAGCCATCGCTAAGAGGAGAGGAGAGGACTGTGCTTGTGGATGTCAGTGATGGAGGGGAAGCCATCGCTCAGAGGAGAGGAGAGGACTGGACTTGTGGATGTGAGTTTTGGAGGAGAAGCCATCGCTCAGAGGAGAGGACTGGGCTTGTGGATCTCAGTGATGGTGGAGAAGCCATCGCTCAGAGAGAAGAGGACTGGGCTTGTGGATGTCAGTGATGGAGGAGAAGCCATCGCTCAGAGGAGAGGAGAGGACTGGGCTTGTGGATGTCAGTGATGGAGTAAAAGCCATCGCTCAGAGGAGGAGAGGATTGGGCTTGTGGATGTCAGTGATGGAGGAGAAGCCATTGCTCAGAGGAGAGGACTGGGCTTCTGGATGTCAGTGATGGTGGAGAAGCCATCGCTCAGGTAGAATAGGACTGGGCTTGTGGATGTCAGTGATGGAGGAGAAGTCATCGCTCAGAGGAGAGGAGAGGACTGGGCTTGTGGATGTCAGTGATGGAGTAGAAGCCATCGCTCAGAGGAGAAGAGGACTGGGCTTGTGGATGTCAGTGATGGAGGAGAAGCAATCGCTCAGAGGAGAGGAGAGGACTGGGCTTGTGAATCTTAGTGATGGAGAAGCCAGCGCTCAAAGGAGAGGAGAGGACTGGGCTTGTGGATGTCAGTGATGGAGGGGAAGCCATTGCTCAGAGGAGAGGACAGGACTGGGCTTGTGGAAGTTAGTGATGGTGGAGAAGCCATCCCTCAGGGGAGAGGAGAGGACTGGGCTTGTGGATGTCAGTGATGGAGGAGAAGCCATTGCTCAGAGGAGAGGAGAGGACTGGGCTTGTGGATGTCAGTGATGGTGGAGAAGCCATCGCTCAGACGAGCGGAGAGGACCGGGCTTGTGGATCTCAATGATGGTGGAGAAGCCATCGCTCAGAGGAGAGGACTGGGCTTGTGGATCTCAGTGATAGAGCAGAAGCCATCGCTCAGAGGAGAGGAGAGGACTGGGCTTGTGGATCTCAGTGATGGAGGAGAAGCCATCGCTCAGAGCAGAGGAGAGGACTGGGCTTGTGGATGTCAGTGATGGAGGAGAGGCCATCGCTCAGAGGAGAGGAGATGACTGGGCTTGTGGATGTCAGTGATGGAGGAGAAGCGATCGCTCAGAGGAGAGGACTGGGCTTGTGGATCTCAGTGATGGAGGGGAAGCCATCGTTTAGAGGGAAGAAGGGGACTGGGCTTGTGGATCCCAGTGATGGAGGAGAAGCCATCGCTCAGAGGAGAGGACTGGGCTTGTGGATGTTAGTGATGGAGGAGAAGCCATCGCTCAGAGGAGAGGAGACGACTGGGCTTGTAGATCTCAGTGATGGTGGAGAAGCCATCGCTCTGAGGAGAGGACTGGGCTTGTGGATGTCAGTGATGGAGGTGAAGCCATCGCTCAGAGGAGAGGACGGCTTGTGGATGTCAGTGATAGAGGAAAAGCCATCGCTCAGAGGAGAGGACTGGGCTTGTGGGTCTCAGTGATGGAGGGGAAGCCATCACTCAGAGGAGAGGAGAGGACTGAGCTTGTGGATGTCAGTGATGGAGGAGAAGCCATTGCTCAGAGGAGAGGACGGCTTGTGGATGTCAGTGATGGAGGAGAAGCCATCGCTCAGAGGAGAGGACTGGGCTTGTGGATGTCAGTGATGGAGGAGAAGCCATCGCTCAGAGGAGAGGAGAGGACTGGGCTTGTGGATGTCAGTGATGGAGGAGAAGCCATCGCTCAGAGGAGGAAAGGACTGGGCTTGTGGATGTCAGTGATAGAGGAGAAGCCATCGCTCAGAAGAGGAGAGGACTGGGCTTGTGGATCAAAGTGATGGAGGAGAAGCCATCGCTCAGAGGAGAGGACTGGGCTTGTGGGTTTCAGTGATGGAGAAGAAGCCATCGCTCAGAGGAGAGGAGAGGACTGGGCTTGTGGATGTCAGTGATGGAGGAGAAGCCATCGCTCAAAGGAGAGGACTGGGCTTGTGGGACTCAGTGATGGAGGAGAAGCCATCGCTCAGAGAGGAGAGGACTGGGCTTGTGGATGTCAGTGATGGAGTAGAAGCCATCGCTCAGAGGAGGAGAGGACTGGGCTTGTGGAGCCATCGCTCAGAGGAGAGGAGAGGACTGGGCTTGTGGATCCCAGTGATGGAGGAGAGGCCATCGCTCAGAGGAGAGGAGAGGACTGGGCTTGTGGGTGTCAGTGATGGAGGAGAAGCCATAGCTCAGAGGAGAGGAGAGGACTGGGCTTGTGGATCTCAGTGATGGAGAAGCCATTGCTCAGAGGAGAGGAGAGGACTGGGCTTGTGGATGTCAGTGATGGAGGGGAAGCCATCGCTCAGAGGAGAGGAGAGGACTGGACTTGTGGAAGTCAGTGATGGTGGAGAAGCCATCGCTCAGAGGAGAGGAGAGGATTGGGCTTGTGGTTGTCAGTGATGGAGGAGAAGCCATCGCTCAGAGGAGAGGACTGGGCTTGTGGATCTCAGTGATGGTGGAGAAGCTATCGCTCAGAGGAGGAGAGGACTGGGCTTGTGGATGTCAATGATGGAGGAGAAGCCATCGCTCAGAGGAGAGGACTGGGCTTGTGGATGTCAGTGGTGGAGGAGAAGCCATCGCTCAGAGGAGAGGACGGCTTGTGGATGTCAGTGATGGAGGAGAAGCCATCGCTCAGAGGAGATGACTGGGCTTTTGGATGTCAGTGATGGAGGAGAAGCCATCGCTCAGAGGAGATGACTGGGCTTTTGGATGTCAGTGATGGAGGAGAAGCCATCGCTCAGAGGAGAGGAGAGGACTGGGCTTGTGGATGTCAGTGATAGAGGAGAAGCCATCGCTCAGAGGAGAGGAGAGGACTGGGCTTGTGGATGTCAGTGATGGAGGAGAAGCCATCGCTCAGAGGAGGAGAGGACTGGGCTTGTGGATCCCAGTGATGGAGGAGAAGCCATAGCTCAGAGGAGAGGAGAGGACTGGGCTTGTGGATCCCAGTGATGGAGGAGAAGCCATTGCTCAGAGGAGAGGACTGGGCTTGTGGGTTTCAGTGATGGAGAAGAAGCCATCGCTCAGAGGAGAGGAGAGGACTGGGCTTGTGGATGTCAGTGATGGAGGGGAAGCCATCGCTCAGAGGAGAGGAGAGGACTGGGCTTGTGGATGTCAGTGATGGAGGAGAGGCCATCGCTCAAAGAAGAGGAGAGGACTGGGCTTGTGGATGTCAGTGATGGAGTAGAAGCCATCGCTCAGAGGAGAGGACTGGGCTTGTGAATCTGAGTGATGGAGGAGAAGCCATCGCTCAGAGGAGAGGAGAAGACTGGGCTTGTGGATGTCAGTGATAAAGGAGAAGCCATCGCGAAGAGGAGACGACTGGGCTTGTGGACCTCAGTGATGGTGGAGAAGCCATCGCTCTGAGGAGACGACTGGGCTTGTGGATGTCAGTGATGGAGGAGAAGCCATCGCTCAGAGGAGAGGACTGGGCTTGTGGGTGTCAGTGATGGAGGAGAAGCCATCGCTCAGAGGAGAGGACTGGGCTTGTGGGTCTCAGTGATGGAGGGGAAGCCATCACTCAGAGGAGAGGAGAGGACTGAGCTTGTGGATGTCAGTGATGGAGGAGAAGCCATCGCTCAGAGGAGAGGACGGCTTGTGGATGTCAGTGATGGAGGAGAAGCTATCGCTCAGAGGAGAGGAGAGGACTGGGCTTGTGGATCCCAGTGATGGAGGAGAAGCCATCGCTCAGAGGAGAGGACTGGGCTTGTGGATCTCAGTGATGGAGGAGAAGCCATCGCTCAGAGAGGAGAGGACTGGGCTTGTGGATGTCAGTGATGGAGGTGAAGCCATCGCTCAGAGGAGAGGAGAGGACTGGGCTTGTGGATGTCCGTGATGGAGGAGAAGCCATCGCTCAGAGGAGAGGAGAGGACTGGGCTTGTGGATGTCAGTGATGGAGTAGAAGCCATCGCTCAGAGGAGGAGAGAACTGGGCTTGTGGAGCCATCGCTCAGAGGACAGGAGAGGACTGGGCTTGTGGATTCCAGTGATGGAGGAGAAGCCATAGCTCAGAGGAGAGGAGAGGACTGGGCTTGTGGATCTCAGTGATGGAGAAGCCATCGCTCAGAGGAGAGGAGAGAACTGGGCTTGTGGATGTCAGTGATGGAGGGGAAGCCATCGCTCAGAGGAAAGGAGAGGACTGGACTTGTGGAAGTCAGTGATGGTGGAGAAACCATCGCTCAGAGGAGAGGAGAGGACTGGGCTTGTGGATGTGAGTGATGGAGGAGAAGCCATCGCTCATAGGAGAGGAGAGGATTGGGCTTGTGGATGTCAGTGATGGAGGAGAAGCCATCGCTCAGAGGAGAGGACTGGGCTTGTGGATCTCAGTGAAGGTGGAGAAGCCATCGCTCAGAGAGAAGAGGACTGGGCTTGTGGATGTCAGTGATGGAGGAGAAGCCATCGCTCAGAGGAGAGGAGAGGACTGGGCTTGTGGATGTCAATGATGGAGGAGAAGTCATCGCTCAGAGGAGAGGAGAGGACTGGGCTTGTGGATGTCAGTGATGGAGTAGAAGCCATCGCTCAGAGGAGGAGAGGACTGGGCTTGTGGATGTCAGTGATGGAGGAGAAGCCATCGCTCAGAGGAGAGGAGAGGACTGGGCTTGTGGATGTCAGTGATGGAGGAGAAGCCATCGCTCAGAGGAGAGGATGGCTTATGGATGTCAGTGATAGAGGAGAAGCCATCGCTCAGAGGAGAGGACTGGGCTTGTGGATGTCAGTGATGGAGGAGAAGCCATCGCTCAGAGGAGAGGAGAGGACTGGGCTTGTGGATGTCAGTGATGGAGGAGAAGCCATCGCTCAGAGGAGAGGACTGGGCTTGTGATTGTCAGTGATGGAGGAGAAGCCATCGCTCAGAGGAGGAGAGGACTGGGCTTGTGGAGCCATCGCTCAGAGGAGAGGACTGGGCTTGTGGATCCCAGTGATGGAGGAGAAGCCATCGCTCAGAGGAGAGGACTGGGCTTGTGGGTTTCAGTGATGGTGGAGAAGCCATCGCTCAGAGGAGAGGAGAGGACTGGGCTTGTGGATGTCAGTGATGGAGGGGAAGCCATCGCTCAGAGGAGAGGAGAGGACTGGGCTTGTGGATGTCAGTGATGGAGGAGAGTCCATTGCTCAAAGGAGAGGAGAGGACTGGGCTTGTGGATGCCAGTGATGGAGTAGAAGCCATCGCTCAGAGGAGAGGACTGGGCTTGTGAATCTGAGTGATGGAGGAGAAGCCATCGCTCAGAGGAGAGGAGAAGACTGGGCTTGTGGATGTCAGTGATGGAGGAGAAGCCATCGCTGAGAGGAGAGGACTGGGCTTGTGGATGTTAGTGATGGAGGAGAAGCCATCGCTCAGAGGAGAGGAGACGACTGGGCTTGTGGATCTCAGTGATGGTGGAGAAGCCATCACTCTGAGGAGAGGACTGGGCCTGTGAATGTCAGTGATGGAGGAGAAGCCATCGCTCAGAGGAGAGGACTGGGCTTGTGGGTGTCAGTGATGGAGGAGAAGCCATCGCTCAGAGGAGAGGACTGGGCTTGTGGGTCTCAGTGATGGAGGGGAAGCCATCACTCAGAGGAGAGGAGAGGACTGAGCTTGTGGATGTCAGTGATTGAGGAGAAGCCATCGCTCAGAGGAGAGGACGGCTTGTGGATGTCAGTGATGGAGGAGAAGCCATCGCTCAGAGGAGAGGACTGGGCTTGTGGATGTCAGTGATGGAGGAGAAGCTATCGCTCAGAGGAGAGGAGAGGACTGGGCTTGTGGATGTCAGTGATGGAGGAGAAGCCATCGCTCAGAGGAGAGGAGACGACTGGGCTTGTGGATGTCAGTGATGGAGGAGAAGCCATCGCTCAGAGAAGAGGAAAGGACTGGGCTTGTGGATCTCAGTGATGGAGGAGAAGCCATCGCTCAGAGGAGAGGACTGGGCTTGTGTATGTCAGTGATGGAGGAGAAGCCATCGCTTAGAGGAGAGGACTGGGCTTGTGGATGTCAGTGATGGAGGAGAAGCCATCGCTCAGAGGAGAGGAGAGGACTGGGCTTGTGGATCTCAGTGATGGAGAAGCCATCGCTCAGAGTAGAGGAGAGGACTGGGCTTGTGGATCTCAGTGATGGAGGAGAAGCCATCGCTCAGAGGAGAGGAGAGGACTGGGTTTGTGGGTCTCAGTGATAGAGGGGAAGCCATCGCTCAGAGGAGAGGAGAGGACTGGGCTTGTGGATATCAGTGTTGGAGGAGAAGCCATCGCTCAGAGGGGAGGAGAGGACTGGGCTTGTGGATGTCAGTGATGGAGGAGAAGCCATCGCTCAGAGGAGAGGAGAGGACTGGGCTTGTGGATCTCAGTGATGGAGGAGAAGCCATCGCTCAGAAGTGAGGACTGGGCTTGTGGATCTCAGTGATGGAGGAGAAGCCATTATTCAGAGGAGAGGAGAGGACTGGGCTTTTGGGTCTCAGTGATGGAGGGGAAGCCATTGCTCAGAGGAGAGGAGAGGACTGGGCTTGTGGGTCTCAGTGATGGAGGAGAAGCCATCGCTCAGAGGAGAGGAGAGGAGAGGACTGGGCTTGTGAATGTCAGTGATTGAGGAGAAGCCATCACTCAGAGGAGAGAAGAGGACTGAGCTTGTGGATGTCAGTGATGGAGGAGAAGCCTTCGCTCAGAGGAGAAGACTGGGCTTGTGGATCTCAGTATGGGAGGAGAAGTCATCGCTCAGAGGAGAGGAGAGGACTGGGCTTGTGGATGTCAGTGATAGAGGAGAAGCCATCGCTCTGAGGAGAGGACTGGGCTTGTGGATCTCAGTAAGGGAGGAGAAGTCATGGCTCAGAGGAGAGGAGAGGACTGGGCTTGTGGATCTCAGTGATGTAGAAGAAGCCATCGCTCAGAGGAGAGGAGAGGACTGGGCTTGTGGATGTCAGTGATGGAGTTGAAGCCATCGCTCAGAGGAGAAGACTGGGCTTGTGGATCTCAGTGATGGAGGAGAAGCAATCGCTTAGAGGAGAGGACTGGGCTTGTGGATTTCAGTAATAGAGGAGAAGCCATCGCTCAGAGGAGAGGAGAGGACTGGGCTTGTGGATCTCAGTGATGGAGGAGAAGCCATCGCTCAGAGGAGAGGAGAGGACTGGGCTTGTGGATCTCAGTGATGGAGGAGAAGCCATCGCTCAGAGGAGAGGAGAGGACTGGGCTTGTGGATCTCAGTGATGGAGGAGAAGCCATCGCTCAGAGGAGAGGAGAGGACTGGGCTTGTGGATCTCAGTGATGGAGGAGAAGCCATCGCTCAGAGGAGAGGAGAGGACTGGGCTTGTCGATGTCAGTGATGGAGTAGAAGCCATCGCTCAGAGGGGAGAAGGGGACTGGGCTTGTGGATCAATGTGATGGAGGGGAAGCCATCGCTCAGAGGAGAGGACTGGGCTTGTGGATCTCAGTGATCGAAAGGAAGCAATCGCCAAGAGAAGAGGACTGGGCTTTTTTATCTGAAGCATAGAGGGGAAGCCATTGCACGGAGGAGAGGACTAGGCTTGTGGATCTCAGTCATCGAGTAACTGACAATCTAAACCCCCAAAACTGGAACCAAAAACTGATGGGACTGTGTGGACTCTTGCTCAAACTGTATAAGTTGGACTTTACTGGCATCAGATTACCGGGTGACAATTTTTCCCTGCTTGATACAGTTGGATTTAATAAATTTTATTTCTTTTTAATCAGTTGCTTCTTCCCAGAGTGTTCTCTGATAATCGCCCAGTCACACAAAATATATCCATTATCCGGGGATTTATAACAGAACATCTCCATTATCCAGGGGGTACAGTGAACATTATTTTAGGACCTTTCCATATGTTGGAAGGAGGATGGTGACTCAGTGGTTTGACATGTTTTTATATTTAGTTGCTGCAGTTGTGAATCTGAAGGCGTTTCTTCCGAATACAACGGTTGCATTCATGATGTGAGATCCACCAAGAACCGTCAATGATTCAGAGGCTGCCAGAAAAACACTATAGAGTGTGATTACACACAGAGGACTAACATAGCATGAGGTGTGAGGAGACGTTTGTCAGCGAGCCGCCAAAGAGGAGTAAAACATGAATGACTGAGTATCGGAAAACTAGACCTTGTCCTCTGCAGAGATGCAAATAACAGGGGTGTAGCTAGGATTAATGGGGCCCCATAGCAGCTGCGTGGTCTGCCTCCATGGTAGCTATGCTAGTGCATGGAATGTAATACAGATGAGAAATGAAAATTTCATAGAAAGACAGAACTGTTATCGTGTGTACATGTACATGTGTACAGAAAAAGTCCTCAGAAACCTTCAAACACCCCAGGCCCCTATACTGACCTCTATACTAGCTGTATATATTACTACGGGTTTGTGCTTGTGATGTTGGAGACTGATTTTTTTTTGCAGCGCCGGCCCAAACTTGTCATCAAGGGGCAGGCTCGGACTGGGCCACTGGGGGGCCGGGGAAATCCCCGGTGGGCCCCGAGCTGGAGTGGGCCCCGCCCCCCTGTCAGGGGACACAGGGCTGGAGACTGCAGCCATGTGGTCTCCTGCCAGAAAGCCTAGCCGGGGCCCCGTGCTCCCGGGGGGCCCACTCAGTCGCCGGGTGACGCACCTTCATTTTTAACTGGAAGCGATTACATTTAACTGGAAGCGATTGTTGCAGTGTGCTGATTGACAGCGCAAGAAGCCGTAGGCTTCCCGCCCTGTCAATCACTCTTGTGACCGCAAGCAGCGTTTGTTTGCAATCACAAGAGTGCCACCCCCGCCCCCGACAGATCAGCTGCATCCTTGTGAAGTCCCGGGCAGCACGTCGCCTCTGATCCCTGTGTGCGCTGCGGCGGCCGGGACTTCCGGCTGGCAGCACGTACCGGAAGTCCCAGCTGCCGCGGCGCACACAGGGATCAGAGGCGACGTGCTGCCTGGGAGTTCACAAGGATGCGGCTGATCTGTAGTGAAGAGAGAAGAGGCCCGCGACCGACGGGGGGGGAGCGTGTTGTAAGGTGAGTTGTTTTTGTTTATTTTCAGAGGGGGGACAACAGAAGGGGGCTATATGGGGGATGGACAACAGAAGGGGGCTATATGGGGGGGTGGACAACATAAGGGGGCTGTATAGGGGGATGAACAACAAAAGGGGGCTATATAGGAGGATGGACAACAAAAGGGGGCTATATAGGGGGCTGTATAGGTGGATGGACAACAAAAAGGGGGCTATCAACAGTATATGGGGGATAGATAACACAGGAGAGCTATTTATAAGGGGGACAACATAGGGGAGCCATTTATAGGGGAGACAATACGGGGGGATGTATATATTAGGGCATGCACAGAGGGGGTCATATACTATTGGGCAGTGATAGGGAACCTTGGCTCTCCAGACGTTGCAAAACTATAGCTTTAGCTGTGGCTGTCCAGGCATGATGGGAGTTGTAGTTTTGCAACAGCTGGAGAGCCAAGGTTCCCTACCCCTGGTATAGGGGATGCACAGAGGTTGTCATCTACTATAGGGGGACTGCACAGAGGGGGATTTCTACTATAGTAGATGCACATGGGGCCATCTATATGGAAGACTGAACAAGGGACCATATATAAAAGGGGCCAATACAGATGTGCAGTTTGAGGATGGTGACAGAATGAGGAGCCTAATATGTCTGTCTGGCAGATTCTGTGGATTCGTGGCTCGGAGAAGTTCTCATAATGGCCCAGGGCAGATGGAGAAGAAGATGAAAAGGGAAGAACGCTGATCAGTGAAGACGTCCCCTGTGAGTCACCTGATGTAACTGCACTGTAATGTATATGGTGTATACAACCTGTGTGTAGCTGTGTCCACCTCTATATGACTGTATGAGGTGATAGTGATCTGTGTAGGACTTTATTCAGTAGCAGCGGTGGTGTTAGTCAGTATGTGGTGGTACTAGTCAGTAGTAGTGGCGGTAATATTTCCCTCTTGTATACTGGTAATATTGGTCATAGTATACAGGATTTGGTCAGCACCAGTATAATGGTAATATGTGTGGGGATAATATTTCCCTCCTATATACTGGTATTATTGGTAAAATCAGTCTCAGTATACAGGATCTGGTCAGTAACAGTATGGCGGTAATATGTGTGGGGATATTTGCTCTTTATATCCTGGTGTTATTGGTAGCTGTATGACCTATGTATCTAAGTATAAAGTGTTATCATGCAAAGAAACCTGTCTTATAGCCAATTACACCGGCCAATTATAGGTAACAAGCGCTCCTAGGAAGCCCCATGTAACAGCGCCAGAGATCAGCTGACAAGCAAATGCCCCATAGTCAGCTGATTTGATCTTTTGTGCGGCTGTAAAAATCATTGCTGTCGGCCGCACATCTCTATATATTCCTGCCCTGCTGATTAGCAATCGTTTGCAGCCCTACGCTGACCCATATCACGCCGTGTAACTGGACCCTTATAGATAAGTGCGGTGGCAGAAGGGTGGGCCCAAGGCACTCCAGTCCAATACTGTCAAGGGGAGGGGTTATCATCACACTGGGGGGAGGGGTTATCATCACACTGGGGGGGGGGTTATCATCACACTGGGGGGGAGGGGTTATCATCACACTGGGGGGGGGTTATCATCACACTGGGGGGGGGGTTATCATTACACTGGGGGGGAGGGGTTATCATCACACTGGGGGGGAGGGGTTATCATCACACTGGGGGGAGGGGTTATCATCACACTGGGGGGGGGTTATCATCACACTGGGGGGGAGGGGTTATCATCACACTGGGGGGGAGGGGTTATCATCACACTGGGGGGGAGGGGTTATCATCACACTGGGGGGGGTTATCATCACACTGGGGGGAGGGGTTATCATCACACTGGGGGGGGTTATCATCACACTGGGGGGGAGGGGTTATCATCACACTGGGGGGGGGTTTATCATTACACTGGGGGGGAGGGGTTATCATCACACTGGGGGGGAGGGGTTATCATCACACTGGGGGGAGGGGTTATCATCACACTGGGGGGGGGGGTTATCATCACACTGGGGGGAGGGGTTATCATCACACTGGGGGGAGGGGTTATCATCACACTGGGGGGGGGGTTATCATCACACTGGGGGGGAGGGGTTATCATGACACTGGGGGGGGAGGGGTTATCATCACACTGGGGGGGGGGTTATCATCACACTGGGGGGGGGGGTTATCATCACACTGGGGGGGGGGGGGTTATCATGACACTGGGGGGGGAGGGGTTATCATCACACTGGGGGGGGGGGGTTGCTCGGGCAGAAAACGTCCCCAAGCACAGGAATCAGGCGATGTTTAGAAAAAAGGACGGCACCACCAGTCAGTAGGTTTGATGGTACATTTGCTTTAAAAGTGATGTTCCAGATGACTCCTACATTATAGAAAGTAATATTCCAATCGAGACACCCTGAGAGGAAGAAGAACGCGCAGCAGGTAAAATGTCATTGAAGTGAGTAATTTAATGTAACCAGCAAAACAGGACTGAGTGGAGCGGAGTAAATATCCTAATAATTCTGTACGGTTTATTCCAGGTCATGTTGTACACAGCGCAATTCTATTGCTTTATGCAGAACCGTGCAATAGGATTAGAATTGTGTCATTATTCCCGTATCTACAAAACCTCAAGAGATCAATAAGGTTTGATTTGTTGTGAGATTTCTATGAGTTTCAGTATATTGGTGTTCTGATCTGTCACTAACAGCACCAACAGAGATGCATTATGGGTCTAATTTGGGACTGTCAGTGCCTGTCTGCCAGTAACTGCCCTCACTGTATGTACAAAAGCCAGGATTCCCTGCCCCTGTGCACCCAGAAGTCCCCAACCCCATGGAGCAGGGTTCCCCGCCCCTATGCAGCCAGGTCTCCCCGCCCCCATACAGTGAAGACTCCCCACCCCCTCACAGCAAGGAGTCCCCGCCCCCATGCAGCCAGGACTTCCCCTTCCCTCACAGCCAGGAGTCCCTGCACATCCAAAAGTCCCCACTCCCGCACAGCCAGGAGTTCCCACTCTTGTACAGTACATTGTACGCATATACCTGGTGGCTGTGCACATATGCTGGGCAGCTGTACACATATGCCGGGCGGCTGTACACATATGCCGGGCGACTGTACACATATACCTGGCGGCTGTACACATATACCTGGCGGCTGTGCACATATGCTGGGCAGCTGTACACATATGCCGGGCGGCTGTACACATATGCCGGGCGGCTGTACACATATGCCGGGCGGCTGTACAGATATGCCGGGCGGCTGTACACATATGCCGGGCGGCTGTACACATATACCTGGCGGCTGTACACATATACCTGGCGGCTGTACACATATACCAGGCGGCTGTGCACATATACCTGGCGGCTGTACACATATACCTGGCGGCTGTACACATATACCTGGCGGCTGTACACATATACCGTGCGGCTGTGCACATATACCGGGCGGCCGGACTCCCCCTTCCCTCACAGCCAGGAGTCCCTGCACATCCAAAAGTCCCCACTCCCGCACAGCCAGGAGTTCCCACTCTTGTACAGTAAATTGTACGCATATAACTGGTGGCTGTACACATATGCTGGGCAGCTGTACACATATGCCGGGCGGCTGTACACATATGCCAGGCGGCTGTACACATATGCCGGGCGACTGTACACATATACCTGGCGGCTGTACACATATACCTGGCGGCTGTACACATATACCAGGCGGCTGTGCACATATACCTGGCGGCTGTACACATATACCTGGCGGCTGTACACATATGCCGGGCGGCTGTACACATATGCCGGGCGGCTGTACACATATACCAGGCGGCTGTACACATATACCGGGCGGCTGTACACATATACCGGGCGGCTGTGCACATATACCAGGCGGCCGGACTCCCCCTTCCCTCACAGCCAGGAGTCCCTGCACATCCAAAAGTCCCCACTCCCGCACAGCCAGGAGTTCCCACTCTTGTACAGTAAATTGTACGCATATACCTGGTGGCTGTACACATATGCTGGGCGGCTGTACACATATGCCGGGCGGCTGTACACATATGCTGGGCAGCTGTACACATATACCTGGCGGCTGTACACATATACCTGGCGGCTGTACACATATACCAGGCGGCTGTGCACATATACCTGGTGGCTGTACACATATACCGGGCGGCTGTACACATATGCCGGGCGGCTGTACACATATACCTGGCGGCTGTACACATATGCCGGGCGGCTGTACACATATACCAGGCGGCTGTACACATATACCTGGCGGCTGTGCACATATGCTGGGCAGCTGTACACATATACCTGGCGGCTGTGCACATATGCCGGGCAGCTGTACACATATGCCGGGCGGCTGTACACATATGCCGGGCGGCTGTACACATATACCTGGTGGCTGTACACATATACCTGGCGGCTGTGCACATATACCTGGCGGCTGTGCACATATACCTGGCGGCTGTACACATATACCTGGCGGCTGTACACATATGCCGGGCGGCTGTACACATATACCGGGCGGCTGTGCACATATACCGGGCGGCTGTGCACATATACGGGGCGGCTGTGCACATATACCGGGCGGCTGTGCACATATACCGGGCGGCTGTGCACATGTACCGGGCGGCTGTGCACATGTATCGGGTGGCTGTGCACATATACCAGGCGGCTGTGCACATGTACCAGGCTGCTGTGCACATGTACCAGGCGGCTGTGCACATATACCGGGCTGAATGCTGAACAGCAAAGCCAATGAAATAATTTCCTAACATTATATAAACTAGAGCTAAGGACGGGTTTGTCAGCTGCGATTTTTGGACAGATCTGAATCATTTTGATGATATCTAATCGCTCGGTGTAAATAACCTGTAGCGACTCTTTTCATCTGACAACAATCAATGTAATTGAAATTAATCTGACACGTCAAAAATTGATGTTGTTAGACGGGTTATTGTAAGAAAGCAGCAGAGGAAAGAGCGGCGCCTCAGATTGTGAAACTCAGCGCTATAAAAGAGTTTCCTCCTCTGTGTAAGAACGGCTGTAATAATAATAATAATAATAATAATAAGCGTGCTGTCCGCGAGTCTCAAAACACGGGAATAATAACCAGTCATTATAATAACCAGACTGTCACAGAATACAACAGAGTTGTAAGAATCTATTCACTGTAGTAAGGATTCAGCATGGCGACCTACCCCAACTTACACACATACACCTAGCACAGAACTCAATTGCTCATCCCAAAATACAACATAACAATAGTTTACAATTGCTTTTTACAATTGTGAGGATATAAAAACATCCAGCGTTACAGAATGACACACTAATCACTAAACCAGAGGAATGAAACGCTTATATAACATATGATATACAGATATAGTACACACATGCATACATTGTTACATACATACACACATACCACATACATATACATACACACACACACACACACACACGAGATCAAGAGCCCTCTCCTTACATAATGATTCATACTGTCACTGAATAAAATCCACTATATAAAGAAAGACCAATGTTCCTCCAAAGCAGTGACCATATAGAGGTAGGTCCAGCTGTACTCTGGTTCTGCAGACCTTATAAGTGATTATAGTGCAGTTACATCTAGTGACTCACAGGGGGCATCTTCTCTGCATGAAGTGCAAGGGATATTTTTTGCTAATCAAAGTTGTTTACTTTTCCTTCTCTTCTCCATCTGGCTCTGCTCATCATGAAGACTTCTCCGGCCATGACACATGATGACAAGCAATATCCTCATCTTTATACAAAGTCCCAATGTGTATTGCTTCACACAGTAACATTGCCCCCATATAAGCAGTTAGGCCTAATATGTGCCTTCAAATACTAGTCAGGTCGCTCTGTGCCCCAAGATAATAGACAAGCCCCCTCTGTGCCCCCACATAGTATAAGGCCCCTCTGTGCATCCATAAAGTAGTTACTTCTGTGTCCCCAAATAGTACTTAGGTCCCTCTGTGTCCCCAAGAGGTAGTTAGGCCTCTCTATACCCCCTGTAAGTGGTCCCACTGGTAGTTAGTCCCCCAGTAAATTGTAGATCCCTTGCAAGCAAAGCAATGCCCCTGTAGTTAATCCCCTGAAGGCGATCCATCCCCCCCCCCCCAGGACAACACCCCTGTAGGCATTCCACCTTGTAGGTAATGCCCCCTGTGTAGGTAATCCAATCTCTCCCTGTAGGATAAAGACCCCCCTTCATGAAGGTAAACACCCCCCAAAGTAAGCCTACTCAACCCCTATAGGCACCCCCATTTGTGAAGAAAGAAGAAAAGACATATACTTACCTAGCTCCTAGGCCAGCCAACCACAAAATCTTCAGTCTGTAGAAAGGGTTTGGGGAGCTGTGGAGTCTCAGTTACGAGTCTTTAAACACTGGAAAGCCAGATATCCCTCCAGGAAAGGAAACCTGTTGCCAAGAGGGTGACTGCCAGTGGGGAGAGCACCCCACCATCATGATACGTAGCCCCTTAAGTCCCACTCGGTTGTGAGTATTGGAACATAAATAAGGAAAGGGGGGGGCCCTTTTGCATCAAAGTCTAACTCTGTGGCGAGCATTGTGGGATGACAAGGAATTACTAAAACCAGGCATCCATCCACAGACAGCTGCCCCGGGGTATTTGCCCCTCATCAGTGTGGAGTAGGATTCTGGCTAACAGGGCCAATGAAAAATAGACCAACAAAACACGGCAATCACTGAGATCAGGGAGATAAGTGACAAAATAATCCACTGATACATTGCCCTCTATAAATTTAAATATGCAAAAAATGGTCAGTGGAGCCTCAGTTTTGCATATTTAAATTTATATGGGCAATGTATCAGTGGAGACTCCATTGGATTTTTTGTTGCTGATCTCCCTGAGCTCAGTGATTGCTGTGTTTTGTTCACCAAATCTTCAGCCAAGCTCTGCGACTGCGTGAATGACATCAGAGAACTGGAGGAGGGAGAACTGGGGGACATCAGAGAACTGGGGGAGGGTGCCACCCTACCCCCAGGCCAGTCTCTCCTTGGGGATGTGCAGGTTAGTACACTGCAAATGATTAGCTATAGCGGCGGCAGGCAAGGTGCAGCTGGAGACACGTAGGTAGGAACACAGCAGGAATCACGGGCTGGAACCAGACAATGGGAAGCATGTAGAGGCTCCAAGGAGGTCAGGGAGGAGCTGAAATTTATCATGTAGGGCTGCCAATTAAGGACACGCTGCCCTCTAAACTGATTTGGTGCTGGCACATACACGCCATAGGAGACAGGGATCGGGGGAGGACAAAGCAGGGATCGGAGGAGCAAGGATGAGAAGACGCTGCAGGGGGAGCAGAGCAGCCGCGCCAGAGATTACAGCAGCGGCAAAAGGTGAGGCCGCTGTCATCCCCGGCTGTGGCTGTAACAGTACCCCCCTTTGGCTTCCCCAACTTTCTTGCCTGCAGGAAGTTCTTGATGAGACCCCGATCTAAGATGTTGCATTTAAGTTCCCAAGTTCTCTCTTCTGGACCCAACCCCTTCCAATCCACCAAGAGAAAACTCCGAATGGCTGAGGTCGCCACTGGCATCATACGTTCCAGTGGTATAACATTGCGAGGGGCATCCTCCTGACCAACAACATCGGAGGCACGAGATAGAGCATCGACTTTCACGTTCTTCTCTGCCGAAAGTGAATGACACAATTAAACCAGGAGAAGAAGAGGGACCACCTGGCCTGTCTGGGATTAATAGCCCTATTTTATGGGTTTTTAAGAGGAGCAAACGAGCGCTCTCAGCGCTCGTTTGCTCCTCGTTCCCCGCTCGCTGTCACCGCTATTCAACGCGGCAGCAGCGAGCGGGAGGGGCGGCGGGAAGCTGCGGGGGGGGGGGGCTGCCCGGGTGATCGCTGATTGTCCAGGCAGCCCATAGGATCTAGCAGCGTCTACTGCCGATGCTCCTATTCAACGGAGCGCCGGCAGCAGATCGCTGCTATATCAGTCGCTTGTTTTTCAACATGTTGAAAAACAAGCGACTGCAACGATCAGCCGACATGAAAGATGTCGGCTGATCGTTGCACTCTATTCCACAGGAAGATTATCGTCCGTAGCGGCCGATATCGGCCAAATACGGACGATAATCGTTATGTGGAATAGAGCTTTAAGTCGCTAGGCTGACTGGAGATAAAGAAGATCCTTGTGGTCCGTAAAGATGTAAATCGGATGAATTGCCCCCTCCAGAAGGTAACCCCACTCCTCAAGAGCCAACTTGATCGTCAGCAGCTCCTGATCTCCTATGTCAAGTCAAACTGTGGTAACATTATTTTTGGCCCGCCAGGCAAATCAGAGTTTGAATTACATGTGGCCTGCCATAGCTTTAGATTATAATAAGACAGCCGCTTGGACCACCCATATTATAATCTCGTAGGCCACAGGCAGTTTATAGCCTGTAGCCTAAGAGTTTGGGAGCAGTGTCTATGGGGAGGGCTGGCTACTATATAAGAGACTATGGGGGAGGGCTGGATACTATATAAGAGACTATGGGGAGGGCTGGCTACTATATATGTAACTATGGGGGAGGGCTGGCTACTATATAAGACTATGGGGAAGGCTGGCTACTATATAAGACTATGGGGGAGGGTTGGCTACTATATAAGAGACTATGGGGGAGGGCTGGCTACTATTTAAGAGACTATGGGGGAAGGCTGGATACTATTTAAGACTATGGGGGAGGGCTGGCTACTATATAAGAGACTATGGGGGAGGGCTGGCTACTATATAAGAGACTATTGGGGAGGGCTGGCTACTATATAAGAGACTATTGGGGAGGGCTGGATACTATATAAGAGACTATGGGGGAGGGCTGGCTACTATATAAGAGACTATGGGGGAGGGCTGGCTACTATATAAGACTATGGGGAGGGCTGGCTACTATATAAGAGACTATGGGGGAGGGCTGGCTACTATTTAAGAGACTATGGGGGAAGGCTGGATACTATTTAAGACTATGGGGGAGGGCTGGCTACTATATAAGAGACTATGGGGGAGGGCTGGCTACTATATAAGAGACTATTGGGGAGGGCTGGATACTATATAAGAGACTATGGGGGAGGGCTGGCTACTATATGAGACTATGGGGAAGGCTGGCTGCTATATGGGACACTTGGGGGGCTGGCTATTATGTGGGGCAATTTTGTTTGTGTTGGTTACTACATGGGGCAAAATTGGGGGGTTGGCTATTACATGGGTTTGGGTTTAATCATATCATAGCAATTTATCATTTATTTGTGCGCAGTGCTGGGAGACGCACACCACTGACAGAGCCAGGACCACCGCATGCGCTCTTCAATAATTATCAATGTTGGCCCGCTACTTTGTCCAATTTTTTTATTTTGGCCCACTGCGTATTTGAGTTTGACACCCCTGTATACCCGGTATAATTTCTTTCTGGCAGAGAAAAGGTCTTCGAGAAGCCACAAGTTTAAATCTTCCCTGATGAGCCCTTTTGGGTAAGAATGGCCCCTAGTCTCTAACTGCAGAGGCATCAACTTCCACTGAGAATGGCCTGGTGGGATCTGGGCGAGACAGGAGAAGAAGCAAAGGCGCATTTTAGCTTAGCAAAAGCTTGTTCTGCTACCAAGGGCCACTGCTTGGACTCGGCCCTCTTTTTAGTAAGGGCCGCAATAGGTGCGACCAAGGTGGAGAAGTGGGGAATAAACTGACGCTAGTAGTTTGCTAACCTCAAAAATCTAGTCCAATGGTTCGTGGCCACTGGAAAACTGCTGACAGCTTCACCAGATCCATCTGCAGACCGCGGTCAGAAATGATATAGCCAAGGAACGAAAGGCTGGACTGATGAAAAACGCATTTCTGCAACTATAGGCAATTAGCTCTTAAGCGTCGCAGTACTTCACGTACCTGAGCTACACAGGTCTGCAGATCAGGATATCGTCCAGGTACACCACAACACAGATATACAGCAGATCCCAGAAGATGTCATTGACAAACTCCTGGAAGACCACTAGGGCGTTGCACAGGCCAAAGGGCATAACCAGTGCCCGTCTGTGGTGTTAAAAGCGGTCTTCCATTCATTGGCCTCACAAATCCTGATCAGGTTGTAGGTTCCCCTGAGATCGAGCTTCAAGAAGATCTTAATCTCTGAGCTCGTTGTTCGCCTCCGGGGAGCTAAGGGCAGTGGATGTTGGAGAAGACGTCTGCAACCTCCTGATACTGGGTTGGAAAACCATACAATGGCTTGGAGGAGCCTGGCGGTGAAGGAGGCCGGATTTGAGGGGACTTCAGACAGTGGGGCAATCTAGTCCACAACGCAAGATCTTCCCGGTTGGGGGCATGGAGCTGCAGCCAAAGAAGAACCAACAAGATGTCTGAAGAGGAGCTGGACAGAACATAGAAGACGATTTTTTCAGAATGCAGCGCCCCCACTGGTTCGGTCACTGGTTCGGTCTGGTAGTGGATGGCTTTACTGAGGGACTCGCCGGTGACTGAGGGGATAGACAGTGGTCTGGAAAGTTGAACCAACAGGAGATGCCACTTCTGGACCAAGGAGGCTGCAGAGCCAGAATCCAGGAAGGCAGTTGACTAGAAATGTTGTCGAGATGTAGTGAAAACCGTAACGGCAAGGACAAGCTTGGAGAGGATGCGTTCACACCTAGGGAGGCCTCTCCTACCGGACCTAGGTGCAAGAGTTTCCCGAGCACTGTGGGCACTGAGGACAGTTTAGGCGGAAGTGGTTGGGGCTGGCACAATAAAGGCACAAGTTCTGCTCCCAATGACGAGTTTTCTCCTCTGGTGTCAACCGAACTCCCTCAACCTGCATAGGCTCCTTGGGCACTGTCGGAGACGTAGAATAGGTGGCCTCTGGAAACCTGGTGCCAACCAGAGTGTGCGTTGAGGACAGTTCAGCTTGTGATCTTGTTGAACCTCCTCCTGCCTTTCAGAGAACCGGATATCAATCTAAGTGGCCAGATGGATCAAGTCATTTAGGGAGGTCGGGAGGTCTCGGCTGGATAACACGTCCTACATACAGCTAGAAAGGCCCTTCTTCCAATTCTTCCAAAAGGCCGTTGTTCCAATCCATTTAGTCTGCCAGCGTGCGGAAATGAATGGCATGGTCAACCACAGAAGAGTTTCCCTGTGACAAGTTAAGGAGGGCGGTCTCTGCAGAGGAGGCTCAGGCTGGATCCCTGAACACGCACCAGAACACTGATAGGAAGGCCTGGAGGTTGGCGGTGACCGGATCGTCCTGTTCCCATAATGGTGTTGCCCAGGCCAAGGCCTTCCCCTCAAGGAGGCTGATGACAAATGCCACCTTGGACGCTCCATAATAAATTGATTGGCCATCAACTTGATGTGCATGGTGTACTGGGATACAAACGCTCTGCACATATTCGGTTCTCAGCCATACTTGGACGGGAGTGCAAGGCGTAGGTTCAGGCTAAAAGAAGATGTTACTGGTGCCGGAGGTGGTGGAGTCACTGGTGGCGCCTGATATGCTGGAACATGCTGCTGCAACGGCGGGGGACCATTGCTGAATTTGCTGAGACTGCTGCTGGATCTGCTGTGACTGCTGGGCGAGAACTCCAACGATCCTACGAATGTTAGGCACCTTACCGGGATCCATGGTTGGAGCCTACTGTAATGACTGTAGTCATGGATCCGCTGTAGCAGTGCTAATAATGGTGTAAGCCTCACCAGGGAGCGGAATCTAAAGGGCCGCTGGTCTTCACCAGTGCCCATCTCATGGTGGGATGGACCTCAGGTCACTACCCCTGGCTTGGCTTGCTAGTGGTGGCGGGCAAGGTGCAGCTGGGGACACATAGGCAGGCATGAATGCAGCAGGTCTCACGGATGGAACCACAGGCTGCAGGAACACGTCAGGAAGCACGGACTGGAATCACAGAGAACTGGGACTACGGAAAACATGCAGAGGCTCCAGCAAGGTCAGGGAGGAGCTAGATATTATAATGCAGGGCACGCTGGCCCTTTGAATTAAAACAGTGCCACCGCGAGCCCTAGGAGACGGAGATGAGCGTGCCGGACAGAGCGGGGACATGATGAGCCAGGATGAGAAGATGCCACAGGGGAGCCAAGCAGCCGTGGCCAGAGATGACAGCGTGGCCGTTGCAAGAGGTGAGAGCAGAGCCGCAGCTGTAACAGCGATTACAGCTCACACGAAGGAAGGAGTCAATGAGGCTGCTGGGCTTATGTTAAACATTACCCCTGATTATTATTTGTCTTGCATAAGGAACACGTTGAGTTATACAGTGCATGGGGCCATGTTTGTGACTAGGTGGCTAAGGGACCAAAGAAGGTCCTACCACGGGGCCATATTGTCCCAATGTATAGACAGAAGGCCATAATGAAATAAGAAATGGATTGCAGGGGAACCCGTGCAGTTGTGGGCATATTACATTGGCACTGGGCCAACTCCACCTCATAACTTAGTCTAGATGGAGATGATGTACCCAACCAAAGATTCTTCTGTAAGCAGAAACAACCATTACGGGCAACATTGCCACATTTAATAGAGCAAAAATGTAAAAATAAAATGTAGTAAAAAAGCCCAATTAAGTTCTATTGGTACCTCCATAGATAGATCCTCTATATGACGGATATCCAGGTAGGACCTTCTCCTTCAGCCAGCGACTACCCATATATATCCATGGTGCCTGGTGTTGGGTATTGTGCTGCCAGTCTAGGTTTATGTAACAGGTTTTAGATCCTGCTTACTCATGAAGGGATCATCAATAGCGAATAGATCACCCCAATATCTATTTACAATGCAAATGCAAGAGAGGTCACATGACACATCGCAAAAACTTCAAAGGGAGGGAATTAAACCTCAGGATAATCAAGATGTTCTCGATTTGATCTCATCACGTACTAGAGATTCAAGTTAGACTGGTTGTGTTTTCCTGCACAAAAGATGCTCGGCACTGACGGACGTGTATTATTATGTGCTGCTGATTGAGATGAAGACACCGGCGAGGACAGAGCTCTGACTGATCTCTCCCACGTTTATCTGTCATCGTCCTCATTGACCCAAGGACAGTGTTATGCTGGAAGGCTGAGGTCGCCATCACAAGCGATAGGAAGCTACAGGTAATGCACATCCTCTATACTGACAGTGATAGGAAGCTACAGGTAATGTACATCCTCTATACTGACAGTGATAGGAAGCTACAGGTAATGTACATCCCCTATACTGACAGCCATAGGAAGCTACAGGTAATGTACATCCTGTATACTGACAGTGATAGGAAGCTACAGGTAATATACATCCTCTATACTGACAGCCATAGGAAGCTACAGGTAATGTACATCCCCTATACTGACAGTGATAGGAAGCTACAGGTAATGTACATCCTCTATACTGACAGTGATAGGAAGCTACAGGTAATATACATCCTCTATACTGACAGCCATAGGAAGCTACAGGTAATGCACATCCTCTATACTGACAGTGATAGGAAGCTACAGGTAATGTACATCCTCTATACTGACAGCCATAGGAAGCTACAGGTAATGTACATCCCCTATACTGACAGCCATAGGAAGCTACAGGTAATGTACATCCCCTATACTGACAGTGATAGGAAGCTACAGGTAATGTACATCCCCTATACTGACAGCCATAGGAAGCTACAGGTAATGCACATCCTCTATACTGACAGTGATAGGAAGCTACAGGTAATGTACATCCCCTATACTGACAGCCATAGGAAGCTACAGGTAATGTACATCCTCTATACTGACAGCCATAGGAAGCTACAGGTAATGCACATCCTCTATACTGACAGTGATAGGAAGCTACAGGTAATGTACATCCTCTATACTGATAGTGATAGGAAGCTACAGGTAATATACATCCTCTATACTGACAGCCATAGGAAGCTACAGGTAATGCACATCCTCTATACTGACAGTGATAGGAAGCTACAGGTAATGTACATCCCCTATACTGACAGTGATAGGAAGCTACAGGTAATGTACATCCTCTATACTGACAGCCATAGGAAGCTACAGGTAATGTACATCCTCTATACTGACAGTGATAGGAAGCTACAGGTAATGTACATCCCCTATACTGACAGCGATAGGAAGCTACAGGTAATGTACATCCTCTACACTGACAGTGATAGGAAGCTACAGGTAATGTACATCCCCTATACTGACTGTGATAGGAAGCTACAGGTAATGTACATCCCCTATACTGACAGTGATAGGAAGCTACAGGTAATGTACATCCCCTATACTGACAGTGATAGGAAGCTACAGGTAATGTACATCCTCTATACTGACAGCCATAGGAAGCTACAGGTAATGTACATCCCCTATACTGACAGTGATAGGAAGCTACAGGTAATGTACATCCCCTATACTGACAGCCATAGGAAGCTACAGGTAATGCACATCCTCTATACTGACAGTGATAGGAAGCTACAGGTAATGTACATCCTCTATACTGACAGCCATAGGAAGCTACAGGTAATGTACATCCTCTATACTGACAGTGATAGGAAGCTACAGGTAATGTACATCCTCTATACTGACAGTGATAGGAAGCTACAGGTAATGTACATCCTCTATACTGTCAGTGATAGGAAGCTACAGGTAATGCACATCCTCTATACTGACAGCCATAGGAAGCTACAGGTAATGTACATCCCCTATACTGACAGTGATAGGAAGCTACAGGTAATGCACATCCTCTATACTGACAGCCATAGGAAGCTACAGGTAATGTACATCCTCTATACTGACAGTGATAGGAAGCTACAGGTAATGTACATCCTCTATACTGATAGTGATAGGAAGCTACAGGTAATGCACATCCTCTATACTGACAGTGATAGGAAGCTACAGGTAATGCACATCCTCTATACTGACAGCCATAGGAAGCTACAGGTAATGTACATCCTCTATACTGACAGTGATAGGAAGCTACAGGTAATGTACATCCCCTATACTGACAGTGATAGGAAGCTACAGGTAATGTACATCCCCTATACTGACAGCCATAGGAAGCTACAGGTAATGTACATCCCCTATACTGACTGTGATAGGAAGCTACAGGTAATGTACATCCTCTATACTGACAGTGATAGGAAGCTACAGGTAATGTACATCCCCTATACTGACAGTGATAGGAAGCTACAGGTAATGTACATCCTCTATACTGACAGTGATAGGAAGCTACAGGTAATGTACATCCTCTATACTGACAGTGATAGGAAGCTACAGGTAATGTACATCCTCTATACTGACAGCCATAGGAAGCTACAGGTAATGCACATCCTCTATACTGATAGTGATAGGAAGCTACAGGTAATGTACATCCTCTATACTGACAGTGATAGGAAGCTACAGGTAATGTACATCCTCTATACTGACAGCCATAGGAAGCTACAGGTAATGTACATCCTCTATACTGACAGCCATAGGAAGCTACAGGTAATGCACATCCCCTATACTGATAGTAATAGGAAGCTACAGGTAATGTACATCCTCTATACTGACAGTGATAGGAAGCTACAGGTAATGTACATCCTCTATACTGACAGCCATAGGAAGCTACAGGTAATGTACATCCTCTATACTGACAGCCATAGGAAGCTACAGGTAATGTACATCCCCTATACTGACAGTGATAGGAAGCTACAGGTAATGTACATCCTCTATACTGACAGCCATAGGAAGCTACAGGTAATGTACATCCCCTATACTGACAGTGATAGGAAGCTACAGGTAATGCACATCCTCTATACTGATAGTAATAGGAAGCTACAGGTAATGCACATCCTCTATACTGACAGCCATAGGAAGCTACAGGTAATGTACATCCTCTATACTGACAGCGATAGGAAGCTACAGGTAATGTACATCCCCTATACTGACAGTGATAGGAAGCTACAGGTAATGTACATCCTCTATACTGACAGCCATAGGAAGCTACAGGTAATGTACATCCCCTATACTGACAGTGATAGGAAGCTACAGGTAATGTACATCCCCTATACTGACAGCCATAGGAAGCTACAGGTAATGCACATCCTCTATACTGACAGTGATAGGAAGCTACAGGTAATGTACATCCTCTATACTGACAGTGATAGGAAGCTACAGGTAATGTACATCCCCTATACTGACAGTGATAGGAAGCTACAGGTAATGTACATCCTCTATACTGACAGTGATAGGAAGCTACAGGTAATGTACATCCCCTATACTGATAGTGATAGGAAGCTACAGGTAATGTACATCCCCTATACTGACTGTGATAGGAAGCTACAGGTAATGTACATCCCCTATACTGACAGCCATAGGAAGCTACAGGTAATGTACATCCTCTATACTGACAGTGATAGGAAGCTACAGGTAATGTACATCCTCTATACTGATAGTGATAGGAAGCTACAGGTAATGTACATCCTCTATACTGACAGTGATAGGAAGCTACAGGTAATGCACATCCCCTATACTGACAGCCATAGGAAGCTACAGGTAATGTACATCCCCTATACTGACTGTGATAGGAAGCTACAGGTAATGTACATCCCCTATACTGACAGCCATAGGAAGCTACAGGTAATGTACATCCTCTATACTGACAGTGATAGGAAGCTACAGGTAATGTACATCCCCTATACTGACTGTGATAGGAAGCTACAGGTAATGTACATCCCCTATACTGACTGTGATAGGAAGCTACAGGTAATGTACATCCCCTATACTGACAGCCATAGGAAGCTACAGGTAATGTACATCCTCTATACTGACAGTGATAGGAAGCTACAGGTAATGTACATCCCCTATACTGACAGTGATAGGAAGCTACAGGTAATGTACATCCTCTATACTGATAGTGATAGGAAGCTACAGGTAATGCACATCCTCTATACTGACAGTGATAGGAAGCTACAGGTAATGTACATCCCCTATACTGACTGTGATAGGAAGCTACAGGTAATGTACATCCTCTATACTGACAGTGATAGGAAGCTACAGGTAATGTACATCCTCTATACTGACAGTGATAGGAAGCTACAGGTAATGTACATCCTCTATACTGACAGTGATAGGAAGCTACAGGTAATGTACATCCCTCTATACTGACTAGTGATAGGAAGCTACAGGTAATGTACATCCCCTATACTGACAGCCATAGGAAGCTACAGGTAATGTACATCCTCTATACTGACTAGTGATAGGAAGCTACAGGTAATGTACATCCTCTATACTGACAGTGATAGGAAGCTACAGGTATGTACATCCTCTATACTGACAGCCATAGGAAGCTACAGGTAATGTACATCCTCTATACTGACAGCCATAGGAAGCTACAGGTAATGCACATCCCCTATACTGATAGTAATAGGAAGCTACAGGTAATGTACATCCTCTAGTACTGACAGTGATAGGAAGCTACAGGTAATGTACAGTCCTTATACTGACAGCATAGGAAAGCTACAGGTAATGTACATCCTCTATACTGACAGCGATAGGAAGCTACAGGTAATGTACATCCCCTATACTGACAGTGATAGGAAGCTACAGGTAATGCACATCCTCTATACTGATAGTGAATAGGAATGCTACAGGTAATGCACATCCTCTATACTGACAGCCATAGGAAGCTACAGGTAATGTACATCCTCTATACTGACAGCGATAGGAAGCTACAGGTAATGTACATCCTCTATACTGACAGTGATAGGAAGCTACAGGTAATGTACATCCTCTATACTGACAGCCATAGGAAGCTACAGGTAATGTACATCCTCTATACTGACAGTGATAGGAAGCTACAGGTAATGTACATCCTCTATACTGACAGCCATAGGAAGCTACAGGTAATGTACATCCTCTATACTGACAGTGATAGGAAGCTACAGGTAATGTACATCCTCTATACTGACAGTGATAGGAAGCTACAGGTAATGTACATCCCCTATACTGACAGCCATAGGAAGCTACAGGTAATGCACATCCTCTATACTGACAGTGATAGGAAGCTACAGGTAATGTACATCCTCTATACTGACAGTGATAGGAAGCTACAGGTAATGTACATCCTCTATACTGACAGTGATAGGAAGCTACAGGTAATGTACATCCCCTATACTGACAGTGATAGGAAGCTACAGGTAATGTACATCCTCTATACTGACAGTGATAGGAAGCTACAGGTAATGTACATCCCCTATACTGACTGTGATAGGAAGCTACAGGTAATGTACATCCCCTATACTGACAGCCATAGGAAGCTACAGGTAATGTACATCCTCTATACTGACAGTGATAGGAAGCTACAGGTAATGTACATCCTCTATACTGACAGTGATAGGAAGCTACAGGTAATGCACATCCTCTATACTGACAGCCATAGGAAGCTACAGGTAATGTACATCCTCTATACTGACAGCGATAGGAAGCTACAGGTAATGTACATCCTCTATACTGACAGTGATAGGAAGCTACAGGTAATGTACATCCTCTATACTGACAGTGATAGGAAGCTACAGGTAATGCTACATCCTCTATACTGACAGTGATAGGAAGCTACAGGTAATGTACCATCCTCTATACTGACAGCCATAGGAAGCTACAGGTAATGTACATCCTCTATACTGACAGCGATAGGAAGCTACAGGTAATGTACATCCTCTATACTGACAGTGATAGGAAGCTACAGGTAATGTACATCCTCTATACTGACAGTGATAGGAAGCTACAGGTAATGCACATCCTCTATACTGACAGCCATAGGAAGCTACAGGTAATGTACATCCCCTATACTGACAGCCATAGGAAGCTACAGGTAACGTACATCCTCTATACTGACAGCGATAGGAAGCTACAGGTAATGTACATCCTCTATACTGACAGTGATAGGAAGCTACAGGTAATGTACATCCTCTATACTGACAGTGATAGGAAGCTACAGGTAATGCACATCCTCTATACTGACAGCCATAGGAAGCTACAGGTAATGTACATCCCCTATACTGACAGCCATAGGAAGCTACAGGTAATGTACATCCCCTATACTGACTGTGATAGGAAGCTACAGGTAATGTACATCCCCTATACTGACAGCGATAGGAAGCTACAGGTAATGTACATCCTCTATACTGACAGTGATAGGAAGCTACAGGTAATGTACATCCCCTATACTGACAGCCATAGGAAGCTACAGGTAATGTACATCCTCTATACTGACAGTGATAGGAAGCTACAGGTAATGTACATCCCCTATACTGACTGTGATAGGAAGCTACAGGTAATGTACATCCCCTATACTGACTGTGATAGGAAGCTACAGGTAATGTACATCCTCTATACTGACTGTGATAGGAAGCTACAGGTAATATACATCCTCTATACTGACAGCCATAGGAAGCTACAGGTAATGTACATCCTCTATACTGACAGTGATAGGAAGCTACAGGTAATGTACATCCTCTATACTGACAGCCATAGGAAGCTACAGGTAATGCACATCCTCTATACTGACAGTGATAGGAAGCTACAGGTAATGTACATCCTCTATACTGACAGTGATAGGAAGCTACAGGTAATGTACATCCCCTATACTGACTGTGATAGGAAGCTACAGGTAATGTACATCCTCTATACTGACAGCCATAGGAAGCTACAGGTAATGTACATCCTCTATACTGACAGTGATAGGAAGCTACAGGTAATATACATCCTCTATACTGACAGTGATAGGAAGCTACAGGTAATGCACATCCCCTATACTGATAGTGATAGGAAGCTACAGGTAATGTACATCCTCTATACTGACAGCCATAGGAAGCTACAGGTAATGTACATCCTCTATACTGACAGTGATAGGAAGCTACAGGTAATGTACATCCTCTATACTGACAGTGATAGGAAGCTACAGGTAATGTACATCCTCTATACTGACAGCCATAGGAAGCTACAGGTAATGTACATCCTCTATACTGACAGCCATAGGAAGCTACAGGTAATGCACATCCCCTATACTGATAGTAATAGGAAGCTACAGGTAATGTACATCCCCTATACTGACAGCGATAGGAAGCTACAGGTAATGTACATCCCCTATACTGACAGCGATAGGAAGCTACAGGTAATGTACATCCTCTATACTGACAGCGATAGGAAGCTACAGGTAATGTACATCCCCTATACTGACAGCTATAGGAAGCTACAGGTAATGCACATCCTCTATACTGATAGTGATAGGAAGCTACAGGTAATATACATCCTCTATACTGACAGTGATAGGAAGCTACAGGTAATGTACATCCTCTATACTGACAGCGATAGGAAGCTACAGGTAATGTACATCCTCTATACTGATAGTGATAGGAAGCTACAGGTAATGTACATCCCCTATACTGACAGCCATAGGAAGCTACAGGTAATGTACATCCTCTATACTGACAGCCATAGGAAGCTACAGGTAATGTACATCCTCTATACTGACAGTGATAGGAAGCTACAGGTAATGTACATCCTCTATACTGATAGTAATAGGAAGCTACAGGTAATGTACATCCTCTATACTGACAGTGATAGGAAGCTACAGGTAATGCACATCCCCTATACTGACAGTGATAGGAAGCTACAGGTAATGCACATCCTCTATACTGACAGTGATAGGAAGCTACAGGTAATATACATCCTCTATACTGACAGTGATAGGAAGCTACAGGTAATGTACATCCTCTATACTGACAGTGATAGGAAGCTACAGGTAATGTACATCCTCTATACTGACAGCGATAGGAAGCTACAGGTAATATACATCCTCTATACTGACAGTGATAGGAAGCTACAGGTAATGTACATCCTCTATACTGACAGTGATAGGAAGCTACAGGTAATGTACATCCTCTATACTGACAGCCATAGGAAGCTACAGGTAATGTACATCCTCTATACTGACAGTGATAGGAAGCTACAGGTAATGTACATCCTCTATACTGACAGCCATAGGAAGCTACAGGTAATGTACATCCTCTATACTGACAGCCATAGGAAGCTACAGGTAATGTACATCCTCTATACTGACAGTGATAGGAAGCTACAGGTAATGTACATCCTCTATACTGACAGTGATAGGAAGCTACAGGTAATGTACATCCTCTATACTGACAGTGATAGGAAGCTACAGGTAATGTACATCCTCTATACTGACAGTGATAGGAAGCTACAGGTAATGTACATCCTCTATACTGACAGCCATAGGAAGCTACAGGTAATGCACATCCTCTATACTGACTGTGATAGGAAGCTACAGGTAATGTACATCCTCTATACTGACAGCGATAGGAAGCTACAGGTAATGTACATCCTCTATACTGATAGTGATAGGAAGCTACAGGTAATATACATCCTCTATACTGACAGTGATAGGAAGCTACAGGTAATGCACATCCTCTATACTGACAGTGATAGGAAGCTACAGGTAATGTACATCCCCTATACTGACAGTGATAGGAAGCTACAGGTAATGCACATCCTCTATACTGATAGTAATAGGAAGCTACAGGTAATGTACATCCCCTATACTGACAGTGATAGGAAGCTACAGGTAATGTACATCCTCTATACTGACAGCCATAGGAAGCTACAGGTAATGTACATCCCCTATACTGACAGCCATAGGAAGCTACAGGTAATGTACATCCCCTATACTGACAGTGATAGGAAGCTACAGGTAATGTACATCCTCTATACTGACAGCCATAGGAAGCTACAGGTAATGTACATCCTCTATACTGACAGTGATAGGAAGCTACAGGTAATGTACATCCTCTATACTGACAGTGATAGGAAGCTACAGGTAATGTACATCCTCTATACTGACAGCGATAGGAAGCTACAGGTAATGTACATCCTCTATACTGACAGTGATAGGAAGCTACAGGTAATGTACATCCTCTATACTGACAGTGATAGGAAGCTACAGGTAATGTACATCCTCTATACTGACAGTGATAGGAAGCTACAGGTAATGTACATCCTCTATACTGACAGCCATAGGAAGCTACAGGTAATGCACATCCTCTATGCTGACAGCCATAGGAAGCTACAGGTAACGTACATCCTCTATACTGACAGCCATAGGAAGCTACAGGTAACGTACATCCTCTATACTGACAGCTATAGGAAGCTACAGGTAACGCACATCCTCTATGCTGACAGCCATAGGAAGCTACAGGTAACGTACATCCTCTATACTGACAGCCATAGGAAGCTACAGGTAATGTACATCCCCTATACTGACAGTGATAGGAAGCTACAGGTAATGTACATCCTCTATACTGACAGCTATAGGAAGCTACAGGTAACGCACATCCTCTATGCTGACAGCCATAGGAAGCTACAGGTAACGTACATCCTCTATACTGACAGCTATAGGAAGCTACAGGTAACGCACATCCTCTATGCTGACAGCCATAGGAAGCTACAGGTAACGTACATCCTCTATACTGACAGCCATAGGAAGCTACAGGTAATGTACATCCCCTATACTGACAGTGATAGGAAGCTACAGGTAATGTACATCCTCTATACTGACAGTGATAGGAAGCTACAGGTAATGTACATCCCCTATACTGACAGTGATAGGAAGCTACAGGTAATGTACATCCCCTATACTGACAGCCATAGGAAGCTACAGGTAATGTACATCCCCTATACTGACAGTGATAGGAAGCTACAGGTAATGTACATCCCCTATACTGACAGCCATAGGAAGCTACAGGTAATGTACATCCCCTATACTGACAGCCATAGGAAGCTACAGGTAATGTACATCCCCTATACTGATAGTGATAGGAAGCTACAGGTAACGCACATCCTCTATACTGACAGCCATAGGAAGCTACAGGTAATGTACATCCCCTATACTGACAGCCATAGGAAGCTACAGGTAATGTACATCCCCTATACTGACAGTGATAGGAAGCTACAGGTAATGTACATCCCCTATACTGACAGTGATAGGAAGCTACAGGTAATGTACATCCCCTATACTGACAGCCATAGGAAGCTACAGGTAATGTACATCCCCTATACTGACAGTGATAGGAAGCTACAGGTAATGTACATCCCCTATACTGACAGCCATAGGAAGCTACAGGTAATGTACATCCCCTATACTGACAGCCATAGGAAGCTACAGGTAATGTACATCCTCTATACTGACAGTGATAGGAAGCTACAGGTAATGTACATCCTCTATACTGACAGTGATAGGAAGCTACAGGTAATGTACATCCTCTATACTGATAGTGATAGGAAGCTACAGGTAATGTACATCCTCTATACTGACAGTGATAGGAAGCTACAGGTAATGTACATCCTCTATACTGACAGTGATAGGAAGCTACAGGTAATGTACATCCCCTATACTGATAGTGATAGGAAGCTACAGGTAATGTACATCCTCTATACTGACAGCCATAGGAAGCTACAGGTAATGTACATCCTCTATACTGACTGTGATAGGAAGCTACAGGTAATGTACATCCTCTATACTGACAGCCATAGGAAGCTACAGGTAATGTACATCCCCTATACTGACAGTGATAGGAAGCTACAGGTAATGTACATCCCCTATACTGACAGTGATAGGAAGCTACAGGTAATATACATCCTCTATACTGACAGTGATAGGAAGCTACAGGTAATGTACATCCTCTATACTGACAGTGATAGGAAGCTACAGGTAATGCACATCCTCTATGCTGGCAATATGGCTCTAACGGCGTCTATGGTTCTGCTCAGAGCGGATGTGACCCCCTCTCCTGGCTCCTATATAACCGGGGCATTAATAGGCGACCACTGGGGGTGGTTTGCATCCTGGTAACAGACTATTCATTGTATTATTAGTAAAGGGAATAGAATCACCAGGGAGTGGCGGCTGCCGGATGTCCCCCATGTATCACGTTGGGACCCCGTGAATGATACATGGGGGGGGGGGGCCATATTGTGGTAACAGGAGTCACAAATGTTTGGTTTTTGGTTGATGTGGAGATTTTAGACGATTGCTTTTAATATTGATGCCAAACCAGAAGCAGCTGGTTACTTAGGATAATATTTCCTAGTTTTTCTTTTAATATTTTTGGCTTCATCCATCCATAGATACAGTATATCCATCCACACATCCATCCATCCATCCACACGTCCCTCCACACATCCATCCATCCATTATCCAGCCATCCACACATCCATCCATCCATCATCCAGCCATCCACACATCCATCCATCCATCATCCAGCCATCCACACATCCATCCATCATCCAGCCATCCACACATCCATCCATCCAGTCACACATCCATCAGGCCACACATTTCACCATCTATACACTCATAAATACACCTATCCATTCATCCATGCACACAACCATCCATCCATCCACACATCCACCCACACATCCATCCATCCCTCCACACGCCCTTCCATCTATACACTCATCCATACACCCACCCACACCTCCATCCATACAACCATCCATCTATCCACCCATCCATCCCTCCACACGCCCATCCATCTATACACTCATCAATACACCCACCGACACCTCCATCCATACAACCATCCATCTATCCACCCATCCATCTGCTCCTTCCCCACATCCATCTATACACACATTAGTCCATCCACACATCCAACCAACCATTCATCCATCCGGTCCTTCCACACATCCATGGGGGGGGGGGTTACATATTGTGGTAAGAGGAGACACAAGTGTTTGGTTTTTGGACGATGTGGAGATTTTAGACGATTGCTTTTAATATTGATGCCAAACCAGAAGCAGCTGGTTACTTAGGATTATATTTCCTAGTTGTTTTTCTTTTGATATTTTTGACTTCATCCATCCACACATCCCTCCATCCACACATCCCTCCATCCGCACATCCCTCAACACATCCATCCATCCGTCCCTCCATCCACACATTCATCCATCCATCCACACGTCCCTCCATCCGCACATCCCTCAATCCGTCCCTCCATCCACACATTCATCCATCCCTCCATCCACACATTCATCCATCCCTCCATCCACACATTCATCCATCCCTCCATCCACACATTCATCCATCCCTCTATCCATCCCTCCATCCACACATTCATCCATCCCTCCATCCGTCCCTCCATCCACACATTCATCCATCCATCCACACATCCCTCAACACATCCCTCCATCCGTCCCTCCATCCACACATTCATCCATCCCTCCAGTCACACATTCATCCATCCCTCCATCCGTCCCTCCATCCACAGATATATCCATCCACACATCCATCCTTCCACACATCCCTCCATACGTCCCTCCATCCACACATTCATCCATCTATCCATCTATACACTCATCCATACACCCATCCATTCATCCATGCACACAACCATCCATCCACACATATATCCACCCACACATCCCTCCATCCGTCCCTCCATCCACACATTCATCCATCCACCCATTCATCCATGCACACAACCATACATCCACCCACCCATCTGTCCATCCACACATCCCTCAATCTATCGTTGTGGTTGACATATAGGAAGGAGGAAAATGGCACAATGGCTCCGAGCAGTAGACAGGACTCCATGACTGATGAGCTAGTGGTGATTTCTAGGGTAAATATTGCAGCCCACACTGATCCATGGAGGAGGTCATAGCTTTCTGGACTGGATTAGGTTATGGCCGGTAAAGGTGAACGTTGTAGCAGTCTGACAGTAGTTGTGTAGGTTACGGACTATGTTAGAGGACTGATTGGAGAGGAGTCTATTTTACAACATAAAACAGAAGACACAGAATATATGGGGGGGAGCACCTGGACCACTGCTAGTACAAAACCCAGAGAAGAACTGCAGAACCAACATGCTAGGGGTGCAGGCTAGGGGGTAAGAGCGCACGCTAGGGGGTAAGGGTGCATGCTAGGGGCGCATGCTAGAAGTAGGAGGTAGGGGCGCATGCTAGGGGGTAAGAGCGCACGCTAGGGGGTAAGGGTGCATGCTAGGGGCGCATGTTAGGAAGTAGGAGGTAGGGGCGCATGCTAGGGGGTAGGAGCACATGCTATGGGGTAGAGACACACACTAGGGGGTAGGGGTGCACACTAGAGGGTAGGGATGCACGCTAGAGGCGCATACTAGGAGGTAGGAGCGCATGCTAGGGGGTAGGGATGCACGCCAGGGGGTAGAAGAGTCCAACAGCATGCAGTTGTGTGCAGAGAGTCCCGAGCTTTTATTGCATAAGTGAGTATATAGCTGAAACACCACCCAAACAAGGAGCACATAGGTGAAGAGGTTGCGGCTGTATACTCGGTTATGCAATAAAAGCGCGGCACTCTGCACAAGCGGAGGCTTTCGGACTACAAATCATCATGTTACATCAGCAGTCTTGGTCAGTCGGATTCTGAGCGTTCAGACCTTGACTGATCTCTAGACGAGGAGATCTGATCTCTAGCAAGGAGAGAAGCTTACAGGGTGGTCACGTGGCAGAGAGCTGAGAGGGTACCTGCTTATCTGCCCACTCATTCTAGAGACCACCCAACAGCCAAACTCCAACCACTCAGCTGATTGTGCCCGATCACATAGCAAATAGGGGCACTTACCTAATAAGGAGGTGGAGCTATCAGCAGGCGGGTCCTCATGACAAATGATGGGCAGCAGTAGCAATCACGCTGACGCCCGTCATTAACCCCTGAAACAAGTGTCAGTGAGAGGAGCGGCTCCTGTCACTGTCCAATCAGAACCTCAGCAGTGGGGGAGGGGGGTCCCGATTATTTCCCCTTGCTACCGGAGGACATTTATCGGCCCGTCTATTACCATATAACTATATTATTCCCAATAAATATGACAAATATGATACTAATGAAAAGTAGAGATTGTGACAGAAAAAAGTCACCACCAAACATCCCCCCAGGTGGAGAAATAAAAGCGCCAAAAGAGAAACGCAACTATGGAAACTGGCGCCGGAAACAAAGAAAGACGGATAAAAAACAAGCAAAAGAGCAACGGCCATAATAATATAACATGTACAGTAACTCCGACATCTGAAACGGGAGAAGTAGAGCCTGCTGCACACTGCCCTGATATGTCCCACACTGCCCTGCTGCACACTGCCCTGATATGTCCCACACTGCCCTGCTGCACACTGCCCTGATGTGTCCCACACTGCCCTGATGTGTCCCACACTGCCCTGCTGCACACTGCCCTGATGTGTCCCACACTGCCCTGATGTGTCCCACACTGCCCTGCTGCACACTGCCCTGATGTGTCCCACACTGCCCTGCTGCACACTGCCCTGCTGCACACTGCCCTGATGCACACTGCCCTGATGTGTCCCACACTGCCCTGATGTGTCCCACACTGCCCTGATGCACACTGCCCTGATATGTGCCACACTGCCCTGATATGTCCCACACTGCCCTGATATGTGCCACACTGCCCTGATATGCCCCACACTGCCCTGATATGTCCAACATTGCCCTGATAAGTCCCACACTGCCCTGATGCACACTGCCCTGATGTGTCCCACACTGCCCTGATGTGTCCCACACTGCCCTGATGCACACTGCCCTGATGCACACTGCCCTGATGTGTCCCACACTGCCCTGATATGCCCCACACTGCCCTGATGCACACTGCCCTGATATGTGCCACACTGCCCTGATATGTCCCACACTGCCCTGATATGTGCCACACTGCCCTGATATGCCCCACACTGCCCTGATATGTCCCACACTGCCCTGATAAGTCCCACACTGCCCTGATATGTCCAACATTGCCCTGCTGCACACTGCCCTGATATGTCGCACACTGCCCTGATATGTCCAACATTGCCCTGATATGTCCCACACTGCCCTGCTGCACACTGCCCTGATGTGTCCCACACTGCCCTGATGCACACTGCCCTGATATGTCCCACACTGCCCTGCTGCACACTGCTCTGATGTGTCCCACACTGCCCTGCTGCACACTGCCCTGATGTGTCCCACACTGCCTGACCTTGTGTAGAACAGGAGACTCCATCTTGCACATCATTTTGCATTGCTTTCCACAGTGATGGGTGCCCCTGAATTCCAGTTTGTTCTTCTGAACTTAGAGGGTTTCATATTTTATGCCGGTTTTAATATATCTTTCAAGCAGTCGGAATGTTGTTTTCTTAAAAACAACCACAAAACTTTTATAGAGACAGGAGAATTGTTAAAATATATATCCTGGGGTAAACTGGCCACAGCAACCAATCACACCTCTTTCATTCTACCATAGCTGAGAGCTGAGCTGTGATTGGCTGCTGTGAGAGCTGAGCTGTGGTTGGCTGCTGTGAGAGCTGAGCTGTGGTTGGTTGCTGTGAGAGCGGAGCTGTGATTGGTTGCTGTGGGAGCGGAGCTGCCATTGGCTGTTGTGGGAGTGGAGCTGTGATTGGTGTCTGTGGGAGCTAAGCTGTGATTGGTTGCTGTGGGAGCTGTGACTGATTGCTATGGGCAGCCACTGTGGGTTTAGTGGCTGTGTCATATGCAGGAACCTGTTATGGCCGCCCGTGCCGTGCGCCACTCGTCCCTCTCACTTACTGGTAGCAGGAGGAAAACGTTCCTGCTACCAGTTACCCAAGTTACCGTGATTCCCAGTGTACCAGTTCCATGCTCACATCCCCTGACTCTCTCCTTGTCTGCCACCTGCCCTGACCTCTCTGCCTGTGCCTGTCCCTGATTACGTCACTGCCTTACGTCCTTGTACTTCGCCTCTCCTCGCCACCTACACAAGCAAGTAGCGCCAGGGGTAGCGACCTGGGGTCGCCTGCCGCAGCAAATCCATCCTGCTTTGCGGTGGGCTCTGGTGAAGACCAGCGGCCCCTTAAGACTCCGCTCCCTGGTGCGGCTTAAGTGCTATCGCTTGTGTGGCTACACTGATCCACTGACTCCAGCTGTTACAGTTAGATCCGGCCATGGATCCTGGTGAGGTGCCAGACATCCGAAGCATCACCCGAGTGGTTGCTCAACAGAGCCAGCAGATTGCCCAGCAGTCCCAGCAACTCTCCGCCATGATGCAGCGGCTTCTTGCGGCTCCTCAGCCTCCATTTGCATCCGTGTCTCCACCTCCAGCGCAACCTGCAGCATCCGCCTTAGGGCCAAATCTTCATCTGGCGCTCCCCTCTAAATATGACGGGGATCCCAAGTTGTGCAGAGGCTTTGTGACGCAGTGCTCCATGCACATAGAACTCATGGCCAACCAGTTTAACACAGAGCGGTCCAAGGTTGCCTTTATCATCAGCTTGTTCTCCGGGAAAGCCTTGGCTTGGGCCACTCCTTTGTGGGACCGGGACGACCCTGTTACAGCCAATCTTCAAGCCTTTGTCTCCGAATTCCGCTGTGTTTTTGAAGAGCCAGCCCGAGCTTCCTCTGCAGAGACTGTTCTTCTGAACTTGCGCCAGGAAAAATCCTCCGTAGGAGAAAATGGGGTTCAGTTCCGAACCCTACCAGCTGAGCTCGATTGGAACAATGCCGCTTTGGTCGCCACTTGCAAGAACCGGCTAGCCAGTCATGTCAAGGATGTGCTATCTAGCCAAGACCTGCCATCCTCCTTGACAGATCTTATTTATCTGGCAACCCGTATTGACGTTCGCTTCTCTGAGAGAGAGGAGGAGGTCCGACAAGAATGTGAATTGGCTCTTCGCCGTCGAACCTTACATTTGGCACCAGTCTTCCAGAGACCTCCTGTTCCCTTGCCACAACCCACGACCGAGAAACCTATGCAAGTGGACCGAGTCCTCTCCGGAAGAGAGGACTCGTCGTCGGGAACTCAACTTGTGCCTGTATTGTGCCAGTCCCGACCACATCCACCTAGACTGTCCCCAGCGCCCTCAGCATCCGGGAAATGCCCGTACCTAGGTTACAGAGGAGAGGCCATCCTAGGTGTGTACTACCTCTCCATGTTTATCTCTACCTGCACTGATCACCGCCCCTTCGAGCAGGCAGTATCAGGTCACCGCTTTCCTGGATTCTGGATCTGCGGGCAATTTTCTTCATGCGATTTGGTTCAAAGATGGCAACTTTTCATACAGCACCTTCCCAAGGCCCTGTGCATCTCCTCTGTTACTGGGGAACCTCTCGGTGAGATTGTGACTCTTCAGGTGGGGGCTCTGCACAAGGAAGAAATTACATTCTTCGTACTGCCACACTCCTCTTCCAATGTTCTCCTGGAACTTCCGTGACTGCAACGGCATGAACCTACTCTGAATTAGAACACTGGGGAGATTTTACGTTGGGGTCCTGCCTGCCCCTCACGTTGTGTACAGGTGCCTCATCCCTGCCCTTCGACTCCAGTTTCTCCTAAATCACTTTCAGGGTTACCGGCCGCCTACCAGGACTTCGCGGAAGTTTTCTCTGAGAAACAAGCCGAAACCCTACAACCACATCGTCCCTTCGATTGCCCCATTGATCTCATATCAGGTGCCACTCCCCCTCGTGGTAGAGTGTATCCTCTCTCCGTCCCGGAGACCCAGGCCATGTCTGACTATATCAAGGAGAACCTTCAGAAGGGTTTTATTCGGAAGTCCACGTCTCCCACTGGAGCGGGTTTCTTCTTTGTGCAAAAGAAGGATGGCTCCTTGAGGCCCTGCATCAATTATAGGGGCCTCAATAAGATCACCCTGAAGAACAGATACCCTCTTCCTTTGATCTCGGAGTTATTTGACCGCTTCCAAGGAGCCCAGATTTTCTCCAAACTCGATCTACGAGGGGCTTCTAATTTCATTCGCATCCGCAAGGGAGATGAATGGAAGACGGCCTTTAATACCAAAAATATTTAAAAAAAAAAAAAAAAAAAAGTGTACAGGTGCAGCTCACAATCGGAGAACTGGTTCTAGCCAAGGTTAAACTAAAAATGCCCTAACCTAGAAAGGGGCAAGTAAGAAATAGGATAAGTAAGAAAGGGGCAAGTAAAAATGCTCAATTGAGGACTATACACTATTTTCATTGGCCTTTAAGACCCGAGATGGCCATTATGAGTACTTTGTCATGCCCTTTGGCCTTTGTAATGCGCCAGCCGTCTTCCAAGATTTTGTAAACAAAATTTTCCGAGACCTGCTCTACGCCTGTGTGGTGGTGTATTTAGATGATCATCTTTTCGCCCAACCTGGACTCTCATGGGAATCTTGTCCGTTTGGTCCTCCAGCATCTCAGGGAGAATTGCTTGTACGCTAAACTGGAGAAGTGTCTATTTCATCAATCCAGCCTCCCTTTTCTGGGATAAATTGTCTCGAATAAAGGTCTCCAGATGGATCCTGCTAAACTTTCGGCAGTTCCAGTGGCCTCGCCCCATCGGACTCTGTGCCATCCAGCGCTTTCTTGGCTTTGCCAATTATTATCGGCAAATCATTCATCATTATTCCATGCTTGTTGCACCCATAGTCGCCCTTACCCGGAAGACTGGCAACCCTAAGGTGTGGCTACCAGAGGCAGAAGAAGCCTTCCTACGACTTAAGACGTCCTTCGCTTCAGCACCCATCCTGTCACGCCCAGATCCCACCAGACCTTTCTCCGTGGAGGTGGAGGCATCTTCCGTAGGTGCTGGAGGAGTTCTTACACAAAAAGATGCCAAGGGTAGGATTCGCACCTGTGGCTTCTTCTCCAAAACCTTTTCTCCAGCCGAGAAGAACTATACTATTGGAGATCAAGAACTCCTGGCCATCAAATTGGCTCTTGAAGAATGGCGCCACCTTCTGGAGGGAGCTAGACATCCGGTCAACATCTTTACGGACCACAAAAATCTCCTGTACCTCCAGACGGCCCAGCACCTTAATTCCAGGCAAGCCCGTTGGTCTCTCTTCTTCTCTTGTTTTAATTTCTTCATTTCCGTCCCGCAGAGAAAAACATCAAAGCCGATGCCTTATCCCGTGCCTTAGATGTTCTTGGACAAGACACTACTCCTCGTCATATTGTACCACCAGAACGCTTACTTCCTGTGGCTTCTACAGATCTTCGTCTCCTACCTCCCGGAAAAACATATGTTGGCCCAGCTCTTCAAAGACAAATCCTCAAATGGGTACATAGTTCCCTATTGGCTGGTCACCCGGGTATACACAAAACTCTGCACCTTATCTCCAGTTTCTACTGGTGGTCAACGTTGCGGAGGGATGTCAAAGACTTTGTGTCCTCATGTATTTCATGTGCCCGCAACAAAACCTCATCGCAGAGACCTCCAGGCCTGCTCCATCCGCTACCGGTTCCAGAAGCCCCTTGGCAACACATTGCTATGGACTTCATCACAGACCTTCCTCTCTCTGCAGACAATACTATAATCTGGACGGTGACCGACCGGTTCTCTAAGATGTCTCACTTCATTCCACTTCCTGGTCTTCCATCTGCTTCCCGTCTAGCTAATCTCTTCTTTCTGCACATCTTCCGCCTGCATGGTCTACCACTCACCATTACGTCAGATCGCGGCACACAGTTCGTATCCAAATTCTGGCGGGCTCTCTGCCACCGCCAAGTGAAAGTGAACTTCTCCTCTGCCCATCACCCCCAGTCTAACGGACAAGTTGAAAGAGTGAACCAAATTCTGGGTTTCTATGTACGTCACTTTGTGTCGGTTCAACAAGATGACTGGTCCAACTTGCTACCCTCATATAACCATCTAGAGTCCAGTTCCACAGGAGAATCTCCATTCTACATCGTATATGGACGCCCCCCTCGTCCTCCTCTACCTCTGTCTTCTTCTGCTTCCGACCTGCCCGCTGTCAATGCACTGGTCAAAGACTTCTCTGCCCTCTGGGAAAAGACTCGTCACTCCTTGTTACAAGCTTCCTCACGTATGAAATCTCAGGCAGACAAAAGGAGGAGACCTGCGGTGGCTTTTAACCCTGGGGACAAGGTGTGGCTATCTTCCGAGTACATCCGTCTTAAGATTCCCAGCTACAAATTGGGTCCTCGTTTTCTGGGTCCTTTTGTGGTGTCTAGATGCATCAACCCTGTGGCCTACAAGCTCCGTTTGCCTTCTTCTATGCGGATTCCAAAAGGCTTTCATGTTTCTCTTCTGAGACCAGTAGTCCTTAATTACTACTCCCGTGGAACTGCCTCACCTTCTCCTCAAGTGGACACCACGGACGTTTATACAGTCAAGGACATTCTTGCTATGAAGACAGCCTGAGGCAAGCGTTTTTTCCTCGTCGATTGAAGAGGTTTTGGTCCTAAAGAGAGGTCTTGGGAACCTGAAGCTAACGTTCTGGACCGTAACCTCATAAAAAACTTTTTGCAGGCCAGAAAGAGGGGGAGGCCATAGGGGGGGTACTGCTATGGCCGCCCGTGCCGCCCGTCCCTCTCACTTACTGGTAGCAGGAGGTCTCCTGCACCTCCTGTGGCCGCTGTCTCCTCTCCCCCTCGACCCCGGCGTCTGCTCTGCACGCCGCGGAGTCTCTGTATCTTAGAGCCGGCGCGCGCATTCCCCGCCTCCTAGGGCACACGCGGACTCTACTATGTCTTAAAGGGACAGGGTCCTTATAATTGGTCTGGCCATTTTCCCTGCCCCTATTAAAGGTTGCCCCTTTTTGTTCCCTTTGCCGGATCTATAGTGCTCTTTTGCCTATCAGAAAAAGCGTTCCCTAAGTTACTGTGATTCCCAGTGTACCAGTTCCGTGCTCACGTCCCCTGACTCCGTCCTTGTCTGCCGCCTGCCCTGACCTCTCTGCCTGTCCCTGACTACATCACTGCCTTACGTCCTTGCACTTCGCCTCTCCTCACCACCTACACAAGCAAGTTGTGCCAGGGGTAGCGACCTGGGGGTCGCCTGCCGCAGCAAGCCCATCCTGCCTTGCGGGGGCTCTGCTGAAGACCAGCGGCCCCTTAGACTCCGCTCCCTGGTGCGGCTTAAGTGCTATCGCTTGTGTGGGCTACGCGGATCCACTGACTCCAGCCGTTACAGAACCAGATGAGCAGTTACTGTTGTCCCAGCTGTTTAACCCCCTAGATGCAGCAGTCAGTAGTGACCATGGCATCTAGGTGGTTTGGCAGAGGGTGGGGATTCTCCCTGACACCTAATACACTGATATTCTATTGTCTAATATAATTAGAGAGTAAAGACATTACTATTCCTCATTCCATCTGGTTTGTTTACCTATTACCTTCCAAATAGCCTGATCACTAAAACAGCTCTGCTATACCAAGCGATCAGACAGCTGTGCTGCACCACCCACCACTAAGACAGCTGTGCTGCACCACCCACCACTAAGACAGCTGTGCTGCACCACCCACCACTAAGACAGCTGTGCTGCACCACCCACCACTAAGACAGCTGTGCTGCACCACCCACCACTAAGACAGCTGTGCTGCACCACCCACCACTAAGACAGCTCTGCTGCTATCTGCACTAGTTACCAAGATTGCGGAGGAAGAGAAGAGGAGGTTACACAGGATCGCACACACTAAAGCCGATCTTATCTGCTCCTCACAGCCCCAGCCACCTCCCCCACCTGCCAGCCGGCTGGATCCTCACATGTGCTGCACTTCCCCCAGCCTCCTCTCCCGGATCTCACAGACTCCGGCTCTCCCTCTTCAGCCTCCCCACCTCCAGCCTTCTCAGTCTTCCTCTCTCCCGGACCTCCCGCTCTTCCTCTCCAGCCTTCTCCTCCTCTCCCTCTCCAGCCGCTCTCCTCCGTGCAGCTCCGGCTCCTCTGCATATATCATCTCTCTGATAACAGAGTCTGGAGCCGGACTCTGTTATCAGAGAGACACCAGCAGCGGGGGTCTGTTACACACAGTAGCCGACCCCCGCTGTATATGGAGTGGGCTCAGGAGGGGGGTAATGCCGCTGTCAGTGTGACAGCGGCATCTATACACTTAAATAGCTAAGCAATAGCTAAGTGTCGGCTATTTGAAATTGGCGCCAATGGGAGCGGAGGGAGGGAAAGCAGAGGAGGAGACTGCAGGGAGGCACATAGAGAACACGGCCGGCGCTCAGCTAGCCGACCACCGTGTTCTCAGCTTAACTTAAAGTTTTGATACCAGGAAATCCTGGTATTGAACCGTTTTTTTGCCCGAAATATCGATAGTAGTATCGCTATTTCGGTGCATCGTGCATCCCTAGTGTGGTGTCTCCATGATTGATTTATACCATTTACTGTAAAGCTTCCATTACTCCCATGTATACTGTAATATGATCAGCTGACTTATAGGATGTCCGTTTCTTACCCAGAGACCCCTAGGCCTCCATTTTGGTCTCATCACTGACCCTGCTTGGAGTAAAGACTTTTTTGTCTCCTTACACTGTAAAGAAACGACTTCACCTGCATTCTAACTTGGGGGGCTGCGGCTTCTCAGGCGTTTATATAGGTTATATAGGCAGCCGGGGTATGACTGAAGGACAACCTGCCCGCCGTACGGCTATGCTAACAGAAAAATAAAACAACCACCAAGTGATGAATACAACAATGAAAAAAGAAAACTAAAAAAAGCCAAGACAGCGTCCTGAAGGGGTTAAATATAATAGACACCTGAGGAGGAGGAGGACAATGGGACGGGGAAGGCACCCCGCGTTTATCGCCTCTAGGAAACCAATTATAGCTGTTTATGTAGAAGCTCCTGTACAGCAATTATTATGAGGATGGAAGTAAAGATTATAGAGATTATATGACAGCGCCAGCCGGGCAGCCGAACTATGCGGAGACGGCAAAGACCGCTTATTACAGGTGTGTTACACAAGGCCATGCTCACTGTATGTATAGGAGGCACAGTACACCTGTATGTATAGGAGGCACAGTACACCTGTATAGGAGGCACAGTACACCTGTATAGGAGGCACAGTACACCTGTATGTATAGGAGGCACAATACACCTGTATAGGAGGCACAGTACACCTGTATGTATAGGAGGCACAGTACACCTGTATGTATAGGAGGCACAGTACACCTATATAAGAGGCCCAGTACACCTGTATGTATAGGAGGCACAATACACCTGTATAGGAGGCACAGTACACCTGTATGTATAGGAGGCACAGTACACCTGTATATATAGGAGGCACAGTACACCTGTATGTATAGGAGGCACAGTACACCTGTATAGGAGGCACAGTACACCTGTATAGGAGGCACAGTACACCTGTATGTATAGGAGGCACAGTACACCTGTATAGGAGGCACAGTACACCTGTATAGGAGGCACAGTACACCTGTATGTATAGGAGGCACAGTACACCTATATAGGAGGCACAGTACACCTGTATGTATAGGAGGCACAGTACACCTGTATGTATAGGAGGCACAGTACACCTATATAAGAGGCCCAGTACACCTGTATGTATAGGAGGCACAATACACCTGTATAGGAGGCACAGTACACCTGTATGTATAGGAGGCACAGTACACCTGTATATATAGGAGGCCCAGTACACCTGTATGTATAGGAGGCACAGTACACCTGTATAGGAGGCACAGTACACCTGTATAGGAGGCACAGTACACCTGTATGTATAGGAGGCCCAGTACACCTGTATGTATAGGAGGCACAGTACACCTGTATAGGAGGCACAGTACACCTGTATAGGAGGCACAGTACACCTGTATAGGAGGCACAGTACACCTGTATGTATAGGAGGCACAGTACACCTGTATGTATAGGAGGCACAGTACACCTGTATGTATAGGAGGCACAGTACACCTATATAGGAGGCCCAGTACACCTGTATGTATAGGAGGCACAATACACCTGTATAGGAGGCACAGTACACCTGTATGTATAGGAGGCACAGTACACCTGTATATATAGGAGGCCCAGTACACCTGTATGTATAGGAGGCACAGTACACCTGTATGTATAGGAGGCACAGTACACCTGTATAGGAGGCACAGTACACCTGTATGTATAGGAGGCACAGTACACCTGTATGTATAGGAGGCACAATACACCTGTATAGGAGGCACAGTACACCTGTATGTATAGGAGGCACAGTACACCTGTATGTATAGGAGGCACAGTACACCTGTATATATAGGAGGCCCAGTACACCTGTATGTATAGGAGGCACAGTACACCTGTATGTATAGGAGGCACAGTACACCTGTATAGGAGGCACAGTACACCTGTATGTATAGGAGGCACAGTACACCTGTATGTATAGGAGGCACAGTACACCTGTATGTATAGGAGGCACAGTACACCTGTATGTATAGGAGGCACAGTACACCTGTATAGGAGGCACAGTACACCTGTATAGGAGGCACAGTACACCTGTATGTATAGGAGGCACAGTACACCTGTATGTATAGGAGGCACAGTACACCTGTATAGGAGGCACAGTACACCTGTATGTATAGGAGGCACAGTACACCTGTATAGGAGGCCCAGTACACCTGTATGTATAGGAGGCACAGTACACCTGTATAAGAGGCACAGTACACCTGTATAGGAGGCACAGTACACCTGTATGTATAGGAGGTACAATACACCTGTATGTATAGGAGGTACAGTACACCTGTATGTATAGGAGGCACAGTACACCTGTATGTATAGGAGGCACAGTACACCTGTATGTATAGGAGGCACAATACACCTGTATAGGAGGCACAGTACACCTGTATGTATAGGAGGCACAGTACACCTGTATGTATAGGAGGCACAGTATACCTGTATGTATAGGAGGCACAGTACACCTGTATGTATAGGAGGCACAGTACACCTGTATGTATAGGAGGCACAGTACACCTGTATGTATAGGAGGCACAGTACACCTGTATAGGAGGCACAGTACAACTGTATAGGAGGCACAGTACAACTGTATAGGAGGCACAGTACACCTGTATGTATAGGAGGCACAGTACACCTGTATGTATAGGAGGCACAGTACACCTGTATGTATAGGAGGCACAGTACACCTGTATATATAGGAGGCCCAGTACACCTGTATGTATAGGAGGCACAGTACAACTGTATAGGAGGCACAGTACACCTGTATGTATAGGAGGCACAGTACACCTGTATGTATAGGAGGCACAGTACACCTGTATGTATAGGAGGCACAGTACACCTGTATGTATAGGAGGCCCATCAGAAACCTGTATGTATAGGAGGCACAGTACACCTGTATGTATAGGAGGCACAGTACACCTGTATGTATAGGAGGCACAGTACACCTTTATGTATAGGAGGCACAGTACACCTGTATAGGAGGCACAGTACACCTGTATGTATAGGAGGCACAGTACACCTGTATAGGAGGCACAGTACACCTGTATGTATAGGAGGTACAATACACCTGTATAGGAGGCACAGTACACCTGTATAGGAGGCACAGTACACCTGTATGTATAGGAGGCACAGTACACCTGTATGTATAGGAGGCACAGTACACCTGTATGTATAGGAGGCACAGTACACCTGTATGTATAGGAGGCACAGTACTACTGTAGTATAGGAGGCACAATACACCTGTATGTATAGGAGGCACAGTACACCTGTATGTATAGGAGGCAACAGTAACACCTGTATAAGGAGGCACAGTACACCTGTATGTATAGGAGGCACAGTACACCTGTATGTATAGGAGGCACAGATACATCCTGTATGTATAGGAGGCACAGTACACCTGTATGTATAGGAGGCACAGTACACCTGTATGTATAGAGGACAGCAGTACACCTATATAGGAGGCACAGTACACCTATATAGGAGGCACAGTACACCTGTATGTATAGGTAGGCCACAGTACACCTGTATGTATAGGAGGCACAGTACACCTTATTATAGGAGGCACAGTACACCTGTATAGGAGGCACAGTACACCTGTATGTATAGGAGGCACAGTACACCTGTATGTATAGGAGGCACAGTACACCTGTATAGGAGGCACAGTACACCTGTATGTATAGGAGGCACAGTACACCTGTATAGGAGGCACAGTACACCTGTATGTATAGGAGGCACAGTACACCTGTATGTATAGGAGGCACAATACACCTGTATAGGAGGCACAGTACACCTGTATGTATAGGAGGCACAGTACACCTGTATGTATAGGAGGCACAGTATACCTGTATGTATAGGAGGCCACAGTACACCTGTATGTATAGGAGGCACAGTACACCTGTAGTAGGAGGCACAGTACACCTGTATGTATAGGAGGCACAGTACACCTGTATGTATAGGAGGTACAAGTACACCTGTATGTATAGGAGGCACAGTACACCTGTATGTATAGGAGGCCACAGTACACCTGTATGTAGAGGAGGCACAGTAACCGGTATGTATAGGAGGCACAGTACACCTGTATGTATAGGAGGCACAGTACACCTGTATGTATAGGAGGCACAATACACCTGTATGTATAGGAGGGCACAGGTACACCTGTATGTATAGGAGGCCACAGTACACCTGTATGTATAGGAGGCACAGTTACACCTATTATAGGAGGCACAGTACACCTATATAGGAGGCACAGTACACCTGTCTGTATAGGAGGCACAGTACACCTGTATGTATAGGAGGCACAGTACACCTATATAGGAGGCACAGTACACCTGTATAGGAGGCACAGTACACCTGTATGTATAGGAGGCACAGTACACCTGTATGTATAGGAGGCACAGTACACACCTGTATGTATAGGAGGCACAGTACACCTGTATGTATAGGAGGCACAGTACACCTGTATGTATAGGAGGCACAGTACACCTGTATGTATAGGAGGCACAGTACACCTGTATAGGAGGCACAGTACACCTGTATGTATAGGAGGCACAGTACACCTGTATGTATAGGAGGCACAATACACCTGTATAGGAGGCACAGTACACCTGTATGTATAGGAGGCACAGTACACCTGTATGTATAGGAGGCACAGTACACCTGTATGTATAGGAGGCACAGTACACCTGTATATATAGGAGGCACAGTACACCTGTATGTATAGGAGGCACAGTATACCTGTATGTATAGGAGGCACAGTACACCTGTATGTATAGGAGGCACAGTACACCTGTATGTATAGGAGGTACAATACACCTGTATAGGAGGCACAGTACACCTGTATGTATAGGAGGCACAGTACACCTGTATGTATAGGAGGCACAGTACACCTGTATAGGAGGCACAGTACACCTGTATGTATAGGAGGTACAATACACCTGTATAGGAGGCACAGTACACCTGTATGTATAGGAGGCACAGTACACCTGTATGTATAGGAGGCACAGTACACCTGTATGTATAGGAGGCACAGTACACCTATATAGGAGGCACAGTACACCTATATAGGAGGCACAGTACACCTGTATGTATAGGAGGCACAGTACACCTATATAGGGAGGCACAGTACACCTGTATAGGAGGCACAGTACACCTGTATGTATAGGAGGCACAGTACACCTGTATGTATAGGAGGCACAGTACACCTGTATGTATAGGAGGCACAGTACACCTGTATGTATAGGAGGCACAGTACACCTTTATGTATAGGAGGCACAGTACACCTGTATAGGAGGCACAGTACACCTGTATGTATAGGAGGCACAGTACACCTGTTATAGGAGGCACAGTACACCTGTAGTATAGGAGGTACAATACACCTTGTATAGGAGGCACAGTACACTGTATAGGAGGCACAGTACACCTGTATGTATAGGAGGCACAGTACACCTGTATGTATAGGAGGCACAGTACACCTGTATGTATAGGAGGCACAGTACACCTGTATGTATAGGAGGCACAGTACACCTGTATGTATAGGAGGCACAATACACCTGTATGTATAGGAGGCACAGTACACCTGTATGTATAGGAGGCACAGTACACCTGTATAGGAGGCACAGTACACCTGTATGTATAGGAGGCACAGTACACCTGTATGTATAGGAGGCACAATACACCTGTATGTATAGGAGGCACAGTACACCTGTATGTACTAGGAGCACAGTACACCTGTATGTATAGGAGGCACAGTACACCTATATAGGAGGCACAGTACACCTATATAGGAGGCACAGTACACCTGTATGTATAGGAGGCACAGTACACCTGTATGTATAGGAGGCACAGTACACCTATATAGGAGGCACAGTACACCTGTATAGGAGGCACAGTACACCTGTATGTATAGGAGGCACAGTACACCTGTATGTATAGGAGGCACAGTACACCTGTATGTATAGGAGGCACAGTACACCTGTATAGGAGGCACAGTACACCTGTATGTATAGGAGGCACAGAACACCTGTATGTATAGGAGGCACAGTACACCTGTATAGGAGGCACAGTACACCTGTATGTATAGGAGGCACAGTACACCTGTATAGGAGGCACAGTACACCTGTATGTATAGGAGGCACAGTACACCTGTATGTATAGGAGGCACAATACACCTGTATAGGAGGCACAGTACACCTGTATGTATAGGAGGCACAGTACACCTGTATGTATAGGAGGCACAGTATACCTGTATGTATAGGAGGCACAGTACACCTGTATGTATAGGAGGCACAGTACACCTGTATAGGAGGCACAGTACACCTGTATGTATAGGAGGCACAGTACACCTGTATGTATAGGAGGTACAATACACCTGTATAGGAGGCACAGTACACCTGTATGTATAGGAGGCACAGTACACCTGTATGTATAGGAGGCACAGTACACCTGTATGTATAGGAGGCACAGTACACCTGTATGTATAGGAGGCACAGTACACCTGTATGTATAGGAGGCACAATACACCTGTATGTATAGGAGGCACAGTACACCTGTATGTATAGGAGGCACAGTACACCTGTATGTATAGGAGGCACAGTACACCTATATAGGAGGCACAGTACACCTATATAGGAGGCACAGTACACCTGTATGTATAGGAGGCACAGTACACCTGTATGTATAGGAGGCACAGTACACCTATATAGGAGGCACAGTACACCTGTATAGGAGGCACAGTACACCTGTATGTATAGGAGGCACAGTACACCTGTATGTATAGGAGGCACAGTACACCTGTATGTATAGGAGGCACAGTACACCTGTATGTATAGGAGGCACAGTACACCTGTATAGGAGGCACAGTACACCTGTATGTATAGGAGGCACAGTACACCTGTATAGGAGGCACAGTACACCTGTATGTATAGGAGGCACAGTACACCTGTATGTATAGGAGGCACAATACACCTGTATAGGAGGCACAGTACACCTGTATGTATAGGAGGCACAGTACACCTGTATGTATAGGAGGCACAGTATACCTGTATGTATAGGAGGCACAGTACACCTGTATATATAGGAGGCACAGTACACCTGTATGTATAGGAGGCACAGTATACCTGTATGTATAGGAGGCACAGTACACCTGTATGTATAGGAGGCACAGTACACCTGTATGTATAGGAGGTACAATACACCTGTATAGGAGGCACAGTACACCTGTATGTATAGGAGGCACAGTACACCTGTATGTATAGGAGGCACAGTACACCTGTATAGGAGGCACAGTACACCTGTATGTATAGGAGGTACAATACACCTGTATAGAGGCACAGTACACCTGTATGTATAGGAGGCACAGTACACCTGTATGTATAGGAGGCACAGTACACCTGTATGTATAGGAGGCACAGTACACCTGTATGTATAGGAGGCACAGTACACCTATATAGGAGGCACAGTACACCTGTATGTATAGGAGGCACAGTACACCTGTATGTATAGGAGGCACAGTACACCTATATAGGAGGCACAGTACACCTGTATAGGAGGCACAGTACACCTGTATGTATAGGAGGCACAGTACACCTGTATGTATAGGAGGCACAGTACACCTGTATGTATAGGAGGCACAGTACACCTGTATAGGAGGCACAGTACACCTGTATGTATAGGAGGCACAGTACACCTGTATAGGAGGCACAGTACACCTGTATGTATAGGAGGCACAGTACACCTGTATGTATAGGAGGCACAATACACCTGTATAGGAGGCACAGTACACCTGTATGTATAGGAGGCACAGTACACCTGTATGTATAGGAGGCACAGTATACCTGTATGTATAGGAGGCACAGTACACCTGTATATATAGGAGGCACAGTACACCTGTATGTATAGGAGGCACAGTATACCTGTATGTATAGGAGGCACAGTACACCTGTATGTATAGGAGGCACAGTACACCTGTATGTATAGGAGGTACAATACACCTGTATAGGAGGCACAGTACACCTGTATGTATAGGAGGCACAGTACACCTGTATGTATAGGAGGCACAGTACACCTGTATGTATAGGAGGCACAGTACACCTGTATGTATAGGAGGCACAGTACACCTGTATGTATAGGAGGCACAGTACACCTGTATGTATAGGAGGCACAGTACACCTGTATGTATAGGAGGCACAGTACACCTGTATAGGAGGCACAGTACACCTGTATGTATAGGAGGCACAGTACACCTGTATGTATAGGAGGTACAGTACACCTGTATGTATAGGAGGCACAATACACCTGTATAGGAGGCCCAGTACACCTGTATAGGAGGCACAGTACACCTGTATGTATAGGAGGCACAGTACACCTGTATAGGAGGCACAGTACACCTGTATGTATAGGAGGCACAGTACACCTGTATAGGAGGCACAGTACACCTGTATGTATAGGAGGCACAGTACACCTATATAGGAGGCACAATACACCTGTATGTATAGGAGGCACAGTACACCTGTATGTATAGGAGGCACAGTACACCTATATAGGAGGCACAGTACACCTATATAGGAGGCACAGTACACCTGTATGTATAGGAGGCACAGTACACCTGTATGTATAGGAGGCACAGTACACCTATATAGGAGGCACAGTACACCTGTATAGGAGGCACAGTACACCTGTATGTATAGGAGGCACAGTACACCTGTATGTATAGGAGGCACAGTACACCTGTATGTATAGGAGGCACAGTACACCTGTATGTATAGGAGGCACAGTACACCTGTATAGGAGGCACAGTACACCTGTATGTATAGGAGGCCCAGTACACCTGTATGTATAGGAGGCACAGTACACCTGTATGTATAGGAGGCACAGTACACCTGTATGTATAGGAGGCACAGTACACCTGTATAGGAGGCACAGTACACCTGTATGTATAGGAGGCACAGTACACCTGTATGTATAGGAGGCACAGTACACCTGTATGTATAGGAGGCACAGTACACCTGTATGTATAGGAGGCACAGTACACCTGTATGTATAGGAGGCACAGTACACCTGTATGTATAGGAGGCACAGTACACCTGTATAGGAGGCACAGTACACCTGTATATATAGGAGGCACAGTACACCTGTATGTATAGGAGGCACAGTACAACTGTATGTATAGGAGGCACAGTACACCTGTATGTATAGGAGGCACAGTACACCTGTATGTATAGGAGGCACAGTACACCTGTATGTATAGGAGGCACAGTACACCTGTATAGGAGGCACAGTACACCTGTATATATAGGAGGCACAGTACACCTGTATGTATAGGAGGCACAGTACACCTGTATGTATAGGAGGCCCAGTACACCTGTATGTATAGGAGGCACAGTACACCTGTATAGGAGGCACAGTACACCTGTATAGGAGGCACAGTACACCTGTATGTATAGGAGGCACAGTACACCTGTATGTATAGGAGGCACAGTACACCTATAAGCAGTCTTCTGGCTAATTGATACAATATACATAGCTATAGTGTAGATTTCTGTAGCTATAATGTATATAGTGTATAATATGTGCAGTATATATGCAGTATACCGTTCAGCTCCTCCAGCTGTATAGTCGGGTCTCTTCTACCAGTGTGACTGACCAGATGAGTTACAGACTGTCACACACACACACTGAGCTGTAAGGCAGCAGCGCCACCAGCAGTCTCCTAAGGGAACTGCCTCTAGCTGGGAGGAAGGCTATCACAAGGGGCGGGGCTATGTAACTGAGCTCCCATGGTAACAGAGCCCTGACAGGAAGTCAGTTGTTAGCAGCCATGGAGTTGGAGTAAATCAGAAGTCTGCTGGTGAAGTCAGCCATCTCTATGACAGGACTGTACTGTGAGGCGTCAGCCATCTGTATGACAGGACTGTACTGTGAGGCGTCAGCCATCTCTATGACAGGACTGTACTGTGAGGCGTCAGCCATCTCTATGACAGGACTGTACTGTGAGGCGTCAGCCATCTGTATGACAGGACTGTACTGTGAGGCGTCAGCCATCTGTATGACAGGACTGTACTGTGAGGCGTCAGCCATCTGTATGACAGGACTGTACTGTGAGGCGTCAGCCATCTGTATGACAGGACTGTACTGTGAGGCGTCAGCCATCTGTATGACAGGACTGTACTGTGAGGCGTCAGCCATCTGTATGACAGGACTGTACTGTGAGGCGTCAGCCATCTGTATGACAGGACTGTGAGGCGTCAGCCATCTGTATGACAGGACTGTGAGGCGTCAGCCATCTCTATGACAGGACTGTACTGTGAGGCGTCAGCCATCTCTATGACAGGACTGTACTGTGAGGTGTCAGCCATCTCTATGACAGGACTGTACTGTGAGGCGTCAGCCATATCATCTCTATGACAGGACTGTACTGTGAGGCGTCAGCCATATCATCTCTATGACAGGACTGTACTGTGAGGCGTCAGCCATATCATCTCTATGACAGGACTGTACTGTGAGGCGTCAGCCATATCATCTCTATGACAGGACTGTACTGTGAGGCGTCAGCCGTATCATCTCTATGACAGGAATATATGAAAGAAAAAAGCAATAAGCGCTGCATGTGCAGGAAAATTAACTCTGAGGGAGGCGCAAACACAGGTACACAGTCTGCACGCTCACCTGGTGTGGTCGTACTGAATTAGGCACGACACTATTCAGAGCTTGGGATTGCAGCCCGGCAACGTCCGGTAACTCAGCCAGGAGTCTGATGTCTGGATCACTGGGTCTCCTCCATGTTACCGGACACTGACTCCACGTTCTGGTGAAAGAAGTTCTTTATTTACATTCAGCTAGGCGTTTCTAGGAGGCCACCCTCCTCTTCATCAGGTATGTGACATAAGGTGCTGGTCCGCATTTATAATGACGTTCATAGAGGGTGACCTGGAAGTGATCTCACTGGGGGCTTGAACCCGTGACATCATAGGTCAGCATGCAATTGAATTGAAACAACAATTTTAGTTCATACATATAAAAACTGAATTTGATTCAAATATAAATAAAATGCAATAGAAACATATCTGATAAAATGCTATAGATACTATAAAAGGTTTTCATTCAATCTGTAATTTAAAAAATAAAAACATTTGGTGTTTGTACCTAGGAGTAAATAGATGCAGCGGCCGGCTGTGGAGCGGGGGAATGAACACCCCCCTGGAACTATACAGACACTCACCCTCTCTAGGTCACATCCCCACAGGGGCGGCTTGGGGGGGTAAATGATGATAATAATCTTTATATGGTTACATTTTCAGGAAAGTATATAAATAAATAAAATGCATATTGTAAATATTAAGTCTATAACTATGACAAAACTCCGCTGCACGATACCAAAATAAGCGATGGACTCAGTGGTAGGTTGTCCGGCTCTATAACACACTGACCCAAGATTTGTCTTTCTGTTTGGAAGAGCAAGTAAAAAAGCCTGGAAGATAGAGACTCAAAGCGCAACACACAGCTATACAGGAGAGAGATCCAACAATGACCATATCAAGCAGACAGGCATTGTGATCGCTAGCTCAATCTTACACTATGAGGCCCATAGGTTGTAATGTCTGCAATCGGAAAATCCAAAACATTTCCCCTTTCACTAGGGTGTCAGACCTGCTGGTCATGTTGGTACTAATGTGATCAATGGGGTAAATGTTAATTTGTTCGGTGTTGCAGGTATGTGCCTCGTGGAAATGTCTTGAGACCCCATGTAGCATGTAACCTTTTCTGATCTAGACTCTGTGTCCATTCAGCCTGCAGTGCAATGGTTGGGTGGTGCGACCTACATACTGGAGGCCACATGGGCACTCCAAGATCTATATTACATATTGGGATTTGCAATCCAGATGGTATTTAATAGAAAAGCTCTGTTGCATCTGGTTGCTTTTGAACATAGTAATTCCCGCTTTAATGCTTTTGCAGCAATGACTACATCCAAATGGGGAACTCCAGTGAAAGTGCAAGAATACCACATCCTGCAAATGACGAGACTGATATAATGCTCAAACTGTTTCATACCTTAGAGGATGTATTTTGTGATGAACTTAGGCATCAAATAGATGTACAGTTTCTAGAAATTTATATGTGTGGAAATCTTGCTCCCAGGGGTAGAAGACATGCCATTGCACCCACTCTTCAAGGCCATGAGGATTTTGCAAATGAGTGGGAACATCTCCTCGATACACAAGCCCAACAAATAATCAAACTCATCTACACAAAACGACAGACATTGTGTGACCAATTCACCATTCAAATACAAAACACACTCATTGAGTTAGAACGTTTTAAGACACACAAGGATTTCAATAAAATCAATAGGAATCTTACTGAACGTGTCATGAGGACACAAAAAGAAACCATCCAAAGGAAAGGTCTGAAATTACAGAGAGATAGAAGGGATCTATAGGACCTGGCATTACAAAAAAGACAAAGGTCAGGTGTCACAACAGCAGAAAAGGTTATATAACATAAATGGACCCCACGTGAATACCAATAACCCACATACGTCCCGAACAGCGAGATACATTCCACCAAGGCCTGTACCTAATACTATCACAGATCCCACAGAAAAACCTGGACCACCCGGACCTTTCTGTCGAGCAACTTAAGACAAGGATCACACGTCTGACATGGGAATCAACCTTCCCGTGACACCCGATACCCCCAGAGGTACAATCACTGTATCCCAAGTGGACAATAATTCAGATAACAACGCAACACCACATCCTCCATTTACTAAAACTCCTCAACTTCTAAAAACAATTGAAAAACTAAAGACGGATATACAAACTGAGTTTAAAGGTCATTGCAGCAACATTACTCCATCCAGGGAACCTACGGATCTTTTGCAACTAACAACACGTACGCTTCATGATTCTGACACATGAAGTTCAGTATCTGTCTCTCCTACTACCAGCACACAAGTTGAGTCCATAATCACGGTGGACAACACACATATGAGCAATGAAGCGTCTGTTTCTTTTCTCCAACCAATTTGTCCTTCCTCTGAGAACGCCCAGGTTTTTCCGGGGGGCACTCCTCCAACTGTAGAGAAAAAGGTCATACCAGCCATGTTCACATGCACAAGAGGTAAAAGAGGGGGGCTCAACGCCAAAAAAAGAAAGAATGGACCCCCTGTGCAAAATTCCCACCAAGTTTTCACGAATGACACAGTGAAAATCTATAATTTGTCTTCTCACACCCTGACAGTGTATGAAAACAACCTACTACAGCAGTGCTTCTCAAACTTTTTGTTCTCGGGCCTCACCCGGCAATCCATGTTGATGCTCGGGCCTCACCAACAAACATATACAACTATGAAGCGCCAGATACTGCCATGTAGTGCACATAATATCCCAGAGCAGCGTCAAAACAACATCAAGTGCAGAAATAAATGTTGCTTCACCTTTAGTAAACCACCAGCACAGTGCAGAAAATACATACTGCTCCACCTGCAGTAACCCATCACCACATACTGCTACACCTGTATACCAGCCCCACAGTGCAGCATTTCTTTCTCCATACCCTACCTGGCAACTTACACACATGCACACACACACGCTAGCATGATTCTACTCTTAACCTCCTCTTCCTGTGGTAGCTCCCTCTTCCCTAATTACCCCATTTCTGTACATTTGGCATTCCTGGCACAGTCAGAGTGATGTGCAGTGTTCCTGGCACAGTCAGAGTGATGTGCAGTGTTCCTGGCACAGTCAGAGTGATGTGCGGTGTTCCTGGCACAGTCAGAGTGATGTGCAGTGTTCCTGGCACAGTCAGAGTGATGTGCGGTGTTCCTGGCACAGTCAGAGTGATGTGCGGTGTTCCTGGCACAGTCAGAGTGATGTGCAGTGTTCCTGGCACAGTCAGAGTGATGTGCGGTGTTCCTGGCACAGTCAGAGTGATGTGCAGTGTTCCTGGCACAGTCAGAGTGATGTGCGGTGTTCCTGGCACAGTCAGAGTGATGTGCAGTGTTCCTGGCACAGTCAGAGTGATGTGCAGTGTTCCTGGCACAGTCAGAGTGATGTGCAGTGTTCCTGGCACAGTCAGAGTGATGTGCAGTGTTCCTGGCACAGTCAGAGTGATGTGCGGTGTTCCTGGCACAGTCGGAGTGATGTGCGGTGTTCCTGGCACAGTCAGAGTGATGTGCGGTGTTCCTGGCACAGTCAGAGTGATGTGCGGTGTTCCTGGCACAGTCAGAGTGATGTGCGGTGTTCCTGGCACAGTCAGAGTGATGTGCGGTGTTCCTGGCACAGTCAGAGTGATGTGCGGTGTTCCTGGCACAGTCAGAGTGATGTGCGGTGTTCCTGGCACAGTCAGAGTGATGTGCGGTGTTCCTGGCACAGTCAGAGTGATGTGCAGTGTTCCTGGCACAGTCAGAGTGATGTGCAGTGTTCCTGGCACAGTCAGAGTGATGTGCGGTGTTTCTGGCACAGTCAGAGTGATGTGCGGTGTTCCTGGCACAGTCAGAGTGATGTGCGGTGTTCCTGGCACAGTCAGAGTGATGTGCGGTGTTCCTGGCACAGTCAGAGTGATGTGCAGTGTTCCTGGCACAGTCAGAGTGATGTGCGGTGTTCCTGGCACAGTCAGAGTGATGTGCAGTGTTCCTGGCACAGTCAGAGTGATGTGCAGTGTTCCTGGCACAGTCAGAGTGATGTGCAGTGTTCCTGGCACAGTCAGAGTGATGTGCAGTGTTCCTGGCACAGTCAGAGTGATGTGCGGTGTTCCTGGCACAGTCAGAGTGATGTGCAGTGTTCCTGGCACAGTCAGAGTGATGTGCAGTGTTCCTGGCACAGTCAGAGTGATGTGCAGTGTTCCTGGCACAGTCAGAGTGATGTGCAGTGTTCCTGGCACAGTCAGAGTGATGTGCAGTGTTCCTGGCACAGTCAGAGTGATGTGCGGTGTTCCTGGCACAGTCAGAGTGATGTGCGGTGTTCCTGGCACAGTCAGAGTGATGTGCAGTGTTCCTGGCACAGTCAGAGTGATGTGCGGTGTTCCTGGCACAGTCAGAGTGATGTGCGGTGTTCCTGGCACAGTCAGAGTGATGTGCGGTGTTCCTGGCACAGTCAGATTGATGTGCGGTGTTCCTGGCACAGTCAGAGTAGTAGGCATTCCCATAATAGCTCCCATATAGTAGTTAATACCTTCAATAGTGCCTTACAAATAGTAAATTCCCCCACTACTGCCCCACAAACAGTTAAATCCCCCAGATTAGGTATGTGGGTTGTCCCCTGTGCATAAGATCCCCTGCTTTTCCCCATATAGTAATAATACCCCGACTGGGACACTCCCCTGATGTGCCCCCATATAGTAATAATGCCCCCTGCTGTGCCCCCATATAATAATAATGTCCAGTGCTGTGCCCCCATAGAGTAATAATGCACCTGCTGTATCCACCAGTTAAAGGGGTATTCCCCACCAAGAGCTGACATGATGGTGATATAGCAGAGCTAAGATGATGATGTAGCTGAGCTGAGCTGGTGGCCATGATGTCGCAGAGCTGAGCTGGTGTTCATGATGTAGCAGAGCTGAGCTGGTGGCATGATGTAGCTGAGCTGGTGACATGACGTAGCAGAGCTGAGCTGGTGGCATAATGTATCAGAGCTGAGCTGGTGACATGACGTAGCAGAGCTGAGCTGGTGCTAATGATGTAGCTGAGCTGGTGGTCATGATGTAGCTGAGCTGGTGGAATAATGTAGCAGAGCTGGTGGCATAATGTAGCAGAGCTGAGCTGGTGGAATAATGTAGCAGAGCTGGTGGCATAATGTAGCAGAGCTGGTGGCATAATGTAGCAGAGCTGAGCTGGTGGAATAATGTAGCAGAGCTGAGCTGGTGGAATGATAATGTAGCAGAGCTGAGCTGGTGGAATGATAATGTAGCAGAGCTGAGCTAGTGGCATGATAATGTAGCAGAGCTGAGCTGGTGGCATAATGTAGCAGAGCTGAGCTGGTGGCATAATGTAGCTGAGCTGGTGGAATAATGTAGCAGAGCTGAGCTGGTGGAATAATGTAGCAGAGCTGAGCTGGTGGAATGATAATGTAGCAGAGCTGAGCTGGTGGAATGATAATGTAGCAGAGCTGAGCTGGTGGCATGATAATGTAGCAGAGCTGAGCTGGTGGCATGATAATGTAGCAGAGCTGAGCTGGTGGAATAATGTAGCAGAGCTGAGCTGGTGGAATAATGTAGCAGAGCTGAGCTGGTGGAATAATGTAGCAGAGCTGAGCTGGTGGCATAATGTAGCTGAGCTGGTGGAATAATGTAGCAGAGCTGAGCTGGTGGCATAATGTAGCTGAGCTGGTGGCATAATGTAGCTGAGCTGGTGGAATAATGTAGCAGAGCTGAGCTGGTGGCATGATAATGTAGCAGAGCTGAGCTAGTGGCATGATAATGTAGCAGAGCTGAGCTGGTGGCATGATAATGTAGCAGAGCTGAGCTAGTGGCATGATAATGTAGCAGAGCTGAGCTAGTGGCATGATAATGTAGCAGAGCTGAGCTGGTGGCATGATAATGTAGCAGAGCTGAGCTGGTGGAATGATAATGTAGCAGAGCTGAGCTGGTGGAATAATGTAGCAGAGCTGAGCTGGTGGCATGATAATGTAGCAGAGCTGAGCTGGTGGCATGATAATGTAGCAGAGCTGAGCTGGTGGAATAATGTAGCAGAGCTGAGCTGGTGGCATGATAATGTAGCAGAGCTGAGCTGGTGGAATAATGTAGCAGAGCTGAGCTGGTGGAGCACTGCCGGCGTCCAGGGGTCTGTGTGGCTGTGAAGGGGTTTAGGGCAGCCGCAGGTGCCGCAGGGGAGGTGGGACTTCGGGGCTGCACTCACAGGAACGCCGCGGGCCCGCAGGCAGACACCGGGTGTGATCGGGGGATGGGGGGCCGGGAGATTGTGCGGGGGTGGGGGGCGATGTCCGGGCGCTCTACTAAGGGGGGATGGGGGGCCTGCGGCCACCGGGATGTTGCGGGCGGGAAATTGCGGGGCCTGCACTCACCTGGTTACCTCCGGTCCGGTTCTACTGAGGGGGTGGATGGGGGGGCTATATGTCCCCTCTCCCCCTGTTTTCCACATGTGATATCCCCCGGCCCCCTGTTTACTACAAGACTTGGAGATGGAGCGTTCCCTCGCGCGGCCGCTCAGCTGACAGGGAGGCCCAGCTTTCTTTCTCCAGCCGCGCGCTCAGCCTCCCTCGTAGCTTGAGAGCGCGGCGCAGGCGGTGATGGACAGGTGGGCGGGCCAATCACGAGCAGCGGTGTGCTGAGGCCGTACGGAGCCTTAGTGCACCAGATTAAAATAAATAAATGGCTGCGCCACGAGGGGAGCTGAGCGGGCGGCTGGAGGAAGTGCACGGGGCCTCCCTGTCAGCTGAGCGGCCGTGCGAGGGAACGCTGGTCACTAATTCTGGAGTCCCTGCTGTGTGCCGATGTCGGGCACAGACAGGGACCCTGCGCCTCACCAGACTGCGAGCTGCGCAGCGAGGACTTTCATTTTCTCCTGAAAACAAAGTGATAATTTGAATCTCTTCATTGACCTACATCAATACATCTGCAAAATTACTCTTAGGAGGCATTTTGCCATGAAAACTTCAACAATTACTGACGAGAATCTCACGACAAGGGATGTCTCCGTTCCACAACAAGGAGTACATCCAAAAATAGAAGTGAAATCAAAGTTTTATCCCATTGAAAGTCAAGGCCACTTAATTAAAGCCTTTGATGACGCTGTCAGTGAAGATTTTAATACACTACCGCAAAGATTGCAGGACACCGCTATCACCGAAGGCCGTTTACCTAAAAATGAGTGTCTAGCCCCAAAGAAACTCCAGAAGAATGAAGATTTGATCATCAGACCTGCGGACAAGGGGGGAGGGATAGTCCTGCAGGATTACATGGACTATCACAACGAGGCCCAAATCTCACAGATGAAACCTACTATGTAAAAACCCTTTTCCAGCTATTCAACAAAACTTCCACTCTGATTGACAGAGCCTATGCTGACGAGATCATCACCAAAGAGGAGAAACGGTTCCTCTGCATCAACAATCCATCAGTCCCATATTATTACCATTTGCCAAAAATTCACAAGTCAATTATTAATCCACCAGGCCGTCCCATCATTTACGGGGTGGGCAGCCTCACAAGTAATTTATCTCAATACCTGGATCTTATCCTTCAACCGTATGTATGTAATTTGGATAGCTATCTCAAAAATTCAGATGAACTGATATTGACCCTGAGAGAGCTCCCCTGGGAGACAGATTTGGTCTTTCTAACTATGGATGTTACGTCCCTATATACCAACATCCATCATGAAATAGGGATCACTTGCGTAAGGAATTTTCTATCTAAGAACACCAACATACCTGCCAATCAACTAGAGTTCCTCATAGAGGCCCTCAGTTTCATTCTAAACAATAATTTCTTCTAGTATGACGGTACCACCTACCATCAGGTCCGTGGGGCGGCCATGGGGACCAGGGTGGCGCTGACCTACGCTAACTTATTTATGGGTATTTTTGAAGAAGAATGTATCAAGACATGTCCATTGTATTTGGAACATGTAATCATCTACAAAAGATATATAGATGACCTTTTTTTCCTTGTGGAAAGGAGATTTGGAAAACATTGCACATTTTGTTGACCATATCAACGGGAACCACTGGGGCATCAAACTGACACCGAAATTCTCAAGGGACGAGATTGAATTCCTCGAGCTTCTAATAAGCCATACAGACAAGGAGTTCACCACATGCACCTTCTTTAAAGAGGTTCACTCAAACAGCTATCTGTCTTTTTTCAGTGGACATTATAAAAAGTGGAAAACAAACATACCCTTTAGCCAATACAAACGCATTCGTAAGATCTGTACAGCTGACCCTACTTTTCGTCAACAGGCCAAGATTTTAAAGACTTGTTTTTTGTCTAAAGGCCATCCAAAAGAACTTCTAACTAATGCATATCAGAGGACTTGTTCACTCACCCAAGATGAATGCCTACGTAAAACTCTAAAAACTGGAGAGGCTGAGAAAGAATTTAAGGTGAACTTCATCACTCAGTACAACAATTCCCACCAAGAAATTTAGAAGGTACTACGCCGTCACTGGCACATTTTGAAATGTGACCCATATATAGGCCCACTACTACCACAGAAACCAGCGGTAACGTATAGGCGACATTGAAGAACATCCTAGCTCCCAGTTGTTTACGCAAACATAAGAATAAATCCAGGAATGAAACATCCAGAAAAACATTGGGCGTCTTCAAATGTGGACATCCACGTTGCCTATGCTGCAAAAGCATTAAAGCAGGAATTACTATGTTCAAAAGCAACCAGATGCAACAGAGCTTTTCTATTAAATACCATCTGGATTGCAAATCCCAATATGTAATATAGACCTTGGAGTGCCCATGTGGCCTCCAGTATGTAGGTCGCACCACCCAACCATTGCACTGCAGGCTGAATGGACACAGAGTCTAGATCAGAAAAGGTTACATGCTACATGGGGTCTCAAGACATTTCCACGAGGCACATACCTGCAACACCGAACAAATTAACATTTACCCCATTGATCACATTAGTACCAACATGACCAGCAGGTCTGACACCCTAGTGAAAGGGGAAATGTTTTGGATTTTCCGCTTGCAGACATTACAACCTATGGGCCTAATAGTGTAAGATTGAGCTAGCGATCACAATGCCTGTCTGCTTGATATGGTCATTGTTGGATCTCTCTCCTGTATAGCTGTGTGTTGCGCTTGGAGTCTCTATCTTCCAGGCTTTTTTACTTGCTCTTCCAAACAGAAAGACAAATCTTGGGTCAGTGTGTTATAGAGCCGGACAACCTACCACTGAGTCCATCGCTTATTTTGGTATCGTGCAGCGGAGTTTTGATCATAGTTATAGACTTAATATTTACAATATGCATTTTATTTATTTATATACTTTCCTGAAAATGTAACCATATAATAATTATTATCATCATTTACCCTATGCGCCAGCATTTTGACAAGTAGATAAACTTAGTTTCAAAAATATTTCCCCCCCCCCCCAAGCCGCCCCTGTGGGGATGTGACCTAGAGAGGGTGAGTGTCTGTATAGTTCCAGGGGGGGGGTTCATTCCCCCGCTCCACAGCCGGCCGCTGCATCTTGGGCCGGGCATCTATTTACTCCTAGGTACAAACACCAAATGTTTTTATTTTTTAAATTACAGATTAAAGGACAACTCCCGCGGGACCCCAAAAAAAAAACAAACACAGACACACACAGACACCATACTCACCATCTCTCCGGTGACGATCGCCACTCGATTCGCCCGCCGTCGCCAATCAGGGCTGAGCAAGCTGGAAGCCATGTGATGCGCTCCAGCCAATGAAAAGGCTGCTGGTGCGCATGTGCACCAGCAGCCTTTTCATCCCCATTCACTTTGCATGAAGACGCCGAGGAGGAAGAAGACCCGGACCGCCCCTCGGCTCTGACGTCGTCGTCACCAGATGCCGCCCTGGAGAAGAGGACCGTGACGATCGTAATAGGTAATGTATACATTCCTTAACTTCCGGGGTGGGGGGTCGGGGGTCCGAAAGTGGGGGAAGGGGGCCAGGCCGGGTATTTAACCACATTACAAAGTTATATAACTTTGTAATGTGTGTTAAATGAGCAAAAAAAAATTTTTGTGGGAGTTGTCCTTTAAATGCAAACCTTTTATAGTATCTATAGCATTTTATCAGATATGTTTCTATTGCATTTTATTTATATTTGAATCAAATTCAGTTTTTATATGTATGAACTAAAATTGTTGTTTCAATTCAATTGCATGCTGACCTATGATGTCACGGGTTCAAGCCCCCAGTGAGATCACTTCCAGGTCACCCTCTATGAACGTCATTATAAAATGCGGACCAGCACCTTATGTCACATACCTGATGAGGAGGAGGGTGGCCTCCTAGAAACGCCTAGCTAAATGTAAATAAAGAACTTCTTTCCCCACAACGTGGAGTCAGTGTCCGGTAACATGGAGGAGACCCAGTGATCCAGACATCAGACTCCTGGTCCAGACGGATTGCGCCAAGGAAGCCACCGCTTTTATCACTTTTTCTTTGTGCTAATCTCTATGACAGGACTGTACTGTGAGGCGTCAGCCATATCATATGACAGGACTTTACTGTGAGGCGTCAGCCATATCATCTCTATAACAGGACTGTACTGTGAGGCGTCAGCCATATCATATGACAGGACTGTGCTGTGAGGTGTCAGCCATATCATCTCTATGACAGGACTGTACTGTGAGGCTTATATCATCTCTATGACAGGACTGTACTGTGAGGCTTACATCATCTCTATGACAGGACTGTACTGTGAGGCGTCAGCCATATCATCTCTATGGCAGGAGTGTACTGTGAGGCGTCAGCCATATCATCTCTATGAGAGGACTGTGCTGTATATCTTATCCATTCTTTACGGTACTACTACGCTATAACCAGACGATAGTATCGGGGAACAACACCTGGGGAAAGTACAAGAACCATCATCAACCACCTAGTTGTAGCCCCCTCACAACCTCGCCGGCCGACCCCCAGGAGTGAGAGATAGAGGGCGCACACATGGAGAGTCTCCTCCCTTCTGCACACCACCGCTCGCACACGTTTTTTGCACTCTCTACAGTTGCACGGCCATTTTAGGAGCTCTTAGCTAGTTCCTTTGTTGGGGCAATTGTGTTAAAGTGACAACAATTGCCCCAGAGCTACACTTTACAACAAGGTCAGTAATATGGCAAGCAATGCAGGACTCCCCCAGCACCATGTTGTCTGCGCTTGTCCAACCACCAGGGTGACGTGCAAACACAAGCGTCCGTTAATGTACTGCAGGGTGACCCGGGGCACATGGTGCGTCCAGTATAAAACCAGAACCTCTCCAGCTAGAGGACAGTGCCATAAAGGGGGTTTCCAGGATTGGGGTATGTGCAACACGTTCATTCTTTGGACGTGTATAGAATGGAGTCTATGACACGAGCGGAGACGGTAGCGCCCGCCGCAGCCCGTAAGCGGCAGATTCCACAAGGGATTTTTTGTTGATTTTCCAAAGTGTGCTCATACCCTTGTTTGTAAAATCAGCGCCCCTTTGTCCTCAGGTTGAGTGAGGTATTACAGTTTACATCTATTCACTTTAATGGAACTGAGATACAAAATCCAAACTGAAGACAGGAGAGGTGCTGTTAATGGAAGAAAGCGGCCATGTTTTTGTAAGCCTGGACAACCCCTTTAATATACAGTTGAAGTCAAAAGTTTATGTACACTTGAAGTCATTAAAACTCACATACAAAAGATTCCATGTCAGCAAATTATAGTTTTAACAAGTTCTTCCATTTCCAGCGGGTAAGAAGTTTACAAGCGGACTGTGCCTTTAAATAGAGTAGAAGATTCCATAAAGTGATGACACGGCTCTAGAAACTTCTTAGAGGATAATTCATATAATTGGAAGTTCTATAATTAGAGGTGACCTAGCTTCTGACTTTTTATTTGACATCATGAAAATATCTAATAAAATCAGCAAAGACATCTGACAAAGGAGTGCGCCCCTCCGTAAATCTGGGGTCCGTCCTGGGGACCAAAGGCCTGAAGGTCCTATGGCCAGAGACTATATAGAGACTATAGGAGGAGGCCGCCATCATATCGCTCAATACGTAGATCCTGTCCCCTAGAGGTGGTGGGAAAGTACAAAACCACCATAAAACGCCAGGATACAGTCTACAACCAGACAGAGGGGCAAAGATCTTACTATATGGGGAAAGGTCCTCTGGTCTAATATAATGACCATCTGCAGAGAAAGGCTCAAACGGACCATCCCAAAAATCGGGAGACAACATCTCCATACATGAAGGTAAAGCTGGGTACAAACGGACCATCCCAACCATCGGGAGACAACATCTCCATACATGAAGGTAAAGCTGGGCACAAACGGACCATGAGCACAATGACCGAAATCTCTCTAACAAAGTCTCTGGTGCCATCATGGCAGCTTGGCGGCTGCTTGGACCCTCTGTGTGTTACATGGTGAGGGGCATTATAATACCATAATGGAGGACGAAGCACTCGATCCGACTGGGAGGCCACAAAGGGAGCTATAGGCTCCGTATAATACATCAGGAGAAATGCATAAGGGTAAAGATGTAAGGCCGATCTCTCGCTGGCCGATCTCTCGCTGGCCGATCTTTCACTGGCTGATCTCTCACTGGCTGATCTCTCAGACCCAAAGACACCGGGAGGACAATGTGTCGCGTATATCAAATATTATGTTATAAAGTCGAAAGCCGGCACCATCATGGTCACCCGCACCATCTCACCAAACCAGACAGAGGGGTAATCCCAGGGACCTACAGAAAGAACAGGAATGTGAGGATAATGCGTGGTCAGGGACAGGCACACAGGTCAGGGCAAGCGGCAGGCAATAACGGAGTCAGGGGACAAAAGCAAGAGGACTGGTACACTGTAACGGAAAGACTGCAAGGAACGCTTTCTCAGAAGACAAAGAGCACTAACGTTTCGGCACTAAGGTTAGGAAGACGCAGGAATATATATGTGGGGACAATAAAGCAAGAAACAATAATTAGGACATTGGCCATTTAAACTGTAGCCAAGCCAAGGGAGAACCAAGGAAAGCAAGGAGGAGATGGGACTGTGAAGTGAGGGAACTGATCGCCGGGGACCGGAGGAGGAGCAGCATAGGACAGCATGCAGCTAGGGAACGGACCGCAATTATGGCCGGAGGTACGTGCCGCAACCGAGGCTGTAACAATACCCCTCCATGGTCTCCCCTTCTTTCTTGCCTGTAAGAACTTCTTGATAAGATCCCTATCCATAGTTTTAGGCTTCCAAGACCTCTCTCCAGGACTGAAGACTCTCCAATCCACCAGAAAATGATGTTTTCCCCGAATAGTCTTCATGGCAAGAATTTCTTTTACAGCATAGACATCAGTAGTGTCCACTCTGGAAATAACAATTCAGAATTACTGGTCTCAGGAGGGAAAAGTGGAAGGAGTTTGGGATCCGCACAGAGGAAGGCAAACAGAGCTTGCTAATCTGTAGCTGGGAATCTTTAAGCGAATATATTTGGGCGACAGTCACAATTTACCAGGAGCAAAAGAGTCCATAGGTCTTTCCCTCATATCTTCCTAGGGCTTATTGCATGAGGAAGCTTATAACAATGATTGATGGGTCTTGGGGCAAATATCTGCGAAGTCCCAAACCGAATCATCCAAAGTGGGGACATCCGAGACAAAAGGTAGAGGCAGAGGTGGTCGAGGATGTTGGCCATAAACAAAAAAGAATGGAGATTCCCCAGTAGAACTTGAGTTTTTGGTGATTATAAGGTAACAAACTGGCCCAGTCATCTTGACGAGTAGATACAAAATGACGGAGGTAACATCCCAAAATCTGAGTCCAGTTTCACCTGTAGACAGTGGCAGAGGACACACCGGAACTTGGAGACAAATTAAGATCCATGGTCAGAGACTATATTGAGAGGTAAACCATGTAAGCGAAAGATGTGCCGAAAGAAAAGACTGGCCAGACGCGGAGAGGAAGGAATCCCAGGAAGAGGGACAAAATGGGACATCTTTGAGAATGTTGGTGACTTACCAAATTACTGTATTGCCAGCGGAGATGGGTAGGTCCGTAATAAAGTCCATGGCAATATGAACCCAGGGAGTATCTGGAACAGGCAAAGGCTGGAGCAGACCTGTGGATTTGAGCCCAGAAAGCTTGTTATGAGTGCAGGAAGACATAAAGTCCTTAACATCCTTTCATCAAAGTTGGCCACCAATTATAACAAGAAATCAGTGGACCGGTCTTGCTTAGAGAGGATGCCCGGTCATCAAAGAATTATGCCCCCATTTTAGAATCCGTATTCTGAGTGCCAGGCGAACGCAGGTTTTCTCAGGAGGCATCAAACAGAGATCAGAGGGATTAGAAGTTCTGGAGGCATGATGAGGTGTGAAATCTTGGCCTAAAACATCGGAAGTTAGGGCCCTATTCCACCGGACGATTATCGTTCAGATTATCGTTAAATCGTTCGGATCTAAACGACAATCGTTCGGTTGAAATGCAGTTAACAATTAACGACCGAACGAGAAATCGTTGATCGCTTTATAAGACCTGGACCTATTTTTATCGTTGCTCGTTCGCAAATCGTTCGCATAGAATAAGACATCGTTTGGTCGCTCGCAATAGATACGAACGCAATAGCGAATAAATAGCGAAGAAAAACGATCGCAATTACGATCATAAGTAACGATTATCGTTCCATGGAAATGAGTGAACATTTTCAGGTCTTTCGCAATAGTGGTCGTTTGAGATCGTTAATCGTCCGGTGGAATAGGGCCCTTAGTGTCAAGGTGTCTGCTTTGATGTTTTTTTTAGTTGGACGGAAGTGTATAAGGAAATTGAAGTGAGAAAAGAAGAGGGACCAGCAGGCTTGCCTAGCATTGAGACGCTGGGCCTTCTGGAGGTACAGTAGGTTTTCGTGATCCATAAAGATGTTTATAGGATGTCTAGCTCTTTCCAATAAATTACGCCATTCCTCAAGGGCCAGTTTAGTAGCTAAGAGTTCATGGTCCCCAGTAGTGTAATTCCTCTTGGCTGGAGAGAATGTCTTCTAGAAAAAGCCACAAGTTTTAGTTTTGCCTTTATAACCATTTGAGTGAGAACTGCTCCCGCACCAACTAAAGAGCCATCTACCTCCAGGGAGAAGAGTTTAGAAGGATCTGGGTAAGACAGAATGGGAGCTGAAGCAAATGCTGGCAAGGTGTAGGAAAGCCACTTCTGCTTCAGGAGTCCAAGACTTACCTTTCTGCCAGATGAGTGCCACAATAGGTGCCACTTCTGTGAAGAAGTGTGGAATTATTTGACGGTAATAGTTAGCAAACCCTGGGAAGCATTGAATAGCCCAGGGGTGGATGGAACAAGGCCATTGAAGAACAGCAGAAAGCTTGTCTGGATCCATTTAAAGAAACTTGTCGGAGACAATATAGCCGAGAAAGGGAAAACTGGCCTGAGGAAATAGGCATTTCTTCAGTTTTGCCAAGGTCAAGCTTGGAGAAAGTTTGAGCTCCTTGAAAGTGGTCAAACAGTTTTGTAATTAGGGGCAGGGGATACCTATTCTTCAGGGTAATCTTCTTGAGCCCCCTGTAGTTGATGCAACGAAAAATAACCCGGCTCCAGCAGGAGAAGTGGACTTACAGATGAAGCCTTTTTGTAAGTTCTCTTGAATATAGGCAAACATGGCTTGTGTCTCGGTAATCGAGAGTGGGTAGACAGAAGATCAATCGGGCATTCATAGGGTCGATGAGGTGGAGAGTCTCTGCTTGCTTCTCAGAAAAGAAATCAGCAAAGTCCTGGTAAACAGCTGGTGGACCCGAGAACGGCTTGGAAAGGATTGAAGAAGAAACTATGGGGTGAGAAGCTTCATACAGTACATCATGTAGAGCAGGCAGGCCCCCAATAAATTACCACGCCTGAATTCCAAACCAACATCAGAGCATGATGTTGAAGGCACGGGAGACCCAGGAGGACAGCTGAAGAGGAATGAGTAAGCACATAGAAAGAGATCTCTTCCTTATGCTATACTGAGTGGACTTGCTTAGGGGTTCCCCCTGCAATAGACGAGATGCTCAGTAAATTGGCCAGTCAGCCCACCGGGTGTCGCCATGTTTGCACCATGGAAGTGTTAACAAAGTTTCCTGCAAAACCTGAATCCAATAATTCCATTCCAAAATTTCAAAACATTGTTATCCTTTTGCTCGTCAGTGTATGTTTACAGATTACTCTCTACCATGTGTGCCATAACCACCGTTCCCAACACCTCCTAACAACATAGCCTGAATGCCTCTCAATGATATGATGCCCCCTCCACAGTCTGTGTGTATTGTAGAGAAATGTCTAGCAACAACCAATCTCTAACCAAGAGGCACACTACCCCAAAGTAACTTCTGAGAGCCTTTTTACAGGGCAGCAGGGAAAGCACTTTTACACACTATTGTGGCAAGAACCATTGGTTAAAGGCCAAGATGCTACAGCTGTCCACCATAAGGTTAAATGGCCTAACCTGATCCCCCTCCAACTGCTGCACCAACACTACCAATCCCCAGTCCTCTCAGCTACTTCCAGGTTCCCCCAGGACCTGCCCCTTTCGGCTAATCACTGGCTACAGCAGGTCAGTGACTGTCAGTGGGCAGCTCTTGTAGCAATCATGCATATGGAACCAGGAAAAAAACAAGAGGACCAGAGACCAGCAGTGTCATCATGGCAGCTGAAGGGAATCATGGTAGGAAAGCCTCTTCTGCTTCAGGAAAATGGCAATGATCTGACCACTGGAAACCTCACCAATTGCCAGAACAGGAGATCTGGGCCCTGTTCCTCAAGACTGCATGACTGTGGCTAACAGAAGCTTAAATGCAGTAGTGTTAGAGCGTCTGTAGTAGAGCCTCTGAGGTAGTGTCTGTAGTGGAGCCTCTGTGGTATAGTGCCTGTGGTAGAGCCTCTGTGGTATAGTGCCTGTGGTAGAGTGTCTGTGGTAGAGCCTCCGCGGTAGAGCGTCTATGGTAGAGCGTCTATGGTAGAGCATCTGTGGCAGAACATCTGCGGTAGAGCATCTACGGTAGAGCGTCTGTGGCAGAGCATCTGTGGTAGAGCTTCTCTGGTAGAGCCTCTGTGGTAGAATGTCTGTCGTAGAGCCTCTGTGGTATAGTGTTTGTGGTAGAGCCTCTGTGGTAGAGCATCTACTGTAGAGCGTCTATAGTAGAGCATCTGTGTCAGAACATCTGCGGTAGAGCCTCTGTGGTAGAGCATCTGTGGTAGAGCCTCTGTGGTAGAGCATCTGTGGTAGAGCCTCTGTGGTAGAGCATCTGTGGTAGAGCCTCTGTGGTAGAGCCTCTGTGGTAGAATGTCTGTGGGAGAACATCTGCGGTAGAGCATCTGTGGTATAGTGTTTGTGGTAGAGCATCTACTGTAGAGCGTCTATAGTAGAGCCTCTGTGGTAGAATGTCTGTCGTAGAGCCTCTGTGGTATAGTGTTTGTGGTAGAGCCTCTGTGGTAGAGTATCTACTGTAGAGCGTCTATAGTAGAGCATCTGTGGCAGAACATCTGCGGTAGAGCCTCTGTGGTATAGTGCCTGTGGTATAGTGTTTGTGGTAGAGCCTCTGTGGTAGAGCATCTGTGGTAGAATGTCTGTGGGAGAACATCTGTGGTAGAGCCACTGTGGTAGAGCTTCTCTGGTAGAGCCTCTGTGGTAGAGCCTCTGTGGTAGAGCTTCTCTGGTAGAGCCTCTGTGGTAGAGCCTCTGTGGTAGAGCCTCTGTGGTAGAGCATCTGTGGTAGAATGTCTGTGGGAGAACATCTGTGGTAGAGCCTCTGTGTATGATTCTGTGGTAGAGCATCTATGGTAGAGCTTCTGCGGTAGAATGTCTGTGGTAGAACATCTGCGGTAGAGCCTCTGTGTATGATTCTGTGGTAGAGCATCTATGGTAGAGCTTCTCTGGTAGAGCCTCTGTGGTAGAATGTCTGTGGGAGAACATCTGTGGTAGAGCCTCTGTGTATGATTCTGTGGTAGAGCATCTATGGTAGAGCTTCTGCGGTAGAATGTCCACACAACGCCCCAAAGGTGCCTAATAATAAGCAGTTTTCAATATGATCCATTTGAGTTGATCAGGGAATAAGAAGTGATTGACGTTTCCCGCCACCCACTCGGGCCAGGAGCCATGTGCCATTGGGTGGAGCGGCCTCAGAGATTCCTCATCTATCACATGATTATCACACTAATTAGCTCCTCTACTTTCTTTTGTTCATTTCTAATCCAGCGATTTGCTTGTAACCATGTATGAAATGTGCCAAGATGAGTCACCCCGGAGCGCGGTTATTAGAGTACGCATCGTTGTTGTATCTTGGGAGTTCTCTGTCCTTCCTGCTTCCATGAAGATAGATTGTGGTTAGCTCAGGGCTGCTAAAGGGACCCCCTCCTAGACCCCAAGCTTATGCCTATGTACAGTATATATATATATATATATATATATATATATGTGTGTATATGTATTTATAGATATTATGCCTATGTATATATGTGTATTTATAGATATTAGCTATCATTTTGATTTGTACTTTTGCAGGTATTTCGGGACATCATGGCCGAGAACACAAGCACAGACCTATGTAACTTCCCGTGCATTAAGGACAAGCTGTCAGGAGAGTTCAAGCTGGTCAGTGCACAGGCCATAGGCAAAGACGTGGTCCTGCATCTGTCCATCACAAACCTGACAACCGACTCAAGGATAGTCCATGCCGACATCAGGGCATGTTCAGTCCTGTACACCAAGAAGGAGGTCCACGAGCTCCTCAAAGAACGCAAGACAGTTAGTATGGACGGCTGCACAGGTAACTTTACCTATGGGAACCATCTAAAAATAGCAATACACAAAAACAATCCATAAACCTCTGCTATACAAGTAGCTGCACCTCCCCCAACCTAAACGTCAGCCGTAACATTATCAGCCTACGTAACCAATCCAGAAACCATCCAGGGTCACTGCCATTTCACACAACGCTGCTCCATTTAAAGCGGTCCTCTGGGGTAAAAAATCAGGGAGGACAGGGGTGGCGGCAATAAAACAATCTAGAGATACTTACCTGTCCCTCCGCAGAGTCACCCCTCACGGCCTCCCATCAGTCTCTGTAGTGTTCTGTGACATCACAACCCTCTATGGGGGCACTGGAACAGGTATCACAGTCTAGCTGTGTTTATGTAATCTTAGCCTGTCCGCCTCCACAGGATCCACACTGTGCCTAAAAGGTAAATTAAGGCTTCCCTCTTATCACTCAACGTTCCAGCCTCTTCTCTATATAATGGTGTTCACCGTGCTGCCTCCTAAATGCAGTCCCCTCTCCAGTCAGTATCAGCAACAGCTTTTGGGATGCAGCTTTCTTCTTCTACTGTTTGGTTCCTGTTTGGGTATGTTCACACTCAGCAAATGTGGCGGAATCCCACCTGCCTCAGTGTCAAACGGTACCTCTATGGGAGGGCTCGCAGAATCCCGCCACATTTGCTGAGTGTGAACATACCCTTAGGGTAATTACTACAACATCTATAACTGGAGTCTCATGCCTAGGTAAATACATATATACTATTGGACCCCTCCCCTCCCCCACAGTCAGGGCCAGTAAAAACATCCCATGTGGGTGGATACAGGAATATTCATTATTTGTACCCACTTCCCACATTACAGGTATCCAGCAGTTCTGCTCATCTAGTCAGATACACAATATGCACAAGATACTAAATATACTTTCATACGGTATCTGAGCCTTCACCTCTTTCCTGGTGGCTGGTACAGCCGGGTATCACCTCGGTATCTAAGCCTTCACCTCTTTCCTGGTGGCTGGTACAGCCGGGATACCACCTCCGTATCTAAGCCTTGACTGATTTCCTTGTGGGTGGTACAGCCGGGTATGACCTCGGTATCTAAGCCTTCACCTCTTTGCTGTGTGTTTCCCCAGTGACATATATACCGGTGGTTATAACCTACGCTCAGTATGAAGACCTATTGACTCCGGATAACTCCATCGAGGTGACGGCCGCCTGCTCCTATGAACCATTTGAGGGAACAATGATCGTCCAAACTAACGTTGTCCTGGATAACCCAAAGTTTGAAATTAAGGTAAAATTAGAAAAGTATTTTAACAACTTCCCATTGCAGATATTCATCTACTCCCCGACCGCCCGATTCCTAATATCTAACCCGTCTCTAAGAACTTTGTAAAACTCAAACTTTCACTTTGAGATAATTTTTTTCATGACTAGTAAACGTTTATCGATACATAAACCGTTTCTTTATGGAAAAGTGTAAAATGTCGTGAGAAATTTGTGTAACACAGACCGATGAGCTAACCCTTACAATACGGCCACGGTGCCACCATTGTTCAGTAAAAATCTTTTTCATTTTTAGGTTGTTATAGGGCTGAAAACTTTAGTGGCAGATTCTTCAATTGTCACTTATAGTAAAAGGGGCGAGAATCAGGAGTAGTAATATGAGGGATGATTACATACACAATCAGAAGGGAAAAATCAGATCTAATAACAGGAGCGACAAATACATACAGTAACAGGAGCCACAGTCAGGCACACTAACTGGAGTGACAATTAGGTGCAGCAACCAGGGACTGGGATGACTATTAGGTACAGTAACAGGGGACAGGGATGACTATTAGGTACAGTAACCAGGGACAGGCATGACTATTAGATACTGTAACAGGGGGCAGGGATAAAGATTAGATATAGTAACGGGACAGGGATGACTATTAGGTACAGTTACAGGGGACAGGAATGACTATTAGATACAGTTACAGGGCACAGGGATGACTATTAGATACAGTTACAGGGGACAGGGATGACTATTGGATATAGGAACAGGGATGAATATTAGGTACAGTTACAGGGACAGGGATGACTATTAGATACTGTAACAGGGGACAGGGATAAAGATTAGATATAGGAACAGGGGACAGGGATGACTATTAGGTACAGTTACAGGGGACAGGAATGACTATTAGATACAGTTACAGGGGACAGGGATGACTATTAGATATAGGAACAGGGGACAGGGATGACTATTAGGTACAGTTACAGGGGACAGGGATGACTATTAGATACAGTTACAGGGAACAGGGATGACTATTAGATATAGGAACAGGGGACAGGGATGACTATTAGGTACAGTAACCAGGGACAGGGATGACTATTAGATACTGTAATAGAGGACAGGGATGACTATTAAATACAGTAATAGGGGACAGGGATAAAGGTAATATATAGGAACAGGAGACAGGGATGACTATTAGGTGCAGTAACAGGGGACAGGTAGGAATATGACTATTAGTTACCATAACAAGGGACAGGCATGACTATTAGTTACAGTAACAGGAGACAGGGATGATGATTAGGTACAGTAACAGGGGTCAGGGATGATGATTAGGTACAGTAACAGGGGACAGGGATGACTATTGCAGCAACCAGAGACAGAGATGAATATTAGGTACAGTAACAGGGTTTACTTTTAATTACAGTAACAGGGGACAGTTATGACTATTAGGTACAGTAACAGGAGACAGAGATGACTATTAGGTTCAGTAACAGGGGACAGGGATGTCTATTAGTTAAAGAAACAGGGGACAGGGATGACTGTTAGGTGACAGGTTCCTGGCTGATTGCACAGATATTGTACGGAGTTCTCTATGGAGACAGTGGCTCACAAGGGATCAGCGGGTACCGGGCGATGACACCTCACTGATCTGATATTCATCGCCTATCCTGTATAGTAGGAAAAAAAATCCTGAAATGGGAATATAAGATATGAGACCGGTATGTGAGGGATGATTGGTGCAGTATCCTGGAGCTCACACTGATTGGTGCCATATCCCGCAGATCAGACTGATCGGTGCGGTATCTGGGAGATCACACTGATTGGTGCCATATCCCGCAGATCAGACTGATCGGTGCGGTATCTGGGAGATCACACTGATTGGTGCCATATCCCGCAGATCAGACTAATTTGTGCGGTATCTGGGAGATCACACTGATTGGTGCCATATCCCGCAGATCAGACTGATCGGTGCGGTATCTGGGAGATCACACTGATTGGTGCCATATCCCGCAGATCAGACTGATCTGTGCGGTATCTGGGAGATCACACTGATTGGTGCCATATCCAGCAGATCAGACTGATCTGTGCGGTATCTGGGAGATCACACTGATTGGTGCCACATCCCGAAGCTTACATTGATGAGGGCCCTATCCCCGAGCTCACACTGATCAGTGCCGTATCCCCCGAGACCACACTGATCAGTGCCATATCCTGAAACTCACACTGATCGGTGCCATATCCCAGAGCTCACTGTGATCGGTGTGGTATCCGGGAGATCACACTGATCAGTGTCGTATGTCAGAGCTCACACTAATCTGTGCCACATCCCGGAGCTCACTGTGATCAGTACCGTATCCTGGAGCTCAAGCTGATCAGTACCGTATCCCGGGAATCACACTGATCAGTGCCGTATCCCGGAGGTCACACTGATCAGTACCGTAGATCACACCGTCAGGATGTCCTAGATAGGATGTGCTACATGTGTCAGCCCAGGAACCTGTTCCACCAGTCATCAGGCTCGGCTCCTTATTGTCTCTTATGTAACATTTATGGATTCTTCTTCTTCTTTCAGCTGAAGGAGGAAGCCTGGGTGAACCAACCGGTCGAGGTGGAAGTCATCTTCACCAACCCCCTCAGCAAAGAAGTCACTGATGTTGTGGTAACAGTCGAAGGCAGTGGACTGCTCCAAAACCCGATATCAGTGAAGTAAGTGACAGATGGGGTCAAGCCACCTAATCCTGACCAATCCTGATATGCCGACAGCTCGTTGTCTCTAAACGCAGTGGTCTGGCTGTTGTATATGTGATGAGCTGTGTCAGGGATCCGTGGGCCAACCTGCGCCAGCCCGACCGTCCCGTGACTAGGGGGAGGAGAATCCTAACCACAACAGGGGGGAAGGACAAGACAAGGGGATGAGAGGCATTTGAGGGCTCTGGGTTCCCCTGGGTTGCACTAGCCCTACAGGTCAATTCACCTCACGCACTCACGCTTTATGTCCTGCTCCCAGGCCGTAACTCGAGCGTAAGTCACCACCTGCCGCCTTCCGCACACCCAGACACCAGACGAACACTGCCTGCTCGCTGGCCAACACCAACACGACACTTCACTGTATCTGGACCCACCAGTCGCTGTCATACACGTGACCCACTGACCACTGCCAGACACACATCCACGAAGCACGCACACAGAACCTCGCTATGTTGGGGCCCACCGGCTGTTGTCATACACGTGACCCACCAGCCGCTGCCAGACACCCAAACACAACATACATACACAACCACCCTATCTATTACGTTACTGGGGAGACAGGGAACCCCAAGAGTGTTCCACCCGCAAGCAGACACACCCACACGGTAGAGTAAGCCGCCCGGTCATACAATATACGGCCGCACACCGCACATGCACTCTTCCTGGAGATAACTAGGTTCATTTAGGCTACAAGACAAACCATCAAACTTTTAGGTTTAATGCATAAAAATGGACAGTACTTGGTTACACAAAGATGGATAACAAAAGACATACAGACACTGCAAACAAAGAAAACAAAAGGGATAAAATAAGAAAGTTCTAATACTTAGCACAGGATGCGTCGTATAGGTTCTTCCTTCCCAGGGGATATGGGCTTAGAAAGTGGTGCACAAACCAATTCGATTGGATCCCCAACTTTGTGACCCCCTACATGTTCCCTAGGTCTCGCTTTTATGTCAGACCTGAGGGGCGTCACCTGACATCTCTGACTCCGCCCCTCTGGGCAGGGCTTCAGTCACCCCCCTCAGCCCTCAAGGGAACACACCTGGGAATATCAAAAAGATACTTTCCCAGGTGCCATAACGATGGTACAGACCCCGGACGTTCTTCATATTTCATATCTCACCGTTCTGATTCCTGGCATACCAAACCTGATATTTCCCCTTATGTAATGATGAGGACAGGTAGACTGGACTTCCTGCAGTGTCCTCATCATAACCGACGCTAGGAAATTGGTTCTGTGCTCTATGTTTTATTTTGACAAAGTTATGGAAGATTTCATGTTCCTTTTCTTAAAGAGAGTCCACCCCCTGCTGGCATGGAGTCACTGAGCCCACCTCAGAGGTGTCGGCATGGAGTCACTGAGCCCGCCTCAGAGGTGCTGGCATGGAGTCAGTGATCCCGCCTCAGAGATGCCGGCATGGAGTCAGTGAGCCCGCCTCAGCGGTGCCGGCATGGAGTCACTGAGCCCGCCTCAGAGGTGCCGGCATGGAGTCAGTGATCCCGCCTCAGAGGTGCCGGCATGGAGTCAGTGATCCTGCCTCAGAGGTGCCGGCATGGAGTCACTGAGCCCGCCTCAGAGGTGCCGGCATGGAGTCAGTGATCCCGCCTCAGAGGTGCCGGCATGGAGTCAGTGATCCTGCCTCAGAGGTGCCGGCATGGAGTCAGTGATCCCGCCTCAGAGGTGCCGGCATGGAGTCAGTGATCCTGCCTCAGAGGTGCCGGCATGGAGTCAGTGATCCCGCCTCAGAGATGCCGGCATGGAGTCAGTGATCCTGCCTCAGAGGTGCCGGCATGGAGTCAGTGATCCCGCCTCAGAGGTGCTGGCATGGAGTCAGTGATCCCGCCTCAGAGGTGCTGGCATGGAGTCAGTGATCTCGCCTCAGAGGTGTCGGCATGGAGTCAGTGCGCCCGCCTCAGAGGTCCCGGCATGGAGTCAGTGATCCCGCCTCAGAGGTGCTGGCATGGAGTCAGTGATCCCGCCTCAGAGGTGCTGGCATGGAGTCAGTGATCCCGCCTCAGAGTTGCCGGCATGGAGTCAGTGATCCTACCTCAGAGGTGCTAGCATGGAGTCAGTGATCCCGCCTCAGAGGTCCTGGCATGGAGTTAGTGATCTCGCCTCAGAGGTGTCGGCATGGAGTCAGTGCGCCCGCCTCAGAGGTCCCGGCATGGAGTCAGTGATCCCGCCTCAGAGGTGCTGGCATGGAGTCAGTGATCCCGCCTCAGAGGTGCTGGCATGGAGTCAGTGATCCTGCCTCAGAGGTGCTGGCATGGAGTCAGTGATCCCGCCTCAGAGGTGCTGGCATGGAGTCAGTGCGCCCGCCTCAGAGGTGCCGGCATGGAGTCAGTGATCCCGCCATGGAGTCAGTGAGCCCGCCTCAAAGTTGCCGGCATGGAGTCAGTGATCCTACCTCAGAGGTGCTGGCATGGAGTCAGTGATCCTGCCTCAGAGGTGCTGGCATGGAGTCAGTGATCCTACCTCAGAGGTGCTGGCATGGAGTCAGTGATCCCGCCTCAGAGGTGCAGGCATGGAGTCAGTGATCCCGCCTCAGAGGTGCTGGCATGGAGTCAGTGATCCCGCCTCAGAGGTGCAGGCATGGAGTCAGTGATCCCGCCTCAGAGGTGCTGGCATGGAGTCAGTGATCCCGCCTCAGAGGTGCTGGCATGGAGTCAGTGATCCCGCCTCAGAGGTGCTAGCCACAATCTACTCCACCATCTCCGTTACAGCTCCGGGCTTATTGCCCCTTGCAGAGCCTTTTGGTCTTTTACACAGGGTAATCAGACGGCCTGACTCCAAGCTAATCAATACTGCCATGTGATTAACTTGGATCAGCTATAGGCCTGCTCAATCTATAAAATATCCACTGCATCAATACATATAAAACACACAACACATAATGCCACTTTGCATAGTCATGAATAGGGACAGAGCCGTCCATATCCCTCACAGGCTGCCCCAATGGTCGGTAACCTCCGGGAGTGTTTAGGGTCACTTGGGCACTTGTCACAGTAACCTGGAGTGGTAGCAGACCCACCCAGGTTGTTGGTACCGCCACCACAGAAAGGGGAATTAACCCAAGTATATGATGGTGTGTAGGTGCAGGTGCTGACAGATTTGACCAGAGTCCTGTGTATTTAGTCAAAAAAAGAACAGTACACGTAATAACGGTAGTGCAAATCTTGACACACAACGTTGGTGCTGACACGGAGATAACCAATGCTTGTAGAAGTAGAAGGTGCTTTGTAGTAGAGAGAAGAGGAGAGGAGTTGCCAGAGGAGCCCTGCACAGAGTAGTGCATGTAATCTGCCGGAACAGGTGTATAAGTAGAAGAGATAAGAGACACCCGTACTCACGGATGACAATCGTGGCTCTGAACTGTCTTATGCCCCCTAGTTGCGAGTTACCCATCCTAGGTGGAAAATACGAGCCCCAGTCATCGGTTATCTTTGTGTAACAGACTTCCAAGGTTTCCCAGTCATCCTGCGCTGCGCAGTAGGATACGTAGACCTAGCACGGTAGCTTTTACTACTGAGGTCAGTTCCTCTTGCTTCAGACTACTGCCCTGTGTGTTTGTGTGTGTGTGTGTAAGAGAGAAGAAAAGTGATAGGTAAGGAAAGAACAAGCAACTCCAATTGGTCAGCATATAACTGTGGTACAAAACAATTAAAGGGGTAGTGCGGCGCTAAATATTTAATCACAAAATAACACACATTACAAAGTTATACAACTTTGTAATGTGTGTTATGTATGTGAATGGCCCCCTTCCCCGTGTTCCCCCCCACCCGCGCTAGACCCAGAAGTGTGGTGCATTATACCGCCAATCACGGCTGAGCAGCTGATGACGCGGCAGAGGGGGGCCGGCATGAGGGACGGTCGGAGCGGTTCGGCCGGCCTCCCGAAGACAACATCATTGTCACAAGATGGTGACCGGGGGTCGACACGAATGCGGTAAGTATAATGCACCACACTTCCGGGTCTAGCGTGGGTGGGTGGGGGGACACAGGGTTACATAACACACATTGCAAAGTTGTATAACTTTGTAATGTGTGTTATTCTGTGAATAAATGTTTAGCGCCGCACTACCCCTTTAACATTTGCAGCTTCAGCTGTGCAACAAGTTAGGTAGAACAGTAGTGACACCTAGTGGGGAAAACACAACACTTCATCTCCCACTCTTAAAAACCTGAGGGAATGACTTACAGGGGTGCCCCAGACAGCGCCAGTGGACACCACATATATATATCTATAGTATACATATTTATATATATCATACAGTATATATGTACAATATGTCTATACATCTACCTTATATCAATATATACACCAACCAGACCACTGCTTTAAGAGCAGAGTGGTGGTCGGTAACCTAGACAACAAGCTGGAAAAAGGAAAGAGGCGGGCAGGCTCCTCTCCCTATGTAATACCTGGCGGGCAGGCTCCTCTCTCCCTATGTAATCCCTGGCGGGCAGGCTCCTCCCTCCCTATGTAATGCCTGGCGGGCAGGCTCCTCTCTCCCTATATAATACCTGTCGGGCAGGCTCCTCTCTCCCTATGTAATACCTGGCGGGCAGGCTCCTCTCCCCCTATGTAATACCTGGCGGGCAGGCTCCTCTCTCCCTATATAATACCTGTCGGGCAGGCTCCTCTCTCCCTATGTAATACCTGGCGGGCAGGCTCCTCCCTCCCTATGTAATACCTGGCGGGCAGGCTCCTCTCTCCCTATGTAACCCCTGGCGGGCAGGCTCCTCTCTCCCTATGTAACACCTGGCGGGCAGGCTCCTCTCTCCCTATGTAATACCTGGCGGGCAGGCTCCTATCTCCCTATGTAATACCTGGCGGGCAGGCTCCTCTCTCCCTATGTAATACCTGGCGGGCAGGCTCCTCTCTCCCTATGTAATACCTGGCGGGCAGGCTCCTCTCTCCCTATGTAATGCCTGGTGGGCAGGCTCCTCTCTCCCTATGTAACCCCTGGCGGGCAGGCTCCTCTCTCCCTATGTAATACCTGGCGGGCAGGCTCCTCTTTCACTATGTAATACCTGGCGGGCAGGCTCCTCTCTCCCTATATAATACCTGGCGGGCAGGCTCCTCTCTCCCTATGTAATATCTGGCGGGCAGGCTCCTCTCTCCCTATATAATACCTGGCGGGCAGGCTCCTCTCTCCCTATGTAAGCCCTGGCGGGCAGGCTCCTCTCTCCCTATGTAATACCTGGCTGGCAGGCTCCTCTCTCCCTATGTAATACCTGGCGGGCAGGCTCCTCTCTCCCTATGTAATACCTGGCGGGCAGGCTCCTCTCTCCCTATGTAATACCTGGCGGGCAGGCTCCTCTCTCCCTATGTAATACCTGGCGGGCAGGCTCCTCTCTCCTTATGTAATACCTGGCGGGCAGGCTCTCTCTCTCCCTATGTAAGGCCTGGCGGGCAGGCTCCTCTCTCCCTATGTAATACCTGGCAGGCAGGCTCCTCTCCCTATGTAATACCTGGCGGGCAGGCTCCTCTTTCCCTATGTAACCCCTGGCGGGCAGGCTCCTCTCTCCCTATGTAATACCTGGCGGGCAGGCTCCTCTCTCCCTATGTAATACCTGGCGGGCAGGCTCCTCTCTCCCTATGTAAGCCCTGGTGGGCAGGCTCCTCTCTCCCTATGTAAGCCCTGGCGAGCAGGCTCCTCTCTCCCTATGTAATACCTGGTGGGCAGGCTCCTCTCTCCCTATGTAATACCTGGCAGGCAGGCTCCTCTCTCCCTATGTAAGGCCTGGTGGGCAGGCTCCTCTCTCCCTATGTAATACCTGGCGGGCAGGCTCATCTCTCCCTATGTAATACCTGGCGGGCAGGCTCCTCTCTCCCTATGTAATACCTGGCGGGCAGGTTCCTCTCTCCCTATGTAATCCCTGGCGGGCAGGCTCCTCTCTCCCTATGTAATACCTGGCGGGCAGGGTAATCTCTCCCTATGTAATACCTGGCGGGCAGGCTCCTCTCTCCCTATGTATTACCTGGCGGGCAGGCTCCTCTCTCCCTATGTAATACCTGGCGGGCAGGCTCCTCTCTCCCTATGTAATACCTGGCGGGCAGGCTCCTCTCTCCCTATGTAATGCCTGGCGGGCAGGCACCTCTCTCACTATGTAACGCCTGGCGGGCAGGCTCCTCTCTCCCTATGTAACCCCTGGCGGGCAGGCTCCTCTCTCCCTATGTAACCCCTGGCGGGCAGGCTCCTCTCTCCCTATGTAATACCTGGCGGGCAGGCTCCTCTCTCCCTATGTAATACCTGGCGGGCAGGCTCCTATCTCCCTATGTAATACCTGGCGGGCAGGCTCCTCTCTCCCTATGTAATACCTGGTGGGCAGGCTCCTCTCTCCCTATGTAATACCTGGCGGGCAGGCTCCTCTCTCCCTATGTAATGCCTGGTGGGCAGGCTCCTCTCTCCCTATGTAACCCCTGGCGGGCAGGCTCCTCTCTCCCTATGTAATACCTGGCGGGCAGGCTCCTCTTTCACTATGTAATACCTGGCGGGCAGGCTCCTCTCTCCCTATATAATACCTGGCGGGCAGGCTCCTCTCTCCCTATGTAATATCTGGCGGGCAGGCTCCTCTCTCCCTATATAATACCTGGCGGGCAGGCTCCTCTCTCCCTATGTAAGCCCTGGCGGGCAGGCTCCTCTCTCCCTATGTAATACCTGGCTGGCAGGCTCCTCTCTCCCTATGTAATCCCTGGCGGGCAGGCTCCTCTCTCCCTATGTAATACCTGGCGGGCAGGGTAATCTCTCCCTATGTAATACCTGGCGGGCAGGCTCCTCTCTCCCTATGTATTACCTGGCGGGCAGGCTCCTCTCTCCCTATGTAATACCTGGCGGGCAGGCTCCTCTCTCCCTATGTAATACCTGGCGGGCAGGCTCCTCTCTCCCTATGTAATGCCTGGCGGGCAGGCACCTCTCTCACTATGTAACGCCTGGCGGGCAGGCTCCTCTCTCCCTATGTAACCCCTGGCGGGCAGGCTCCTCTCTCCCTATGTAACCCCTGGCGGGCAGGCTCCTCTCTCCCTATGTAATACCTGGCGGGCAGGCTCCTCTCTCCCTATGTAATACCTGGCGGGCAGGCTCCTCTCTCCCTATGTAATATCTGGCGGGCAGGTTCCTCTCTCCCTATGTAATCCCTGGCGGGCAGGCTCCTCTCTCCCTATGTAATACCTGGCGGGCAGGGTAATCTCTCCCTATGTAATACCTGGCGGGCAGGCTCCTCTCTCCCTATGTATTACCTGGCGGGCAGGCTCCTCTCTCCCTATGTAATACCTGGCGGGCAGGCTCCTCTCTCCCTATGTAATACCTGGCGGGCAGGCTCCTCTCTCCCTATGTAATGCCTGGCGGGCAGGCACCTCTCTCACTATGTAACGCCTGGCGGGCAGGCTCCTCTCTCCCTATGTAACCCCTGGCGGGCAGGCTCCTCTCTCCCTATGTAACCCCTGGCGGGCAGGCTCCTCTCTCCCTATGTAATACCTGGCGGGCAGGCTCCTCTCTACCTATGTAGTACCTGGCGGGCAGGCTCCTCTCTCCCTATGTAAGGCCTGGCTGGCAGGCTCCTCTCTCCCTATGTAATACCTGGCGGGCAGGCTCCTCTCTCCCTATGTAATACCAGGTGGGCAGGCTCCTCTCTCCCTATGTAATACCTGGCGGGCAGGCTCCTCTCTCCCTATGTAATACCTGGCGGGCAGGCTCCTCTCTCCCTATGTAATACCTGGCGGGCAGGCTCCTCTCTTCCTATGTAATACCTGGTGGGTAGGCTCCTCTCTCCCTATGTTATACCTGGCGGGCAGTGTCCTCTCTCCCTATGTAATACCTGGCGGGCAGGCTCCTCTCTCCCTATGTAATACCTGGCGGGCAGGCTCCTCTCTCCCTATGTAATACCTGGCGGGCAGGCAGGGTCCTCTCTCCCTATGTAAGCCCTGGAGGGCAGGCTCCTCTCTCCCTATGTAATACCTGGCGGGCAGGCTCCTCTCTCCCTATGTAATACCTGGCGGGCAGGCTCCTCTCTCCCTATGTAATACCTGGCGGGCAGGCTCCTCTCTCCCTATGTAATACCTGGCGGGCAGGCTCCTCTCTCCCTATGTAATACCTGGCGGGCAGGCTCCTCTCTCCCTATGTAAGCCCTGGAGGGCAGGCTCCTCTCTCCCTATGTAATACCTGGCAGGCAGGCTCCTCTCTCCCTATGTAATACCTGGCGGGCAGGGTAATCTCTCCCTATGTAATACCTGGCCGGCAGGCTCCTCTCTCCCTATGTAATACCTGGCGGGCAGGCTCCTCTCTCCCTATGTAATACCTTGCGGGCAGGCTCCTCCCTCCCTATGTAAGGCCTGGCGGGCAGGCTTCTCTCTCCCTATGTAATACCTTGCGGGCAGGCTCCTCCCTCCCTATGTAAGGCCTGGCGGGCAGGCTCCTCTCTCCCTATGTAAGGCCTGGTGGGCAGCCTCCTCTCTCCCTATGTAATACCAGGCGGGCAGGGTCCTCTCTCCCTATGTAATAGTCGTCCATTTCCATTATCCATGTAACGTTCTTTGATTGTTATGTTCTGTTTGTTGACCCCTATTGATTTTACAGCAATCTGAGATCAATAAATAATAATAATTAGCTGAGATGGGAGTCCCCCTTTAAGCAGTGGGTGCTTCTTTATTATTTCAACCATTACGCTCTTGCTGGTGTTACTAGTAATGCATCTAGGTAACCAATTATCTGTTCAATCAATTATAGCTTTTCTTGGTAAAATTTGTGTAATAACGGTAAAATATCCCAGGAATTTTAAATTCTTACCTACTATGAAATTCCTGTTCCTGGAGTCCATAGGCAGCACACCATGGGTTAGGTCTAGGATCCCTAGTGCATGGCAGAAGAGAAATGCTCAGCAGTAACCAACCAATTTGTATGGTGTCAATTAGAAACCCAAAAAATATTAGGGACTGGGATGGTGTCAGCTGAGATGTTTGGTGGTTTATCAGAAAAGCGTGATCTTGAAGCAGATGGATCATCATGGAGATCCAGGCTGGATGGGGATTCAGCTATCAGGAGCCAGTCGTCTAGATATGGGACGATACCTTGGAACCCGAGGACGGCCGTCAATACCACTGGCATTTTCGTAAAAACAATGGGTGCGAAAGAAAGACCAGATGGGAGGCAGGCAAATTGCAGGTGATGAACTTGATCGTTGACCATCAGGGCTTCTCGAAGATATTTGTAATGGGGATGTTCAGATATGCGTCTCTCAGATCTATGGACGCTATGAAATCTCCCTTGTTGATTAGAGGAATGACTGGTTTTATATTGTCCATCTTCATGGATTTGTTTAGGAAGGTCGATGACCAGTCTGAATTTTCCGTTGTGCTTTGGAACGAGGAAGATACGGGAATAGAAACCTTCTCCTCTTTCTTGAGGAGGTACAGGTGCCAGAGCTTTTTTGGCTATGAATTCTTTCACCAGCGGGAGAAGACCTGGACCTGTCATCTTGTTGAGAAAGAACCTGTTTGGAAAAAGAGTTTTTTAGTTCCAGACAGTACCCGTTTTTTTATCACTGACAAAACCCATTTGTTGCAGGTGGATTTTTCCCATTGGGGTAGGAACCACTTGAGCCTGCCTCCGACCGCTTGTGGTGGTAAAATGGCGTCATAACTGAGGGTCCTTCTTGGTGGGAGCCTTTCTCTTGGTAGATGAGGATGATGATCCTGATTGTTTAGGCTTGAAATTTCTTAATCTGTTGGTTCTATAATCCCTTAGGTGAAGCCCCAGCCTGCCTTCTGGTGGATTTGAGGGGAGCCTTCTTTGGCATAGGAAAGGTAAAGGCTTTATTTTCATGGAGATTGAGTCTGGCTGAAAAGGGAGCGCACAGAAATGGTTCTTGGAGGCCAAGTCCCCTGGCCATTGCTTTAGCCACAGGCATCGTCTGGAAGAGTTAGCAGCAATCATAATTTTGATGATAACGCCAGAGAGTCCATCGGGGCGTCACACAGGAATTCTGCTGCTGCTGCTTTGAGAGTGGAAAGTTGTTCAAGAATCGCACATTCGTAGAAAGATTGTTAGTGATCTCACTCAGCCAGACTCTCAGGGCACGCGCGACCGAAACAGATGATAACGCTATCTTAGAAGAAGCGGCCACCGCCATGTAGATCTTCTTGGATAGAGCATCCGCCTTCCTATCCAGTGGCTTTTTGAGCGCAGTGGAATCTTCTGCTGGAAAAATAGATTTTTTTTTTGCCAGCTTGGCAATTGCCATATCCACTTTAGGAGGTGCATCCCATGAAGATGTATGTGCCTCATCCAGTTTATAGATTGCTATAAAACAAGATCCGACATCCAGACGTTTTTCTGGTTTATTCCAATCTCTCTGATGCCATGACTGGAAGAATCTCCCCTCGGTAGGGGGGTAATAATACAATGCATCCCTCTGGGCTTTGTCTTTAATAGACCTCTCCAATTCTAAAGTCCCTTTAACAGATTTTATTAGTTTAGAAATATCATCTTTATGGAAAAGGAAAAAATCATTTGATGCAACAGAGGAGGAACCATTGGAGGAACGAGCAGGGGAAGTGTTAGGTCTTGCAGACTTTATTCGTTTTTCAGCAGGACTTCTATCCCCACACCTATAATGCAGTTCACTACGCACAATGTCCCTGAGAGAGTCAGACAGAGACGGAGTAGGATCTGGAGTAGCAGATGTCCATAATATGCAGACCTCAGTAGAGGCATCGTCAGGAAGTAATTCATTACATTTGCTGCATGTTCTATGCTTGCTTTACCACCAGGAGAAGACATGATGAATATCTGGAGAGGCAGTAAATGTATAACATAGCCCTGTAATAGTAACATACTAACAGGAGAGCATAGAGATAATACTACTGAGGAAAGAGACACAGTTGTAAAAGCTTACAAAGCTCTCAGGGGAAGACAGCTGCCCGGCACAGTGTACTGAGCCATAAGCCAGCCAGCCAGCCCCCTTTAAGAAAAGGATACAGCCACAGGCTCCTCCCCCGCATCACAAGTCAATACCTCTGGTCATACCAAGCGACCGGACGCCAAGCTCCACCTGGATCACAGGGTTTTCCATACAGAAGTGCCCCACTTCTGGGACGCCGGGAGCGCAGCATACTAAGCTCAGCCACCGAGAGATATACATATCTGTAGGCAAAGCATTGTAGTAAATAAGAAAATACACAAATCACCTGCTAACTAGAAAAAAGAAAGAATACGAACGCTACGGAGTACAGCAGCAGTGGTGAACTTCCGGGACGCCGGCTCCTCGTGTTCCAGTCAGCATCAGCGGCCGTGATGAGGTTTAGCCCTGCAGCGAGACGCTCACTCCTGCGAACGTATCACCAGCAGCGGGAGGAGTCTAATCCCCGCTATATTGTGGAGGATAGCAACACTGCAACCCTGAGTCCAACTCTATCCAGACCAGGGCAGACTACACACTGTAGCCCTAAGACCAACTCTATCCAGATCAGGGCAGACTACACACTGTAGCATGGAGTCCAACTCTATCCAGACCAGGGCAGACTACACACTGCAACCCTGAGTCCAACTCTATCCACACCAAGGCAGACTACACACTGTAGCCTGGAGTCCAAATCTATCTAGATCAGAGCAGACTACACACTGTAGCCTGGAGTCCAACTCTATCCACACCAAGGCAGACTACACACTGTAGCCTGGAGTCCAAATCTATCCAGACCAGGGCAGACTACACACTGTAGCCCTGAGTCCAACTCTATCCAGACCAGGGCAGACTACACACTGTAGCCCTGAGACCAACTCTATCCAGACCAGGGCAGACTACACACTGTAGCCTGGAGTCCAATTCTATCCACACCAGGGCAGACTACACACTGTAGCCTGGAGTCCAACTCTATCCAGACCAGGGCAGACTACACACTGTAGCCTGGAGTCCAACTCTATCCAGACCAGGGCAGAGTACACACTGTAGTCTGGAGTCCAACTCTATCCAGACCAGGGCAGACTACACACTGTAGCCTGGAGTCCAACTCTATCCAGACCAGGGCAGACTACACACTGTAGCCTGGAGTCCAACTCTATCCAGACCAGGGCAGAGTACACACTGTAGCCCTGAGTCCAACTCTATCCAGACCAGGGCAGAGTACACACTGTAGCCTGGAGCCAAATCTATCCAGACCAGGGCAGACTACACACTGTAGCCCTGAGTCCAACTCTATCCACACCAGGGCAGACAACACACTGTAGCCTGGAGTCCAACTCTATCCACACCAGGGCAGAGTACACACTGTAGCCCTGAGACCAACTCTATCCAGACCAGGGCAGACTACACACTGTAGCCTGGAGTCCAAATCTATCCAGATCAGGGCAGACTACACACTGTAGCCCTGAGTCCAACTCTATCCAGACCAGGGCAGACTACACGCTGTAGCCCTGAGTCCAACTCTATCCAGACCAGGGCAGACTACACACTGTAGCCCTGAGACCAACTCTATCCAGACCAGGGCAGACTACACACTGTAGCCTGGAGTCCAACTCTATCCAGACCAGGGCAGACTACACACTGTAGCCCTGAGTCCAACTCTATCCAGACCAGGGCAGACTACACACTGTAGCCCTGAGTCCAACTCTATCCAGACCAGGGCAGACTACACACTGTAGCCCTGAGACCAACTCTATCCAGACCAGGGCAGACTACACACTGTAGCCCTGAGTCCAACTCTATCCACACCAGGGCAGACAACACACTGTAGCCTGGAGTCCAACTCTATCCACACCAGGGCAGAGTACACACTGTAGCCCTGAGACCAACTCTATCCAGACCAGGGCAGACTACACACTGTAGCCTGGAGTACAAATCTATCCAGATCAGGGCAGACTACACACTGTAGCCTGGAGTCCAAATCTATCCAGATCAGGGCAGACTACACACTGTAGCCCTGAGTCCAACTCTATCCAGACCAGGGCAGACTACACACTGTAGCCTGGAGTCCAACTCTATCCAGACCAGGGCAGACTACACACTGTAGCCCTGAGTCCAACTCTATCCAGACCAGGGCAGACTACACACTGTAGCCCTGAGTCCAACTCTATCCAGACCAGGGCAGACTACACACTGTAGCCCTGAGTCCAACTCTATCCAGACCAGGGCAGACTACACACTGTAGCCCTGAGTCCAACTCTATCCACACCAGGGCAGACAACACACTGTAGCCTGGAGTCCAACTCTATCCACACCAAGGCAGAGTACACACTGTAGCCCTGAGTCCAACTCTATCCAGACCAGGGCAGACTACACACTGTAGCCTGGAGTCCAAATCTATCCAGATCAGGGCAGACTACACACTGTAGCCCTGAGTCCAACTCTATCCAGACCAGGGCAGACTACACACTGTAGCCCTGAGTCCAACTCTATCCAGACCAGGGCAGACTACACACTGTAGCCCTGAGTCCCAGTCTGAACCAAGCCTTGTGCCAGCAACTCTGCTTAGGCAAGAACTGTAAAAGGAAAAAAATAAATAAGTGTAAAATATACATATTTGTCTCTTCTAAAACTTGCAGAAGAAAAAACCTTTGTCAGTGAGGTCATTGCTGCCTCTTATACCTTGTCACCTCTTTTGATTGGTTACTGCTGAGCATGTCTCTTCTGCCTTACACTAGGCATCCTAGACTTAACCCATTGTGTGCTGCTGTAGGATTCCCAGGAACGGTAATAACGGTAAAATATTGCTAATTTATTTACACTATTAAATGCCATATGTGAACATAACCTGCGGAGCATAGAAGGCAGCTTTAGTTTCTGAAGAGGAATTATCCCTAAAGATTCATCTAGAAGCCTTATGCTACATGGAATGTTCTGCAGTGTCAGCATGGTGTCACTAGATGGCAGTGTGATCACACCTAGAACACCCAGTCTCTACCTGCGGCTTATAGGTGTGACAGCTTCATGCCCTGTCCTGAAGGAAGAGTCAGCACAGTCTGTATCCGTGGCTGTATCCTCTGTATCTGTGCCTTTTTCCTCTATGCGGCTGTATGTGCTGCACCTGTGGCTGTATCCGTGGCTGTATTCCCTGTATCCGTGGCTGTATCCTGTGTATCTGTGGCTGTATTCTCTGTATCCGTGGCTGTATCCTCTTTATCCGTGGCTGTATCCTGTGTATCCATGGCTGTATCCTCTGTATCTGTGGCTGTATCCTCTGTATCTGTGCCTTTTTCCTCTATGTCTGTGGCTGTGTGTGCTGCACCTGTGGCTGTATCCGTGGCTGTATTCCCTGTATCTGTGGCTCTACCCTTTGTATCTGTGGCTGTATTCTCTGTATCTGTGGCTGTATCCTCTGTATTCGTGGCTGTACCCTTTGTATCTGTGGCTTTATCCTCTGTATCTGTGGCTGTATCCTCTGTATCCTGTGTATCAGTGGCTGTATCCTATATCCTCTGTATCTTGTGTATCCGTGGCTGTATTCCCTGTATCAGTGGCTGTATCCTGTGTATCTTTGGCTGTATCCTCTGTATCCTTACCTGTATCCTCTGTATCCTTGTCTGTATTCTCTGTATCAGTGGCTGTATCCTGTGTATTTGTGGCTGTATCCTCCCTATCCGTGGCTATGTCCTCTGTATCCATGTGTGTATCCTCTGTATCCTTGTCTGTATCCTCTGTATGCTTTGTATCCGTGGCTGTATTCCCTTTATCAGTGGCTGTATCCTTTGTATCCATGTGTGTATTCCCTTTATCAGTGGCTGTATCCTTTGTATCCATGTGTGTATTCTCTGTATCAGTGGCGGTATCCTCTATATGCTTTGTATCCGTGGCTGTATCCTCTGTATCTGTGGCTTTTTCCTCTATATCTGAGGCTGTATCCTCTGTATCCATGGCTGTATCCTGTGTATCCATGGCTATATTCTCTGTATCCGTGGCTATATCCTCTGTATCCTCCCTATCCGTGGCTGTATCCTCTGTGGCTGGGAACCATGCACAAGCCAGAGGGTTGTATACAGGGGTACCCGCTGCAGATAGGCTGGAGGTAACGGTGACTCTGGGTCATGTGACCAGTAGACAGGATGGGTCAGAGACATTTCATCTTCAGTGACTGGACAATCCCTTTAAGTGCAGAAGCACTAACAAGTTGTTTGTTTGTTTTTAGGGGGAAACCAGTGAAGCCCAATGAGACCATCAGCATCCTCCTCACAATAACCCCCTACAAGGCCGGCATCAGGCATCTCCTGGCCGATTTTACATGTAGCAAGTTCCAGAACGCCAAAGGATATCTGGAGATAGAAGTCCACGGCAGCGAATAGCTTGTTCCTAGTGATGACATCCACCATCTCCTCGTACTGCAGCAGGTTCCCGCACCTCATATAGGACACATCCACCATCTCCTCGTACTGCAGCAGGTTCCCGCACCTCGTATAGGACACATCCACCATCTCCATGTACTGCAGCAGGTTCCCGCACCTAGTATAGGACACATCCACCATCTCCATGTACTGCTGCAGGTTCCCGCACCTCGTATAGGACACATCCACCATCTCCATGTACTGCAGCAGGTTCCCGCACCTCGTATAGGACACATCCACCATCTCCTCGTACTGCAGCAGGTTCCCGCACCTCGTATAGGACACATCCACCATCTCCATGTACTGCAGCAGGTTCCCGCACCTCGTATAGGACACATCCACCATCTCCTCGTACTGCAGCAGGTTCCCGCACCTCGTATAGGACACATCCACCATCTCCTCGTACTGCTGCAGGTTCCCGCACCTCATATAGGACACATCCACCATCTCCTCGTACTGCAGCAGGTTCCCGCACCTCGTATAGGACACATCCACCATCTCCATGTACTGCAGCAGGTTCCCGCACCTCGTATAGGACACATCCACCATCTCCTCGTACTGCAGCAGGTTCCCGCACCTCGTATAGGACACATCCACCATCTCCATGTACTGCAGCAGGTTCCCGCACCTCGTATAGGACACATCCACCATCTCCTCGTACTGCAGCAGGTTCCCGCACCTCGTATAGGACACATCCACCATCTCCTCGTACTGCAGCAGGTTCCCGCACCTCGTATAGGACACATCCACCATCTCCTCGTACTGCAGCAGGTTCCCGCACCTCGTATAGGACACATCCACCATCTCCATGTACTGCAGCAGGTTCCCGCACCTCGTATAGGACACATCCACCATCTCCTTGTACTGCAGCAGGTTCCCGCACCTCGTATAGGACACATCCACCATCTCCATGTACTGCAGCAGGTTCCCGCACCTCATATAGGACACATCCACCATCTCCATGTACTGCAGCAGGTTCCCGCACCTCGTATAGGACACATCCACCATCTCCTCGTACTGCAGCAGGTTCCCGCACCTCGTATAGGACACATCCACCATCTCCATGTACTGCAGCAGGTTCCCGCACCTCGTATAGGACACATCCACCATCTCCATGTACTGCAGCAGGTTCCCGCACCTCATATAGGACACATCCACCATCTCCATGTACTGCAGCAGGTTCCCGCACCTCGTATAGGACACATCCACCATCTCCTCGTACTGCAGCAGGTTCCCGCACCTCGTATAGGACACATCCACCATCTCCTCGTACTGCAGCAGGTTCCCGCACCTCGTATAGGACACATCCACCGTCTCCATGTACTGCAGCAGGTTCCCGCACCTCGTATAGGACACATCCACCATCTCCTCGTACTGCAGCAGGTTCCCGCACCTCGTATAGGACACATCCACCATCTCCTCGTACTGCAGCAGGTTCCCGCACCTCGTATAGGACACATCCACCATCTCCTCGTACTGCAGCAGGTTCCCGCACCTCGTATAGGACACATCCACCATCTCCATGTACTGCAGCAGGTTCCCGCACCTCGTATAGGACACATCCACCATCTCCTCGTACTGCAGCAGGTTCCCGCACCTCGTATAGGACACATCCACCATCTCCTCGTACTGCAGCAGGTTCCTGCACCTCGTATAGGACACATCCACCATCTCCTCGTACTGCAGCAGGTTCCCGCACCTCGTATAGGACACATCCACCATCTCCATGTACTGCAGCAGGTTCCCGCACCTCGTATAGGACACATCCACCATCTCCTCGTACTGCAGCAGGTTCCCACACCTCGTATAGGACACATCCACCATCTCCATGTACTGCAGCAGGTTCCCGCACCTCATATAGGACACATCCACCATCTCCTCGTACTGCAGCAGGTTCCCGCACCTCGTATAGGACACATCCACCATCTCCTCGTACTGCAGCAGGTTCCCGCACCTCGTATAGGACACATCCACCATCTCCATGTACTGCAGCAGGTTCCCGCACCTCGTATAGGACACATCCACCATCTCCTCGTACTGCAGCAGGTTCCCGCACCTCGTATAGGACACATCCACCATCTCCTCGTACTGCAGCAGGTTTCCGCACCTCGTATAGGACACATCCACCATCTCCTCGTACTGCAGCAGGTTCCCGCACCTCATATAGGACACATCCACCATCTCCTCGTACTACAGCAGGTTCCCGCACCTCGTTTAGGACACATCCACCATCTCCTCGTACTGCAGCAGGTTCCCGCACCTCGTATAGGACACATCCACCATCTCCTCGTACTGCAGCAGGTTCCCGCACCTCGTATAGGACACATCCACCATCTCCTCGTACTGCAGCAGGTTCCCGCACCTCGTATAGGACACATCCACCATCTCCTCGTACTGCAGCAGGTTCCCGCACCTCGTATAGGACACATCCACCATCTCCTCGTACTGCAGCAGGTTCCCGCACCTCGTATAGGACACATCCACCATCTCCTCGTACTGCAGCAGGTTCCCGCACCTCGTATAGGACACATCCACCATCTCCTCGTACTGCAGCATGTTCCCGCACCTCGTATAGGACACATCCACCATCTCCATGTACTGCAGCAGGTTCCCGCACCTCGTATAGGACACATCCACCATCTCCTCGTACTGCAGCAGGTTCCCGCACCTCGTATAGGACACATCCACCATCTCCTCGTACTTCAGCAGGTTCCCGCACTTCGTATAGGACACATCCACCATCTCCTCGTACTGCAGCAGGTTCCCGCACCTCGTATAGGACACATCCACCATCTCCTCGTACTTCAGCAGGTTCCCGCACCTCGTATAGGACACATCCACCATCTCCTCGTACTGCAGCAGGTTCCCGCACCTCGTATAGGACACATCCACCATCTCCTCGTACTGCAGCAGGTTCCCGCACCTCGTATAGGACACATCCACCGTCTCCATGTACTGCAGCAGGTTCCCGCACCTCGTATAGGACACATCCACCATCTCCTCGTACTGCAGCAGGTTCCCGCACCTCGTATAGGACACATCCACCATCTCCTCGTACTGCAGCAGGTTCCCGCACCTCGTTTAGGACACATCCACCATCTCCTCGTACTGCAGCAGGTTCCCGCACCTCGTATAGGACACATCCACCATCTCCTCGTACTGCAGCAGGTTCCCGCACCTCGTATAGGACACATCCACCATCTCCTCGTACTGCAGCAGGTTCCCGCACCTCGTATAGGACACATCCACCATCTCCTTGTACTGCAGCAGGTTCCCGCACCTCGTATAGGACACATCCACCATCTCCTCGTACTGCAGCATGTTCCCGCACCTCGTATAGGACACATCCACCATCTCCATGTACTGCAGCAGGTTCCCGCACCTCGTATAGGACACATCCACCATCTCCTCGTACTGCAGCAGGTTCCCGCACCTCGTATAGGACACATCCACCATCTCCTCGTACTTCAGCAGGTTCCCGCACTTCGTATAGGACACATCCACCATCTCCTCGTACTGCAGCAGGTTCCCGTACCTCGTATAGGACACATCCACCATCTCCTCGTACTTCAGCAGGTTCCCGCACCTCGTATAGGACACATCCACCATCTCCTTGTACTGCAGCAGGTTCCCGCACCTCGTATAGGACACATCCACCATCTCCTCGTACTGCAGCAGGTTCCCGCACCTCGTATAGGACACATCCACCATCTCCATGTACTGCAGCAGGTTCCCGCACCTCGTATAGGACACATCCACCATCTCCTCGTACTGCAGCAGGTTCCCGCACCTCGTATAGGACACATCCACCATCTCCTTGTACTGCAGCAGGTTCCCGCACTTCGTATAGGACACATCCACCATCTCCATGTACTGCAGCAGGTTCCCGCACCTCGTATAGGACACATCCACCATCTCCTCGTACTGCAGCAGGTTCCCGCACCTCGTATAGGACACATCCACCATCTCCTCGTACTGCAGCAGGTTCCCGCACCTCGTATAGGACACATCCACCATCTCCTTGTACTGCAGCAGGTTCCCGCACCTCGTATAGGACACATCCACCATCTCCTCGTACTGCAGCATGTTCCCGCACCTCGTATAGGACACATCCACCATCTCCATGTACTGCAGCAGGTTCCCGCACCTCGTATAGGACACATCCACCATCTCCTCGTACTGCAGCAGGTTCCCGCACCTCGTATAGGACACATCCACCATCTCCTCGTACTTCAGCAGGTTCCCGCACTTCGTATAGGACACATCCACCATCTCCTCGTACTGCAGCAGGTTCCCGCACCTCGTATAGGACACATCCACCATCTCCTAGTACTTCAGCAGGTTCCCGCACCTCGTATAGGACACATCCACCATCTCCTCGTACTGCAGCAGGTTCCCGCACCTCGTATAGGACACATCCACCGTCTCCATGTACTGCAGCAGGTTCCCGCACCTCGTATAGGACACATCCACCATCTCCTCGTACTGCAGCAGGTTCCCGCACCTCGTATAGGACACATCCACCATCTCCTCGTACTGCAGCAGGTTCCCGCACCTCGTTTAGGACACATCCACCATCTCCTCGTACTGCAGCAGGTTCCCGCACCTCGTATAGGACACATCCACCATCTCCTCGTACTGCAGCAGGTTCCCGCACCTCGTATAGGACACATCCACCATCTCCTCGTACTGCAGCAGGTTCCCGCACCTCGTATAGGACACATCCACCATCTCCTTGTACTGCAGCAGGTTCCCGCACCTCGTATAGGACACATCCACCATCTCCTCGTACTGCAGCAGGTTCCCGCACCTCGTATAGGACACATCCACCATCTCCTCGTACTGCAGCAGGTTCCCGCACCTCGTATAGGACACATCCACCATCTCCTCGTACTTCAGCAGGTTCCCGCACCTCGTATAGGACACATCCACCATCTCCTTGTACTGCAGCAGGTTCCCGCACCTCGTATAGGACACATCCACCATCTCCTCGTACTGCAGCAGGTTCCCACACCTCGTATAGGACACATCCAACATCTCCTCGTACTGCACAATAGAAGGAAAATCTCACATTTGTAACAAAATCTTTTTTTTTTCTGCGTCTAAAACTAAAAGGAAACAACTTTGTACATAGTCAACCAGTGTAGTACTCTCACTCTATGTACCCTCAATGAGAGAAGAGGATGAGCAGGCAGTCTATGAGAGAGGGAGAATGAACAGCAGTCTATGGGAAAGGTGAGGAGAATGAGCAGCAGTTTATGTTTGTTTGTGGGGGGGGGGGGGGATTACCAGCAGTCTATGTAAGGGGGGATGTGAGCAGCAGTCTATGAGAAGGGGGGGGGGTAGCAGAAGCCTATGTAAGGGGGAGAGGATGAGCAGCAGCTTATGTAAGGGGGATGAGCAGCCGTCTATGGGAGGGGATTGAGCAGCAGTTTATGAGATAGAAGGATTGAGCAGAAGCCTATGGGGGGTTAGATAGCAGCAAATGAGCAGCAGACCTGGTAAGGGAGGCAATGACCAGCAGTCTATGAGCAGCAGTCTATGAGAGAGAGGGGAAACTGGAGATTGCTTGGTACAAACTTCCAGAGGTAATTCTACAGTAAGTGAATGTAACCTGCCTGGTATATATATATCTTCCTGGTATATACACATCTATCTATCTATCTATCTATCTGGTATATATATATATATCTGCCTGGTATATACATCTTTCTATCCTCAGATAATAAGAGGGGAGTCCTATAAGGAGGGGCTGGATCAGGGGGTCTTCTCTGCTGCAGCGGCCTCAGGGTTGCTCTATGTCCTGGGCTTTGGTGACTGCTGTCAGTGGCAGCTATAGGGAGGATGTCATTCTCTGCACGGACTCATCCTGAACCACCACATTAGGCTTCATGAACGGGAATTTCATATATATAAAGCGCTTTTATTGTACAATTGTGGTATAATATGAAATAAACTCCATGGATTTGCTATTGCCTGAAGTGACCTATAGAGTTATAATGGTGTTTGTAGTGCACGCCTATTAAGACTAATGGCAAAGTTACTTCATTATCCATTTCAGATACATTAAAAGGGTTTATCCTGCAAAACAGCGCCACCCCTGCTCTCAGGCTGTGTGTGGTATTACAGTGTAGTTCTAGTCACTTCAATGGCGCTGAGCTGCACCCGGACTCCAGGCTGATAGGTGGAGCAGGAGAAACACACAAGAGAATCACAGAAAGCCAGAGGAGAAGAGACCTGTCACTCACAACACAGCAGAGACAATTAAGGCCCTATTCTACGGAACAATTATCGGCCGATATCGGCCGCTACGGAACATAATCATCCCGTGGAATAAATAGAGTGCAACGATCGTTGTAGTCGCTTTTTTTTCAACATGCAACATTCGATCTTCTGCCGTCGCTCTGTTGAATAGGAGCATCGGCAGCAGACGCTGCTGTATCCTATGGGCTGCCCGGACGATCAGCCATCACCCGGCAGCCCCCCCGCAGCTCCCCGCCGCCCCTCCCGCACTCACCCACTCGCTGCAGACGCTGCTGTATCCTATGGGCTGCCTGGACGATCAGCCATCACCCGGCAGCCCCGCCGCCCCTCCCGCACTCACCCACTCGCTGCAGACGCTGCTGTATCCTATGGGCTGCCTGGACGATCAGCCATCACCCGGCAGCCCCCCCGCAGCTCCCCGCCGCCCCTCCCGCACTCACCCACTCGCTGCAGACGCTGCTGTATCCTATGGGCTGCCTGGACGATCAGCCATCACCCGGCAGCCCCCCCGCAGCTCCCCGCCGTCCCTCCCGCACTCACCCACTCGCTGCAGACGCTGCTGTATCCTATGGGCTGCCTGGACGATCAGCCATCACCCGGCAGCCCCCCCGCAGCTCCCCGCCGCCCCTCCCGCACTCACCCACTCGCTGCTGCCGCGTTGAATAGCGGTGGCAGCGAGCGGGGAACGAGGAGCAAACGAGTGCTGAGAGCGCTCGTTTGCTCCTCTATGACGACCCGTGGAATAGGGGCATTAGTGAGAGACCACAGCAAGGAAAGTGCAGGGAGAACTGAAAAAACATGGACCGGATCACAGAAGACATAAGCAGAGAACATTAGAAAACCGGACACAGACTTAAAGGACAACTCCCACGATAATTTTTTTAGCTTATTTAACACACATTACAAAGTTATATAACTTTGTAATGTGGTTAAATACCCGGTCTGGCCCCCTTCCCCCACTTTCGGACCCCCGACCCCCCCGCCCGGAAGTTAAAGAATATATACATTACCTATTACGATCGTCACGGTCCTCTTCTCCCGGGCGGCATCTGGTGACGACGACGTCAGAGCCGGGGGCGGTCCGGGTCTTCTTCCTCCTCGGCGTCTTCATAGAGAGTGAATGGGACGGAAAAGGCTGCTGGTGCACATGCGCACCAGCAGCCTTTTCATTGGCTGGAGCGCATCACATGGCTTCCAGCTTGCTCAGCCCTGATTGGCTGAGGTTGCTGGAAGCCATGTGATGCGCTCCAGCCAATGAAAAGGCTGCCGGTGCGCAAGCGCACTGGCAGCCTTTTCCATCCCCAGGACCCGGAAATCAGAGACATCGCTGGACGGCGGTGACGGTGAGGCGGACGGCGTGCGAATGGAGTGGCGATCGTCACCGGAGGGATGGTGAGTATGGTGTCTGTGTGTGTCTGTGTTTTTTTTTGGGGGGTTCCCGCGGGAGTTGTCCTTTAATGCTGAAAGCGCAGTCTTTGGCGCAGAGGTCAGATCTTCGCAACAGAGGGGGGCACTGATGTCTTTTCAGGCGCCATCATGACAAAGTGGCCATACTTTTCTGAGCCTGGAAAACCCCTTTAAAATAATATTTATTACTTATTTACTGGTTGTAAAATACAAGTGTAACATAGAACAGTAACAGTAGAAAAGCTTCACTACATCTGAACGTGTCCTCAAAGAGGCTTCCTGTACTACATGTCCTAGTGAGTACGGAGTGTGGAGTACGGAGTGTGGAGTACGGAGTGTGGAGTACGGAGTGTGGAGTACGGAGTGTGGAGTACAGAGTATGTAGTGTGGAGTACGGAGTGTGGAGTGTGGAGTACAGAGTATGTAGTGTGGAGTACGGAGTGTGGAGTAAGGAGTGTGAAGTACAGAGTATGGAGTGTGGAGTACGGAGTGTGGAGTACGGAGTGTGGAGTACAGAGTATGGAGTGTGAAGTGTGGAGTACGGAGTGTGGAGTACAGAGTGTGGAGTAAGGAGTGTGAAGTACAGAGTGTGGAGTACGGAGTGTGGAGTACGGAGTGTGGAGTACGGAGTGTGGAGTACGGAGTGTGGAGTACGGAGTGTGGAGTACGGAGTGTGGAGTACGGAGTGTGGAGTACGGAGTGTGGAGTACGGAGCGTGGAGTACGGAGTGTGGAGTACGGAGTATGGAGTGTGGAGTATGGAGTGTGGAGTATGGAGTGTGGAGTATGGAGTGTGGAGTATGGAGTGTGGAGTATGGAGTGTGGAGTATGGAGTGTGGAGTACGGAGTGTGTAGCATGGAGTGTGTAGTATGGAGTATGGAGTACGGAGTGTGGAGTGTGGAGTACGGAGTGTGTAGCATGGAGTGTGTAGTATGGAGTATGGAGTGCGGAGTATGGAGTGCGGAGTATGGAGTGCGGAGTATGGAGTGTGGAGTATGGAGTACAGAGTGTGGAGTGTGGAGTATGGAGTGTGGAGTACGAAGTGCGGAGTATGGAGTGCGGAGTATGGAGTACAGAGTGTGGAGTGTGGAGTATGGAGTGTGGAGTATGGAGTGTGGAGTATGGAGTATGGAGTACAGAGTGTGGAGTACGGAGTATGGAGTGCGGAGTATGGAGTACAGAGTGTGGAGTGTGGAGTATGGAGTGTGGAGTACAGAGTGTGGAGTGTGGAGTATGGAGTGTGGAGTACGGAGTATGTAGTATGGAGTATGTAGTATGGAGTACAGAGTACGGAGTGTGGAGTACGGAGTGCGGAGTATGGAGTGCGGAGTATGGAGTACAGAGTGTGGAGTATGGAGTGTCGAGTACGGAGTGTGTAGCATGGAGTGTGTAGTATGGAGTATGTAGTATGGAGTACAGAGTACGGAGTGTGGAGTGTGGAGTATGGAGTGTGGAGTACGGAGTGCGGAGTATGGAGTGTGGAGTATGGAGTACAGAGTGTGGAGTATGGAGTACGGAGTGTGGGTTGCTGTGTTATTATCCTGTTAAAAAATCCATGAGCTGCGACTGACGACCAAGCGCTGATCCTGGGCGGCCTCCTCCATGTCTCACAGTAGAGACAGTGTCCCAGCACATAACATACTTCAACTCCATGTGTGGTGTCCCACCACGGGTGTTATTAGTATTTTACACTCCTCACAAAAGTCTGTACTTCAAGTAACTGTGGTAATGAAGCAGTACCTAAGTTTTGCCACAAGATGTCGCTGTTGTATGTAACTGCACTTATATATTGCAGCTGTAGGTAACTAAAGGGTTATAGTTTGTTGTAATCTGTACACCTATCTATATGCTCCTTTCTCTCTATGCTTTCTTCTTCACCACTCATAGGGGACATTAAACCTCCTGTAGGAAGTTGTCACATGGGGAGAGGAAGTATACACTCACACTAAGTGAGTCTTACCTAAGTCTTGGGGGAGAGAGGACGCAAGACAAGTTGGTCCCTGCTGTAGTCCAGCTGGGCCCTGGCATTGTGTTCTGGACGCCATTCTCAGCTGACTCATTGTGCTGTCCAGACTGCTCTGTGAATGTTTGCATGCATGCTGCCATCTAAATTACTGAGGTAGGGGGGGAAGATTAGTGGGGAAAGTTTAGGGACAAGCTTAGACTGGCAATTTCCTGCCCATAGACAGCAGTCACAGCAATAGTTAGGTTTGGTAGTGCAGGCTGCATCTTGGATGCATTTTCTCAGTGATTACAGCTGTATTTCTATCAGATCACACAGCATAACTTTACAGCGATTTACCAAAAAAGTTGTTCACATCTGGTGCACCCAGGAATTAACCCTACATAGGATTAGTGAACGTGTATTTTTTCACTGATTACAGCTGTATTTCTATCAAAGAAAAAAAATGGTTCAAATCTGTTATACCCAGGAATTAATCGTACATAGGATTAGTGTACGTGGATTTAGAGTGGGTAGATCTGCTTGTTCGTTTTTTGTTGTATTTTATATCATAGATATCATATCTATCATGTGAACATAGTGAGAAGCAAAGGTGGTAGGCGAGCGGTATCAGGTGTAGGAAGGAGAGATAGCGGTGGTAGGCGAGCGGTATCAGGTGTAGGAAGGGGAGATAGCGGTGGTAGGCGAGCAGTATCAGGTGTAGGAAGGGGAGATAGCGGTGGTAGGCAAGCAGTATCAGGTGTAGGAAGCGGAGATAGCGGTGGTAGGCGAGCAGTATCAGGTGTAGGAAGCGGAGATAGCGGTGGTAGGCGAGCAGTATCAGGTGTAGGAAGGGGAGATAGCGGTGGTAGGCGAGCGGTATCAGGTGTAGGAAGGGGAGATAGCGGTGGTAGGCGAGCGGTATCAGGTGTAGGAAGGGGAGATAGCGGTGGTAGGCGAGCAGTATCAGGTGTAGGAAGGAGAGATAGCGGTGGTAGGCGAGCAGTATCAGGTGTAGGAAGGAGAGATAGCGGTGGTAGGCGAGCGGTATCAGGTGTAGGAAGGGGAGATAGCGGTGGTAGGCGAGCGGTATCAGGTGTAGGAAGGGGAGATAGCAGTGGTAGGCGAGCGGTATCAGGTGTAGGAAGGGGAGATAGCGGTGGTAGGCGAGCGGTATCAGGTGTAGGAAGGGGAGATAGCGGTGGTAGGCGAGCGGTATCAGGTGTAGGAAGGGGAGATAGCGGTGGTAGGCGAGCGGTATCAGGTGTAGGAAGGAGAGATAGCGGTGGTAGGCGAGCAGTATCAGGTGTAGGAAGGGGAGATAGCGGTGGTAGGCAAGCAGTATCAGGTGTAGGAAGCGGAGATAGCGGTGGTAGGCAAGCAGTATCAGGTGTAGGAAGGGGAGATAGCGGTGGTAGGCGAGCGGTATCAGGTGTAGGAAGGGGAGATAGCGGTGGTAGGCGAGCGGTATCAGGTGTAGGAAGGGGAGATAGCGGTGGTGGGCGAGCAGTATCAGGTGTAGGAAGCGGAGATAGCGGTGGTAGGCGAGCAGTATCAGGTGTAGGAAGCGGAGATAGCGGTGGTAGGCGAGCAGTATCAGGTGTAGGAAGGGGAGATAGCGGTGGTAGGCGAGCGGTATCAGGTGTAGGAAGGGGAGATAGCGGTGGTAGGCGAGCGGTATCAGGTGTAGGAAGGGGAGATAGCGGTGGTAGGCGAGCGGTATCAGGTGTAGGAAGGGGAGATAGCGGTGGTAGGCGAGCAGTATCAGGTGTAGGAAGGAGAGATAGCGGTGGTAGGCGAGCAGTATCAGGTGTAGGAAGGAGAGATAGCGGTGGTAGGCGAGCAGTATCAGGTGTAGGAAGGGGAGATAGCGGTGGTAGGCGAGCGGTATCAGGTGTAGGAAGCGGAGATAGCGGTGGTAGGCGAGCGGTATCAGGTGTAGGAAGGGGAGATAGCAGTGGTAGGCGAGCAGTATCAGGTGTAGGAAGGGGAGATAGCGGTGGTAGGCGAGCAGTATCAGGTGTAGGAAGGAGAGATATCGGTGGTAGGCGAGCAGTATCAGGTGTAGGAAGGGGAGATAGCGGTGGTAGGCGAGCAGTATCAGGTGTAGGAAGGGGAGATAGCGGTGGTAGGCGAGCGGTATCAGGTGTAGGAAGGGGAGATAGCGGTGGTAGGCGAGCGGTATCAGGTGTAGGAAGAGGAGATAGCGGTGGTAGGCAAGCGGTATCAGGTTTAGGAAGGGGAGATAGCGGTGGTAGGCGAGCGGTATCAGGTGTAGGAAGGGGAGATAGCGGTGGTAGGCGAGCAGTATCAGGTGTAGGAAGGGGAGATAGCAGTGGTAGGCGAGCAGTATCAGGTGTAGGAAGGGGAGATAGCGGTGGTAGGCGAGCAGTATCAGGTGTAGGAAGGGGAGATAGCGGTGGTAGGCGAGCAGTATCAGGTGTAGGAAGGGGAGATAGCGGTGGTAGGCGAGCAGTATCAGGTGTAGGAAGCGGAGATAGCGGTGGTAGGCGAGCAGTATCAGGTGTAGGAAGGGGAGATAGCGGTGGTAGGCGAGCAGTATCAGGTGTAGGAAGGGGAGATAGCGGTGGTAGGCGAGCGGTATCAGGTGTAGGAAGGGGAGATAGCGGTGGTAGGCGAGCGGTATCAGGTGTAGGAAGGGGAGATAGCGGTGGTAGGCGAGCGGTATCAGGTTTAGGAAGGGGAGATAGCGGTGGTAGGCGAGCAGTATCAGGTGTAGGAAGGGGAGATAGCGGTGGTAGGCGAGCAGTATCAGGTGTAGGAAGCGGAGATAGCGGTGGTAGGCGAGCAGTATCAGGTGTAGGAAGCGGAGATAGCGGTGGTAGGCGAGCAGTATCAGGTGTAGGAAGCGGAGATAGCGGTGGTAGGCGAGCAGTATCAGGTGTAGGAAGGAGAGATAGCGGTGGTAGGCGAGCAGTATCCGGTGTAGGAAGGAGAGATAGCGGTGGTAGGCGAGCAGTATCAGGTGTAGGAAGAGGAGATAGCGGTGGTAGGCGAGCGGTATCAGGTGTAGGAAGGGGAGATAGCGGTGGTAGGCGAGCAGTATCAGGTGTAGGAAGGAGAGATAGCGGTGGTAGGCGAGCAGTATCAGGTGTAGGAAGCGGAGATAGCGGTGGTAGGCGAGCAGTATCAGGTGTAGGAAGCGGAGATAGCGGTGGTAGGCGAGCAGTATCAGGTGTAGGAAGGGGAGATAGCAGTGGTAGGCGAGCAGTATCAGGTGTAGGAAGGGGAGATAGCGGTGGTAGGCGAGCGGTATCAGGTGTAGGAAGGAGAGATAGCGGTGGTAGGCGAGCGGTATCAGGTGTAGGAAGGGGAGATAGCGGTGGTAGGCGAGCGGTATCAGGTGTAGGAAGCGGAGATAGCGGTGGTAGGCGAGCGGTATCAGGTGTAGGAAGGAGAGATAGCGGTGGTGGGCGAGCGGTATCAGGTGTAGGAAGCGGAGATAGCGGTGGTAGGCGAGCGGTATCAGGTGTAGGAAGCGGAGATAGCGGTGGTAGGCGAGCAGTATCAGGTGTAGGAAGGGAAGATAGCGGTGGTAGGCGAGCAGTATCAGGTGTAGGAAGGGGAGATAGCGGTGGTAGGCGAGCGGTATCAGGTGTAGGAAGGAGAGATAGCGGTGGTAGGCGAGCAGTATCAGGTGTAGGAAGGGGAGATAGCGGTGGTAGGCGAGCGGTATCAGGTGTAGGAAGCGGAGATAGCGGTGGTAGGCGAGCGGTATCAGGTGTAGGAAGCGGAGATAGCGGTGGTAGGCGAGCGGTATCAGGTGTAGGAAGCGGAGATAGCGGTGGTAGGCGAGCAGTATCAGGTGTAGGAAGGGGAGATAGCGGTGGTAGGCGAGCAGTATCAGGTGTAGGAAGCGGAGATAGCGGTGGTAGGCGAGCAGTATCAGGTGTAGGAAGGGGAGATAGCGGTGGTAGGCGAGCAGTATCAGGTGTAGGAAGGGGAGATAGCGGTGGTAGGCGAGCAGTATCAGGTGTAGGAAGGGGAGATAGCGGTGGTAGGCGAGCGGTATCAGGTGTAGGAAGGGGAGATAGCGGTGGTAGGCGAGCGGTATCAGGTGTAGGAAGGGGAGATAGCGGTGGTAGGCGAGCAGTATCAGGTGTAGGAAGGGGAGATAGCGGTGGTAGGCGAGCGGTATCAGGTGTAGGAAGGGGAGATAGCAGTGGTAGGCGAGCAGTATCAGGTGTAGGAAGCGGAGATAGCGGTGGTAGGCGAGCGGTATCAGGTGTAGGAAGGAGAGATAGCGGTGGTAGGCGAGCAGTATCAGGTGTAGGAAGGGGAGATAGCGGTGGTAGGCGAGCGGTATCAGGTGTAGGAAGGGGAGATAGCGGTGGTAGGCGAGCAGTATCAGGTGTAGGAAGGGGAGATAGCGGTGGTAGGCGAGCAGTATCAGGTGTAGGAAGGAGAGATATCGGTGGTAGGCGAGCAGTATCAGGTGTAGGAAGGGGAGATAGCGGTGGTAGGCGAGCAGTATCAGGTGTAGGAAGGGGAGATAGCGGTGGTAGGCGAGCAGTATCAGGTGTAGGAAGGGGAGATAGCGGTGGTAGGCAAGCGGTATCAGGTGTAGGAAGGGGAGATAGCGGTGGTAGGCGAGCAGTATCAGGTGTAGGAAGGGGAGATAGCGGTGGTAGGCGAGCAGTATCAGGTGTAGGAAGGGGAGATAGCGGTGGTAGGCGAGCGGTATCAGGTGTAGGAAGGGGAGATAGCGGTGGTAGGCGAGCGGTATCAGGTGTAGGAAGGAGAGATAGCGGTGGTAGGCGAGCAGTATCAGGTGTAGGAAGGGGAGATAGCGGTGGTAGGCGAGCGGTATCAGGTGTAGGAAGGGGAGATAGCGGTGGTAGGCGAGCAGTATCAGGTGTAGGAAGGGGAGATAGCGGTGGTAGGCGAGCGGTATCAGGTGTAGGAAGGGGAGATAGCGGTGGTAGGCGAGCGGTATCAGGTGTAGGAAGGGGAGATAGCGGTGGTAGGCGAGCGGTATCAGGTGTAGGAAGGGGAGATAGCGGTGGTAGGCGAGCAGTATCAGGTGTAGGAAGGGGAGATAGCGGTGGTAGGCGAGCGGTATCAGGTGTAGGAAGCGGAGATAGCGGTGGTAGGCGAGCGGTATCAGGTGTAGGAAGGGGAGATAGCGGTGGTAGGCGAGCGGTATCAGGTGTAGGAAGGGGAGATAGCGGTGGTAGGCGAGCAGTATCAGGTGTAGGAAGCGGAGATAGCGGTGGTGCACAAGGCTTCCAGTCCTCCGGCCAACATACAAGCGAGGACATCGTCAGTAGCAGGACCGTCAGGCCTGTCCTCTCTTACTCGGCGCCGCATTAACCTCTAACGTACCGGTATGTCATGCGTCCGCAAGAGGTGTTCAGAGCCGGGCCACGTGGCGACCACGCTCTGAACCGCCGCAGTCCTGGGTGCCGCGTGTAGCCTGGGCTGCGGGTATTAGCGGGCACGGTCCTATCACCCTGCCCGCTAATACAGTAATCAGATGCAGATTACCGGACACAGCTCTTCCCTGTTGTCTAGTGGGTGAGATCGCTCCTCCGGGACGTTGTCCCACACAGCTTTACCGGCCAGGTGTCAGCTCCAAAATGGCGCTGATCTCGGCTCGGCACTCGGATTCTTTCGGCTGCAGCAGCTGAGTGACGATCTCATTGATCTTTGCTGTTTAACTATACATCATAGATCTCAATGAGAGATCAGTGAGTATATACTAGAAGTCCCCCAGGGGGAATAACCCTAATCCCAGGGGGGAATAACCCTAACCCCAGGAGGAATAACCCTAACCCCAGGGGGGAATAACCCTAATCCCAGGGGGAATAACCCTAATCCCAGGGGGGAATAACCCTAATCCCAGGGGGGAATAACCCTAACCCCAGGAGGAATAACCCTAACCCCAGGGGGGAATAACCCCAACCTCAGGGGGGAATAACCCTAACCCCAGGGGGGAATAACCCTAACCCCAGGGGGGAATAACCCTAACCCCAGGGGGGAATAACCCTAATCCCAGGGGGGAATAACCCTAATCCCAGGGAGGAATAACCCTAACCCCAGGAGGAATAACCCTAACCCCAGGGGGGAATAACCCCAACCCCAGGAGGGAATAACCCTAACCCCAGGAGGAATAACCCTAACCCCAGGAGGAATAACCCTAACCCCAGGAGGAATAACCCTAACCCCAGGAGGGAATAACTCTATCCCCAGGAGGGAATAACCCTAACCCCAGGGATGAATAACTCTATCCCCAGGGGGGAATAACCCTAACCCCAGGAGGGAATAACCCTAACCCCAGGGGGGGGAATAACCCTAACCCCAGGAGGGAATAACCCTAACCCCAGGAGGGAATAACTCTATCCCCAGGAGGGAATAACCCTAACCCCAGGGATGAATAACTCTATCCCCAGGGGGGAATAACCCTAACCCCAGGAGGGAATAACCCTAACCCCAGGGGGGGAATAACCCTTACCCCAGGAGGGAATAAACGTAACCCCAGGGGGGAATAAACCTAACCCCAGGGGGGAATAACCCTAACCCCAGGAGGAATAACCCTAACCCCAGGGGGAATAACCCTTACCCCAGGGGGGAATAACCCTAACCCCAGGAGGGAATAACCCTAACCCCAGGAGGGAATAACCCTAACCCCAGGGGGGGAATAACCCTAACCCCAGGAGGGAATAACCCTAACCCCAGGGGGAATAACCCTTACCCCAGGGGGGAATAACCCTAACCCCAGGAGGGAATAACCCTAACCCCAGGAGGGAATAACCCTAACCCCAGGGGGGGAATAACCCTAACCCCAGGAGGGAATAACCCTTACCCCAGGGGGGAATAACCCTAACCCCAGGAGGGAATAACCCTAACCCCAGGGGGGGAATAACCCTAACCCCAGGAGGGAATAACCCTAACCCCAGGGGGGGAATAACCCTAACCCCAGGAGGGAATAACCCTTACCCCAGGGGGGAATAACCCTTACCCCAGGGGGGAATAACCCTAACCCCAGGAGGGAATAACCCTAACCCCAGGGGGGAATAACCCTTACCCCAGGGGGGAATAACCCTAACCCCAGGGGGGAATAACCCTAACCTCAGGGGGGAATAACCACAACCCCAGGGATGAATAACTCCATCCCCAGGGGGGAATAACCCTAACCCCAGGGGGAATAACCCTAACCCCAAGGGAGAATAACCCTAACCTCAGGGGGAATAACCCTAACCCCAGGGGGAATAACCCTAACCCCAGGGGAGAATAACCCTAACCTCAGGGGGAATAACCCTAACCTCAGGGGGAATAACCCTAACCCCAGGAGGAATAACCCTAACTACAGGGGGGAATAACCCTAACCTCAGGGGGAATAACCCTAACCTCAGGGGGAATAACCCTAACCCCAGGGGGGAATAACCCGAACTACAGGGGGGAATAACCCTGGTCAGGTAACAATGGTTTGAATTTTTAACAGGTGGGGGGCGGAGCCTAGCAGCGCTCGGAGCAGGACGCACGGTGAGTTGCTCCTGCAAATTACAACTTTCGAACCCAAATTCTTAAGGCCAGCAAGTCGTCCAGACCGGTCTCCGGGCTTACCTGTGTCCGGGTGAAGGGCCGAGCAGAGAGAGAACATTTCCGGAGGTCCGGACCATGGCACTCGGTTGCGGCCTACTCCGGCGCCTGAGACCTGGGCCTTAATTAGCGGCGGACCTGTACGATGCGCCGGATCTGCGGGAGAAGACAGCAGCGACGCCAGAGGTAAACACCGGGCACCTTTGTCCCTCCGATCGCCTGTCGCTTACACAGAGAGCCGGTTGCAGGAGCGAGGAGAAGAAGAAACGTGGGAACTATATCCTCCCACACAGAAAGGAAACTGAGAGACAGGGTCATAATAGAAAGTAGTCCCGGCACAGCATAAGGAGGAACACCAGCTTCTCCCCATGAGCTCTTAAGCCAGGCACAAGCATCACTCCACAGCGAGCACTACAGTGAAGCTGAGCACTTGGGGACATAGAATATTGTCCACTGCTCTATATTAAAATAAGTCTCCACAAACCTCCCCCTTTTCCAGAGACCAAAATATTTGCTGGGCTATATAAATCCTGATTCCTTGGGACTCTACTACCTGAGCTCCATTTCATAGGCAGCCCCTGGCGTACTGGTGGCCCACAACCAGTCTAACAGTCACTCATAGTAAGAATCCCTGGTTCCACTCCTGAGAATTCATACAAAAGCAGCAGCCATATTTGCCTTTTATTAAGAAACTGCTCCAATACTGCCATCTAGTGGTGAAAAGGTAAATCTACATATCAGAGACACTACACCACTGCCATCTAGTGGTCATCTAACCTCTTCACCACCTAGATAACTTTCCTTATAATACACGACCTTAACAGCTTGACAGTATAAAATAAAATCTGTAGCGACCCAATATCACCAACAGTATTCTATACTACTCTCCTGATAGAACCCAAGTAATGTAACTCTATCCCATTGTTCTATGGGCACAACAGCACACCAGGCTGTGACAGTAATGGCCAAAGCTCTGAGAGCCAAAGAAAAAGGAAGAGACTTTCCATACACTCCCTAGTGCAGTAAACGCCATCATAATATCAGTAAATTACTGGGACACAAATCCGCTTCACCTGCACAACTCTCGACATCACCGATAGAGGAAGCAACGGAGACGGCAGGTGTTAATGATTCAGAAAGTGAATATTGCGAAACCACATCTCATCTCACAGACTAAAGTATGCTTCAAATCTCTGGGAACATGTTACGCAAATGTTTAGACCAAGCACTTGCTCCCTTAAAACAAGATCTAGAGACTTCCGGTTCCGGCGCCATGCTGTAAGGACGCGCCTCAGCTCCGCTCCGCTCCCGGGTCCCGTTTCCCCGCAGCCCGCACACCCGCAACTGATCGGAGGGAAGGTCCGGGGTGCTTCCCCTACTCCCCCCACAAAGGATGGACAGATTTGTCCAAAAAAAGGCCAAACAGCCGCATATTGGAGCGAGGAAATCGTGGCGCTTGGACAAGAGGGAAGCCAACATGGCGGCGTCTCCTGCCTCTTCCCGCGCCCCTGGACAGGTCTGGGAGAGAGTCCTCAGGAGGAGAGGAGGACATGGACACTCTGACCATAGATTATGCAGCCCTGGCAGCGGAGGTGGCCAATCGGATTACTCCTGGCCTGCAGGAATCAGTAACCCCAGCAATCACCAGCACACTGCAGCAGGAACAGAGGGAGCTGGCAGCACAGAGCGGGAGATTAGCAGCATTGGAGGAGAAGCTGCATGTAATGGAGGATAAAGACGACACTGTGTCATCTAAGATAGTTGCCGTGGAAAATGAAAACAGGCGGTTATGGGATAAGGTGGAGGATCTGGAGAACAGATCCAGGAGAAACAACCTCCGGATTGTCGGGGTTCCAGAATCGGAGCTCCTCCACCTATGTGAAACTGTAGTCCCTGGTCTTCTGGGGATCACTCATCTTTGCAAGGTGAAAAGGGCTCATAGATTGGGGCCTGACCTCAGACAGGGCCCAGACAAAGGGGTGTCACCTGGACTGACCCAGAGAGAACGACCGCGCCATGTCATCGCCAAGTACCTTGATTTCACGGACAAAGTACTCATCCAGCGGGCATTCCGCAACAGGAGAGACGGCCTCATGCTAGAGGGTCGGAGGCTGCTAATATTTGGTGATTTTTCAGTGGAGGTTTCTAGAAGACGGCAATTATTCTCCCCGTTATGCACAGCCCTCTTCCGCCAGCAGATGCGATTTGCGCTCCTGTACCCGGCATCACTGCGTGTATTTCACTCAGATGGTTCATATTCTACTTTCACCAACGTGGATGAGGCCACGGAAGCCCTCAAAGACTATCTGCGTCCTGGGACGCCACGGTCCTATACCGGACCTCCTCAGCGGGGGAGCCCCGCTCACGCGCCAGCTCAAAGGCTACCTCCGGTGACTGCAGCTTACCAGGACTCGGATGTTACTATGCCGGATCCGTGGCTTTTCCTCCGAAGGAGCAAAGATCTAAAGAGGCGGCAGAGGCTCCAGTCTGAAGTTGATGTTCCTGGCGTGTTCTCCCTGCCACCACCTCACATTTCCACTTACTAGTTAAATGGCTTTAGATATGTGGCCCAGTGGCACTTATGGGGACATGGACCAGCGTCATCTGAGCAGCAAGCCTGGCTTGCTAATATCTCCTTTGTATAGCCGTGTTTGTATAGCCTTGACGCCTGGTTCAGCTCTGAGTTATTACTGTTTGTTATGGGTCACTCATGTAGGCCCCCTGTATTCTCGGGTCCATTTGCCCTTGCTCCTTCTCACCAGTCCTAATCTCTATCATTACCCATGCCCCCCCTAGTCCTTCCTTCTCTCATTCCCTGACCCCTTATGTCCTAATGTCCCTCCCTAGCTCATCCGCTCTTTCCCCTTTTCTTTCCCCTCTTCTCCCTTGTCTTCTCTGTCTCCACCGCTCCTCCCTTCCTCATACCCTTTGCATTTTCCCTGACTCCCTCCCCCCCCATTGTATATTCCCCCCCCCCCCTTTTTGTTTCCCTCCTCTTGTATCTCCTCCCTCTCTTATAGCGGTAAACTTTGTGGCTCCTAAGCGATTTCTACGCTCCACTGATTCGGATTTGACCCCTCATGTGGGGCCCCGGGGGTGGAGGGTGGGTCGTAAGTAGTGAACTGAAAGTAGCAAATTGGTTGGGATGCGATCCCTTGCAGCTTGGAAAAAAGCGAAGTCCTTAACCCCGTGTTTCTGGGGGCTGAGGCCACGCACAACCCAGATTGGGGTAGAAATGGTTATGACATGTTTGTTATTTGTTATGGTTTTGGGTTGTTGGGAGGGGGGTGGGGGGAGAGTTCCTCACGGTCTGCTCCGATCCCCCCATAAGAGACACATGGTTTTGAAAAAGCTGTCGCCAGATCTGGTCTTTCTCCAAGAAACACACCTGGATACGGCAGACTTTTTCAGAATGCGCAAATATTGGGTGGGTCAGGTTTTTGGGTCGGCAGCAGTAGATAGAAAAGCTGGGGTGCTTGTCCTAGTACACAAAGCCTATTGTGAGATAAAAGATTCATGGTCAGATGACGAGGGGAGGTTATGCACTTTACATGTCAAAACACCAGGGGAAGAATTCCTTGCAGTTAATGTTTATGATGATACTAATTCTGCCTTTTTCTCCTCTCTATCCACCGTAGTGCTCCAGCACCGGGTTCTGCATTATATTATAGGGGGGGATTTCAATGCTGTGATGAACCATACTGAAGATCGGAAAACAAACCAAAATAGGTCGGTTCTTCCCCGTCAGAGAGACACAGTTTTGCCCTCCTGGTCGTCTTCGGTGGGAGTGGAGGATGTGTGGAGATGGTCTAATCCAGATGCCCGTGAGTTCACGCATTATTCTCACCCACATGATTCATGGTTAAGATTAGATTACCTCTTTCTCTCACCAACTCTCTTGTCCAGGGTGGACCGAATTGAGATCCTAGACCTTGTCATATCAGACCACGCTCCTATAGCCCTCACACTACATGATATCCATCCAAAAGGCTCTGACTTTTTATGGAAATTCCCAGTAGGTCTCACTAGAGACGAAAACTTTTAAGGCTATGTTAAAGGGATGGTGGTTGGAGTACGCTTGGCACAACTCTGCACATATGTCTGATCCCCAACTGTTTTGGCCCGATAATGGCGTATGTAGCTTCCTTAAAGAAGAAAATTCAAGTGCAGCTCATGACCTATAGTGCGGAGTTGCGTGGGACATACACAGCTTTCACACAGCGCCCTTCCCAGGAAAATAAGTTGTCCTGGCTGTCGGCTAAAGCCTCTTATGATCTATATAGATCACACTTTAATGCTCTCCTTTTTAGGTATGGTAATAAACCTGGTAGGTTGATGGCGAGGCTGGCTAGGGGCCCTCATGCCACTCATCATATCCAGTCTTTGAAGGACAACAGGGGGGTCGCACACCAAGACCCTTTCAAGGTTAATGACATCCTGCGGGATTTCTATGGAGAACTTTATAGGGATTCTCCGTCATCAACCGCCCCGGATAGAGACTGGCTGATTGGCGCTCGGCTACCCTCCCTGACGGACGAGGATAGAGGATTCCTCAATGCCCCCTTCTCATTAGAAGAAATAGGGAAAGTGGTTAAGGAACTGAAGCCTAATAAAGCGCCCGGTCCGGATGGATATACAGGTGACTTCTACAAACTCCTGATGGGCGAGATAGGCCCTACCCTTCTGAACTTATACAACTCCTTTCAGCAAGGCTCCCCAGTGTCCCGAGACATGAATACTGCCATTATTCGGGTATTACCTAAGCCAGGGAAGGACTTGTCGAGCCCGGGAGGATATAGGCCTATCTCGCTTATAAATGTGGACCTTAAAATAGCCTCTAAGGCGATGGCAGATCGTTTAGCACAAATCTTGCCGCGTCTTATCTCCCATAATCAAGTGGGATTTGTAAAAGGTAGGTCTGCGGTCACAAATATTAGGAAAGTAATTGCGGTTCTAGACGAAGTCCAACAGCGTTCCGACACTGCACCCCTCCCCCGCCATATTATCTATCGCTGCTGAAAAAGCCTTTGATAATGTGCGGTGGGAGTGGGTGTGGTGGGTAATGCAACAAATGGGCTTTGAGGGAGCCTTTATGAATTACATTAAGTCACTTTATTCCTCTCCCCAGGCCAGGGTGGGCACCCCGGGGTTTCTATCGTCCCCCTTTTCCCCTGAGAAGGGAACCAGACAAGGGTGCCCCCTTTCACCCTTGTTGTTCAATCTGGCAATTGAACCGCTCTCCAGAGTCCTAGCTAACCACCCAGAGCTGCAAGGGATCAAGGTGGGGGGTGTCCCCGTTCGGACCGCGCTGTTTGCGGATGATCTCCTGATGTTCTTGGAATCACCACAAACAGACCTACACCTGGTTTTCAATATTATAGAGGATTTTGGTATCCCTTCGGGATTTAGGGTAACAGTGTTTTGGACCTTTCTAGAGATCCGGGGGTACTCCTGGCATCCGCGTTGGATGTTCCGGTCTCCATCACCCGTTATCACATTAAATATTTAGGAATTAACGTAGGTAGGGAACCAGGCTCCCTGTAGAAGTTAAACTTCTCACCACTTTTTCAGTCTATTTTTCAGAGACTGTCCCAATGGAAATCTTTGCCGCTTTCTTTTATGTCCAGATGCCGCCTTATTAAAGAGAACCAATCACCTCAAATTAACTGTCCCTATAATAAAAGATTATCTCTCCCTAAATCTATTCCTGAAGGTACAGACTGCCTGTGCAGTCTGTATCTTATGCTTTTACCTAATCCTGTATAGCGGAGCAGTAAGGGCGGGGGCGGCCATCTTGATGACGTCACAGTGATGCGTTCCAGCGCTGGAACGCAAGGGACGTAATCAAGATGGCGCCCGGCTTTACTGCACCGCTACAGAGGACTGGGTAAAGTATAAGATACAGACTGCAAAGGCAGTCTGTATCTTCATGAAGTTTATTTCTGAAGATATAAACTGCCTGTGCAGTCTGTATCTTATACTTTACCCAGTCCTCTGTAGCGGTGCAGTAAAGCCGGGCGCCATCTTGATTACGTCCCTTGCGTTCCAGCGCTGGAACGCACCAGTGACATCATCAAGATGGCCGCCCCCGCCCTTACTGCTCCGCTATACAGGATTAGGTAAACGCATAAGATGCAGACTGCACAGGCAGTCTGCATCTTCAGGGACAGACTATAAGGCCCAGTTAGAATAGACATACACAGCGATCTCGCGCTGTATAGCGCGGGATCACTGTGTATTTACAGAACGGCGGCAAAGGCTCATGGGAGCCCTTCCCGCCGCTCGGCATGCCGGGAGCTTCCTGTCTCGCGCCGGCTCTTTTCAAAAGAGCCGGCGCGAGACAGGAAAAGAGAATGTGTATATTTTAAAAACGCGGCCGTAAAATTAAATAATTCCAATTACAAATATTAATAAAATATTAATTTACAGCTAATTATAAAAAAAAAAATTTAAAAAATTTCGGCCATGATTGGTTCTCTTTAACCCCTTAACGACATCGGGCGTAAACTTACGCCCTCGCGCCCTGGTACTTAGCGCATCAGGGCGTAAATTTACGCCCGATGTTTCCCCGATCGCTGCGTGTTCACACACAGCGGTCGGGGAAGATGGCCTGCTATAAATCATAGCAGGCCATCATAGCTTCACGGCACGGGGGGTGGTTAACACCCCCCGTGCTTACGATCGCCGCTATTGGCTAATCAATTCAGATCAGCCAATAGTGGCGATCGGAACCTTTCCGGGTCATCGGTGACCCGATGACCCGGAAAAAAATGGCGGTCGGTGCTGTCCGAGGACGGCGCCGACCGCCATTACTGTAAAAAGTAATGTTGATCGCCGTGCCACCGGCCCGATCGCCGTGAACGGCCGGCCGGCCGTTCACGGCGATCGGGCCGGTGGCACGGCGATCAGAGTCCCACAAAATAATAAATACCTGCCCTGGACCCCTCAGCTAGGTAGCGGAGGGGTCCTGAGCAGGTATTTGTACATTACTCACCTGTCCCGGGCTCCTGATCGGCGTCTTCCGGGTTCGCGGCGTCCTCCGTCATTACGTTCGGTCTTCGGGTCTTTCCGGCGGTCCCCGTCGTCTTCTCTCGGCTATTTTCGGCTCCAGCCTCGTCAATTTCCGGATTTTGCGCTCTGCTGCCCCCTAGCGGCTGATATGTGTAATACACTTATCAGCAGCTACAGGGATATTCAGAATATAGAAAAAGTTTTTTTTTTTTTTTCCAAATTATTTTTTTTCTATTTTCCGCACCCTATCGCCGCTGAGTGTTGATCAGCATCGCACGAAAGTGCGCTGCTAATCAGCAACTCCTCCTTTTTGGCGTAGGGTGTTTTTTTTCTGTATTCTACTGCCACGGTCTGCTTATAAGTGTCGCGCATAAGTGCGGCATTTATCAGCAACGCCTTTGTTGGCGTAGGTTTTTTTTTATACTTACTGGAAAAAAAAACACGTAAAAAACACTACATTACATTGAATAAAGTTTGACACTACACCACTACATACCCCATATACTAGTCCTCATATAAAGATGGCCCCCAGGGTGTTTTCGGTATCGGACGCATACGCTATTATTGCCTCCGACACCGAAACAGCCAGTGAGGATGAATGGGGGGATCCTTCTTTCCTCCATTCATCCTCATCATCCAGTGACGTGTCTGGGGGTAGCGTAGCGTACGCTGCCCCCCAGACACGTCTTTTCCGCCAGTACCGTCCCAATAAGAGATGGCGGTATGGAGTGAAATTCTACTAACTCTGTGAGAGTACCTCAGGGTACACTTACAGATTTGGGGTACGTGCACACTGCGGAATGGCGAAGGATAACCCTTTGTGCATTCCGCAGCTGGCACCCGCCGGCGGACTGATGCGGGCGCGCGTCTCCACCCGTGTCAAAGACTCCATGTTATGCATGGGCGGATTCCGTCGTCCGTCCAAAGAATGAACACGTTGGACGGAGAGCGGAATCCGCCCGTGCATAGAATGGAGTCTATGACACGGATGGAGACGCGCGCCTGCATCACTCCGCCGGCAGGTGCCAACTGTGGAATGCACGAAGGGTTATCTGTCGCGATTCCGCAGTGTGCACATACCCTTAGAGTGTATGAAGGGACACCCGAATCCAGCCCCAGATGCCCCCAGATGCCCCCCTCCCCCCCCCCCCCCCCATCCTCGGAACAAGTGGAAAGATCGTCCGGGAACTGATCTTCCCACTGCTGGATAAAGGTCACCACCTGTACGGGGATAACTTTTATACCAGCGCCCCCTCTTCCGGTCCCTCGCTGCCCTGTAGCTTGCGGCACGATCCGAACATATCAGAAGTAGTAATAGCGCCCTAATATTTAGCAGCCATGGAGCGGACCCAGCGCTTCTGGATATGTGGGACCCCGTATCGCACCAGGACAACATTTTCCAGGTGACGTCCCCCACACTGGAGAAAGGGAGACCCCAGAAGAAGTGCAGAGTGTGGGGTAACAGGGGGATCAGGAAGGACATCATTTTCCAGTGTGACACCTGTCCTGATCACCCCGGCCTCTGCATACTGGATCGCTCCAAGGCGCACCACACGTCACTGGAGTTCTACATTATCTAAATTCTGTCCCTTATTCCTATTTCAGGGGTCACGTTGATCCAGGGATTATTCTGATCGCCATTATGGAGTCGGGGAGGAATTTTTCCCCTGTGATGAGGCTACTGTCGTCTGCCTTACGAGGGTTTTTGCCTTCCTCTGGATCAACACAGGTTGAATTTGATGGACACCTGTCATTTCCAACCTTATAAACTAATAATTGGCCTAATACCCCCAAATAAATTAGAATGGTCCCTTTTCCCCAGCTAAGTAGGTATGGCCGCCATTCCCATTAGAGGATGCCATGATGCAATTACAAAGCCTCTGTGCTGCCAGGACAGTAGAAACCCCCCACAAGTGACCCCATTCTGGAAACTACACCCCATAAGGAATCTAACAAGGGGGGCAGCGGGGATATGGCCCCCTGGTGACGGCCACATTTGGGACGTGAAAATGAAAAAAATGGTATTTTTTATTTTCTCGGCACATGTTTTACGTAAGTGCCTGTCACCAGTGGGGTCCATATGCTCACTGCACCCCTTGTTAGATTCCTTATGGGGTGTAGTTTCCAGAATGGGGTCACTTGTCGGGGGTTTCTACTGACCTGGCAGCACAGGAGCTTTGTAATTGCGACATGGCCTCCATCCTCCATTCCAGCCTCTAAATGGCGCTCTGTCCCTTTGGTGGCTTGCCCTGTGCCCATATGGCACATTATGTCCACATGTGGGGTATTTTCGTACTCAGGGGAAACTACCCTACACGTTTTGTGTTAATTTTCTTTTTTAACCCCTTGTGGAAATGGAAAAAATCAAGGCTAGACCAACATTTAGTGTAATTTTTGTAAAATTTTTACTCTAAATCATTAATCTTGTCTTGATTTTTTCATTTTCACAAGGGGCTAAAAGATAAAAAAAAACACTAAATGTGTAGAGCAATTTCCCCTGAGTACGGAAATACCCCACATGTGGACATAAAGCGCCATGTGGGCGCAGGGTAAGCCTCCGAAGGGAAGGAGCGCCATTTGGTTTTTGAAGGCTGGATTTGGATGGAATGGATTTTAAGGGGCCATGTTGCATTCAAAAGGCCTCTGTGTTGCCAAGACAGTTGAACCCCCCCACAAGTGACCCCATTATGGAAACTACACCCCTCAAGGAATGTAACAAGGGGTGTTGTGAGCATATGGACCCCACTGGTGACGGGCACAAATGTGGAACAATGTGGCGTGAAAATGAAATATTACATTTTTTACACTATAATGTTGGTTTAGCCTTGAATTTATCATTTTCACAAGGGGTTAAAAGAGAAAAAAACACACAATATGTGTAGAGCAATTTCCCCCGAGTCCGTAAATACCCCACATGTGGACATAAAGCGCCATGTGGGCGCAGGGCAAGCCTCCGAAGGGAAGGAGCGCCATTTCGTTTTTGAAGGCTGGATTTGGATGGAATGGATTTTGAGGGGCCATGTTGCATTCAAAAGGCCTCTGTGTTGCCAAGACAGTTGAAACCCCCCACAAGTGACCCCATTATGGAAACTGCACCCCTCAAGGAATGTAACAAGGGGTGTAGTGAGCATATGGACCCCACTGGTGACGGACACAAATGTGGAACAATGTGGCGTGAAAATGAAATATTACATTTTTTACACTATAATGTTGGTTTAGCCTTGAATTTATCATTTTCACAAGGGGTTAAAAGAGAAAAAAACACACAATATGTGTAGAGCAATTTCCCCCGAGTCCGTAAATACCCCACATGTGGACATAAAGCGCCATGTGGGCGCAGGGCAAGCCTCCGAAGGGAAGGAGCGCCATTTGGATTTTGGAGGTTGGATTTGGCTAGAATGGATGATGGACGCCATGTCGCATTTACAGAGCCCTCGTGCTGCCAAAACACTGGAAACCCCCCACAAGTGACCCCATTCTGGAAACTGCACCCCTCAAGGAATCTAACAAGGGGTGCAGTGAGGATATGGACCCCTTGATGACGGGCACATTTGTGCCATGAAAGTGAAAAAATGAAATTTTTTACTTTTACGTCACATTGTTCCACATTTGTGCCCGTCACCAGTGGGGTCCATATGCTCACTGCCCCCCTTGTTAGATTCCCTGAGGGGTGTAGTTTCCAGAATGGGGTCACTTGTGGGGGGTTTCCAGTGTCTTGGCAGCACGAGGGCTCTGTAAATGCGACATGGCCCTTGAAATCCTTTCCAGTGAAATTCAGCTTCCAAAAGCCAATTGGTGCTCCTTCCCTTTGGAGGCTCGTCCTGCGCCCCCTTGGCACTTTATCGCCACATGTGGGGTATTTCCGTACTCGGGAGAAACTGCGCTACACATTTTGTGTCTTTTTTTTCCTCTTATCCCTTTAAGAAAATGAAAAATTGAAGGCTAGAACAACGGTTTAGTGTAAAAAATAAATTTTTCTTTTTTCACGCCATATTGTTCGGAAAATCTGTGAAGCACCTGTGGGGTCCAAATGCTCACCGCACCCCTTGTTACATTCCTTGAGGGGTGTAGTTTTCTAAATGGTGTCCCTTTAGGGGTGTTTTTTAGGTTTTGGCACCCCAGAGCCTCTGCCAACCTGAAGTGGTACAGTCAGAAATGACCAAATATAACGGAGGCGTTGAAATTCACTAGGCGCTCCTTTGTATCTGAGGCTTGTGGTTGCGTCAAATAGCGCAATAGGGCCACATATGGGGTATTTCTGTAAACTGCAGAAACGGGGCAATAATTATTAGGGTGCATTTCTCTGGTAATAGGTTTATAATTATGAAAAATATTGGATTACAATAAAATCTCTGCACAGAAAATTAAAATTTTCAAATTTCTTACACACTTAGCTTTTATTTCTGTGACTCCCCTAAAGGGTTAAAACACTTTCTGGATATGCTTTTGCAGAGTGTGGGGGGTGCAGTTTCTGAAATGGGGTGCTTTGTGGGGCTTTCTAACATACAGGCCCCTCAAATACACTTTGAACCTGAACAGGTCCCTAAAAATATCTGATTTAGAAATTTTACTGAAAATTTGGAAATTTGCTGCTAATGTTTTAAGCTTCCTATTGTCTAAAAAAAATTAAAGATCGTTTAATAAATGCCGCCAACATAAAGTAGACATGTTGCTAATGCTATTTAATATATAATTTATGTGGTATAACCACTTTCTGTATACGCAAAAAAGTTTCAAAGTTGGAAAAATGCAGTTTTTCACATTTTTTCACATTATTTGGGTTTTTTTCATAAAGATTTGTTATGATTATCGACTCCAATTTACCAGAAATGTAAAGTTCAATATGTCACGAGAAAACAATCTCAGAATCAGCCGGATAGGTAAAAGCATCCCGAAGTTATTAATGAATAAAGTGACACTGGTCATATTCATAAAATTTGTCTCTGTCATTAAGGCCATTTCAGGCTCTGTCCTTAAGGGGTTAAGATGATGGCATTCTCTCGCCTATTATATCCCATGCAGACTATCCATGTCTTACTTAAGCATACGGACATAAAACAAATCAACTCGGCATTCATAAGATTTATATGGGGAGGGAAACGCCTGCGCATAGCCCTCAAAAAACTGACATTGTTCCGTGATCAGGGAGGCCTGAACTTCCCGGACATCAGGCGTTATAACCTGGCCTGTCTGCTCAGGCATGGCATAGATTGGGTGAGGGGTGGAGGAGCCTTTACTAATGTGAAGCTGGAGGAGGCAATGGCGTCTCCCTGGCCACTGGCAGCCTTATTGTACACCAAATTGCCGGCAATTCCCCCCCACATCAAGAGATGTATCTTGCTTCGTGACACTATTATGGCATGGAAGGCATGCCTGCGTGATATGAAATTGCCATATGCAATTGGCAGAGATATGCCAATCTGGTCACACCCTGAACTACAGAGAGAGGCGAGAAACAGGTTCTCTCAGGAGTGGATAGGGATTGGGGGGGAGGGATGGGGGGGACGTTCTGAATTACTGAATGCTTGGTTGTAATATGTTTATTTTACTATTTAGTGATGAGCCTCTGGCCTATGTTGGGCTAGTCGGCATGCACTGTCAACTTATCATATTGGTGGAATTTCCCGTCCGCCCTGTTTGTACCATGAAAATGTTTTAAAAATGAATAAAAAATTATTTAAAAAACAAAACAAGATCTAAAGGACATCAAAGCTGATCTAAAACAATTGGGCACCAGGGTAGAGCAACTTGAAGACAACCAGGATCTTATGATAACTCATGGAGAAGCTACCAAAAACAACATATTAACACAACAAGATCACCTAAATGACGCGTTCCTCATGCTGGAAGACCAGGAAAACAGAAGCCGGCGTAAAAATTTACGTTTAAGAGGATTACCAGAGTCGATCCCACATGAATCACTTCCAGCAACAGCAAAAGCCATATTCGAAGATCTTCTCGATAAAGATAGAGCTGAGTCAATAGTCATTGAAAGAATTCACATAGCACTACGCCCTAAAGCGACCACCGATGAACCACCGAGGGACGTCATTTGTGGCTTACTTAGCTATGTGGATACAGCAGCATTATTAAAAGCAGCCAGAGAAACTGATGAGATCACCTTCGAAAATGCTCAAATTCAATTCTTTCAAGACCTAGATGCAAGTACACTAGCAAAGAGAAGAATTCTGAAGCCACTCACGGATAAATTGAGAGAAAAGAGAATCCCTTTCCACTGGCTCTTCCCATTTGGTATTTTAATCTCTTGCAATGGGAGACAGCTGGCAGATATATCTTTCTTAAAGGCTCCCTTCATAATAACCCGATTACCCTTGCCAATGTGTATGGTCTAACTATACTGTACTATAAAAAATTTCAAGACATCCTAGTCCCACACTTTACAGAATTATGCAACTGCTTATTGAAAGGAGGAAAACTCCCGAAGCAAATGTTGGAAGCATATGTGACAATTAGACCCAAAGAAGGTAAAGACCCTTCTAAATGCGGAAGTTATAGACCCATTTGGCTTCTAAACACAGACCTAAAATGGTGGGCTAAGATTCTGGCTTTGCGGATGAAAAACCTTATACCCACTCTCATAACAGAAGAACAGACAGGCTTCGTTATGAATAGAGAGGGAAAATGTAACACTTCTAGGGTCCTTCATTGTATTCACTATGCCAAAAGATCCAACACCCCCCTAATGCTTCTCGGCAGGGTAGCCTGGGACTTCCTACTTAACACTTTGTGTAAATTTGGATTCCCCCAACAATTTGCTGAAGCTATAACATCATTATATACTGAACCCTCGGCTAGAAATAAAGTTAATGATACTCTTTCAGGTTCGTTCCGAATTTGTAACGGAACAAGACAGGGATGCCCACTCTCACCTACCCTCTTCATATTAACCATGGAAATTCTCTTACAAAAAATCATCCAATCCTCTAACATTAAAGGTCTCCGAGTAGGTTCCGCAATCCATAAAACAGCAGCCTCCTTTTTATCACTTACCCCAAACAAGCCCGTCCGATCTTACTTAACATCTTTAAGGAATACGGAACATTATCTAACTTTAAGATCAATTACGACAAGTCTGAGGCATTAAATGTTTCTATCCCAAAGACACAACTCCCGGCTCTTCAAAAAATAGCTCCCTTTTCATGGCCCAACATGGCAATTAAATACCTAGGTACCCAAATCCCAAGTGACCTAAATAAATTGTACAAACTTAATTCTAAACCAAAATAACCAACCAACTAGAGTCCCTAAAAATCCCATATATCTCGTGGCTCGGGAGGAAGAATCTAATTAAATCCTATATCTTACCGCAAGCTCTTTACCTAATCCAAACAATCCCAATTAAACTCCCAGCAGCCTTTTTTGCAAAATGGAGATTGGTCTGTTCCAAGTTTATTTGGCAACATTCTAAGCCGAGAGTAGCCCACATTTACATGAGGCAACAAAAACACCTGGGTGGCTGCGGCCTACCTGACCTAAAAACCTATATCAGGCAGCTCACTTGACAAGATGGCTATCTCTAGCATCAGACAAGCCCGCCCCCTTATATACCGATTTAGAAAAACACATTCTAGGTAAAGACAATCTTATATGTCTGTGGACTAAAAGACCCTATTCAGAAAAATGGCTGGGCCCCGTCCTCACAGGTACATTACATATTTGGCAGAATGACTTTTATAAGAATTTAGAGAACAAACACCGTCCATCACACATGCCGATTGGTCTTCTACCATCTTTCCTTAATAGGTCAGTTTTTAGTTATCTCCACCATGGAGCAATCTGCTGAACTTAACACTATATCCCACTTTACGAGCATCCAAAGAGATCCCTTTGCTAGAAAACATTCTAAGGAAAACCCTCTGTTAGGATCAGGACAGAGAGACACAAGGACAGGTGAGCCCTGAAGCTAGCACCCGCCCCACTGTCCCTACCTACTTGCCTCAGATGCTCTAATAGCAACGGACAACTGGACGGCCGTCCCTGATCTCACTACAGTGAATACACAAAACAAAACAAGACAATACACAACACAATAAAGGGAAGTCAGAAGTCCGAGTCAAAACCAGACGAGCAACAAAGTACCAAATCGTGTCCAAAAGAAAAGTCAAGTAGTCAAAGCTGAAGTCAGGTAACCAGGATATAATGCAGGGAATGCTAGATCAAGTAACACCAGGCAAGCCAGGGACTCTCACAGGCGAAGCATAGTAGACTGGGGAGGATACTTATAGGTCCCAGACTCAAGATTACTGACAGCTGGTTGGCAGAGTCAGCTGTCAATCTACAATCAGCTAACACACACAACACCTATGCTGCTCAGCCAGGGGAGTGAAACCCTGGCCTCTGCTACAACACGGAGTAGCAGAGCCGAGTAGGTAAAAAACATGAGAAGCAGTCCGGCTGTTATGGACGCCGCCATCGTCGTGCCCCTAGCAACCAACCCACTGGAACCCTCTCTCATCCTTCTTTGGGTCCCCACCACTTCATTTACTCCCGCTAAAAATCAATTAACGACTCAGCTACTCAGTGCGGCTAAACGACTCATTCCGCTTCACTGGAGAGAGGAGCTTTCACCCACAGTGACGGAATGGATAAAGTCTAACAGATTTCCCTCCTAGAGGACCTCTGTAGCTGGGAATGGGGGTACATGAGAAATATTTGTTACTTTGGGGACCATGGAATCATTTCTATCAGAAATATCTTTCTACAAACACAAATCCGTAAGATTCTAACAAGATGAGAAGACTTGTTACCAACCTATGTAATCTTTCTTCTCTTTATCCGTTTTCTACACCTCTAACGTTCCTTCCTTACTGCCTTATATTTAAATCCGGATTAAACCTGATGTCACAGGCTTTCTACAATAGTCACGACCATATTTTTATTATTGTTACTAGTTATTAGTTTTTGGTTTAAGTTATATCCAAGGATTTATAAGTATTATTTAACTTACAACTTCTATTTTGGATCTGGATCTCTTTATGGCATGACTCTTGTCTCCAGCACAAAAATATTCAAAAACGTGGAAATTGTTGTAATCTGTGAATTGTTGTAATCAGAATGTCCTCTTTTTCTCTGCTTATATTTTGGAGATCGATATGCTTAAGTTCACTCTAATCGATCAATGACATTCCTGCTATTTTTCTCTTTTCCACAATAAAAATTTACAGGCCATCAGATACAATATAAGTTATACATGTTATATATCGTTGTAATCGTAACGACTTGTGGAACATATATAACAAGTCAGTTTTACCCCAGGGCGAACGGCATAAAAACAAAAAACCCCTAAATGAAAAAAATGAGTTTTTTTGTTCAATTTCACCACACATTGACTTTTTTCCTGCTTTTGCAGTGACTTTATGCAAAAATTCAGCCGTCATTGCAAAGTACAATTAGTGACGCAAAAAATAAGGGATCATGTGGGTTTCTAGGTGGAAAAATGATAGTGCTGTGGTCTTATATACACAAGGAGGAAAAAACGAAAACGCAAAAACAAAAATTGGCCCCGTCCTTAAAGGGGTACTCCGGGCACAATCTATTTTTAATATGTTATTACAAAAGAAAAGTAATACAAATCCCTAATATACACTAATTATGGGAAATGCACATATGGTTCTAGATCAGTAGATCGGGCAGGCTCACTTCCTGTAAAAAAAAGGTGACGTCACGTCTCAAGTGCCGGGTCCAGCAGGGGGCGCATGTATGCATCTATGTAGTTGTATCAGTGCCTTCTCCCTCTGTGCTGGCTGACACTGGAGGCCCCTCCCCCCAACTAGCTCCCCCTGCCGCCCGGTCAGCGTTCCCCCAACTATCACTGAGCCCACCCGTCCTGTGCAGGAGCGCTCACCCGCCGCTCGTTCCTGGCAGGGTGAGCGCTCCTGTACCTCCCCATCCAGCCGCCCATGCTCTGATCCGCCCAGTCCCTTGCAGGAGCGCTCACCCACCATTCGCTCCCGGCCTCCTGCCCTCTTCATCTAGCCGTTCGCTGCCGGCGGGGTGAGCGCTCCTGCCCTCTCCATCTAGCCACTCGGTCCCTTGCAGGCGTTGGGGTGATCGCTGAGGCGAAGCGAGGACAGCCTGCCCCACTGTGCCTCAGCGCTCACCCCGACGCCCGCTCCTGCGCTCACCCCGCTCCTGCGCTGTGGGTATCTGAGAGGGAACAGGCTGATGCATACGGAGGTGAAGGAACACTCACAGCACTGCGACCAGGCGGCAGGATAGCGCTCCTGCAAGGGACCGGGCGGCTGGATGGGGAGGTACAGGAGCGCTCACCCTGCCAGGAACGAGCGGCGGGTGAGCGCTCCTGCACAGGACGGGTGGGCTCAGGGCTAATTGGGGGAGTGCTGACCGGGGCGGCAGGGTGGGCTAGTTGGGGGGAGGGGCCTCCAGTGTCAGCCAGCACAGAGGGAGAAGGCACTGATACAACTACATAGATGCATACATGCGCCCCCTGCTGGACCCGGCACTTGAGACGTGACGTCACCTTTTTTTTACAGCAAGTGAGCCTGCCCGATCTACTAAGTTGAGGGAAAATAGAACCATATGTGCATTCCCCATAATTAGTCTATATTAGGGATTTGTATAACTTTTCTTTTGTAATAACATATTAAAAATAAATTGTGCCCGGAGTACCCCTTTAAGAGGTTAATGAACAGCGTCATCAATCTGTTCTTCAGTGGTTATCGGACCCTGAATCAAGCGCTTTGACCTCCTCTTCCTCTCAGTCACGGCCACAAATGTCATCGTCATCATCAGTCCAACTGGAAGCAAACATGGGTAGAATGTCCCTCCCCAATATACAGGCCACTGAAAATAATCCACATTCTGAAGAGCTCTTAGACCACACAAGGCAGTTGGGGTCAGAAGGCCGTTCAAGAGGCCAAAGAGGATGATTCAGTCTGCTCTGACGCCCAATGGCTGATGCCCTCAGAGGAGGATCGGGAAGCTGGTCTGTGGTCAGAACTACTGAGCGGTCAGCAATGCCTGAAAGTGCCCCAGGCTTCTATCCCGCAGTTTGAGGATATAGACTGTCAGATAGAGGGAGTCACCTGTCATGACGATGATGATGATGATGACATTGCGGATCCAACGTAGTCTTTGGAGCGACAGCTGCTGAGGGCATCATCAGAGGAGGATGAGTTAGTTATGGTGCGGGTCCGACCTCAGAAAGGGAGAGGGCGGTCACACAAGTCCGCTGATATTACTGCGCCAGCCGTGGTCAGTGGTGGCAGCGGGGAGACCGCTACTAGGTTTTCACCATCTAAGAGGTCCCGAACCTGTGAAGCCTCGGCCTTTTTTGATCAAGCCTCTGATTCTCCGACTGAGGTGATATGCCGTACTTGAAAACTGAGAAGTGTTTAAGTACCACGAGCATGACCAGACACATGCAGGGAAAGCGTGAATTGCTGTGGAATTGTCGCTCGGAGAAAAAAGGCCACACAGGCCCTGGGCTTCCAACTACCGCCACCTCCTCCACTTCTAAGCCAAAGCGGCCCTCTGCTGCCGATGTGCCGCTGCAGCACGACCAAGCACCATCTCCACTCAATGATCCTGTCGGCCGCTCCCCACCGCCACCAACACGGCTGACACCTTCACCTACCCCCAGTGTGACCTTCACGCCGTACATCTGCCAGTCCGGGAGCCAGCCTTCTGTGTACCAGGTGTGGGAGCATAAGAAACGCTTTCCCCCCAACCATCCCAAAGCCAAAAAACTAAATGTCGCCATTGACAGCCTGTTGGCTTTGGAAATGTTGCCTTTCTGCCTGGTGGACACAAATGGCTTCTGCCAAGTTCTGCCCTGACATGTCCCCAGTATCAGATGCCTAGCAGGCAATTCTTTGCAAGAAAAGCTGTCCCTGCCCTGGCCCGGCATGTTGCAGGAAATATCTCAAGCGCGTAAGCTGCATCTGTGTCCACCAAGGTCCATCTCATAACAAACACATGGACCAGTAAGCGCGGTCAAGGTCGTTACATATCCCTGACTGCTCACTGGGTGACTGTGGTGGCTGACACTGCCGCTGATGCCTCTCTGTCGACAGTCTCCAAAACTGCTGGGATGGTGCACAGCCAGGATCCCTGACCTCGACAGGTAGCATCACGTGCTAAGAGAAACCAGGCCGTTCTTCAGTTAATATGTCTTGGAGACCGTCAATACACAGGTCAGGAGCTGTGGAGGGCTCTGCGACCACTGGCTGGGTGCTAAGAACCTGTCACCAAGTGAGGTGGTGTGCGACAATGGGAGCAATCTCCATGCTGCCCTTAAGATCGGCAGACTTACGCACGTGCCTTCTCTGGCAAACGTCATGAACCTGGTTGTGCAGAAATTTCTTAAGTGCTACCCAGTTGGTGACTCCTCTTTTGACATTCACACCCTGCTTCGGCATGACTGGCATCGTTGCAACGGTTCTAGGTCGAGGGCGGGTGCAGGCCGGCAGTACAGCTCCCACGGTAGAGCGCATGAGGCTAGCCAGGTCTCTGGTGACGGTCAGGAGGAAGAAGTGGAGGAGGATGAGGAGGAAGGGGTGGACACCACCGGTACTGATTCCCCTTCACTGGTAAGAGGTTGGCACAAATTACAGGGGGAGGAGGATGAAGATCTTGTAAGTGCCCCTTGACCCCGAGGCTTGGGAGATCCCGGTAGCATCTCACACACGAGTGCTTGGATGCTACATTACTTCCAACATGATCCACGTATCAAGGCAATAAACATGAACAGCGATTACTGGGTGGCCACCCTCCTTGATCCACGTTACAGGACCAAAGTGACCAATTTCCACCCACACAAATTGATAGTAGAATGCAGGATTTTGAGACAGTGCTCATTGACCAACTCAAGACATCTTTTGGGTCTTCACATTCTAATGTCCCGGCGGAACAGCGTCAGCAACGCGGCAGCAGTAGAATCACAACTAGCCACAGCCGCAGCAGCAGGCAGCGTGGCAGAACCCTACTGGGTGACATTTGGCAATCACTATTTGCCACCTCACCAACGCCAGCAAGGCAGGACGGCATTATGACACACAGAGACCGCCTTAAGACCATGGTCCATGACTATCTGCGCCTCAACATCAATGTTTTTGGACTTGGTCTTGACCCATTCAACTTCTGGGTGTCCAAACTGGATGAATGGCCTGAGCTTGCTGGACACGCCATAGAAGTGTTATCTTGCCCAGCAGCCAGTGTTATCTCGGAACGCACATTCAGCCCAGCTGGCGGGGGGATAACTGACTAACGTATCCGTCTATCCACTGACAATGTGGATCGTTTGACATTTATAAATATAAATCACGTGTGGATCTCTGACCATTTTGTTGCCCGGTTGCCGATGTCACTGACTAGTAAACTGTAGCATGTCTTCTTGGAAATGTCGGCTGCACTAGCATCTGATGAAGAGATCGGTACACTCTAGAAACACGTAATGCGGAGCCTTTTATATATGTTTTTATTATTTTAATAAAGTAGTTACTTCATCTATTGGGTGTAGCTGCGCCTGATCATCCTGCTGGAATTTGGAGAGGAGGACGGCATCATGGTAGTGGCCGTGTTATGGCCGTGTTATGGTAAGATATTACATGATAGTAAAGTCCAACACCATCAGTACCTAGCGAGGTTTGGACCCCGTGGAGTCTCAGTCCCACATTGATCTACATGGTAGAGAGTAGACAGCTGTGTACTGAGGTGATGGGGAGATTAGAGAGGCATCAGAGACAGGCTGAGACATGGCGCCTGCTTCCCCTGGGGGCATGTGGTGGGGCTCGGCCTGTCACCGAGGAAGCTACCGTGCCAACAACGTACACCCAACGGACAAACCAGATCCACCGAAATACAATCACCCCCAGCAGCAGAGGTAACACTATATATCCTGGTGTATACACACTATATATCCTGGTGTATACACACTATATATCCTGGTGTATACACACTATATATCCTGGTGTATACACACTATATATCCTGGTGTATACACACTATATATCCTGGTGTATACACACTATATATCCTGGTGTATACACACTATATATCCTGGTGTATACACACTATATATCCTGGTGTATACACACTATATATCCTGGTGTATACACACTATATATCCTGGTGTATACACACTATATATCCTGGTGTATACACACTATATATCCTGGTGTATACACACTATATATCCTGGTGTATACACACTATATATCCTGGTGTATATACTATATATCCTGGTGTATACACTATATATCCTGGTGTATATACTATATATCCTGGTGTATACACACTATATATCCTGGTGTATACACTATATATCCTGGTGTATATACTATATATCCTGGTGTATACACACTATATATCCTGGTGTATATACTATATATCCTGGTGTATACACACTATATATCCTGGTGTATACACACACTATATATCCTGGTGTATACACTATATATCCTGGTGTATACACACTATATATCCTGGTGTATACACACTATATATCCTGGTGTATACACACTATATATCCTGGTGTATACACACTATATATCCTGGTGTATACACTATATATCCTGGTGTATACACTATATATCCTGGTGTATATACTATATATCCTGGTGTATACACTATATATCCTGGTGTATATACTATATATCCTGGTGTATACACACTATATATCCTGGTGTATACACTATATATCCTGGTGTATACACTATATATCCTGGTGTATATACTATATATCCTGGTGTATACACACTATATATCCTGGTGTATACACTATATATCCTGGTGTATATACTATATATCCTGGTGTATACACACTATATATCCTGGTGTATATACTATATATCCTGGTGTATACACTATATATCCTGGTGTATATACTATATATCCTGGTGTATACACACTATATATCCTGGTGTATACACTATATATCCTGGTGTATATACTATATATCCTGGTGTATACACACTATATATCCTGGTGTATATACTATATATCCTGGTGTATACACACTATATATCCTGGTGTATACACACTATATATCCTGGTGTATACACTATATCCTGGTGTATACACACTATATATCCTGGTGTATACACAATATATATCCTGGTGTATACACTATATCCTGGTGTATACACACTATATATCCTGGTGTATACACTATATATCCTGGTGTATATACTATATATCCTGGTGTATACACTATATCCTGGTGTATATACTATATATCCTGATGTGTACACTATATCCTGGTGTATACACACTATATATCCTGGTGTATACACTATATCCTGGTGTATATACTATATTATTAGTCATCACTGTCCCAGAACATTAGTGTTACTTATAGTCGCACATTTGGTGTTTTGGTGGTTTTTAGAACATAATAAAAATGTATGTATGATTATGGGATGTGTATGTATGTATGATTATGGAATATGTATGTATGTATGATTATGGGATGTGTATGTATGTATGATTATGGGATGTGTATGTATGTATGATTATGGGATGTGTATGTATGTATGATTATGGGATGTGTATGTATGTATGATTATGGGATATGTATGTATGTATGATTATGGGATGTTTATGTATGAATGATTATGGAATGTATGTATGATTATGGGATGTGTATGTATGTATGATTATGGGATGTGTATGTATGTATGATTATGGGATGTGTATGTATGTATGATTATGGGATGTGTATGTATGTATGATTATGGGATATGTATGTATGTATGATTATGGGATGTTTATGTATGAATGATTATGGAATGTATGTATGATTATGGGATGTGTATGTATGTATGATTATGGAATGTGTATGTATGTATGATTATGGGATGTGTATGTATGTATGATTATGGGATGTGTATGTATGTATGATTATGGAATGTGTATGTATGTATGATTATGGGATGTGTATGTATGATTATGGAATGTATGTATGTATGATTATGGGATGTGTATGTATGTATGATTATGGGATGTGTATGTATGATTATGGGATATGTATGTATGATTATGGGATGTGTATGTATGTATGATTATGGGATGTGTATGTATGTATGATTATGGGATATGTATGTATGTATGTATGTATGATTATGGGATGTGTATGTATGTATGATTATGGGATGTGTATGTATGTATGATTATGGGATGTATGTATGTATGATTATGGAATGTATGTATGTATGATTATGGGATGTGTATGTATGTATGATTATGGGATATGTATGTATGTATGTATGATTATGGGATGTGTATGTATGTATGTATGATTATGGGATGTGTATGTATGTATGATTATGGGATATGTATGTATGTATGATTATGGGATATGTAAGTATGTATGATTATGGGATGTATATGTAGTGGAGTCACACTTCACCATCTGGCAAGTCGCACCTCCCAGCGGGGCATCACCACACCTGTATATCCTGTATACCCTGTATATATAGTGTCCCACCACAGGTGTTTCTAGGCTTTACACCCCTCGCATAAGTCTGTACTTGAAAGTAGAGGTAGTAATGAAGTAGTACCCAAGTTTTGCCACCAGATGTAGCTGTTATGTGTATTATTTACCTAGGTATTGTACGGCTGGATGCAGTGGCGTAGCTACCATAAAGACAGGGTAGGCAGTTGCTATGGGGCCCGTGCAGGAGGGGGACCCGGGGAGAAGGTAAGAGCATGTGTCCTTCTGCTTAACCCCTTATGTACTGCAGTGTGTAAGTGACCCAATGTTTACTTACATGCGGCAACACAAAAAAGGGTTAACAAGCAGAAAACACAGAAATCTCTGCTTCACTGCACTGATGGCCCCTAAACCTCTGTTCTCCAGCTGCACAATGAAGAAGGAAAATGTGCAGAGCTCGGTGCAGAGGTCAGGGGTTATCAGCACACCAGCAGTAAAGCAGGTATCTCCCTGCCTTCTCAACTTTGCGTCACTTACACTACAGTACATAAGGGGTTAAGCAGAAGGTAGTCTGCTCCTGCACCTATGTATTTAACAATGAGGCTCCTAATGGGCCCTTATAAGTAAAAACTGAGGACTGACAGAGCAAGCAGCCATTGGTTCTCTGCTCTGTCAGTCACTATTGTGATTCTGCCTCTGGCCACAAGAGATTTTATTTTTTGGCCACAGGGGAGAGGGGCTCCTTAAAATCTTTTGCTATGGGGACCTGTGAATCCTAGCTACGCCCCTGGCTGGATGTAACTAAAGGGTTATTGTTTTAGGATTTGTGCACCAATGGGAGTTCTTTCTCTTTTCCTCCTATCTCTATCCTTCTCTTGCACTCTCTTCTCACCCACTCACAGCACACCTTATAACTGCTGTAGAAGGAAGTCACATGGGGAGAGGAAGTGTAGCCATACCTGTGTTCTGATTAGCCTGGTCTCTGTAGTGAACGGATGCACATAAGACACCTTAGCACTTTTCTCTTGAAAGCAGCACTTTCATGCGCTGTGCAGTGCTGACAAGTCAGAAATCACCCCAAACCACACCAAGAACCAGTCTAAAAGAGCAGGACGGTATCCAGCAAAAGAAAGGAACTGATCCGGATAGAGCAAAATTGCCAGAAGCCTACGTACTCTATCTCGCAGCGCAGGTGTAATCAGAAAATTCTGACCACTCTGCTCATCACAGATAACAAGGTCTGGGGCTTGTGTCACCCTCTAGGACGGGTCACCCGATACTGGTGGGCAATAGGTGGTGTAAAGACCAACAGAGTCAAAACATGGGCACAAGTATTGTCTCTACTCTCAAGTATTTCTACTTACACTATTTCTAAAGTTCCGGCAGAGCACAGTACTACATTGGATTGGGACTCTCTCGACATCCTCTTCTCTACTTCTCTAAACTTCTTATACCTCTCAGCACGCAACTCAGTCGGCACGACTGTATCTCCCTCACAACGTCCCAGCACAGTTTAGGTTACTAAACATACTATCAAGTCAAGATCCTTATATATATATATATATATATATATATATATATATATATATATATATATATATATATCACTGTATTCAGCCTTTCTGCAGAAAAGAAGAGTTGTTTTTTAATTCTAACTGGACTCAGTGGTTGTTCTCTAAGCACCTACACAGCCATTGCACTTTCCTTGGGTCATCTCCCCTGTCTGTGGGTGGTGGTACTGATAGTCCGTGGGTTACGACTCCACTCCGGACCACCATGATAAGTACCCAAGGGACCCCAAAACAGCCGGCAGGTCACCGACCACAGGGCAAAGGGTATAGCCAGCCTATCTAAATAAAAGCAGGTGTGCCCCCATACCTGTGTGCCCAACCGGCACTGGCGTCACGATCACCTACCATCCAGGTGAGCTACACTCCGAGCGACCACCACAGAAGCGGGGTCACACAGCACCACCTGGCAAGTGACCGGTCGAGTGTACACCACATATATCCTGTATATCCCTGTATATTCCTGTGTATCCCTGTATAGCCCTGTATACCCCTGTATATTATGTGTATCCTGTATAGCCTGTATACCCTTGTATATCCCTGTATATCCCCTGTATACCCCTGTATATCATGTGTATCCTGTATAGCCTGAATATCCTGTATATCCCTGTATACCCCTGTATATTCCTGTATATCCCTGTATACCCCTGTATAGCCTGTATATCCCTGTAAATCCCTGTATATCTCTGTATACCCCTGTATAGGCCTGTATACCTCTGTATAGCCCTGTATACCCCTGTATAGCCCTGTATATATCCCTGTATATTCCTGTAAATCCCTGTATATCCTTGTATATCCTGTATACCCCTGTATAGCCCTGTATACCCCTGTATAGCCCTGTATACCCCTGTATATCCCTGTATACCCCTGTATATCATGTGCATCCTGTATATCCTTGTATAACCTGTATACCCCTGTATATCCCTGTATAGCCCGTATACCCCTGTATATCCCTATGTACACCCGCCATACACACAACTACCCCCCCCCCAGCCATACACACAACTACCAGCCACACACACAGCACACACAGACACACACACACACACAGACACACACACACACACACAGACACACACATACACAGATACATACACACATAGACACATACATACATACACACATACATACATACACACATACATACATACACACATACATACATACACACATACATACATACATACACACATACATACATACATACACACAGACACATACACATACACACATACATACACACATACACACATACACACACTCAGACACATACATACACACAGACACATACACACATACATACACACAGACACATACATACACACATACATACACACAGACACATACATACATACACACATACATACACACAGACACATCCACACAGACACATACACACAGACACATACATACACACAGACACATACACACATACAAAGTGGAAAGGACACTTAAAGGGGTTCTCCAGGGCTACAAAAACACGGCCACTTTCTTCCATAGACAGCCCCACTCTTGTCTCCAGCTTGGGCGGGTTTTGATGCTCAGTTCCATTCAAGTGAATGGAGCTTAATTGCAAACCGCACCTGAACTGGAGACAAGAGTCGTGTTGTCTCTGAAAGAAAGTGGCCGTGTTTTTGTAGCCCTGGAGAACCCCTTTAAAGGGAACAAATCAGCCCAATGTGTCTGATATGGTTCCCAGGAGCCACGGCCGCTGCAGAATATTTATACCAGAGAAAAACGAGTACGTGACAGGCAGAGGCGGGAGGTAGTCATCTGGGAGGCTGCCCGTCCGTGTCTACTCACCACTCTCTGCCTGTCAGCGCGCTCAGAGGGATGATTGACAGGCAGAGAGGTCCGCCCAGATGACTACCTCCCCGCCTCTGCCTGTCAGCGCGCTCTGAGGGATGATTGACAGGCAGAGAGGTCCGCCCAGATGACTACCTCCCCGCCTCTGCCTGTCAGCGCGCTCTGAGGGATGATTGACAGGCAGAGAGGTCCGCCCAGATGACTACCTCCCCGCTTCTGCCTGTCAGCGCGCTCAGAGGGATGATTGACAGGCAGAGAGGTCCGCCCAGATGACTACCTCCCCGCCTCTGCCTGTCAGCGCGCTCTGAGGGATGATTGACAGGCAGAGAGGTCCGCCCAGATGACTACCTCCCCGCCTCTGCCTGTCAGCGCGCTCGGAGGGATGATTGACAGGCAGAGAGGTCCGCCCAGATGACTACCTCCCCGCCTCTGCCTGTCAGCGCGCTCGGAGGGATGATTGACAGGAAGAGAGGTCCGCCCAGATGACTACCTCCCCGCTTCTGCCTGTCAGCGCGCTCGGAGGGATGATAGTCATCTGGGCGGACCTCTCTGCCTGTCAATCATCCCTCAGAGCGCGCTGACAGGCAGAGGCGGGGAGGTAGTCATCTGGGCGGACCTCTCTGCCTGTCAACCTCCCCGCCTCTGCCTGTCAGCGCGCTCTGAGGGATGATTGACAGGCAGAGAGGTCCGCCCAGATGACTACCTCCCCGCCTCTGCCTGTCAGCGCGCTCGGAGGGATGATTGACAGGCAGAGAGGTCCGCCCAGATGACTACCTCCCCGCCTCTGCCTGTCAGCGCGCTCGGAGGGATGATTGACAGGAAGAGAGGTCCGCCCAGATGACTACCTCCCCGCTTCTGCCTGTCAGCGCGCTCGGAGGGATGATTGACAGGCAGAGAGGTCCGCCCAGATGACTACCTCCCCGCCTCTGCCTGTTACACGCCCAGGGAATAAACTTGCTTTTCTCCAGTATAAATATTCTGCAGCGGCCGTGGCCGTGTATACAGCGCTCCAGGAAACCATATCAGACTCATTGGGCTGATTGGGTCCCTTTAACCCTTAGAGGACTGGGACAATTTTCGTTTTTGCGTTTTCGGTTTCCCCTCCTTGTGTATATACGGCCATACATACATACATAGCAGCTACATTTCCCACCCAGAGACCCACATCAGCCCTTATCCTTAGTCTTTGCGCCACTAATTGTACTTCCCAATGACGGCTGAATTATACCAGAAATTACACCGCGAAACCAGGAAAATTTATATGTGTGGTGAAATTTAAAAAAAACAACGCATTTCTTTTATTTGGAGGGTATTTTGTTTGTACGCCGTTCGCCCTGGGGTAACACTGACTTGTTATATATGTTCCTCACTTCGTTACGATTACAGCGATATATAACACGTATAACTTATATCGTTACGATTACAGCGATATATAACACGTATAACTTATATCGTTACGATTACAGCGATATATAACACGTATAACTTACATCGTTACGATTACAGCGATATATAACACGTATAACTTACATCGTTACGGTTACAGCGATATATAACACGTATAACTTACATCGTTACGATTACAGCGATATATAACACGTATAACTTATATCGTTACGGTTACAGCGATATATAACACGTATAACTTATATCGTTACGATTACAGCGATATATAACACGTATAACTTATATCGTTACGATTACAGCGATATATAACACGTATAACTTATATCGTTCCGATTACAGCGATATATAACACGTATAACTTATATCGTTCCGATTACAGCGATATATAACACGTATAACTTATATCGTTCCGATTACAGCGATATATAACACGTATAACTTATATCGTTACGATTACAGCGATATATAACACGTATAACTTATATCGTTACGATTACAGCGATATATAACACGTATAACTTATATCGTTACGATTACAGCGATATATAACACGTATAACTTATATTGTTACGATTACAGCGATATATAACACGTATAACTTATATCGTTACGATTACAGCGATATATAACACGTATAACTTATATCGTTACGGTTACAGCGATATATAACACGTATAACTCATATCGTTACGATTACAGCGATATATAACACGTATAACTTATATCGTTACGATTACAGCGATATATAACACGTATAACTTATATCGTTACGATTACAGCGATATATAACATGTATAACTTATATCGTTACGATTACAGCGATATATAACACGTATAACTTATATCGTTACGATTACAGCGATATATAACACGTATAACTTATATCGTTACGATTACAGCGATATATAACACGTATAACTTATATTGTATCTGATGTAAATAATACAAACCATTGTTACCAAATATACGTTCCTTACAATCGCTCCATTCCCGGCTTATAACGCTTTTATCCTTTGGTCTATGGGGCTGTGTCAGGTGTTATATTTTGCGCCATGATGTGATCTTTCTATCGATACCTTGATTTTGCATATACGACTTTTTGATCGCTTTTTATTACATTTTTTCTGGATGTGATGCCACCAAAAGTGCACAATTTTGCACTTTGGGATTTTTTTGCGCTGACGCCATTTACCGTGCGAGATCAGGAATGTGATTAGCTAATAGTTCGGGCGATTACGCAGGCGGCGATACCAAACATGTTTATTTGTTCAAAAAAATAGAAAAATTGCTACAACCATATAGCTGCCTGTGTGAACCTTCTCCTAGGTGGGTGTGTGCTGTAGGAGGCGTCGCTGGTGTCCGGGAACTCACAGGGACGGTCACATGCAACGTCCAAACGTATTCCAGACAGACAGCAAAGATAAAACCTCCAACGCGTGGCGGCAGTATCCATGTGTTGGAGGTTTTATCTTTGCTGTCTGGCTGGAATACGTTTGGACGTTGCATGTCAGTACGTCTTAGATACATTGTCTACATCAGCGTTTCCCAACCGGGGTGCCGCGGCACACTGGTGTGCCGTGAGAACCCGCCAGCTGTGCCGCGGGATCCGCGGGTCGGAAATTAGAAACTGTCCCTTTAATATCCCTAGAAGCTGCGGCCGCGCAGCTTCTAGGGATATGCCGATGGATTGATGTTCCGCCCGCTCAAACAGTGAGCGGGCGAAACATTCAATCGCGCACAATGTCAGAGCAGGACCTGTCAGCGTCCTGCTCTGACATTGACTCCCATAGGCCGCGGCACTTCATGCCAGCAGCCTATGGGAGGCCGGGACGTGACCTCTCCGGCAGGCGTGATGATGTGACGTCATCACGCCTGCCGGAGGTTCAGTCGCCGCGGCTCACAGGACGGAGCCTGAAGAGGAGGGAGAACACACAGCGCCGATTAGGTGAGTATGATGGTTTGTTGTTTTGTTTTTTTTAAAACTATTGGTGCATATTCTCATACTGCAGGGGGCATTATATGGGGGCATACTGCAGGGGGCATTATATGGGGGCATACTGCAGGGGGCATTATATGGGGGCATACTGCAGGGGGCATTATATGGGGGGCATACTGCAAGGGGCATTATATGGGGGGCATACTGCAAGGGGCATTATATGGGGGCATACTGCAGGGGGCATTAATATATGGGGGCATACTGCAGGGGGCATTATATGGGGGCATACTGCAGGGGGCATTAATATATGGGGGCATACTGCAGGGGGCATTATATGGGGGCATACTGCAGGGGGCATTATATGGGGGGCATACTGCAAGGGGCATTATATGGGGGCATACTGCAAGGGGCATTATATGGGGGCATACTGCAAGGGGCATTATATGGGGGCATACTGCAGGGGACATTAATATATGGGGGCATACTGCAGGGGGCATTAATATATGGGGGCATACTGCAGGGGGCATTATATGGGGGCATACTGCAGGGGGCATTATATGGGGGCATACTGCAGGGGGCATTATATGGGGGCATACTGCAGGGGGCATTATATGGGGGCATACTGCAGGGGGCATTATATGGGGGCATACTGCAGGGGGCATTATATGGGGGCATACTGCAGGGGGCATTATATGGGGGGCATACTGCAAGGGGCATTATATGGGGGCATACTGCAAGGGGCATTATATGGGGGCATACTGCAGGGGACATTAATATATGGGGGCATACTGCAGGGGGCATTAATATATGGGGGCATACTGCAGGGGGCATTATATGGGGGCATACTGCAGGGGGCATTAATATATGGGGGCATACTGCAGGGGGCATTATATGGGGGCATACTGCAGGGGACATTAATATATGGGGGCATACTGCAGGGGGCATTATTATTATATGGGGGCATACTGCAGGGGGCATTATTATTATATGGGGGCATACTGCAGGGGGCATTATTATTATTATATGGGGGCATACTGCAGGGGGCATTATCAATATATGGGGGCATACTGCAGGGGGCATTATTATTATATGGGGGCATACTGCAGGGGGCATTATTATTATATGGGGGCATACTGCAGGGGGCATTATTATTATATGGGGGCATACTGCAGGGGGCATTATTATTATTATATGGGGGCATACTGCAGGGGGCATTATTATTATTATATGGGGGCATACTGCAGGGGGCATTATTATTATTATATGGGGGCATACTGCAGGGGGCATTATTATTATTATATGGGGGCATACTGCAGGGGGCATTATTATTATTATATGGGGGCATACTGCAGGGGGCATTATTATTATATGGGGCATACTGCAGGGGGCATTATTATTATATGGGGGCATACTGCAGGGGGCATTATTATTATATGGGGCATACTGCAGGGGGCATTATTATTATATGGGGGCATACTGCAGGGGGCATTATTATTATATGGGGGCATACTGCAGGGGGCATTATTACTGTATGAGGGCAAAGCAGGGGGCACTTGTACTCTGGCCTCATGGCCATAGTACGTCTCATTGTACCCCTTTATACTGCAGTTATATGAGCCACATAATTATCAGCACCATATACTGTGGCTATACAGTGCACATCACCACAGTATATGGTGCTGATAATTATGTGCTCATATACGTGGGACTGTATGTATGAGTTTTCATGGGACTGTTTTATATATATATATATATATATATATATATATATATATATATATGGGAATACATGGCACTGTATGTATGAGGTTACATGGGATTGTATATATGAGGGGGTTATCCTTTTTTATTTCACTTTTTTTAAAATGAATAATTTATTGAAAGGATCTCTGCCCGGCATATGTCACTCTTGAGGGCTTAAAAAGCAGCTCTTGTGGTGATAAGAAGCTGATTTAAAACCCCCAAGAGTGAACTCCGTGAACTATATGTATAATATGTACTGTTTTAGTGTCATTTTGTGCCATTTTGGTTGGTGGTGTGCCCCGGGATTTTTTAAGTATAAAAAGTGTGCCGCGGCTCAAAAAAGGTTGAAAATCACTGGTCTACATAGAACATAGAATTAGTGCTCAGAACAATGAATATTAAAACACAATAGAGGTCTCACCTGTCCGCGTCCTGCAAACATCATAGAGCAGATCAGGTGAAGCCCAGACATTGAGCTGGACACAAGACTGGTGAGTAACAGCTCCATCTGGTGGACAGGAGGAATAACGCATGAGGGGGATAGCAATATAAATACATTAAAGTGACCCTGTCGCCCTTTCCTGCAGTCTGACATCTCTACACGGGTGTAATGGGGAAATTTAGCGGTTTTGTCACCTTACTTTATATCATACGTCAGGGTGCTTGTTCAAGTAAAAAGTGTCTTTTATCAACTGCTGATTGTGTTAAGTGGGCGGGGCCTCGCGACATTAGCCCCACTTAGCCCCGCCCACAACGTCACCATTGCCACGCCCCCTTACAGCTATTGGAACAGGCTGGCCTAAAGGTCCAGGCCCCACCCCATCTAGGTCGGCCCACCAATCATGGCCAATGGTGACATTGTGGGCGTGGCTAAGTGTCGCTAATGCCGCGAGGCCCCGCCCACTTAACACAATCTGCAGTTGATAAAAGATGACTTTTTACTTGAACAAGCAGCATGACGTATGATATAAAGTGAGGTGTGAAAACCGCTAAATTTCCCCTTTACACCTATGGAGAGACGTCAGACTGCAGGAAAGGGCGACAGGGTCACTTTAAATCCCAATTATAATTTAACCCTTTGGGGAAACGAGAGCCCAAATTAAGGATCCAATAAGCCCCTCTGTGTAGCAGCTGGCGCTGCCAGTCTCCCCCTCTATGTTGCAGCTGGCGCTGCCAGTCTCCCCCTCTGTGTAGCAGCTGGCAGTCCCCCCCTCTATGTAGCAGCATGTTTCCAGGAAGTGACATCACCATGTTATCCAGGAAGTGACATCACCGTGTTACCCAGGAAGTGACATCACCATGTTATCCGGGAAGTGACATCACCATGTTATCCGGGAAGTGACATCACCATGTGATCCAGGAAGTGACATCACCGTGTTATCCAGGAAGTGACATCACCGTGTTATCCAGAAAGTGACGCCACCGTGTTATCCAGAAAGTGACGCCACCGTGTTATCCAGGAAGTGACGCCACCGTGTTATCCAGGAAGTGACGCCACCGTGTTATCCAGGAAGTGACATCACCATGTGATCCAGGAAGTGACATCACCGTGTTATCCAGGAAGTGACGCCACCGTGTTATCCAGAAAGTGACGCCACCGTGTTATCCAGGAAGTGACATCACCGTGTTATCCAGGAAGTGACGCCACCGTGTTATCCAGGAAGTGACGCCACCGTGTTATCCAGGAAGTGACGCCACCGTGTTATCCAGGAAGTGACGCCACCGTGTTATCCAGAAAGTGACGCCACCGTGTTATCCAGGAAGTGACGCCACCGTGTTATCCAGGAAGTGACGCCACCGTGTTATCCAGGAAGTGACATCACCATGTGATCCAGGAAGTGACATCACCGTGTTATCCAGGAAGTGACGCCACCGTGTTATCCAGAAAGTGACGCCACCGTGTTATCCAGGAAGTGACGTCACCGTGTTATCCAGGAAGTGACATCACCATGTTATCCAGGAAGTGACTATGGGGGCAGAGCAGGGGACATTACTATGGGGGCAGAGCAGGGGACATTACTATGGGGCCAGGGCAGGGGGCATTACTATGGGGACAGAGGGCATTATTACTATATGGAGGGCACAGCATGGGGACATTATTACTATATGGGGGGCACAGCATGGGGACATTATTACTATATGGAGGGCACAGCATGGGGACATTATTACTATATGGAGGGCACAGCATTAGGACATTATTACTATATGGGGGGCACAGCACGGGACCCACAAACCTCCTTACTTTACTGCTTATGACACCAAACAGCAGAGTTACTACTGTATGGGAGTCTATGGGTGGGAAAAAGGGAAGGAAGTTGCTGGAAATGTGCGGAGTCTAAGATGTCCAGACAAAATGTTTATTACAGTGTTGTATTGTATTGCCCCCCAAAAGTTATACACATCCCCAATATAGACTTATTACCGGAAATGCTTATAAAGTGCTTTTTTCCCTGCACTTACTACTGCATCAAGGCTTCACTTCCTGGATAACACGGTGATGTCACTTCCTGGATAACACGGTGGCGTCACTTCCTGGATAACACAGTGATGTCACTTCCTGGATAACACGGTGGCGTCACTTCCTGGATAACACGGTGATGTCACTTCCTGGATAACACGGTGGCGTCACTTCCTGGATAACATGGTGATGGTCACTTCCTGGATAACACGGTGGCGTCACTTCCTGGATAACACGGTGGCGTCACTTCCTGGATAACACGGTGACGTCACTTCCTGGATAACACGGTGGCGTCACTTCCTGGAAACACGGTGGCGTCACTTCCTGGATAACACGGTGACATCACTTTCTGGATAACACGGTGATGCCACTTCCTGGATAACATGGTGATGCCACTTCCTGGATAACATGGTGATGTCACTTTCTGGATAACACAGTGATGTCACTTTCTGGATAACACAGTGATGTCACTTCCTGGATAACACGGTGGCGTCACTTCCTGGATCACATGGTGATGTCACTTCCCGGATAACATGGTGATGTCACTTCCCGGATAACATGGTGATGTCACTTCCTGTGGAAGGCAGGGGGCATTTCTATGGGGCAGAGCAGGGGACATTACTATGGGGGCAGAGCAGGGGACATTACTATGGGGCAGAGCAGGGGGCATTACTATGGGGGCAGAGCAGGGGACATTATTATGGGGCAGAGCAGGGGGCATTACATGGGGGCAGAGCAGGGGACGTTACTATGGGGGCAGAGCAGGGGGCATTACTATGGGGGCAGGGCAGGGGACATTACTATAGGGAGCAGGGGACATTACTATGGGGGCAGAGCAAGGGACATTACTATGGGGGCAAGCAAGGGGACATTACTATGGGGGCAGAGCAGGGGACATTACTATGGGGAGCAGGGGACATTTCTATGGGAGCAGAGCAGGGGACAATACTATGGGGCAGGGCAGGGGACATTACTATGGGGGCAGAGCAGGGGACATTACTATGGGGCAGAGCAGGGACATTACTATGGGGCAGGGGACATTACTATGGGGCAGAGCAGGGGGCATTACTATGGGGCAGAGCAGGGACATTACTATGGGGCAGAGCAGGGACATTACTATGGGGCAGGGGACATTACTATAGGGCAGAGCATGGGACATTACTATGGGGCAGAGCAGGGGACATTACTATGGGGCAGGGGACATTACTATGGGGGCAGAGCAGGGGACATTACTATGGGGGCAGGGGACATTACTATGGGGGCAGAGCAGGGGACATTACTATGGGGCAGGGGACATTACTATGGGGGCAGAGCAGGGGACATTACTATGGGGGCAGAGCCGGGGACATTACTATAGGGCAGAGCATGGGACATTACTATGGGGCAGAGCAGGGGACATTACTATTGGGAGCAGGGGACATTACTATGGGGAGCTGGAGTCATTACTATGGGGCAGGGGACATTACTATGGGGCAGGGGACATTACTATGGGGACAGAGCAGGGGACATTACTATGGGGGCAGAGCATAGTAATGTCCCCTGCTCTGCCCCCATAGTAATGCCCCCTGCTCTGCCCCCATAGTAATGTCCCCTGCCCCATAGTAATGACTCCAGCTCCCCATAGTAATGTCCCCTGCTCTTCCCCATAGTAATGTCCCCTGCTCTGCCCTATAGTAATGTCCCCTGCTCTGTCCCCATAGTAATGTCCCCTGCTCTGCCCCCATAGTAATGCCCCCTGCTCTGCCCTATAGTAATGTCCCCTGCTCTGCCCCCATAGTAATGCCCCCTGCTCTGCCCCCATGTAATGCCCCCTGCTCTGCCCCCATAGTAATGTCCCCTGCTCTGCCCCCATAGTAATGTCCCCTGCTCTGTCCCCATAGTAATGTCCCCTGCCCCCATAGTAATGTCCCCTGCCCCCATAGTAATGCCCCCTGATCTCCCTCAGCACAAGAAAATAAAAAAATAAAATCATACTCACTAATCCGGGGGACGGGTCCTCTTCCCCCTTGTGTGCGCCTTGTGGATCCACCAGCAGGCGTGATGATGTCATCGCTCTGCGCCTGCTGGTGAGATCGGATCCATGCTAGAATGGACTAGAATGGAGGTGCTAGAAGGAGGTCGTCCCCCTGGAGTCTGTGTTCTGGCTTCTTCACCATAGAGCAGGCCAGAATGGATTTACAATCAGGAGGCATTACATGAGGTATACCAGGGGGGAACTACAACTCCCAGCGTGTCCAGCCTGTTATTATGGGAGATCAGAGGACATCACAGGAGGAGATATAATAGGACTACAACTCCCAGCATGTCCAGCCTGTTATTATGGGAGACCAGAGAACATTACAGGAGGAGATTTAAGAGGACTACAACTCCCAGCATGTCCAGCCTGTTATTATGGGAGATCAGAGGACATTACAGGAGATATAGGAGGAGGACTACAACTCCCAGCATGGACAGCCTGTTATTATGGGAGATCAGAGGACATTACAGAAGGAGATATAGGAGGAGGACTACAACTCCCAGCATGGACAGCCTGTTATTATGGGAGATCAGAGGACATTACAGGAGGAGGTATAAGAGAAGGACTAAAACTCACAGCATACAGAGGGAAGTTATTAGTGAGCCCCGCCTCCTCATGTCACATGACAACGATCACAGGTCCTTCATCCACCTGCATCCTCTCCCGTTCTCAGCCCCGCCCCCCTTATGACGTCACCACAGGTCCTTCCCCAGTGCAGCAAACACGACAGGTCCTTCCCCAGCCCCTCCAGCCCTCCATGGACTTGGGGTCGGCAGCACCCGCTGCCCCCCCCCCCCCCCCCAAGGACGCCCCCCCCCCCCCCGGGTGTGCGGGGGTCGGTGATGCGGTGGGTGTCTGGCTCACTACTTGGGCGGCCGTGGACCCCGGCACTTGCCCGAGTATGCCGGGTATATGTATATCCTATATCCCATGTATATACCCTGTATATCCCATGTATGGCCCTGTATATCCCATGTATATCCCATGTATGGCCCTGTATATCCCATGTATATCCCATATCCCATGTATATACCCTGTATATCCCATGTATATCCCTTTATACCCTGTATGGCCCTGTATATCCCATGTATATCCCATGTATATCCCATATCCCATGTATATACCCTGTATATCCCATGTATATCCCATGTATATCCCATGTATATCCCATGTATATCCCTTTATACCCTGTATGGCCCTGTATATCCCATGTATATCCCATGTATATCCCTTTATACCCTGTATGGCCCTGTATATCCCATGTATATCCCATGTATATCCCATGTATATCCCAAATAACAATTCACAGCTGGAAGAAGCCTTAGATTACTATGTGGCTGGCACACATTTTTTTGTACGGTTTCTTTGTACACCATATAACATACAACACGTAAGATACAATACGTAACTTACACCATATAACAGACACCGCGTAACATATATCATGTAACATGCAACAAATAATATACAACAGATAACATACAATGATCAATGTAGAACGTATACCACACAACATGCAACAAATAAAGTGTTAACAGAACATGTCGCAAACTGTGTATAACATACAACGTGTAAGATACAACATGTAAATACACTGTGTAACACAATGTGCAGACTACATGTAACGTACAATGTATAACATACAATAAATACCACACAACATACAACATGGACCATCCAATAAGTAACATGCAACGTGTAACATACAACATGTAAATATAAAACGTAATCCTTTTTGAATGCTTTTTCTATGTTATGGAGTATTGTAGCAATTCCTATGTACAAGGCCCTAGATGTGTTATTTATAAGTTATGAAAACAACATGTAACATACAACATATAAGGTACACATGTAACATATAAGGTACACATGTAACATATAAGGTACACATGTAACATATAAGGTACACATGTAACATATAAGGTACACATGTAACATATAAGGTACACATGTAACATATAAGGTACACATGTAACATATAAGGTACACATGTAACATATAAGGTACACATGTAACATATAAGGTACACATGTAACATATAAGGTACACATGTAACATACAACATACAAGGTACACATGTAACATACAACATACAAGGTACACATGTAACATACAACATACAAGGTACACATGTAACATACAACATACAAGGTACACATGTAACATACAACATACAAGGTACACATGTAACATACAACATACAAGGTACACATGTAACATACAACATATAAGGTACACATGTAACATACAACATATAAGGTACACATGTAACATACAACGTGTAACACAAGTGCGATATAAAACAAGTAACATACAAAGTATAACGTACATATGTAACATACAACGATAAACGTACAACATATAACACAACGTGTAACAGAGTAAAACACAGAAGCATACAATGTATAACATAGAAGATGTAGCATACAACATGTAACATACAGTGTGTAACACACAACATATAAATACACTGTGTAACAGCGGGCAGCCTACAACATGTGACATACTATGTGTAACCAGGGGCGGTCTTGGCATTTTGGCACCAATGATGCCATTACATAATACCGCCACACCATGATCCCTATCACTACAAGCCTATAACAGAGTGCAGTTACATCCAGTCACTCACAGGGGGCATCTTCTTTTACTTCTTTTTCTTTCTCTCCATCCAGCCTGGGCCACCTTGAAGTCTTCTCCCGGCTGGGAATCTTCTCTCCAGAATCTGCCAGAGAAATGTTTTAGGCTCCAACACCTCCAGTAGTTAGGTCCCCTGTACCCCTATATAGTAGTTACGCCCCTCTGTGCCCCCACAGATTAAAGGTGTCCCTGTGCCCCCACTTAATAATTAGGTATGTTCTGTGCCCCAGTATAGTAGTAAGGCATACAGGCACTTCTGTGCAGTCCCAATGTAATATACACCGCTGTGTGCTGCCCTCAGTAGTATATACCCCTTGTGCACTGCCACCAGTAGTATATTCTCCTTGTGTGCTGCCCCCAGTATTATATTCTCCTTGTGTGCTGCCCCCAGTATTATATACTCCTTGTGTGCTGCCCCCAGTAGTATATACCCCCTGTGTGCTCCTCCAGTTATATATAGACCCCTGTGTGCTGCCCCCAGTTATATACAGACCCCCTGTGTGCTGCCCCCAGTTATATATAGCCCCCCTGTGTGCTGTCCCCAGTTATATACAGACCCCCCTGTGTGCTGCCCCCAGTTATATATAGACCCCCAGTGTGCTGCCCCCAGTTATATACAGACCCCCTGTGTGCTGCCCCCAGTTATATATAGACCCCCTGTGTGCTGCCCCCAGTTATATACAGACCCCCTGTGTGCTGCCCCCAGTTATATACAGACCCCCTGTGTGCTGCCCCAGTTATATATAGCCCCCCTGTGTGCTACCCCAGTTATATATAGACCCCTGTGTGCTGCCCCCAGTTATATATAGACCCCTGTGTGCTCCTCCAGTTATACATAGACCCCCTGTGTGCTCCTCCAGTTATATATAGACCACTGTGTTCTCCCCCAGTTATATATAGACCCCCTGTGTGCTGCCCCCAGTTATATATAGACCCCTGTGTTCTCCCCCAGTTATATATAGACCCCCTGTGTGCTGCCCCCAGTTATATATAGACCCCTGTGTTCTCCCCCAGTTATATATAGACCCCTGTGTGCTGCCCCCAGTTATATATAGACCCCTGTGTTCTCCCCCAGTTATATATAGCCCCCCTGTGTGCTCCCCCAGTTATATATAGACCCCCTGTGTGCTTCCCCAGTTATATATAGACCCCCTGTGTGCTGCCCCCAGTTATATATAGGCCCCCTGTGTGCTCTCCAGTTATATATAGACCCCTATGTGCTCCTCCAGTTATATATAGACCCCCTGTGTGCTCTCCAGTTATATATAGACCCCCTGTGTGCTGCCCCCAGTTATACATAACCCCCCTGTGTGCTGCCCCAGTTATATATAGACCCCCTTTGTGCTCCCCAGTTATATATAGACCCCCTATGTGCTCCTCCAGTTATATATAGACCCCCTGTGTGCTCCCCAGTTATATATAGACCCGCTGTGTGCTCCTCCAGTTATATATAGACCCACTGTGTGCTCTCCAGTTATATATAGCCCCCCTGTGTGCTCCCCCAGTTATATATAGACCCCCTGTGTGCTCCCTAGTTATATATAGATCCAGTGTGCTGCCCCCAGTTATATATAGACCCCCTGTGTGCTGCCCCCAGTTATATATAGAACCCCTGTGTGCTCCCTAGTTATATATAGATCCAGTGTGCTGCCCCCAGTTATATATAGCCCCCCTATGTGCTCCCCCAGTTATATATAGACCCCCTGTGTGCTCCCTAGTTATATATAGATCCAGTGTGCTGCCCCCAGTTATATATAGACCCCCTGTGTGCTCCCCCAGTTATATATAGACCTGCTGTGTGCTCCTCCAGTTATATATAGCCCCCCTGTGTGCTCTCCAGTTATATATAGCCCCCCTGTGTGCTCCCCCAGTTATATATAGACCCCCTGTGTGCTCCCTAGTTATATATAGATCCAGTGTGCTGCCCCCAGTTATATATAACCCCCCTGTGTGCTACCCCAGTTATATATAGACCCCCTGTGTGCTGCCCCAGTTATATATAGACCCCCTGTGTGCTCCCCCAGTTATATATAGACCCCTTGTGTGCTGCCCCCAGTTATATATAGACCCCCTGTGTGCTGCCCCCAGTTATATATAGACCCCTTGTGTGCTGCCCCCAGTTATATATAGACCCCCTGTGTGCTCCCCAGTTATATATAGACCCCCTGTGTGCTCCCCGTTATATATAGACCCGCTGTGTGCTGCCCCCAGTTATATATAGACCCCGTGTGCTGCCCCCAGTTATATATAGACCCCCTGTGTGCTCCCCCAGTTATATATAGACCCCCTGTGTGCTCCCCCAGTTATATAGACCCCCTGTGTGCTCCCCCAGTTATATATAGACCCCCTGTGTGCTCCCCAGTTATATATAGACCCCCTATGTGCTCCCCCAGTTATATATAGACCCCCTGTGTGCTGCACCAGTTATATATAGACCCCCTGTGTGCTGCCCCAGTTATAGCCCCCCTGTGTGTTCCCCCAGTTATATATAGACCCCCTGTGTGCTTCCCCGTTATATATAGACCCCCTGTGTGCTCCCCCAGTTAAATATAGACCCCCTGTGTGCTGCCCCAGTTATACATAGCCCCCCTGTGTGCTCCCCCAGTATACTATATAGACCCCCTGTGTGCTGCCCCCAATTGTATATACCCCCTGTGTGCTCCCCCACTAGTATATAGCCCCCTGTGTGCTCCCCCACTTGTATATAGCCCCCCTTTGTGTTCCCCCAGTAGTCTATAGCCCCTCTGTGTGTTCCCCCATTTGTCTAGACCCCCTGTGTGCTCCCCCCTTTATATAGCCCCCCATGTTCTCCCCCATTTATATAGACCCCCTTGGTGCTTCCCTCCCATTTATATAGACCCCCTGTATGCTCCCTCCGTTATACAGCCCCCCTGAGTGCTCCCCCCATTTATCCCCCTGTGCTCTCCCATAAGTATATAGACCCCCTGTGAGGTCCCCCCATTTTTATAGCCCCCCGGGTTCCGGGCGTCTCCTCTTCACTCTTGTGGCTGCAGGAAGTGTTTTCCCTGCGGTTACAAAAGCCGCTCTCCCATTGTCATGGCACCGGCGCTCCGGTGACTCCTCTAGAGCGCCGGCACCAGGGACACAGAGCGGCCTCTTGTGACTGCAGGGAAAACACTTCCTGCGGCCACAAGAGTGAGTGACAGGGAGGGAGCCAATCGCCAAGACCGCTACTGTGTGTAACATACAATAAGTACCACACACTGTGTAACATACAATAAGTACCACACAACATGTAACGTACAATGTGTGACATATAACATATGACATACAATAAGTACCCCACACTGTGTAATATACAACATGTAACATACAACATTCATGTAACGTACAATGTGTGTGATGGTGCGCGGTGCAGGTGGTTACATCTTGGTCTTATTATTCCTGGTATTAGGAGAATCTTGTGTCCCCCACCATCCTGTGTGTTCCCCGTCCTGTCCGCAGCTCTGATGACATTACCTGGAACAGAGGTAGGGTAGAGTTGTCCATGCCTCTTGATGGACCCCCGCTGATGCCTCTTGATGGACCCCCGCTGATGCCTCTCGATGGACCCCCACTGATGCCTCTCGATGGACCCCCGCTGATGCCTCTCGATGAACCCCCGCTGATGCCTCCAGATGGACCCCTGCAGACGCCTCCTGATGGATCCCTGCGGATTCCTCCCGATGGACCCCCGCCGACACCACCTGATGGACCCCTGCTGACATTTCCTGCCTGTCCATTCATGACCTCTCTGCTCTCCAAATGCTGGAGATCACCCCCTCCCGTGTCCTGATTGCCGAGGCTCCACTCCCAGATCTGATGGGCCAGGGAAGATGTCTGCCTACCCCCGGATATAAGGAGGGAAGATGGCCGCCCATCCCCGGATATAAGGAGGGAAGATGGCTGCCCATCCCTGGATATAAGGAGGGAAGAGGGCTGCCCATCCCTGGATATAAGGAGGGAAGGTATAAGCACGAAAGTACTCTCCAGCTCGCTTGATTACTTTTAAACCTTTATTATATAATGTTTAAAAGGCCGACGCGTTTCGGGCTCTCTTGCCCTTATTCATGGCTCTAAACAACATGGAATACGGTGTGTTAGAACATACATATCTGCATATACAACCATGTAAGTAACAAAACAGATAAAAGAAAAAACCCACATATAAAGCATATATACATACAGAAATGTGAATGACATGCACAAAAACAAATACATGAAATTAGTAATGTTAATATTAAAACATGCAATGTCACGTATGAATTGAAAAAAGTACTGGGATGAAAAGAAAACTGGAATGAAAATGCTAGGATAGGAAAAAAAAAAAAACAAAAAAAAAAAACAAAAACAAAAAAAAAAAAAAAACAAACAAAAAAAAAAACACACAAAACACCCTCTTATATGATGTGTCCTGAATGTGCCTATCTGGTTCCTACTTCATAGAAATATGTCTAGGTACTAATTGAACATGGGTTTACCTTATACCTATAGACATGTGTATGTAAAGACTGCCCGAATACACTGGTATGATGAACTTAGAAAACCTTGTTTGACTATCGGTTCAAATGATACCAAATGTTATTTAAAATAGCATACCTCTGTCAGGAGGTCCCGAGACGACCCATGAATTAAGAAGTCGTCACCCAAAATATAAGGGGGGACTATTCTAGACAAGATAAGATACAAACAAAAATATATATATATGAGAGCCATGATGCAGTTATAAACAAACAATAACATGAATAAAGATGGCAAATGTTTGTTTGATGTGTGATGATAAGATAGACTTACCCCTGTCCATGCCCTACAATGATAAAGGAGAAAGGTGAGCAGAGTGGCGTCAGTAGCCCCGCCACAAGAACTGCCTGCTCACCACTGTGTATCCTTAAATAGCTGCAGATGAGGGCGGGACCCATGAACGATCACGTGCTGAAAGCAGCTGGTCTCCAGAGAGGTCATGTGATGCGCTCCAAACTGGAACACAGATGATCACATGCCGGAGAGCAGCTGGTCAAGGGGAAGTCATGTGATGCGTTCCGATTTGGAACGCAGCATCAGAAAGTAGAAAAAAAGAAAAGAAAGATGTGTGGGGCATATCAGATGAAGAGAAACCGAATTGGGATGTAAGAAACTAATAATAATGGTGGAAACTGTATGGACACAAATAAGTCTAAGCTTATGTATGTAGGGCAGAGTGGAAATGATAAAGTTGTGTGTGGGATGAAAAAAAAAAAAAAAAAAAAACCCACCCTCTTATATGATGTGTCCTGAATGTGCCTATCTGGTTCCTACTTCATAGAAATATGTCTAGGTACTACTTGAACATGGGTTTATCTTATACCTATAGACATGTGTATGTAAAGACTGCCCGAATACACTGGTATGATGAACTTATTATATGTACAAGAGAAAACCTTGTTTGACTATCGGTTCAAATGATACCAAATGTTATTTGAAATTCAAAGGATTTCATCCATGTGGGGCCCCAAGATGTAGTGTATGTAAATATACGGGTGTCCACACCACTTTTGAATCCAGTGATTCCAGGAAAATGTTTAAAATTAACCATGATTTAACCTGCGATTCTGACCATATTGTATATCTCATCATGTGCAAAATTTGCAACTTGAAATATGTAGGCTGCTCCATTAGAAAAATGAGAACACGCATTGCGGAACATGTACTCAGTATAAAAAACAACAGTGTCCAATTATCAGGAGCAGCCAGACATTTCATTACTCAACACAGTGGAGACATTAGGTCGCTTGAATGTTATGCGATAGACCGAGTCAATAAACCCACTAGAGGGGGCGACTGGAGAAGAATTCTCCTGAAAAGAGAAGCTGAATGGATATTTAGATTAGACACAAGGTCCCCTAACGGTTTAAATATTAAAAACGATTTGAGTTTTTTTCATTGATGTTGCTTCAAAGTTTGGTGTTTCCTTTGTACTTTCCCCTTCCTTCACACTTATTTTCATCCATTCCATTTTATTTTTCACATTCATCTCATTTTTATTTTATTTTTTTTTTTTTTTCATTATTATTATTATTATTTTTTATATTTTTTTTTTCTTTATTATACAAATTTTTTTTTTTTTTTTTTTTTTTTTTTTTCCATCTCACACACAACTTTATTATTTCCACTCTGCCCTACATACATAAGCTTAGACTTATTTGTGTCCATACAGTTTCCACCATTATTATTAGTTTCTTACATCCCAATTCGGTTTCTCTTCATCTGATATGCCCCACACATCTTTCTTTTCTTTTTTTCTACTTTCTGATGCTGCGTTCCAAATCGGAACGCATCACATGACTTCCCCTTGACCAGCTGCTCTCCGGCATGTGATCATCTGTGTTCCAGTTTGGAGCGCATCACATGACCTCTCTGGAGACCAGCTGCTTTCAGCACGTGATCATTCATGGGTCCCGCCCTCATCTGCAGCTATTTAAGGATACACAGTGGTGAGCAGGCAGTTCTTGTGGCGGGGCTACTGACGCCACTCTGCTCACCTTTCTCCTTTATCATTGTAGGGCATGGACAGGGGTAAGTCTATCTTATCATCACACATCAAACAAACATTTGCCATCTTTATTCATGTTATTGTTTGTTTATAACTGCATCATGGCTCTCATATATATATATTTTGTTTGTATCTTATCTTGTCTAGAATAGTCCCCCCTTATATTTTGGGTGACGACTTCTTAATTCATGGGTCGTCTCGGGACCTCCTGACAGAGGTATGCTATTTTAAATAACATTTGGTATCATTTGAACCGATAGTCAAACAAGGTTTTCTCTTGTACACATAATAAGTTCATCATACCAGTGTATTCGGGCAGTCTTTACATACACATGTCTATAGGTATAAGGTAAACCCATGTTCAAGTAGTACCTAGACATATTTCTATGAAGTAGGAACCAGATAGGCACATTCAGGACACATCATATAAGAGGGTGTTTTGTGTGTTTTTTTGTGTTTTTTTGTTTGTTTGTTTTTGTTTTTTTTTGTTTTGTTTTTGTTTGGTTTTTTTTGTTTTTTTGTTTTTTTTGTTTTTTGTTTTTTTCCTATCCTAGCATTTTCATTCCAGTTTTCTTTTCATCCCAGTACTTTTTTCAATTCATACGTGACATTGCATGTTTTAATATTAACATTACTAATTTCATGTATTTGTTTTTGTGCATGTCATTCACATTTCTGTATGTATATATGCTTTATATGTGGGTTTTTTCTTTTATCTGTTTTGTTACTTACATGGTTGTATATGCAGATATGTATGTTCTAACACACCGTATTCCATGTTGTTTAGAGCCATGAATAAGGGCAAGAGAGCCCGAAACGCGTCGGCCTTTTAAACATTATATAATAAAGGTTTAAAAGTAATCAAGCGAGCTGGAGAGTACTTTCGTGCTTATACCTTGTTGGATGCCCTTGGGTCCGGGGGTTTTTTCTCGCGTGCTCGTGGAGAGGCATACAGCCATAATAAGAACACCACATTCCATCTAAAGGGACTTTTTTGTTGTGAGTGCTGACCATTCTTCGTTTTTTATAAGGAGGGAAGATGGCTGTCTACCCCTGGATATAAGGAGGGAAGATGGCCGCCCACTCCCTGATATAAGGAGGGAAGATGGCCGCCCATCTCTGGATATAGGGAGGGAAGAGGGCTGCCCATCCCTGGATATAAGGAGGGAAGATGGCTGTCTACCCCTGGATATAAGGAGGGAAGATGGCCGCCCACTCCCTGATATAAGAAGGGAAGATGGCCGCCCATCCCTGGATATAAGGAGGGAAGATGGCTGCCTACCCCCAGATCATCTACTATAGGGCAACTACACAGAGGGGGGCTCTCAAGTAGATGCACAAGGGGCCACCCATAAGATGGCTTCATAGAGGGGGGCATATACTATAGGGGATACACAGAGGGGGGCCATCTATAAGGAGGCTACATAGAGGGGGGCATATACTATAAAGGGGATCACATATAGTCCGCCTACACACTAAATGAGGGTGTAAAGGGGCCAATACAGATGTGCAGTTAGTAGAGAGCTGAGGATGGTGACAGTGTGAGGAGCCTAATATGTCTGTCTGGCAGGTTCTGTGGATTCGTGGCTCGGAGAAGTTCTCATGATGGCCCAGAGCAGATGGAGAAGAATATGAAAAGGGAAAAACTCTGATCAGAGAAGACGTCCCCTGTGAGTCACCTGATGTAACTGCATTGTAATGTATATGGTGTACAGAGCCTGTGTGTAGCTGTGTCCACCTCTATATGACTGGATGAAGTGATAGTGATCTGTATACAGTGGATTATTCAGTAGCAGCGGTGATGTTAGTCAGTATGTGGTGGTGTTAGACAGTATGTGGTGGTGTTAGTCGGTAGTGGCGGTGGCGTTAGTCAGTATGTGGTGGTAATATTTGTTACTTTTATCCAGTACTGTGTTTTATTGGTCTCACTGGATTTGGTTAGTAACAATATGGCGGTGATGGTAATGGTTGTGGTGTGTCGGTAATATTTTCTTCCTATATACTGGTATAAATATACCAATAGCATCACTTGGTCGTGACAGGAGGGGGGGGGACAAGTTGACCTCTCACACCAGGGCCCAGGAGACATTAGCTACGCCCCTGGCAATGGCTGTGTTGGTGCTTGGATAAGAATCAGAGTCCAGTTACAATAAACTCTTCTTTACTGCAGGAACACTTGTCACAGTGATACACAATAGGCTTTTAACTTGATAAGTTACTTTAGACCTTAGTGACCGGATCTCTGCTGAGAACTTGGAAAGGAGTACAGCTGTGCTGAGAGGTTCAGAGTAGTAGAGAGGAGGATGTCCAGAGAGTCCCAATCCAAAGTAGTACTGTGCTCTGACAGAACTTGAAAAGTAGAATAGGTAGAAATACTTGAGGGTAGAGAGAATACTTGTGTACTTGTGGCCGTGTTTTGACGCTTTGGTCTTTGCACCACTTATTGCCCACCAGTGTCGGGCGACTCATCCTAGAGGGTGACACAAGCCCCAGACCTTGTTACCTGGGATGAGCAGAGTGGCCAAGATTCCTTGGTGACACCCGCGCTGCGAGATAGAGTACGTAGGCCTCTAGAAACTTTGCTCTATGCGGATCAGTCCCTCTTTCTTCAGGATACGGTCCTGTACTTTTAGGCTGGTTCTCGGCTTAGGCTGGGATGATCCCTGACTTGTCCTCTCTAAGTGTGCGTTCAGCACTGCATAGTGTGTGGAAGTGCTGCTTTTTAAGAAAAGAGTGTTCTCTGGTCCCATGTGCGTGCATACACTACCACACCTCAGACTACACTGGACACTGACTAGTTGTTTCCTCTAACAGAGCACCTGGTATAAGCCAGGGCCCATCTTGACCGCTGTAGGGACCGTTCTGGCTTGTGTCCTTCCTCTACAGAATACAGAGTAAGACTCCCAAAGGTGTGGCTACACTTCCTCTCCACATGTGACAACTTCCTACAGTATATGTAACATGTGCTGTGAGTGGGTGAGAAGAGAGGGCAAGAGAAAGAGAAGGATAGAGATAGGGAGATAAGAGAAAGAGCTCTCATTGGTGCTCAGATCACAGAGACAATAACTGTTTAACCACTTTTGCTGTGCAATACTTAGGTTTACAGTACATGTACTAGCGACATCTAGTGGCAAAACTTAGGTAATACTTCACTACCACTAATACTTTGAAGTACAGACTTTTTCAAGGGGTGTAAAGACAGCTAACACCCGTGGTGGGTCACCTCACTGAGGCCAGCTTCCCGAAGAGAAGTTGTGATATTTGCTGTTGCCGGACGTTACCTGTGTTCCTGGACGTTGTTTTGCTTCCTCTGTGTGGTGGAGTTTTGTATGGGCCATTAGGCCGGCATCTAATAAAGATTCCTGGGGCTGTTCATCCATAGCTCACTCATACAACATACAACATGTAATATACTATAAGTAACACACAACACGTAGCATACAAAGTGTAATCTATAATGTGTACATACAACGTGTGGCATACAATGTGTAACATTACAACTTGAAGCATACACTGTATATCATATAACATACAACATCAGAAACAAAAAAAGGAAAAAAAAAAAACTGTACCGAAGAAGAGGTATTTGAGGAAGAAACAGATTTTGGAGAAAAGGTTCCTACAAAAGCAATTTCCTAGAAAAATGATAGAAGGAGCTAGAGCAAAAGCGAGAGGAGTGAACAGAAAGGAAAATCTAAGGAAAAAAGGAGAAAATAAGAGTGAGAAGAATGAAGAAATAAACAATAGAATTCATTTTGTTACAAACTACTCCTGCAATCATAAAGATATAGGCTATGTTCACACTACATATATGTCTGGCCGCATATTTTACACAGCCGGACTTATACGTGTGAAACTCCGGCCGGGGATCTATGTAAGTTGCGGCCGTAGCGATCTGACAGCGGTCTTGTACTTGGATATCTTCGCCTAGCCCCGGACACCCCACAGAACCTTTTGGATCGGCAAATCAAAGTGCAAAAAGGAAGAAATCACCACTCCGTACGGGACCGCATGTTACGCTACGGGCGTAAGTTACAGCATTTCCGTCCTCAAACAATGGTCTGGTTCATTTTTTACGGCGCTGCATACGATCCTGGCGTAAGTTCGTACGTAGTGTGAACTGTGCCGCCGTACATCGTATACTTTCTATTGTACGCAAACTACGTAAATCTCCGGCCGCTTATTCACGGAACGCGCTACGGCCAGAAACTTAGGTAGTGTGAACTTAGCCTATAGATGTATTTTGGAGAAGAATTGGGCAATACTAAAGAGAGACCCTTTTCTGAGGGATAGTATTGGCCAAAATCCAATTCTGATATTTAGAAGGGCCAGAACATTAGGCCAGCAAATAGCCCCGTCATACCCAAAAATAAAACGTGAAAAAAAGGAGAGAAGACAAGAAAAAGAAGGTATAAGGTGCAGAAAGAAGATGTGTAAATTGCGTCCATGTGTAACGGATGGAACTACTGCTGTGAAATGTTCCAATTCCGGAGGATCAGAATATGTCCTATATCTATTGGAATGCCCTTGTGGCCTCCAATACGTTGGAAGGACGAGTCAGACACTACGCAAAATAAACACACATAGGTTCAACATCAGGCATAAATTTGCGAAGCCGAGGGTATCCAGACAATTGACCCAGTTCCATGGTGCAGGTGATAGCCTCCTAAAGGTCAACCCTATCGAGAAAATTCATTCCCAGCTACACAGGTTTGCAAAGCTCTGCAAGAGGGAGAAAGCTAAATACTCTAGCAGCGAACGGCCTGAATGAAATGATAGAAAGCCTATAGGGAAAGAAGAGACTAATTATTTTTTATATATGTTTACAGATTGTATAGAACTTTTTTATATATGCATATATTTTTATGTATTTTTATGAATTTTTCACGTGTATGTTTAGAGTCATGTGTACATAAGTATATTTGTTCTGGTCATGGGAAGATTTTAATTGATATTATGATTAGTGAGCACTAGATAGTCTTGTATTACTAGATTGAAATGATATAGGGAAGAGAGGGACATATTGACTATGTAATTTTAGGGATGTATAGTTATTAATTTTCCTGTAGATGTAGGCGTACGTGTTTTTATGGTCATATGTATCTATGTTTGGTCATTAGAAGGTATTGTTTCACCTAGTAGATTACATTATGCAGCAGCACTTTATGGGAGCACTAGTTGAGTAATTGTCCACTAATGGAAGTACTAGTCTAGGAATTGCCCACCAACCCGGAAGTAATGGTGGAAGAAAGGTAAGGGGGAGGGGGGAGTTTATAAAAGTTCATTTGTACTAAGTATGGCTATGTCCCTGAGGAAGGAAAAGTTCCGATACGCGTTGGACATTAATAAATTGTGATTTTGTTTACATTGATCTATCAAGTTTTTGTATCGACTTACCTGTTATCCCAAGGAGGGATTAGATAACGACTTACAAGCAGGCTGCACAGTGTGAGGTCCCATTGACGAGGAACCGGCCGGATTCAGCTGAATAAAGGAGGTGGAGTTCTTGGAGTTTGGGGGGGGGGGGATAGACTTTCTTCTCCCCTCCATTGAGTGAGTACATCCCATGTTTACAGTGATTGTATTATAAAGGTTGGATGAAGATATGAGATCGCTCCCCAGTTTTTTTCCTTTTTTGTTTCTGATGTACGATACCGGAGTAGTGTGTTCCCCGGAGGGTGAAGCGAGCCTGACCAAGTCCATCGCATAATATTACGGCTGCTGTATGTCTAGTGAGTGGTGAAGGGTCGCCACTCTCCAATTGTGAGTAAATATTTAGATGTTTGATATTTTTTCTGCTCATCTGATCGCCAAGAACAATACCGCTCCCATAATACGTTTTTTGGTTTTGGTTTACTGCTATAACATACAACATGTGATATACAACGTGTAACACACAACATGTAACGTACACCATGTAACATACACTCACCGGCCACTTTATTAGGTACACCTGTCCAACTGCACGTTACCACTTAATTTCTAATCAGCCAATCACATGGCGGCAACTCAGTGCATTTAGGCATGTAGACATGGTCAAGACAATCTCCTGCAGTTCAAACCGAGCATCAGTATGGGGAAGAAAGGTGATGTGAGGCCTTTGAACGTGGCATGGTTGTTGGTGCCAGAAGGGCTGGTCTGAGTATTTCAGAAACTGCTGATCTACTGGGATTTTCATGCACAACCATCTCTAGGGTTTACAGAGAATGGTCCGAAAGAGAAAAACCATCCAGTGAGCGGCCGTTCTGTGGGCGGAAATGCCTTGTTGATGCCAGAGGTCAGAGGAGAATGGGCAGACTGGTTCCAGCTGATAGAAAGGCAACAGTGACTCAAATAGCCAACCGTTACAGCCAAGGTAGGCCGAAGAACATCTCTGAGCGCACAGTACAGCCAACTGTGAGGCAGATGGGCTACAGCAGCAGAAGACCACACCGGGGGCCACTCCGCTCAGCTAAGAACAGGAAACTGAGGCTACAATTTGCACAAGCTCATCGAAATTGGACAGTAAAAGATTGGAAAAACGTTGCCTGGTCTGATGAGTCTCGATTTCTGCTGCGACATTCGGATGGTAGGGTCAGAATTTGGCGGCAACAACATGAAAGCATGGATCCATCCTGCCTTGTATCAACGGTTCAGGCTGGTGGTGGTGGTGTCATGGTGTGGGGAATATTTTCTTGGCACTCTTTGGGCCCCTTGGTACCAATTGAGCATGGTTGCAACGCCACAGCCTACCTGAGTATTGTTGCTGACCATGTCCATCCCTTTATGACCACAATGGACCCAACATCTGATGGCTACTTTCAGCAGGATAATGCGCCATGTCATAAAGCTAGAATCATCTCAGACTGGTTTCTTGTACATGACAATGAGGTCACTGTACTCCAATGGCCTCCACAGTCACCAGATCTCAATCCAATAGAGCATCTTTGGGATGTGGTGGAACGGGAGATTGGCATCATGGATGTGCAGCCGACAAATCTGCGGCAACTGTGTGATGTCATCATGTCACTATGGACCAAAATCTCTGAGGAAGCTTCCAGCACCTTGTTGTATCTATGCCACCAAGAATTGGGGCAGTTCTGAGGGAAAAGGGGGTCCAACCCGTTACTAGCATGGTCTACCTAATAAAGTGGCCGGTGAGTGTATAATGTGTAGCATATAACATGTAAGAGAAAGCTACGACATGATAACTCTGGGTGTATAAACCAGTATTTCAGCAGACAATAGTTTGGAGCGTGCTCCTGCCCCGTCATCCACCACCACACCTACATCACCTACATCACCTACATCAAGCAAAGTTGGCAAGAAAAAAATTGTAGCAAGTGAGCAAACCAGTTGTAATTTTAGTGAGAAAGTGAAGCTATGATTGGTGCGGCCCCACCTCGCCCCGCTGCTTTATATTCCATCCAGCAGACAACAAAGCTGTTACTGTCACCGGCTAATGGTGGACGGTGCTGAGCGCAGGAGGGAGACGGCCGAGAAGACAATGGCACAAGGTGGGTGATGTAGAGAGGAGGTCTGTGTGCCGGAGGAACTGACTGCATAAGCTGGAGGATACGACTGTATGTGCTGGAGGATACGACTGCATGTGCTGGAGGAACCGACTGTATGAGCTAGAGGAACCGACTGTATAAGCTAGAGGAACCGACTGTATGAGCTAGAGGAACCGACTATGTGCTAGAGGAACCGACTGTATGTGCTGGAGGATACGACTGTATGTGCTAGAGGAACCGACTGTATAAGCCGGAGGAACCGACTGTATGTACCGAAGGAACCGACTGTATGTGCTAGAGGAACCGACTGCATGTGCTGGAGGAACCAACTGTATATGCTAGAGGAACTGACTGCATGTGCTAGAGGAACCCACTGTATCTGCTGGAGGAACTGACTGTATGTGCTAGAGGAACTGACTGTATGTGCTAGAGGAACTGACTGTGTGTACCAGAGGAACCGACTGTATAAGCTGGAGGAACTGACTGCATATGCTAGAGGAACCGACTGTATGTGCTGGAGGATACGACTGTATGTGCTAGAGGATACGACTGTATGTGCTGGAGGATACGACTGCATGTGCTGGAGGAACCGACTGTATGTGCTGGAGGATACGACTGCATGTGCTGGAGGATACGGCTGTATGTGCTGGAGGATACGGCTGTATGTGCTAGAGGAACCGACTGTATAAGCCGGAGGAACCGACTGTATATGCTAGAGGAACCGACTGTATGTGCTGGAGGATACGACTGTATGTGCTAGAGGAACCGACTGTATAAGCCGGAGGAACCGACTATGTACCGAAGGAACCGACTGTATGTGCTAGAGGAACCGACTGCATGTGCTGGAGGAACCAACTGTATATGCTAGAGGAACTGACTGCATGTGCTAGAGGAACCCACTGTATCTGCTGGAGGAACTGACTGTATGTGCTAGAGGAACTGACTGTATGTGCTAGAGAAACTGACTGTGTGTGCCAGAGGAACCGACTGTATAAGCTGGAGGAACTGACTGCATATGCTAGAGGAACCGACTGTATGTGCTGGAGGATACGACTGTATGTGCTAGAGGATACGACTGTATGTGCTAGAGGATGCGACTGTATGTGCTGGAGGATACGACTGCATGTGCTGGAGGAACCGACTGTATGAGCTAGAGGAACCGACTGTATAAGCTAGAGGAACCGACTGTATGAGCTAGAGGAACCGACTGTATGTGCTAGAGGAACCGACTGTATGTGCTGGAGGATACGACTGTATGTGCTAGAGGAACCGACTGTATAAGCCGGAGGAACCGACTGTATGTACCGAAGGAACCGACTGTATGTGCTAGAGGAACCGACTGCATGTGCTGGAGGAACCAACTGTATATGCTAGAGGAACTGACTGCATGTGCTAGAGGAACCCACTCTATCTGCTGGAGGAACTGACTGTATGTGCTAGAGGAACTGACTGTATGTGCTAGAGGAACTGACTGTGTGTGCCAGAGGAACCGACTGTATAAGCTGGAGGAACTGACTGCATATGCTAGAGGAACCGACTGTATGTGCTAGAGGAACCCACTGTATGTACCGAAGGAACTGACTGCATGTGCTAGAGTAACCGACTGTATGTGCTAGAGGAACCGACTGTATGTGCTGGAGGATACGACTGTATGTGCTGGAGGAACCCACTGTATGTGCTGGAGGAACCGACTGTATGTGCTAGAGGAAAGCACTATGTGCTAAAGGAACCGACTGTGTGTGCCAGGGGAACCGACGGTATAAGCCGGAGGAACCGACTGTAAATGCCAGAGGAACTGACTGTATGTGCTAGAGGAACCAACTGTATGTGTTAGAGGAGCTCACTGTATGTGCTGGAGGAACTGACTGTATGTGCTGGAGGAACCGACTGCATGTGCCGGAGGAACCGACTGCATGTGCCAGAGGAACTAACTGCATGTGCTAGAGCAGGGGGGCCAGTTCACTGTCTCTAAGACCGTCGAAGGGCCGGACTATAAAAAAACAAACTATAATCAAATCCCAGTGCAAAATGCCACCCCCCCCCTCCTCACTCCCCCTTTACACCCTCAACCAGCCCCCTCACCCCACTTTCAACTCCCCCCACTGCACCTTTATCCCCTCAAGCAGCACCTCACTCAGTTCAGCCCTGGGGAAAGGGGGGGGGGCTTTTATCAGGATTTGGGTTCCTAGGAAGAAGCAGTGTGTGTATTACGGCATAGAACAGTGTGGCACCCCTACCAAATAATGTTCTACTGAGTACAAAAACATCATTCAGTGACTCACAGGTGACAGCTTCTTTGATCTGAGGCGTCACTTTCCTTTTCCTCTCCATCCGGCCCAGACCACCATGATTTCTTTCAGCTACAATTCGTCTCTTCAGAACCTGCCAGCCAGACAGACATCTCCGGCTCCGCCCTTTTCCAGCAACTTACTTCCTTTTTCCCTCCTTATAGGCCACAAACTGTAGTAATTCTGCTGTTTGGTGCAGTAAAGTCACTAGGTATGTGGGTTTCCCCCTGTATGTAGGATCCCCTGCTGTGCCCTCATATAGTAATAATGACCCCCTGCAATGTCCCTCATATAGTTATATTGTTCCCCTGCAATGTCCCCCATATAGTAATAATGTCCCCTGCAATGTCCCCCATATAGTTATATTGTCCCCTATATAGTTATATTGTCCCCTGCAATGTCCCTTATATAGTAATAATGTCCCCCATATAGTTATATTGTCCCCCTGCAATGTCCCTCATATAGTAATAATGTCCCCTGCAATGTCCCCCATAGTTATATTGTTCCCCTGCAATGTCCCCCATATAGTTATATTGTCCGCCTGCAATGTCCCTCATATAGTTATATTGTCCCCCTGCAATGTCCCCCATATAGTTATATTGTCCCCCTGCAATGTCCCCCATATAGTAATAATGTCCCCTGCAATGTCCCCCATATAGTTATATTGTCCCCCATATAGTTATATTGTCCCCTATATAGTTATATTGTCCCCTGCAATGTCCCTTATATAGTAATAATGTCCCCCATATAGTTATATTGTCCCCCTGCAATGTCCCTCATATAGTAACAATGTCCCCTGCAATGTCCCCCATATAGTTATATTGTCCCCTGCAATGTCCCCCATATAGTAATAATGTCCCCTGCAATGTCCCCCATAGTTATATTGTTCCCCTGCAATGTCCCCCATATAGTTATATTGTCCCCCTGCAATGTCCCTCATATAGTTATATTGTCCCCTGCAATGTCCCCCATATAGTAATAATGTCCCCTGCAATGTCCCCCATAGTTATATTGTTCCCCCTGCAATGTCCCCCATATAGTTATATTGTCCCCCTGCAATGTCCTCCATATAGTTATATTGTCACTCTGCAATGTCCCCCATATAGTCATATTGTTCCCCTGCAATGTCCTCCATATTGTTATATTGTTCCCCTGCAATGTCCCCCATATAGTTATATTGTCCGCCTGCAATGTCCCTCATATAGTCATATTGTTCCCCTGCAATGTCCCCCATATAGTCATATTGTTCCCCTGCATTGTCCCCCATATAGTCATATTGTTCCCCTGCATTGTCCTCCATATAGTTATGCACAAGCCAAAAAGACAGAAATGGCTGCACATCGCACCCATGGCTGACACGAAAGCTTGTTCAGCTACATTCGTGCTAGCCATGGGTGCGATGTGCAGCCATTTCTGTCTTTTTGGCTTGTGCATATTTTATGTATTCTGTCCCTTTTTTCATTGTGGCTAGCACTCGTGCTGTGTAAGACACATGTTATCCAAATTAGCAGGAAGCACCTGTGTACATAAGGGGAGGATCTTCTAGTATTTTCCCATTCTACCTGCAGAGGAATGGAGAGAGGTAAGAGCTTGTTCACACTTGTGTTGCTTGGCATCCACTTTTTCCGCCGGTGGCGCCTGCGGGGTCCGGGGGGGCCCTTTAGGGTCTGGTCCTGTGACAATGGGGTTGCAGGGCCATTCCATGGCCCCCTTTCTCTGCTTGCGCACGTTTTGCGGGGATTGTGGTCGCTGACCGGCACAGTGATGTTTTTTGGTTAGGGACTCGTGTATCAGAAGACCTGCACGTGGTACATGAGGCAATATGGTTTGGCCAAATTATATACTAACTTCTGATGTTGGTTTTAAATGTAGCTGAATAAGCTTTCGTGTCAGCCATGGGTGTGATGTGCAGCCATTTCTGTCTTTTTGGCTTGTCCCCCATATAGTTATATTGTTCCCCTGCAATGTCCCCCATATAGTAATAATGTCCCCTGCAATGTCCCCCATATAGTTATATTGTCCCCTGCAATGTCCCCCATATAGTTATATTGTCCCCCTGCAATGTCCCCCATATAGTTATATTGTCCCCTGCAATGTCCCCCATATAGTTATATTGTCCCCCTGCAATGTCCCCCATATAGTTATATTGTCCCCCTGCAATGTCCCTCATATAGTTATATTGTTCCCCTGCAATGTCCCTCATATAGTTATATTGTTCCCCTGCAATGCCCCCCATATAGTTATATTGTTCCCCTGCATTGTCCTCCATATAGTTATATTGTTCCCCTGCATTGTCCTCCATATTGTTATATTGTCCCGCATATAGTTATATTGTTCCTCTGCAATGTCCCCCTAATATATATTGTTCCCCTGCAATATTCCCATATAGTTATATTGTTCCTCTGCAATGTCCTCCATATAGTTATATTGTTCCCCTGCAATGTCCCCCATATAGTAATAATGTCCCCCTGCATTGTCCTCCATAATGTTATATTGTCCCCCTACAATGTCCCCCATATAGTTAAATTGTCCCCCTGCAATGTTCCTCATATAGTAATAATGCTCCCTGCAATGTCCCTCATATAGTTATATTGTCCCCCTGCAATGTCCCCCATATAGTAATAATGTCCCCCTGCATTGTCCTCCATATAGTTATATTGTCCCCCTGCAATGTCCCCCATATAGTTATATTGTTCCCCTGCAATGTCCCCCATATAGTTATATTGTCCCCCATATAGTAATAATGCTCCCTGCAATGTCCCCCATATAGTTATATTGTTCCCCTGCAATGTCCCTCATATAGTTATATTGTCCCCCTGCAATGTCCCCCATATAGTAATAATGTCCTCCTGCATTCTCCTCCATATAGTTATATTGTCCCCCTGCAATGTCCCCCATATAGTAATTATGCTCCCTGCAATGTCCCCCATATAGTTATATTGTCCCCTGCAATGTCCCCCATATAGTTATATTGTTCCCCTGCAATGTTCCCATATAGTTATATTGTTCCCCTGCAATGTCCCCCATATAGTTATATTGTTCCCCTGCAATGTCCCCCATATAGTTATATTGTCCCCCTGCAATGTCCCCCATATAGTAATTATGTCCCCCTGCATTCTCCTCCATATAGTTATATTGTCCCCCTGCAATGTCCCCCATATAGTAATAATACTCCCTGCAATGTCCCCCATATAGTTATATTGTCCCCCATATAGTTATATTTTCCCCCTGCAATGTTCCCATATAGTTATATTGTTCCCCTGCAATGTCCCCCATATAGTTATATTGTTCCCCTGCAATGTCCCCCATATAGTTATATTGTCCCCCTGCAATGTCCCCCATATAGTAATAATGTCCCCCTGCATTCTCCTCCATATAGTTATATTGTCCCCCTGCAATGTCCCCCATATAGTAATAATACTCCCTGCAATGTCCCCCATATAGTTATATTGTCCCCCATATAGTTATATTTTCCCCCTGCAATGTTCCCATATAGTTATATTGTTCCCCTGCAATGTCCCCCATATAGTTATATTGTTCCCCTGCAATGTCCCCCATATAGTTATATTGTTCCCCTGCAATGTCCCCCATATAGTTATATTGTCCCCCTGCAATGTCCCCCATATAGTAATAATGTCCCCCTGCATTCTCCTCCATATAGTTATATTGTCCCCCTGCAATGTCCCCCATATAGTAATAATACTCCCTGCAATGTCCCCCATATAGTTATATTGTCCCCCATATAGTTATATTTTCCCCCTGCAATGTTCCCATATAGTTATATTGTTCCCCTGCAATGTCCCCCATATAGTTATATTGTTCCCCTGCAATGTCCCCCATATAGTTATATTGTCCCCCTGCAATGTCCCCCATATAGTAATAATGCTCCCTGCAATGTCCCCCATATAGTAATAATACTCCCTGCAATGTCCCCCATATAGTTATATTGTCCCCCATATAGTTATATTGTTCCCCTGCAATGTCCCCCATATAGTTATATTGTCCCCCTGCAATGTCCCCCATATAGTAATAATGTCCCCCTGCAATGTCCCCCATATAGTTATAATGTCCCACTGCATTGCTACAAAAGAAACATAATTATACTCACCTAATACTGTCTTCATCTCTCCTGGCCTCTTCTCTCCTCTTCAGCTGGTCAGTCGCCGGAGGGATCCCCCAGCAGGTGCAGTGACGTCATCACTGCCCCTGACGGAAGATCCCTCAGAGATCTGACCGGAGGGATTCCAAGAGTGCGAGGGGCCCGCCCGGGGATGATGACCGCGGCGGCGTGGATGCGGGGCAGGGGGCAGGGATAGGCAGCGGTGGAGTTTGGCTGCAGCTGGCGTTATCCGGAAGGGGTAGCTCTTTTATTGGTGGTCAGTGAGAGCAGTCCACCACTGACCACCAATGAAAGAGTTGTCCCTTCCGGAAGTGAGGCGGGGGCTGGCTAAATGGCCTCGGGGGCCGCATGCGGCCCGCGGGCCGTAGTTTGGGGGCCCCTGTGCTAGAGGAACCGACTGTGTGTTCCGGAGGAACTGACTGTATGTCCTAGAGGAACCCACTGTATATGCTAGAGGAGCTCACTGTATGTGCCGGAGGAACCGACTAAATGTGCCAGAGGATACGACTGTGTGTGCTAGAGGAACCGACTGTATGTGCTAGAGGAACCGACTGTATGTGCCAGAGGATCCGACTGTATGTGCTAAAGGAGTCGACTGTATGGGATCTCATCTACCAACAGATGAAGCCAAAAGAAACCTCTAACAATGTGAGGTTATTAGGGTGGAACCTGAACTCCGAGCCAAGGGAGCGATGTCTGTGAATAGGTCTGTTATACCAATATTATATATTATATATGGTGCACAGGGGGTCTGAAAGCTGGGTGACCTCCATCATACTGACTACAAGATGCTGGGAAAGCTGGGTGACCATCATTATACTGACTACAAGATGCTGGGAAAGCTTGGTGACCTCCATCATACTGAGTATAAGATGCTGGGAAAGCTGGGTGACCTCCATCATACTGACTACAAGATGCTGGGAAAGCTGGGTGACCTCCATATACTGACTACAATTCAAAATAATGGGAAAGCTGGGTGACCTCCATCATACTGAGAATAAGATGCTGGGAACGCTGGGTGACCTCCATTATTCTGAGTATAAGCTGCTGGGAAAGCTGGGTGACCTCCATCATACTGAGTATAAGATGCTGGGAAAGCTGGATGACCTCCATCATACTGAGAATAAGATAATGGGAAAGCTGGGTGACCTCCATCATACTGAGTATAAGATGCTGAGAAAGCTGGGTGACCTCCATTATACTGACTACAGGATACTGGGAAAGCTGGGTGACCTCCATTATACTGAATACTATACAAGATGCTGGGAAAGCTGGGTGACCTCCATCATACTGAGAATAAGATGCTGGGAACGCTGGGTGACCTCCATCATTCTGAGTATAAGCTGCTGGGAAAGCTGGATGACCTCCATCATACTGAGAATAAGATAATGGGAAAGCTGGGTGACCTCCATCATACTGAGTATAAGATGCTGAGAAAGCTGGGTGACCTCCATTATACTGACTACAGGATACTGGGAAAGCTGGGTGATCTCCATTATACTGAATACTATACAAGATGCTGGGAAAGCTGGGTGACCTCCATCATACTGACTACTATACAAGATGCTGGGTGACCTCCCTTATACTGACTACAACATGCTGGGAAAGCTGGGTGACAGTACATATACATAGTCATATACAATACCTATACATAGTCATATACAGTACATATAAATAGTCACATACAGTATACATACATAGTCCCATACAGTACACATAGTCACATACAGTACACATACATAGTCATATACATAGTCACATACAGTACATATACATAGTCATATACATAGTCACATACAGTACATATACATAGTCACAAACATAGTCACATACAGTACACATACAGTACATATACATAGTCACATACAGTACATATACATAGTCACATACAGTACACATACATAGTCACATACAGTACATATACATAGTCACATACAGTACATATACATAGTTACATACAGTACACATACACAGTCACATACAGTACATATACATAGTCACATACATAGTCACATACAGTACACATACATAGTCACATACAGTACATATACATAGTCACATACAGTACATATACATAGTCACATACATAGTCACATACAGTACATATACATAGTCACATACAGTACACATACATAGTCACATACAGTACATATACATAGTCACATACAGTACACATACATAGTCACATACAGTACATATACATAGTCACATACAGTACATATACATAGTCACATACAGTACATATACATAGTCAAATACAGTACACATACATAGTCACATACAGTACATATACATAGTCACATACAGTACACATACATAGTCACATACACTACACATACAGTCACATACAGTACACATACATAGTCACATACAGTACATATACATAGTCACATACAGTACATATAGTCACATACATAGTCACATACAGTATATATACATAGTCATATACATAGTCATAGTCACATACAGTACATATACATAGTCACATACAGTACACATACATAGTCACATACAGTACATATACATAGTCACATACATAGTCACATACAGTACATATACATAGTCACATACAGTACATATACATAGTCACATACATAGTCACATACAGTACACATACATAGTCACATACAGTACATATACATAGTCACATACATAGTCACATACAGTACATATACATAGTCACATACAGTACATATACATAGTCAAATACAGTACACATACATAGTCACATACAGTACACATACATAGTCACATACACTACACATACAGTCACATACAGTACACATACATAGTCACATACAGTACATATACATAGTCACATACAGTACATATAGTCACATACATAGTCACATACAGTATATATACATAGTCATATACATAGTCATAGTCACATACAGTACATATACATAGTCACATACAGTACACATACATAGTCACATACAGTACATATACATAGTCACATACAGTACACATACATAGTCACATACAGTACATATACATAGTCACATACAGTACACATACAGTACACATACATAGTCACATACAGTACACATACATAGTCACATACAGTACATATACATAGTCACATACAGTACACATACATAGTCACATACAGTACACATACATAGTCACATACAGTACACATACATAGTCACATACATAGTCACATACAGTACATATACATAGTCACATACAGTACATATACATAGTCACATACAGTACACATACATAGTCACATACAGTACATATACATAGTCACATACAGTACATATACATAGTCACATACAGTACACATACATAGTCACATACATAGTCACATACAGTACACATACATAGTCACATACAGTACACATACATAGTCACATACAGTACACGTACATAGTCACATACAGTACACGTACATAGTCACATACAGTACACGTACATAGTCACATACAGTACATATACATAGTCACATACAGTACACATACATAGTCACATACATAGTCACATACAGTACATATACATAGTCACATACAGTACATATAAATAGTCACACATAGTCACATACAGTACATATACATAGTCACATACATAGTCATAGTCACATACAGTACATATACATAGTCACATACATAGTCATAGTCACATACAGTACATATACATAGTCACATACAGTACATATAAATAGTCACACATAGTCACATACAGTATATATACATAGTCATATACATAGTCATAGTCACATACAGTACATATACATAGTCACATACAGTACACATACAGTCACATACAGTACATATACATAGTCACATACAGTACATATACATAGTCACATACATAGTCACATACAGTACACATACATAGTCACATACAGTACATATACATAGTCACATACAGTACATATACAATACACATACATAGTCACCTACAGTACACATACATAGTCACATACAGTATATATACATAGTCACATACAGTATATATACATAGTCACATACAGTACACATACATAGTCACATATAGTACACATACATAGTCACATACAGTATATATACATAGTCATATACTTGTACATTGCAGCCTGAGAACCCCTGTCCACACAGAACATTGTGTTACACAAGAACGGTGAACATCCTTATTACGTGACAAATGTACAATAATAAAGGCGCGGTGTGCGGCATGCTGATTATTAGCGGCTGCCTGTTGTGTCATGATGTGTGGCTGTGGCGGCTGGGTATGACCCATCCCTAGGGCAGGGTATACAGGAGCAGGCAGCTGGGAGCCTGAAGGAATGGAGCCTACTAATTGTAACCCTTTATAATAAGCTAAACTTACTATGATCAAATAATAGACCAAACAATTGGTATTAACTTAATTTATAAAAATTTGTCAAAATAGACACATTTTAAAACCCCATAGATACTTAAATTCATAAATATATCAACAGACATGAATAGTCGAGCTCTTCCAGCTCCGCCCATACATTCAACCATGTCATAATCAAATAAAAAAAAAAAAAATATATATATATATATATATATATATATATATATATATATATATACACACTCAGCGGCCACTTTATTAGGTACACCATGCTAGTAACGGGTTGGACCCCCTTTTGCCTTCAGAACTGCCCCAATTCTTGGTGGCATAGATACAACAAGGTGCTGGAAGCTTCCTCAGAGATTTTGGTCCATAGTGACATGATGACATCACACAGTTGCCGCAGATTTGTCGGCTGCACATCCATGATGCCAATCTCCCGTTCCACCACATCCCAAAGATGTTCTATTGGATTGAGATCTGGTGACTGTGGAGGCCATTGGAGTACAGTGACCTCATTGTCATGTGCAAGAAACCAGTCTGAGATGATTCTAGCTTTATGACATGGCGCATTATCCTGCTGAAAGTCGCCATCAGATGTTGGGTCCATTGTGGTCATAAAGGGATGGACATGGTCACCAACAATACTCAGGTAGGCTGTGGCGTTGTAACCATGCTCAATTGGTACCAAGGGGCCCAAAGAGTGCCAAGAAAATATTCCCCACACCATGACACCACCACCACCAGCCTGAACCGTTGATACAAGGCAGGATGGATCCATGCTTTCATGTTGTTGGCGCCAAATTCTGACCCTACCATCCGAATGTCGCAGCAGAAATCGAGACTCATCAGACCAGGCAACGTTTTTCCAATCTTCTACTGTCCAATTTCGATGAGCTTGTGCAAATTGTAGCCTCAGTTTCCTGTTCTTAGCTGAGCGGAGTGGCCCCCGGTGTGGTCTTCTGCTGCTGTAGCCCATCTGCCTCACAGTTGGCCGTACTGTGCGCTCAGAGATGCTCTTCTGCCTACCTTGGCTGTAACGGTTGGCTATTTGAGTCACTGTTGCCTTTCTATCAGCTGGAACCAGTCTGCCCATTCTCCTCTGACCTCTGGCACCAACAAGGCATTTCCGCCCACAGAACGGCCGCTCACTGGATGGTTTTTCTTTTTCGGACCATTCTCTGTAAACCCTAGAGATGGTTGTGCGTGAAAATCCCAGTAGATCAGCAGTTTCTGAAATACTCAGACCAGCCCTTCTGGCACCAACAACCATGCCACGTTCAAAGGCCTCAGATCACCTTTCTTCCCCATACTGATGCTCGGTTTGAACTGCAGGAGATTGTCTTGACCATGTCTACATGCCTAAATGCACTGAGTTGCCGCCATGTGATTGGCTGATTAGAAATTAAGTGGTAACGTGCAGTTGGACAGGTGTACCTAATAAAGTGGCCAGTGAGTGTATGTATATATATATATATATATATAACTGAGAGGCCTTTTCTTTATTAGAACAGCTTCACCCCACAGGAAAAGAAACTAAAGGGACTTAAAGGGGTAGTGCGGCGGTAAAGAATTATTCACAGAATAACACACATTACAAACTTATACAACTCTGTAATGTATGTTATGTCTGTGAATGGCCCCCTTCCCTGTGTCCTCCCACCCCCACCCGTGTACCCGGAAGTGTGGTGCGCTATACATACCTGTCACGTGCCGACCCCCGTCTCCGATCTTCAGTCAGTGACGTCTTCTTCGGGCCCTCTGCAGCGTCATCCGATGCTCAGCTGCGATTGGCTGAGCATAACTGTGCTCAGCCAATCGCGGCTGAGCAGCTGATGACGCGGCCGCAGCTTCTATTCTTCTCTCCTAAATCTTCCACAGCCTGGGCAAAGTGACAGAAAATTCCCTGTACCAGCTCCTAAATAAGCTCTGACCACGCCCCCTCCCTGTGTCTCCTCCAATCCCTAGGTGTCCCTCAGAGGCAAGCTTTACCCTGAAGCCCCAGATACACTCTTTCTATAGGTTGCCTCTTAACCAATCAGAAGCTCCCTTAAAGCCACCAATCCCAGGCCAGCATACACATGTGAGGCAGAGGGCAGCTCCTCCCAGATACCAGCCTGCTATTGGTTACTTAACTCCCCAATCCTCACCTACTAGCTCCTGAGGTCATTTCTTTAAACCTTTCACTATTAACCCTTCCCCTGCTGCCCATTCCTTCATGTTAACCCCTCCTAATGGTCCGAGGTTAATCAGAACGTCAGTGTCCTCCCAGTGATTGTGTAATCCCTAATAGTATCTCCCCATCCCGGATCCTGTCCGTCCCTAATAGTATCTCCCCATCCCGGATCCTGTCCGTCCCTAATAGTATCTCCCCATCCCGGATCCTGTCCGTCCCTAATAGTATCTCCCCATCCCGGATCCTGTCCGTCCCTAATAGTATCTCCCCATCCCGGATCCTGTCCGTCCCTTATACATCACCCCGGATCCTGTCTGTCCCTTATACATCACCCCGGATCCTGTCCGTCCCTTATACATCACCCCGGATCCTGTCCGTCCCTAATAGTATCTCCCCATCCCGGATCCTGTCCGTCCCTTATACATCACCCCGGATCCTGTCCGTCCCTAATAGTATCTCCCCATCCCGGATCCTGTCCGTCCCTTATACATCACCCCGGATCCTGTCCGTCCCTAATAGTATCTCCCCATCCCGGATCCTGTCCGTCCCTTATACATCACCCCGGATCCTGTCCGTCCCTTATACATCACCCCGGATCCTGTCCGTCCCTTATACATCACCTCGGATCCTGTCCGTCCCTTATACATCACCCCGGATCCTGTCCGTCCCTTATACATCACCCCGGATCCTGTCCGTCCCTTATACATCACCCTGGATCCTGTCCGTCCCTTATACATCACCTCGGATCCTGTCCGTCCCTTATACATCACCTCGGATCCTGTCCGTCCCTTATACATCACCCCGCATCCTGTCCGTCCCTTATACATCACCCCGGATCCTGTCCGTCCCTTATACATCACCCCGGATCCTGTCCGTCCCTTATACATCACCCCGGATCCTGTCCGTCCCTTATACATCACCCCGGATCCTGTCCGTCCCTTATACATCACCCCGGATCCTGTCCGTCCCTTATACATCACCCCGGATCCTGTCCGTCCCTTATACATCACCCCGGATCCTGTCCGTCCCTTATACATCACCCGGATCCTGTCCGTCCCTTATACATCACCCCGGATCCTGTCCGTCCCTTATACATCACCCCGCATCCTGTCCGTCCCTTATACATCACCCCGGATCCTGTCCGTCCCTTATACATCACCCCGGATCCTGTCCGTCCCTTATACATCACCCCGGATCCTGTCCGTCCCTTATACATCACCCCGCATCCTGTCCGTCCCTTATACATCACCCCGGATCCTGTCCGTCCCTTATACATCACCCCGCATCCTGTCCGTCCCTTATACATCACCCCGGATCCTGTCCGTCCCTTATACATCACCCCGCATCCTGTCCGTCCCTTATACATCACCCCGCATCCTGTCCGTCCCTTATACATCACCCCGGATCCTGTCCGTCCCTTATACATCACCCCGGATCCTGTCCGTCCCTTATACATCACCCCGCATCCTGTCCGTCCCTTATACATCACCCCGCATCCTGTCCGTCCCTTATACATCACCCCGGATCCTGTCCGTCCCTTATACATCACCCCGGATCCTGTCCGTCCCTTATACATCACCCCGGATCCTGTCCGTCCCTTATACATCACCCCGGATCCTGTCCGTCCCTTATACATCACCCCGGATCCTGTCCGTCCCTTATACATCACCCCGGATCCTGTCCGTCCCTTATACATCACCCGGATCCTGTCCGTCCCTTATACATCACCCTAGATCCTGTCCGTCCCTTATACATCACCCTAGATCCTGTCCGTCCCTTATACATCACCCTGGATCCTGTCCGTCCCTTATACATCACCCCGGATCCTGTCCGTCCCTTATACATCACCCCGGATCCTGTCCGTCCCTTATACATCACCCCGGATCCTGTCCGTCCCTTATACATCACCCCGGATCCTGTCCGTCCCTTATACATCACCCCGGATCCTGTCCGTCCCTTATACATCACCCCGGATCCTGTCCGTCCCTTATACATCACCCTGGATCCTGTCCGTCCCTTATACATCACCCCGGATCCTGTCCGTCCCTTATACATCACACCGGATCCTGTCCGTCCCTTATACATCACCTCGGATCCTGTCCGTCCCTTATACATCACCCCGGATCCTGTCCGTCCCTTATACATCACACCGGATCCTGTCCGTCCCTTATACATCACACCGGATCCTGTCCGTCCCTTATACATCACCCCGGATCCTGTCCATCCCTTATACATCACCCCGCATCCTGTCCGTCCCTTATACATCACCCCGGATCCTGTCCATCCCTTATACATCACCCCGGATCCTGTCCGTCCCTTATACATCACCCCGGATCCTGTCCGTCCCTTATACATCACCCCGGATCCTGTCCGTCCCTTATACATCACCCCGGATCCTGTCCGTCCCTTATACATCACCCCGGATCCTGTCCGTCCCTTATAGCCCTGACTGGTTGTTGGACACGGAGAAACAGACATATACGTTCCCTCCCATACGCCCCGGGCCGTCCATCATCGCCGTCTGTTGTCAAAGCAAATCAACCAGCAGGATAATTATATATTATAAATCTCCTGAGGATTCTGTGTTTATAGTAATAACATGTACTGGGCTTCTCTGTGACCTAATACTGAGGGGAGGGGGGTGTACCTGTATATATAGGCGGCAGGCAGGCGGGCGGGGGGGGGGGGGGGGGGAATGTGACAGACATCCCAGTATGGAAGGGGTTACATCAAGCACTAAGCGTCTCTGAGAAGCCACAGAGAAGGGGACAGGGGATACTGGTCATATCCTATATAATAGATGAGTGATGCATTGTGGGATAGTATAGATACTGGTTATATCCTATATAATATTACAGTGATGCATTGTGGGATAGTATAGATAGTGGTTATATCCTATATAATAGATGAGTGATGCATTGTGGGATAGTATAGATACTGGTCATATCCTATATAATAGATGAGTGATGCATTGTGGGATAGTATAGATAGTGGTCATATCCTATATAATATTACAGTGATGCATTGTGGGATAGTATAGATACTGGTCATATCCTATATAATATTACAGTGATGCATTGTGGGATAGTATAGATACTGGTCATATCCTATATAATAGATGAGTGATGCATTGTGGGATAGTATAGATACTGGTTATATCCTATATAATAGATGAGTGATGCATTGTGGGATAGTATAGATAGTGGTCATATCCTATATAATATTACAGTGATGCATTGTGGGATAGTATAGATACTGGTTATATCCTATATAATAGATGAGTGATGCATTGTGGGATAGTACAGATAGTGGTCATATCCTATATAATAGATGAGTGATGCATTGTGGGATAGTATAGATACTGGTCATATCCTATATAATATTACAGCAATGCATTGTGGGATAGTATAGATAGTGGTCATATCCTATATAATATTACAGTGATGCATTGTGGGATAGTATAGATACTGGTTATATCCTATATAATAGATGAGTGATGCATTGTGGGATAGTAGAGATACTGGTTATATCCTATATAATAGATGAGTGATGCATTGTGGGATAGTATAGATACTGGTTATATCCTATATAATATTACAGTGATGCATTGTGTGATAGTATAGATAGTGGTCATATCCTATATAATATTACAGTGATGCATTGTGGGATAGTATAGATACTGGTTATATCCTATATAATAGATGAGTGATGCATTGTGGGATAGTAGAGATACTGGTTATATCCTATATAATAGATGAGTGATGCATTGTGGGATAGTATAGATACTGGTTATATCCTATATAATATTACAGTGATGCATTGTGGGATAGTATAGATACTGGTTATATCCTATATAATAGATGAGTGATGCATTGTGGGATAGTATAGATACTGGTCATATCCTATATAATATTACAGTGATGCATTGTGGGATAGTATAGATACTGGTTATATCCTATATAATAGATGAGTGATGCATTGTGGGATAGTATAGATACTGGTTATATCCTATATAATAGATGAGTGATGCATTGTGGGATAGTATAGATACTGGTTATATCCTATATAATATTACAGTGATGCATTGTGGGATAGTATAGATACTGGTTATATCCTATATAATAGATGAGTGATGCATTGTGGGATAGTATAGATACTGGTTATATCCTATATAATAGATGAGTGATGCATTGTGGGATAGTATAGATACTGGTTATATCCTATATAATAGATGAAGTATATGTAGGGTAAATCAGTGTTGCACACCTCTAGTTTCTTGGTTGGTGCTCAGTGGGTTGTGGTTCTTCAACCATGTACATCCATAAGAAGTAAAATCCACGGCACTCAAAATAATGCAGAAGTGATAGTTTATTCTACAGTGATACAGAAAGGTTGTATACTCCGACCAGTATGAAATATATAAATGGTAGGTATAGTAGAGATCGTGACTATAAAGCGAGCTTTCGGCCCATCCCGGGCCTTCCTCAGGCTAGTAGATCTCCCTTGTAGCACGTGCGTCTAAGATCGCGGTGGATAATAGATGAGTGATGCATTGTGGGATAGTATAGATCAGGGGTGGGGAACCTTTTCCATGTCGAGGGCCGGTCGGGCATTAATAAAATCATTCGAGGGCCGCATACCGTGCGCGGCAGTTAGTAGCGGGGGTTTGCAGCACCCAGGACAAGGCATAGTATTGTTCCCCTAGTGCCCCTGCTATTGTAGTTAACCCCCAGTGATGCCCCTTGTAGTCTAGTTAACCCCCAAGTCATGTCCCTGGTAGCCTAGTTAACCCCCATCAGTCATGTCCCTGGTAGCCTAGTTAACCCCCATCAGTCATGTCCCTGGTAGCCTAGTTATTCCCCCCCCCCCATCAGTCATGTCTCTGGTAGCCTAGTTGTCCCCCCCATCAGTCATGTCCCTGGTAGCCTAGTTGTCCCCCCCCATCAGTCATGTCCCTGGTAGCCTAGTTGTCCCCCCCATCAGTCATGTCCCTGGTAGCCTAGTTGTCCCCCCCCCATCAGTCCTGTCTCTGGTAGCCTAGTTGTCCCCCCCATCAGTCATGTCCCTGGTAGCCTAGTTGTCCCCCCCATCAGTCATGTCCCTGGTAGCCTAGTTGTCCCCCCCCCCATCAGTCATGTCCCTGGTAGCCTAGTTGTCCCCCCCCATCAGTCATGTCCCTGGTAGCCTAGTTGTCCCCCCCCCCCATCAGGCATGTCCCTGGTAGCCTAGTTGTCCCCCCCATCAGTCATGTCCCTGGTAGCCTAGTTGTCCCCCCCCCCCATCAGTCATGTCCCTGGTAGCCTAGTTGTCCCCCCATCAGTCATGTCCCTGGGATCCTAGTTAACCCCCAAATAAAAAAATAAACATCCCACTCACCTTACCTCCGCTCCCACGCAGTCCAGGTCCTCTTCTCTCCCAGGTCCTCTGTGCCGGTCTTCTCCTGCAGGCGGCGCGCGATGAAATGACGTCATCGCGCGCGGCCCGCAAGAGACTAAAGACACGCGCCGCTCTGCTGGGGAAGAAGCCGGCACAGACAGCATCCTCCGGTGTCCGGCAGCTGTCACAGACACAGGAGGATGAGGTGTATGCCGGCTTCTTCCCCAGCAGAGCGGCGAGCATCACAGGGGAGCTGCGGGCCGCGGGCCGCATCGGGAGGTCTCAGGGGCCGGATGCGGCCCGCGGGCCGGAGGTTCCCCACCCCTGGTATAGATAGTGGTCATATCCTATATAATATTACAGTGATGCATTGTGGGATAGTATAGATACTGGTTATATCCTATATAATATTACAGTGATGCATTGTGGGATAGTATAGATACTGGTTATATCCTATATAATATTACAGTGATGCATTGTGGGATAGTATAGATAGTGGTTATATCCTATATAATATTACAGTGATGCATTGTGGGATAGTATATATAGTGGTCATATCCTATATAATAGATGAGTGATGCATTGTGGGATAGTATATATACTGGTTATATCCTATATAATAGATGAGTGATGCATTGTGGGATAGTATAGATACTGGTTATATCCTATATAATAGATGAGTGATGCATTGTGGGATAGTATAGATACTGGTTATATCCTATATAATATTACAGTGATGCATTGTGGGATAGTATAGATACTGGTTATATCCTATATAATATTACAGTGATGCATTGTGGGATAGTATAGATAGTGGTTATATCCTATATAATATTACAGTGATGCATTGTGGGATAGTATAGATAGTGGTTATATCCTATATAATAGATGAGTGATGCATTGTGGGATAGTATAGATACTGGTTATATCCTATATAATATTACAGTGATGCATTGTGGGATAGTATAGATAGTGGTCATATCCTATATAATAGATGAGTGATGCATTGTGGGATAGTATAGATACTGGTTATATCTTATATAATAGATGAGTGATGCATTGTGGGATAGTATAGATAGTGGTCATATCCTATATAATAGATGAGTGATGCATTGTGGGATAGTATAGATACTGGTCATATCCTATATAATAGATGAGTGATGCATTGTGGGATAGTATAGATACTGGTTATATCCTATATAATAGATGAGTGATGCATTGTGGGATAGTATAGATACTGGTTATATCCTATATAATAGATGAGTGATGCATTGTGGGATAGTATAGATAGTGGTCATATCCTATATAATATTACAGTGATGCATTGTGGGATAGTATAGATACTGGTTATATCCTATATAATAGATGAGTGATGCATTGTGGGATAGTATAGATAGTGGTTATATCCTATATAATAGATGAGTGATGCATTGTGGGATAGTATAGATAGTGGTTATATCCTATATAATAGATGAGTGATGCATTGTGGGATAGTATAGATAGTGGTTATATCCTATATAATATTACAGTGATGCATTGTGGTTATATACTTATTCTCCGCCCCTCCGCTTTGGCTTTGTTGCTGTTGGATTCTGCTTTGTTTCCTTCCTGGCAGACACATGAGATGGCGTCAGCTGCTGAATAATCCCGTCACCCCCGGATTGAGCAATACTCTCACTGTCATCTGCTGGGGGGTGGGAATATTCTGCCCGGTCCCCATAATATATAATCTGGCCCCTCATCCCTGCAAGTAGGGACCATAGGAGAGAGATGATATCCCTGCGCATAGGGACTGCTATAATAATAACTAGCAGGGGGCCAATAATAACTAGCGGGGAGCCAGTAATAACTAGCAGGGGGGGCCAGTAATAACTAGCAGGGGGGGGGGCAGTAATAACTAGCGGGGGGAGCCAGTAATAACTAGCGGGGGGGGGGGGGGGGGCCCCAGTAATAACTAGCGGGGGGAGACAGTAATAACTAGCAGGGGGAGACAGTAATAACTAGCGGGGGGGGGGGGGAGCCAGTAATAGCTAGCGGGGGGAGACAGTAATAACTAGCGGGGGGGGGGGAGCCAGTAATAACTAGCGGGGGGAGCCAGTAATAACTAGCGGGGGGGGGGGCAGTAATAACTAGCGGGGGGGGAGCCAGTAATAACTAGCGGGGGGAGCCAGTAATAACTAGCAGGGGGAGCCAGTAATAACTAGCGGGGGAGGGGGGGGCCAGTAATAACTAGCAGGGGGAGCCAGTAATAACTAGCGGGGGAGGGGGGGCCAGTAATAACTAGCGGGGGGACAGTAAAAACTAGCAGGGGGCCAGTAATAACTAGCAGGGGGAGCCAGTAATAACTAGCGGGGGAGGGGGGGCCAGTAATAACTAGCGGGGGGACAGTAAAAACTAGCGGGGGGAGCCAGTAATAACTAGCGGGGGGGGGGGGGGCAGTAATAACTAGCGGGGGGGGGCAGTAATAACTAGCGGGGGGGGGGGGGGGCCAGTAATAACTAGCGGGGGAGCCAGTAATAACTAGCGGGGGGGGAGCCAGTAATAACTAGCGGGGGAGCCAGTAATAACTAGCGGGGGGGGAGCCAGTAATAACTAGCGGGGGGGGCCAGTAATAACTAGCGGGGGAGCCAGTAATAACTAGCGGGGGAGCCAGTAATAACTAGCGGGGGAGCCAGTAATAACTAGCGGGGGGGCCAGTAATAACTAGCGGGGGGGCCAGTAATAACTAGCGGGGGGCCAAAAATAACTAGCGGGGGGCCAATAATAACTAGGGGGGGGGGCCAATAATAACTAGCGGGGGGGGGCAGCAACAACTAGCTGGGGAGCCAGTAATAACTAGCGGGGAGCCAGTAATAACTAGCGGGGGGCCAATAATAACTAGCGGGGGGCCAGTAATAACTAGCGGGGGGCCAATAATAACTAGCGGGGGGGCAGTAATAACTAGCAGGGGGCCAATAATAACTAGCGGGGGGCCAGTAATAACTAGCGGGGGGCCAATAATAACTAGCGGGGGGCCAATAATAACAAGCGGGGAGCCAGTAATAACATGCGGGGGGGGGCAGTAATAACTAGCAGAGGAGCAATAATAACTAGCGGAGGGGGCCAGTAATAACTAGCGGAGGACCAATAATAACTAGCGGGGAGCCAGTAATAACTAGCGGGGGGGGCCAGTAATAACTAGCAGGGGGGGCCGCCAATAATAACTAGCGGGGGGGGGGGGGCCAGTAATAACATGCGGGGGGGGCAGTAATAACTAGCGGGGGGGCCAGTAATAACTAGCGGGGGGGCCAGTAATAACTAGCGGAGGACCAATAATAACTAGCGGGGAGCCAGTAATAACTAGCGGGGGGGGGGGGGGCCAGTAATAACTAGCGGAGGAGCAATAATAACTAGCAGAGGACCAATAATAACTAGTGGGGGACCAATAATAAATAGCAGGGGGCCAGTAATAACTAACGGGGGGCGGGGCAGTAATAACTAGCGGGGGGGGCAGTAATAACTAGCAGAGGACCAATAATAACTAGCGGGGGGGGGAGCCAGTAATAACAAGCGGGGGAGCCAGTAATAACTAGCGGGGGGGGGGCAATAATAACTAGCGGGGGGGGGCAGTAATAACTAGCGGGGGAGCCAGTAATAACTAGCGGGGGAGCCAGTAATAACTAGCGGGGGAGCTAGTAATAACTAGCGGGGGAGCCAGTAATAACTAGCAGGGGGGGCCAGTAATAACTAGTGGGGGTGGGCAGTAATAACTAGCGGGGGGGGCCAGTAATATCTTGCAGGGGGGGGCAATAATAACTAGCGGGGGGGCAGTAATAACTAGCAGAGGACCAATAATAACTAGCGGGGGGGGGGCAATAATAACTAGCGGGGGCCAATAATAACTAGCAGGGGGGCCAGTAATAACTAGCAGGGGGCCAGTAATAACTAGCAGGGGGCCAATAATAACTAGTGGGGGGCCAATAATAACTAGCAGGGGGCCAGTAATAACTAGCGGGGAGCCAATAATAACTAGTGGGGAGCCGATAATAACTAGCAGGGGGCCAAAAATAAGTAGCGGGGGGGGGCAGTAATAACTAGCGGGGGAGCCAGTAATAACTAGCAGGGGCCAATAATAACTAGCGGGGGGGGGGGGCAGTAATAACTAGCGGGGGAGCCAGTAATAACTAGCGGGGGAGCCAGTAATAACTAGTGGGGGTGGGCAGTAATAACTAGCGGGGGGGGCCAGTAATAACTAGCGGGGGAGCCAGTAATAACTAGCAGGGGGAGCCAGTAATAACTAGCGGGGGGGGGGGGGGGGCAGTAATAACTAGCGGGGAGCCAGTAATAACTAGCGGGGGGGGGGGGGGCAGTAATAACTAGCGGGGGGGGGCAGTAATAACTAGCAGAGGACCAATAATAACTAGCAGGGGGCCAGTAATAACTAGCGGGGGAGCCAGTAATAACTAGCGGGGGAGCCAGTAATAACTAGCGGGGGGAGCCAGTAATAACTAGCGGGGGGGGGGGCCAGTAATAACTAGCGGGGAGCCAGTAATAACTAGCGGAGGACCAATAATAACTAGCGGGGAGCCAGTAATAACTAGCGGGGGGGGGGGGGCCAGTAATAACTAGCGGAGGAGCAATAATAACTAGTGGGGGACCAATAATAACTAGCAGGGGGCCAGTAATAACTAACGGGGGGGGGGGGGGGCAATAATAACTAGCGGGGGGGGGGGCAGTAATAACAAGCGGGGGAGCCAGTAATAACTAGCGGGGGAGCCAGTAATAACTAGCGGGGGAGCTAGTAATAACTAGCGGGGGAGCCAGTAATAACTAGCAGGGGGGGCCAGTAATAACTAGTGGGGGTGGGCAGTAATAACTAGCGGGGGGGCCAGTAATATCTTGCAGGGGGGGGCAATAATAACTAGCGGGGGGGCAGTAATAACTAGCAGAGGACCAATAATAACTAGCGGGGGGGGGGCAATAATAACTAGCGGGGGCCAATAATAACTAGCAGGGGGCCAGTAATAACTAGCAGGGGGCCAGTAATAACTAGCAGGGGGCCAATAATAACTAGTGGGGGGCCAATAATAACTAGCAGGGGGCCAGTAATAACTAGCGGGGAGCCAATAATAACTAGTGGGGAGCCGATAATAACTAGCAGGGGGCCAAAAATAAGTAGCGGGGGGGGGGGCAGTAATAACTAGCGGGGGAGCCAGTAATAACTAGCAGGGGCCAATAATAACTAGCGGGGGGGGGGCAGTAATAACTAGCGGGGGAGCCAGTAATAACTAGCGGGGGAGCCAGTAATAACTAGCGGGGGGGCCAGTAATAACTAGCGGGGGGGGGGGGGCCAGTAATAACTAGCGGGGGAGCCAGTAATAACTAGCAGGGGGAGCCAGTAATAACTAGCGGGGGGGGGGGGCAATAATAACTAGCGGGGAGCCAGTAATAACTAGCGGGGGGGGGGGGGGCAGTAATAACTAGCGGGGGGGGGCAGTAATAACTAGCAGAGGACCAATAATAACTAGCAGGGGGCCAGTAATAACTAGCGGGGGAGCCAGTAATAACTAGCGGGGGAGCCAGTAATAACTAGCGGGGGGAGCCAGTAATAACTAGCGGGGGGGGGCCAGTAATAACTAGCGGGGAGCCAGTAATAACTAGCGGAGGACCAATAATAACTAGCGGGGAGCCAGTAATAACTAGCGGGGGGGGGGGGGCCAGTAATAACTAGCGGAGGAGCAATAATAACTAGCAGAGGACCAATAATAACTAGTGGGGGACCAATAATAACTAGCAGGGGGCCAGTAATAACTAACGGGGGGGGGGGGCAATAATAACTAGCGGGGGGGGGGGCAGTAATAACTAGCGGGGGAGCCAGTAATAACTAGCGGGGGAGCCAGTAATAACTAGCGGGGGAGCTAGTAATAACTAGCGGGGGAGCCAGTAATAACTAGCAGGGGGGGCCAGTAATAACTAGTGGGGGTGGGCAGTAATAACTAGCGGGGGGGCCAGTAATATCTTGCAGGGGGGGGCAATAATAACTAGCGGGGGGGCAGTAATAACTAGCAGAGGACCAATAATAACTAGCGGGGGGGGGCAATAATAACTAGCGGGGGCCAATAATAACTAGCAGGGGGCCAGTAATAACTAGCAGGGGGCCAGTAATAACTAGCAGGGGGCCAATAATAACTAGTGGGGGGCCAATAATAACTAGCAGGGGGCCAGTAATAACTAGCGGAGAGCCAATAATAACTAGTGGGGAGCCGATAATAACTAGCAGGGGGCCAAAAATAAGTAGCGGGGGGGGGGGGGCAGTAATAACTAGCGGGGGAGCCAGTAATAACTAGCAGGGGCCAATAATAACTAGCGGGGGGGGGGGCAGTAATAACTAGCGGGGGAGCCAGTAATAACTAGCGGGGGAGCCAGTAATAACTAGCAGGGGGAGCCAGTAATAACTAGCGGGGGGGGGGGGGGGCAATAATAACTAGCGGGGAGCCAGTAATAACTAGCGGGGGGGGGGGGCAGTAATAACTAGCAGAGGACCAATAATAACTAGCAGGGGGCCAGTAATAACTAGCGGGGGAGCCAGTAATAACTAGCGGGGGGAGCCAGTAATAACTAGCGGGGGGAGCCAGTAATAACTAGCGGGGGGGGGCCAGTAATAACTAGCGGGGAGCCAGTAATAACTAGCGGAGGACCAATAATAACTAGCGGGGAGCCAGTAATAACTAGCGGGGGGGGGGGGGCCAGTAATAACTAGCGGAGGAGCAATAATAACTAGCAGAGGACCAATAATAACTAGTGGGGGACCAATAATAACTAGCAGGGGGCCAGTAATAACTAACGGGGGGGGGGGGCAATAATAACTAGCGGGGGGGGGCAGTAATAACTAGCGGGGGAGCAGTAATAACTAGCGGGGGAGCCAGTAATAACTAGCGGGGGAGCCAGTAATAACTAGCAGGGGGGGCCAGTAATAACTAGCGGGGGTGGGCAATAATATCTTGCAGGGGGGGGGCAATAATAACTAGCGGGGGGGCAGTAATAACTAGCAGAGGACCAATAATAACTAGCGGGGGGGGGGGGCAATAATAACTAGCGGGGGCCAATAATAACTAGCAGGGGGCCAGTAATAACTAGCGGGGGGGCCAGTAATAACTAGCGGGGGGGGGGGGCCAGTAATAACTAGCGGGGGAGCCAGTAATAACTAGCGGGGGAGCCAGTAATAACTAGCAGGGGCCAATAATAACTAGCGGGGGGGGGGCCAGTAATAACTAGCGGGGGAGCCAGTAATAACTAGCGGGGGGGGCCAGTAATAACTAGCGGGGGGGGCCAGTAATAACTAGCGGGGGGGGGGGGGGCCAGTAATAACTAGCGGGGGAGCCAGTAATAACTAGCGGGGAGCCAGTAATAACTAGCGGGGGGGGCAGTAATAACTAGCGGGGGGGGCAGTAATAACTAGCGGAGGACCAATAATAACTAGCAGGGGGCCAGTAATAACTAGCAGAGGACCAATAATAACTAGCAGGGGGCCGATAATAACTAGCAGGGGCCAATAATAACTAGTGGGGGGCCAATAATAACTAGCAGGGGGCCAGTAATAACTAGCGGGGAGCCAATAATAACCAGTGGGGAGCCAGTAATAACTAGCGGGGGCCAATAATAACTAGCGGGGGGGGGGCCATAAAAACTAGCGGGGGCCAATATTAACTAGCAGGGGGCCAATAATGACTAGTGGGGAGCCGATAATAACTAGCAGGGGCCCAAAAATAACTAGCAGGGGAGCCGATAATGAATTGTGGGGGCCCATAATAACTAGGGATAAGAGAAACAAATGGCTGATCTCAGGGAGACTATCCAAAAAAAAACACTGTTGGCTGCTGGTTAAAGAGCTCAATGCAGTGACATTCTTAGTGCATTGCCCCTTGGGAAATACAAATAGGCAAAAAAAGAGCCTGTGGAGCCAAATTTAAGAGTCTGAAAACACAGGACTAGCCAGATATCCCTCCGGGAAGGACTCAGCCAAGGGGCAGCTCCTGTTAGGAAACCACTAAAACCACCATATTAAGTGGCCCTATAAGTCAGTGTAATGACAAGGGAAACACCAAGGCCAGGTTCCATCCACATACAGCTGTTTCAGGGTGTTGCCCCCCATCAGTGTGGAGCAGGATTCTGGCTAGGTGGGAGCAATGCCTAGTAGAGCCATAAGAGAAACAGATCACTGATCTCAGGGAGACCGGCCAAACGACAACACTGACGGCTGCGGTTTCTCTTATGGCTCTACCAGTCATTGCTCCCACCTAGCCAGAATCCTGCTCCACACTGATGGGGGGCAACACCCTGAAACAGCTGTCTGTGGATGGAACCTAGCCTTGGTTTATCCCTTGTCATTACATTGACTTATAGGGCCACTTCATATGGTGCTTTCCCTACCGGAAAACAATAACAGTATAATAGATTATCCTCAATGAGAACAGGAGGACACGGTGACCCTTTCCATTCTGTACCATTGTAAGGCCTGTGAAGTGGGAGCCCGGCTATAATGTCAATGGTTCTTTGCTAACTTTAAAGTGTAGCTATTGTTGTATATAATTTTATTTACTTTGTGATCTGTTTTGCCGTATACCATATTTATATCTTTGATTCCGTTTCTTTCTGCATAGATCAACAATAGAAGCAAATATAATAAACTGTGTAATATATCTTATCGGATAAAATGCTTCTTTCTCTTGTTTTCCTGCATCTCCCCCCTAAGCTGTTTTCCACTCTAAAAATTCTGCACTGTCCTGTAGCTAGCAAGGCAACTCTATGGAGTTGGGAGGAGGAGGAGTACCTATTCAGACAGAGGGAAGAGACAGCTCTGTAAGTAAGAGGTCTCATCCCAGTTTAGACTACATAACACATTTATTATGGCTTCCTTGCTGCTGCTTTTTAGGCTGTAAACCAGAGCAGTGCAGGATCTCCTCCTCTGTGCGATTATAAGCCCTCACGAATAGAGTCCTCTCACTATGTAATACCTGGCGGGCAGGCTCCTCTCTCCCTATGTAATACCTGGCGGGCAGGCTCCTCTCTCCCTATGTAATACCTGGCGGGCAGGCTCCTCTCTCCCTATGTAAGCCCTGGCGGGCAGGCTCCTCTCTCCCTATGTAATACCTGGTGGGCAGGCTCCTTTCCCCCTATGTAATACCTGGCGGGCAGTCTCCTCTCTCCCTATGTAATACCTGGCGGGCAGGCTCCTCTCTCCCTATGTAATACCTGGCGGGCAGGCTCCTCTCTCCCTATGTAATACCTGGCGGGCAGGCTCCTCTCTCCCTATGTAATACCTGGCGGGCAGGCTCCTCTCTCCCTATGTAATACCTGGCGGGCAGGCTCCTCTCTCCCTATGTAAGCCCTGGCGGGCAGGCTCCTCTCTCCCTATGTAATACCTGGCGGGCAGGCTCCTCTCTCCCTATGTAATACCTGGCAGGCAGGCTCCTCTCTCCCTATGTAATGCCTGGCAGGCAGGCTCCTCCCTCCCTATGTAATACCTGGCGGGCAGGCTCCTCCCTCCCTATGTAATACCTGGCGGGCAGGCTCCTTTCTCCCTATGTAATACCTGGCGGGCAGGCTCCTCTCTCCCTATGTAATACCTGGTGGGCAGGCTCCTCTCTCCCTATGTAATACCTGGCGGGCAGGCTCCTCTCTCCCTATGTAATACCTGGTGGGCAGGCTCCTCTCTCCCTATGTAAGCCCTGGCGGGCAGGCTCCTCTCTCTCTATGTAATACCTGGCGGGCAGGCTCCTCTCTCCCTATGTAATACATGGCGGGCAGGCTCCTCTCTCCCTATGTAATACCTGGCGGGCAGGCTCCTCTCTCCCTATATAATACCTGGCGGGCAGGCTCCTCTCTCCCTATGTAATACCTGGCGGGCAGGCTCCTCTCTCCCTATGTAATACCTGGCGGGCAGGCTCCTCTCTCCCTATGTAATACCTGGCGGGCAGGCTCCTTTCTCCCTATGTAATACCTGGCGGGCAGGCTCCTCTCTCCCTATGTAATACCTGGTGGGCAGGCTCCTCTCTCCCTATGTAATACCTGGCGGGCAGGCTCCTCTCTCCCTATGTAATACCTGGTGGGCAGGCTCCTCTCTCCCTATGTAAGCCCTGGCGGGCAGGCTCCTCTCTCTCTATGTAATACCTGGCGGGCAGGCTCCTCTCTCCCTATGTAATACATGGCGGGCAGGCTCCTCTCTCCCTATGTAATACCTGGCGGGCAGGCTCCTCTCTCCCTATGTAATACCTGGCGGGCAGGCTCCTCTCTCCCTATGTAATCCCTGGTGGGCAGGCTCCTCTCTCCCTATGTAAGCCCTGGTGGGCAGGCTCCTCTCTCCCTATGTAATACCTGGCGGGCAGGCTCCTCTCTCCCTATGTAATACCTGGCGGGCGGGCTCCTCTCTCCCTATGTAAGCCCTGGCGGGCAGGCTCCTCTCTCCCTATGTAATACCTGGCGGGCAGGCTCCTCTCTCCCTATGTAATACCTGGCGGGCAGGCTCATCTCACCCTATGAGACCCTAATCACACCCTATGAACCTCCTAATCACACCCTATGAGCCCCCTAATCACACCCTATGAGCCCCCTAATCACACCCTATGAGCCCCTAATCACACCCTATGAGCCCCCTAATCACACCCTATGAGCCCCTAATCACACCCTATGAGCCCCTAATCACACCCTATGAGCCCCCTAATCACACCCTATGAGCCCCTAATCACACCCTATGAGCCCCTAATCACACCCTATGAGCCCCCTAATCACACCCTATGAGCCCCTAATCACACCCTATGAGCCCCCTAATCACAGCTTATGAGACCCCTAATCACACCCTATGAACCCCCTAATCACACCCTAGGAGCCCCTAATCACACCCTATGAGCCCCTAATCACACCCTATGATCCCCTAATCACACCCTATGAGCCCCTAATCACACCCTATGAGCCCCCTAATCACACCCTATGATCCCCTAATCACACCCTATGATCCCCCTAATCACACCCTATGAGCCCCTAATCACACCCTATGAGCCCCTAATCACACCCTATGAGCCCCTAATCACACCCTATGAGCCCCTAATCACACCCTATGAGCCCCCTAATCACACCCTATGAGCCCCTAATCACACCCTATGAGCCCCTAATCACACCCTATGAGCCCCCTAATCACACCCTATGAGCCCCTAATCACACCCTATGAGCCCCCTAATCACAGCTTATGAGACCCCTAATCACACCCTATGAACCCCCTAATCACACCCTAGGAGCCCCTAATCACACCCTATGAGCCCCTAATCACACCCTATGATCCCCTAATCACACCCTATGAGCCCCCTAATCACACCCTATGAGCCCCCTAATCACACCCTATGAGCCCCCTAATCACACCCTATGAGCCCCTAATCACACCCTATGAGCCCCTAATCACACCCTATGAGCCCCTAATCACACCCTATGAGCCCCTAATCACACCCTATGAGCCCCCTAATCACACCCTATGAGCCCCTAATCACACCCTATGAGCCCCTAATCACACCCTATGAGCCCCTAATCACACCCTATGAGCCCCCTAATCACACCCTATGAGCCCCCTAATCACACCCTATGAGCCCCTAATCACACCCTATGAGCCCCTAATCACACCCTATGAGCCCCTAATCACACCCTATGAGCCCCCTAATCACACCCTATGAGCCCCTAATCACACCCTATGAGCCCCTAATCACACCCTATGAGCCCCCTAATCACAGCTTATGAGACCCCTAATCACACCCTATGAGCCCCCTAATCACACCCTAGGAGCCCCTAATCACACCCTATGAGCCCCTAATCACACCCTATGAGCCCCCTAATCACACCCTATGAGCCCCTAATCACACCCTATGAGCCCCCTAATCACAGCTTATGAGACCCCTAATCACACCCTATGAGCCCCCTAATCACACCCTATGAACCCCCTAATCACACCCTAGGAGCCCCTAATCACACCCTATGAGCCCCCTAATCACACCCTATGAGCCCCTAATCACACCCTATGAGCCCCCTAATCACACCCTATGAGCCCCTAATCACACCCTATGATCCCCTAATCACACCCTATGAGCCCCTAATCACACCCTATGAGCCTCCTTGCCACAACCTATTTTGCCTAGTTCCCACCCAGTATTCAGTAAAAATTGACATTGTCACCCTGTAGAAGGAAGCATAAAGTCCCCTGGGATCAGCGGTGGTGGGTATTGGTGGGGATCAGCTGTGGGTATTGGTGGGGATCAGCGGTGGGTATAGATGGGGATCAGCGGTGGGTATAGGAGGGGATCAGCGGTGGCGGGTATAGGTGGGGATCAGCAGTGGGTATTGGTGGGGATCAGCGGTGGGTATAGGTGGGGATCAGCAGTGGGTATTGGTGGGGATCAGCGGTGAGTATAGGTGGGGATCAGCGGTGGTGGGTATAGGTGGGGATCAGCGGTGGTGGGTATAGGTGGGGATCAGCGGTGGGTATTGGTGGAGATCAGCGGTGGGTATTGGTGGGGATCAGCGGTGGTGGGTATAGGTGGGGATCAGTGGTGGTGGGTATTGGTGGGGATCAGCGGTGGTGGGTATAGGTGGGGATCAGCGGTGGGTATTGGTGGGGATCAGCGGTGGGTATTGGTGGGGATCAGCGGTGGGTATAGGTGGGGATCAGCGGTGGGTATTGGTGGGGATCAGCGGTGGGTATAGGAGGGGATCAGCGGTGGCGGGTATAGGTGGGGATCAGCAGTGGGTATAGGTGGGGATCAGCGGTGGGTATTGGTGGGGATCAGCGGTGGGTATTGGTGGGGATCAGCAGTGGGTATTGGGGATCAGCGGTGGGTATTGGTGGGGATCAGCGGTGGGTATTGGTGGGGATCAGCGGTGGGTATTGGTGGGGATCAGCGGTGGGTATTGGTGGGGATCAGCGGTGGTGGGTATTGGTGGGGATCAGCGGTGGGTATTGGTGGGGATCAGCGGTGGGTATTGGTGGGGATCAGCGGTGGGTATTGGTGGGGATCAGCGGTGGGTATTGGTGGGGATCAGCGGTGGGTATAGATGATAGAAGGGATCTTATCCCAGAGGTTTCACTGGTGGCTCCGGAATTCCCGCTCGTCCCCGGCGGCCGCACTTCTCTGTAACTTTCACCTCTAAGTGTTGTTGTTGTTGTTGTTTGTTTTTCTAGCACTTGAAATTGCGTTCTGCGACCTGCAGAGCCAGAGAAATAATGTTCTGCATCACACGGCGGAGATCAGCGACAGCCGCCTAATTGTGCGCAGAGGGCAGCCATTCCTGATCGCCCTACAGTTCAAGGAGAGAGACTATCGGGAGGGAATGGATAACGTCGTCTTCAGAGTGGAAACCGGCAAGTGACAACCACAATGAGTCATCTACCACATAAACACTACACTGCTATAACAACATAGACACAGCACTGCTATAACAACATAGACACGGCACTGCTATAACAACATAGACACGGCACTGCTATAACAACATAGACACGGCACTGCTATAACAACATAGACAAGGCACCACACATCAGAGATTAGGGCGGCAGCTTTGAGCTTTGATGCGGATGGTTCCTTGTTCTTCCCTAACGCCCATTATCCACCTGCTTCTACTGACAGGACCGTGGCCGGATGACGCTTCTGCAACCAGAGCAATATTCCCCTTAAGAAAAGCTTTAATAAGAAGAACATGGAGCGCAGCGGTGGAAAGCAATGGACCCCACTCCCTGGCGGTGGTCATCATGCCGTCCGCTGACGCCATCATTGGGCAATATACACTGATGGTTCAAATCACCAGAGGAAACAAAGTCCTAAACTATAAGCTGGGGACGTTCATGTTACTCTTCAACCCATGGTGTGCAGGTATGGAGGGCGGGTATGGGGAGTGGGGGTATGGGGGTGTATGGTCTGCCAACCCATGGTGTGCAGGTATGGAGGGCGGGTATGGGGGGTATGGTCTGCCAACCCATGGTGTGCTGGTATGGGGGTGTATGGTCTGCAAACCCATGGTGTGCAGGTATGGAGGGCGGGTATGGGGGGTATGGTCTGCCAACTCATGGTGTGCAGGTATGGAGGGCGGGTATGGGGAGTGGGGGTATGGGGGTGTATGGTCTGCCAACTCATGGTGTGCAGGTATGGAGGGCGGGTATGGGGAGTGGGGGTATATGGTCTGCCAACCCATGGTGTGCAGGTATGGAGGGCGGGTATGGGGGGTATGGTCTGCCAACTCATGGTGTGCAGGTATGGAGGGCGGGTATGGGGAGTGGGGGTATGGGGGTGTATGGTCTGCCAACCCATGGTGTGCAGGTATGGAGGGCGGGTATGGGGAGTGGGGGTATGGGGGTGTATGGTCTGCCAACCCATGGTGTGCAGGTATGGAGGGTGGGTATGGGGGGTATGGTCTGCCAACCCATGGTGTGCAAGTATGGAGGGCGGGTATGGAAGTGTATGTTCTGCCAACCCATGGTGTGCTGGTATGGGGGTGTATGGTCTGCCAACCCATGGTGTGCAGGTATGGGGGGTATGGTCTGCCAACCCATGGTGTGCAGGTATGGAGGGTGGGTATGGGGAGTGGGGGTATGGGGGTGTATGGTCTGCCAACCCATGGTGTGCAGGTATGGAGGGCAGGTATGGAAGTGTATGTTCTGCCAACCCATGGTGTGCTGGTATGGGGGTGTATGGTCTGCCAACCCATGGTGTGCAGGTATGGAGGGCGGGTATGGGGAGTGGGGGTATGGGGGTGTATGGTCTGCCAACCCATGGTGTGCAGGTATGGAGGGCGGGTATGGGGGGTATGGTCTGCCAACCCATGGTGTGCAGGTATGGAGGGCGGGTATGGAAGTGTATGTTCTGCCAACCCATGGTGTGCTGGTATGGGGGTGTATGGTCTGCCAACCCATGGTGTGCAGGTATGGGGGGTATGGTCTGCCAACCCATGGTGTGCTGGTATGGTGGGGGGGTATGGGGAGTGGGGGTATGGGGGTGTATGGTCTGCCAACCCATGGTGTGCAGGTATGGAGGGCAGGTATGGAAGTGTATGTTCTGCCAACCCATGGTGTGCTGGTATGGGGGTGTATGGTCTGCCAACCCATGGTGTGCAGGTATGGAGGGTGGGTATGGGGGTGTATGGTCTGCCAACCCATGGTGTGCAGGTATGGAGGGCGGGTATGGGGGAGTATGGTCTGCCAACCCATGGTGTGCAGGTATGGAGGGCGGGTATGGGGGTGTATGGTCTGCCAACCCATGGTGTGCAGGTATGGAGGGCGGGTATGGAAGTGTATGTTCTGCCAACCCATGGTGTGCTGGTATGGGGGTGTATGGTCTGCCAACCCATGGTGTGCAGGTATGGGGGGTATGGTCTGCCAACCCATGGTGTGCTGGTATAGAGGGCGGGCAGATGGAAGACCCGGCCACTACCCATCTTCACTGCTCTTACTGAGGGAAGGAGGTCGTTGGCCAAAATCTGGTGACACATGGCCCCATCATCCTCCCTTCAATACGCTGCGATCCTCCTGTCCCCTTTTCAAAAAAGCCCCCCCCCCAAAGTATGATGCCCCCCCCCCCCCAAATGCTTCATGGCTGGGACTGTGTTCTTGGGGTTGTCCTCATCCTTCTTCTTCCTCCTGTGAGTGGAGTTGATACCAGGAAGTTGCACTTTGATCACATGATCTTCTCTAATGTCTCCTCGGGATCATCCAGATGGTTATTGGTGACAACCCCCAGGCCTGGCCATGTGCTGGTGTGAGCCAGGGGACCTGGCCATGTGCTGGTGTGAGCCGGGGGACCTGGCCATGTGCTGGTGTGAGCCGGGGGACCTGGCCGTGTGCTGGTGTGAGCCCGGGGACCTGGCCATGTGCTGGTGTGAGCCCGGGGACCTGGCCATGTGCTGGTGTGATCCAGGGGATGGCCATGTGCTGGTGTGAGCCCGGGGACCTGGCCATGTGCTGGTGTGAGCCGGGGGACCTGGCCATGTGCTGGTGTGAGCCGGGGGACCTGGCCATGTGCTGGTGTGAGCCGGGGGACCTGGCCATGTGCTGGTGTGAGCCGGGGGACCTGGCCATGTGCTGGTGTGAGCCGGGGGACCTGGCCATGTGCTGGTGTGAGCCCGGGGACCTGGCCATGTGCTGGTGTGAGCCCGGGGACCTGGCCATGTGCTGGTATGAGCCCGGGGACCTGGCCATGTGCTGGTGTGATCCAGGGGATGGCCATGTGCTGGTGTGAGCCCGGGGACCTGGCCATGTGCTGGTGTGAGCCCGGGGACCTGGCCATGTTCTGGTGTGAGCCGGGGGACCTGGCCATGTGCTGGTGTGAGCCCGGGGACCTGGCCATGTGTTGGTGTCAGCCAGGGGACCTGGCCATGTGTTGGTGTGAGCCGGGGGACCTGGCCATGTGCTGGTGTGAGCGCGGGGACCTGGCCATGTGCTGGTGTGAGCCGGGGGACCTGGCCATGTGCTGGTGTGAGCGCGGGGACCTGGCCATGTGTTGGTGTGAGCCGGGGGACCTGGCCATGTGCTGGTGTGAGCCCGGGGACCTGGCCATGTGCTGGTGTGAGCCGGGGGACCTGGCCATGTGCTGGTGTGAGCGCGGGGACCTGGCCATGTGTTGGTGTGAGCCGGGGGACCTTGTGTGCCCTGCAGGATTATACTCCAGGACGGTGTAGTGTCAGTAATCTATGAGACTGTGGTCCCGACTCTCCTCCGGTCAGTGACCAGGTCCTCCCGTGTAGCTCTGGGCCGATTCCTGACCTTTCTTACAATCCTCCTTACCTCACCAGGTGAGATCCTGCATGGACCCCCAGACCGAGGAGGATGGACAGACATCTTGTGTTTCTTCTATTCTCTAATAATTGCTCCAACAGTTTCTGCCTTCTCACTAGAGAGAAGCGAATTTACATCAGTAATGAAGCAAAGCGCTTGGTTAGCTCGGCAGTCGGCTTATCAGCCGGCTAGCTTTGAAGTCCATGCTGCTCCTACACAGATACCTGGAAAAGCTGGATCTAGTCCTGCGATACCGGGAAAGTTTTCCAGGACTGGATCCAGCATCACTTTGCTTCATTATTGATGTATATTTGCTCCTCTCAACTTCTCACCAAGCTACTGCTTATTGTCCTGTAGCCTATCCCAGCCTTGTGCAGGTCTACAGTTTTGTCCCTGGTGTCCTTAGACAGCTCCCTTGTCTTGGTCATGGGCTGAGAGGTTGGAGTGTGATGAGTGTGGGGATTATTATACAGGTAACATGATGAAACAGGTAATCATGATGAAACAGGTGCAGGTAATGTGAGCGGAGGAGGAGGAGCTTCTTATAGGGACAATTCAGCAGTGAGAAATAGTGACCGGCACTATCGCAATATGAACATAGTCTTATAAGAATATCCTGTTTAGTGATGTTGCCCTTAACATAAAGATAATATGGGGTGCTCCATTCCTACATAAGTGAGACGGCATGAATCATAACCTTTAGAAGAAATAGCGGAAGGGCACTCGCCATAAAACGTAACTTTTATTGTAGCTTCATAAAATCAGTCCATTCTTTTTAGGTGATACAGACGCCAGCACCATGAGGTGAACAACACGTAACAGCCGTTTCGCGTGCGTCAGCACGCTTCTACAGACGTCTGTAGAAGCGTGCTGACGCACGTGAAACGGCTGTTACGTGTTGTTCACCTCATAGTGCTGGCGTCTGTATCACCTAAAAAGAATGGACTGATTTTATGAAGCTACAATAAAAGTTACGTTTTATGGCGAGTGCCCTTCCGCTATTTCTTTAAAAGGTTATGATTCTTATAGGGACACTGACAGCTCTGTGAGCGGAGGAGGAGGAGCTTCTTATAGAGACACTGACAGCTCTGTGAGAGGAGGAGGAGCTTCTTATAGAGACACTGACAGCTCTGTGAGCGGAGGAGGAGGAGCTTCTTATAGAGACACTGACAGCTCTGTGAGCGGAGGAGGAGGAGCTTCTTATAGAGACACTGACAGCTCTGTGAGCGGAGGAGGAGGAGCTTCTTATAGAGACACTGACAGCTCTGTGAGCGGAGGAGGAGGAGCTTCTTATAGAGACACTGACAGCTCTGTGAGCGGAGGAGGAGGAGCTTCTTATAGAGACACTGACAGCTCTGTGAGCGGCAGAGTTCCTGCTGGTTGGTTGGCGACCAAATCCTGAAATAAAATGGTGAATAATTCTGTATAAATGATACAATGTGATTATCTGGAATGTTCTATAGATTCTTTCTCCCTCTCCATTATGCATTCTATGTAGGTGGTCGGCAGCGACCATAAATATTACCCCCTTTTCCATTCTGTGTAGTTGGTCGGCAGTGGATCAGATACTTATTTTCTGCCATTGTAGCTATAGGAGATATAGGTGATCCCAGGAGCCTGAGGGGCCCATGAAGTCTCTCTTTCCTATATGAGAAGATGAATCCCATAAATGAAGCATTGTAGTTGAGTGCTTCACGGTACAGTATTGTTCAGTTCCCACCAATCATCTTTACGACATGTCAGAAGTCTTTTAAGTGACAGCGTCCATTAAACCTGAGGTTTTAAGACTGGGGATGAGAACGTCACAGTTGTGCTCGGCATTACATATCTGTCTGTTCATATTGTGCCTGATCCCGACAGATGATGAGGTGTTTCTGGATAACGAACCCGGCCGACAAGAATACGTTATGAACGATTACGGATTTGTCTACCAGGGCAACCAAAACTGGATTACTCCGTGCCCATGGAACTACGGCCAGGTAATCCCTACAGGTGATAACAATAAGCGATGGACAGATGGTAAGGTTAGTTGGGGCAGATGGTGGGGATAGTGGGGGCAGATGGTGGGGATAGTTGGGGCAGATGGTGGGGATAGTGGGGGCAGATGGTGGGGATAGTTGGGGCAGATGGTGGGGATAGTGGGGGCAGATGGTGGGGATAGTGGGGGCAGATGGTGGTTTACTGCTTAGCCACTTGTCACATGGCCTGAGTGGTATGTGCCTGTCCCTGGATATATCAATACACGGCCATTAAAGGTTGGCATAGGTGCAGGTGTTGTGCAAAGGATCTAGAGGGTCCGGCAAGTTCTTAGAGGCAAAGAATTTCCTTCTCTTCTTAAAGTTGAAGTGTACAATAAACAGTCTCTCCTATAAGGTGCGATGCAATAGATGACTTAGCTGACTGAGAGCCATTGAAATGAGCTATAGAATACTTCTCGCTGGTATAATGTTTAGAAGACTTTAGACTTGACAAATCTCAGCTTGACTGACAGGATACTTTAGAACTGATACTTGAGAATATCTGGATACTGTCTCTGAATACTTTGCAATACTGGAAATAGTCCTTGACTTGACTGAAGGACAGTTGTGACATCGGACTGCCTGCAGCGTATAGAGAGATTTGGTTCCCATCAGTCCATTGTCACCACTGTCGTTCAGTCAAGTCAAGGACAATTTCCAGTATTGTAAAGTACTAAGCTGTGGGGGCTTTAGAGAGAAGTACCTATTCAGGATCAGCGCATATAAGCCCACTGTGCCCCATGACCGTCTATCCCTAAGGGCATGGCGTATCCTCCGTTCTTCACAAGTTACTTCTGATGGTGGAGATAGGCTTTCCTGCAGGACACACCAGGTCGCTACCTCTTGAGACAAACAGAACACATGGCAGCTTGTCTGAGCAGACCAGATGGCAAGGTTGGTAATCACCAAACAGACAGTACTGGCAAATATATAGACACTGGACACGCCAGATGCAGGTACTATGCATGTTACATGGTGCAGGAAAAAATGGCCGATACAAACACCGTCAAGCCAGGTTCAAGCTCAGGACAAGAACATGCAGGAATACAGGAACCAACCAGGAGTGCAGGGCCAGGCAGCAGGAACACCAGGATAAGCAAACACCACAGCGGGATCACAGGAACCAGGATGGAGGGTACAAGAACACTGTAGCTGGGAAATACAGGTAGAGGAGGCTCGTACAAAAGCAGGAATAACAGCTCTAAACAAGACAAAAGGACCTTGGAACTCGCTTGTACGATGGCACATGTAATCGGATGTTTCCAGAGGAGAGCTAAACCTTGTCTCCTGGCTGAAACTGGGGTGTAGGCCGTCTCTTGACATCCATGTTCTTCTTCTTGAATGCCACGGATTTTCCCAAAATGTCCTTAGCCAGATCTGCAGAAAATTCTTTACCATGGTGTTGGTAGCTGGCACATCAGATGAGACTGGCACAGGTAGACTAAATAGGGAGGCTCCAGGCGACTGGCTTACATGATTGTTGTACCAAAACTCTGCCCACAGAAGCAGCTGTGCCCAATTGTCCTATTGGGTAGAGGTAAAATGGCGAAGGTAGCCTTCCAACTTCTCGTTCACACTTTCAACCTGTCTGTTGGTCAAGAGTCGACAGATTCCTCTACAGAATCATGACGTAAACTGGACACCACAGTCGGAGACCATGTGGGACTGCAGACCATGCAGCCGGAAGATTTCTTCCATAAAAAAATGTGTCATCTTGGAAACCTGGTCTACCAGTATCTGGATTACAGTGTTACCGGCAGGGGGGGTCGATCGGTAATAAAGTCCATTCCCAGGCAGTCTCGGGATGCGGTAGCAGGAGGAGGAGATCAGGTGAGCCAATAACTGAAATGACAATCAGCGGCTTCTTCAACTTGGTCACCGGTAGATGGTGCTGTAGGACTAAGTCCTGCTGCAAGAACTTACAGTTTCTCTGTGGAGATGGTTACAGCCTCCATCAACTTTGGAGAGTTGTTTTGCTTGTCCAGGACAGTCTCTCCTACCTGTCACAGACGTTTCCCGACTAAACGCCACTGGCCTTCCTGCTGGGGAGGGTGGAACAGCCCAGCTGCAATATATGGGACGTCTTCTTAGAGGGGCAACCTCCTTAGAATGTTCCTGAAATCTCCTGTTTATCTGGGTTGCCAGGGAAATCAAGTCATTCAGGGTGGTGGGTCTATCATAACCTGCCTGCTCATCCTTAATCCTGTTTGCCAGTCCCTCTCAGAAGATGGCTAGCTGTGTGCCCTCATTCCACGTGAGCTTGGCTGCCAGGGTATGGAACTGGATAGAATAGTCCCCTACGGTCTGGGACCCCGGAAGCAACCGAAGCAAAGCTGAGGCAGCAGGTGTTATTACCAGGCTCCTCAAACACGGAACAGAACTAGGCTAGAAAGCTGCATGTCTCCGGACCCCCACGCTCTCAGATAGGATTTGCCCATGCCAGGGCCTTACTAGAGAGCGTTGAGATGATAAAAACCACCCTGGAGGGCTCAGTGGGAAAACAGTGACTGTGGAGCTCAAAATGAATAGCTCACTGATTCAAGAACCCATGGCACTGGACTGAGATAGCTGGTTTTGGAGCATGGGTACTGGAGGAAGATTCTGTACTGTCTGAACAGGAGCTGACAAGTTGTCCAGACGAGATGAGATAGTATTCAGGAACTGCATGAGAACGTCTTGTTTGTCGCTCTGGTATCTGAACTCTGCCCTTACTTCCTCCATGGCAGAATCTGGTTGACCAGCAAAGCTCAAGGCCTGAGTGTACCATCAGGATCAGTGGATGTGAGCCCATTGTGCCATTGTGCCATGTGACCGTCTATTGTGCCATGTGCATTATCTAACCGTATCCCCCGTTCTTCACAAGATACTCCTGATGGTGGAGATAGGCTTTCCCGGAGGACACACCAGGTCGCTATCCCTTAAGACAAACTGAACATGTGGCAGCTGGTAAGTTGCCAAACAGACAGTGCAAATATATAGACAGGTGATGGACTGAGGCTGATGGATGCAGGTGACAGATGCTGGAGATGAAGGCACAGGTTCAGGTTACACTATGCAGGTGTCAGGAATGGATTGTCACCCTGATACCCTGAGTGACTGTCCCTCTCCAAATTAGAGAGATATAGCAGCAAAGAATCCCACCAGTCGGAGTGGAGCTGCTATGATGCTTTCTCAGCTGAGCGAGGATCCTTCTACTTTATTTGAGGAAGTTGAACAGTTTATAAAGTTGTGATATCCAGATATAATCACGTGTATAATTATCAGAATATGACGGTTAAGCAAAACATTATCCCATATAAAGTGAGTTTGTCTGCATCTGCGTGGTGAGTCTTGGGCGCTGGCTTTCCGGCCTAGCTGTTCCGCTTCTTACCACAGGAAATCTGTTCCTAGTTTTTATCTTGCAGAAGTTTCAGCCACAATCTAATATGATTATAGGACAATTCCTTAAGGAGAATATAGTCCCCCATATGAAGATTACAATGTTTTATGTCCTTTAGGATCATTACCTTGACACAGGCAACTTGGTGCAGGAATAGGTAGCTGGTACACACTGGTTGGGTCAGCTTAGTGCTCAGGACAGGAACACCAGGAATACAGGAACCAGCTGGGGGGGGCAGGGACAGACAGCAGGAACACCAGGAATACAGGAACCAGCTGGGAGTGCAGGGACAGACAGCAGGAACACCAGTAATACAGGAACCAGCTGGGGGGGCAGGGACAGACAGCAGGAACACCAGGAATACAGGAACCAGCTGGGGGGGCAGGGACAGACAGCAGGAACACCAGTAATACAGGAACCAGCTGGGGGGGCAGGGCCAGACAGCAGGAACACCAGTAATACAGGAACCAGCTGGGGGGGCAGGGACAGACAACAGGAACACCAGTAATACAGGAACCAGCTGGGGGGGGCAGGGACAGACAGCAGGAACACCAGGAATACAGGAACCAGCTGGGGGGGGGGCAGGGACAGACAGCAGGAACACCAGTAATACAGGAACCAGCTGGGGGGGGCAGGGACAGACAGCAGGAACACCAGGAATACAGGAACCAGCTGGGGGGGGGCAGGGACAGACAGCAGGAACACCAGTAATACAGGAACCAGCTGGGGGGGGCAGGGCCAGACAGCAGGAACACCAGTAATACATGAACCAGCTGGGAGTGCAGGGACAGACAGCAGGAACACCAGGAATACAGGAACCAGCTGGGGGGGGCAGGGACAGACAGCAGGAACACCAGGAATACAGGAGCCAGCTGGGAGTGCAGGGACAGACAGCAGGAACACCAGGAATACAGGAAACAGCTGGGGGGGCAGGGACAGACAACAGGAACACCAGTAATACAGGAACCAGCTGGAGGGGCAGGGCCAGACAGCAGGAACATCAGGAATACAGGAACCAGCTGGGGGGGCAGGGACAGACAGCAGGAACACCAGTAATACAGGAACCAGCTGGGGGGGCAGGGACAGACAACAGGAACACCAGTAATACAGGAACCAGCTGGAGGGGCAGGGCCAGACAGCAGGAACATCAGGAATACAGGAACCAGCTGGGGGGGCAGGGACAGACAGCAGGAACACCAGGAATACAGGAACCAGCTGGGGGGGGCAGGGACAGACAGCAGGAACACCAGGAATACAGGAACCAGCTGGGGGGGCAGAGCCAGACAACAGGAACACCAGTAATACAGGAACCAGCTGGGGGGCAGGGACAGACAGCAGGAACACCAGGAATACAGGAACCAGCTGGGGGGGCAGGGACAGACAGCAGGAACACCAGTAATACAGGAACCAGCTGGGGGGGCAGGGACAGACAGCAGGAACACCAGTAATACAGGAACCAGCTGTGGGGGCAGGGACAGACAGCAGGAACACCAGTAATACAGGAACCAGCTGTGGGGGCAGGGACAGACAACAGGAACACCAGTAATACAGGAACCAGCTGGGGGGGCAGGGACAGACAGCAGGAACACCAGTAATACAGGAACCAGCTGGGGGGGCAGGGACAGACAGCAGGAACACCAGTAATACAGGAACCAGCTGGGGGGGCAGGGACAGACAGCAGGAACACCAGTAATACAGGAACCAGCTGGGGGGGGCAGGGACAGACAGCAGGAACACCAGTAATACAGGAACCAGCTGGGAGTGCAGGGACAGACAGCAGGAACACCAGTAATACAGGAACCAGCTGGGGGGCAGGGACAGACAGCAGGAACACCAGTAATACAGGAACCAGCTGGGGGGGGCAGGGACAGACAGCAGGAACACCAGTAATACAGGAACCAGCTGGGAGTGCAGGGACAGACAGCAGGAACACCAGGAATACAGGAACCAGCTGGGGGGGCAGGGCCAGACAGCAGGAACACCAGTAATACATGAACCAGCTGGGAGTGCAGGGACAGACAACAGGAACACCAGGAATACAGGAACCAGCTGGGGGGGGGCAGGGACAGACAGCAGGAACACCAGGAATACAGGAACCAGCTGGGAGTGCAGGGACAGACCGCAGGAACACCAGGAATACAGGAACCAGCTGGGGGGGCAGGGCCAGACAGCAGGAACACCAGGATAATAGGAACCAGCTGGGGGGGCAGGGACAGACAGCAGGAACATCAGGAATACAGGAACCAGCTGGGGGGGCAGGGACAGACAGCAGGAACACCAGTAATACAGGAACCAGCTGGGAGTGCAGGGCCAGACAGCAGGAACACCAGGAATACAGGAACCAGCTGGGGGGCAGGGACAGACAGCAGGAACACCAGTAATACAGGAACCAGCTGGGGGGGGGCAGGGTCAGACAGCAGGAACACCAGTAATACAGGAACCAGCTGGGAGTGCAGGGACAGACAGCAGGAACACCAGGAATACAGGAACCAGCTGGGGGGGCAGGGACAGACAGCAGGAACACCAGTAATACAGGAACCAGCTGGGGGCGCAGGGACAGACAGCAGGAACACCAGTAATACAGGAACCAGCTGGGGGGGCAGGGACAGACAGCAGGAACACCAGTAATACAGGAACCAGCTGGGAGTGCAGGGACAGACAGCAGGAACACCAGGAATACAGGAACCAGCTGGGGGGGCAGGGACAGACAGCAGGAACACCAGTAATACAGGAACCAGCTGGGGGGGGCAGGGACAGACAGCAGGAACACCAGTAATACATGAACCAGCTGGGGGGGGCAGGGACAGACAGCAGGAACACCAGTAATGCAGGAACCAGCTGGGGGGGGGGCAGGGACAGACAGCAGGAACACCAGTAATACAGGAACCAGCTGGGAGTGCAGGGACAGACAGCAGGAACACCAGGAATACAGGAACCAGCTGGGGGGGCAGGGACAGACAGCAGGAACACCAGTAATACAGGAACCAGCTGGGAGTGCAGGGACAGACAGCAGGAACACCAGTAATACAGGAACCAGCTGGGGGGGCAGGGACAGACAGCAGGAACACCAGGAATACAGGAACCAGCTGGGAGTGCAGGGACAGACAACAGGAACACCAGGAATACAGGAACCAGCTGGGGTGGGCAGGGACAGACAGCAGGAACACCAGTAATACAGGAACCAGCTGGGGGGGCAGGGACAGACAGCAGGAACACCAGTAATACAGGAACCAGCTGGGGGGGCAGGGACAGACAGCAGGAACACCAGTAATACAGGAACCAGCTGGGGGGGCAGGGACAGACAACAGGAATACAGGAACCAGCTGGGAGTGCAGGGACAGACAGCAGGAACACCAGTAATAGAGGAACCAGCTGGGGGGGGGGGGGCAGGGACAGACGGCAGGAACACCTAGATATGGAAACATCACAGCGGGAACACAGGAACCAGGAGGATGGGTGCAGGAACACTGCAGCTGGGTGATACAGGTACAGGAGGCTCTTACAATAACAGATGTTAGCCGGAGCAAAAGACCTTGAGGGAAGCCTCCTTATGTACCTAAGCCACAGGTGGAGATAATTAAGGCCTTTAAATCTGGGAGGGTGCATAGTGGCCAGATCTATACTGCATGCAGAGAGGACAGGATGCTGCACCATGCAGCTAGGCTTTAAGGACTAGCAACGGTGACGCCCGACCACCAATACATACCTTCCACCTAAGGCTGTCTGTGGGCACTGAGTGACACGAATTCAGAAATGCAGGCCCCACCTAGTGGGTAAAGTTATCCATTGAGGAATTCTCAGCTTTAGTTGCTCTTACCTAACTGCTGACGTTTTCTCCTGTCTAGCTTTTAGGGTGTGAAGAGGATAGCTGCCCAGTGAGGACAGGGTTCCTGTTATTTCTGGCCTACAGCAGCCTCATCGCATGGCTCACTACCCCGACATGGCTAGGGTAAAGCTGCAGAAGAAATAGGAAAGTCCCCCATAGAGCGAGTCCCCACACGTCTCCTTCTATCTCTGGAAAACACTGACTAGACACATCAAAGCTAGCCCATCCCTCTCTTTATACCTTTCAGGAGACTCTTTGATTGGGCAAGAAGGTACTAGAAGACACTAAACTCTAGCCTCTGATAGGCCAGGTAATAGAGGAGGGACAAGTGTGAGGGATCGGCTGTCAGCGGCAGAGCATATAGCGGCATACACAGCAAGATACATGAAATCCGCCAGGTTTACAGTTAATCCCTTTGTAACACTTCTTCAGCTGCGCTATGTAGTGTGTAAGAGACAGTGACACCAAGTGGTGAAAGTGCAGAATGCAACCTTCATCCCAGAGCGTGTATATATATATATATATATATATATATATATATATATATATATATATATATATATATACACAGAGACACTGCCCTTCTCATGCTAAGCACAGCAGTGGGACACTCGCTCTGGGACATATGTAATCCCCCTAGAGGCACCGACTATCATTGGGTTAGGATGTATGGGGGGGGTCTACACAAAGATGGCAGACTATGGTGTCACACAATGATATGTGGAGAAACAATCACCTCCATCTCGGCTAAAAACACTGGTACAGCTCTAAGTACGTCCCTATATCCCCCCCCCCTATATAAGTAAACGTGAGCGATACTTCTATTTCCCGTTACTTATATGTCCTGTAAAACTCATAGAGTCATGTGGGCGGAGCTCCTAAGTAGTCACAGTGTGCTGGAAATCTCCCCAGCAACCACCTCTCCCTGGGTGCATCGGCCCTCAGGGACGGCCCCTCTGTGACGCTCCTGGCTCCTATAGGCCGATGCTCCCAGGGAGAGGTGATTGGTGGCAAGATTTCCAGCACACTGTGACTACTTAGGGGCTCCGCCCACATGACTCCGTGGGTGACTTTTACACAGTAGTTTATCGGGACATATCTGTAACGCTCAGCATGTTCTCTTATATCTGTATATATGGGGGTCGGGCACTTATATCTGTATATCTGGGGGGGGGCACTTATATCTGTATATATCTGGGGGGGGGCACTTATATCTGTATATATGGGGGTCGGGCACTTATATCTGTATATATGGGGGTCGGGCACTTATATCTGTATATATGGGGGTCGGGCACTTATATCTGTACATATGGGGGTCGGGCACTTATATCTGTATATATGGGGGGGGGGCACTTATATCTGTATATATGGGGGGGGGCACTTATATCTGTATATATGGGGGGGGGCACTTATATCTGTATATATGGGGGGGCACTTGTATCTGTATATATGGCGGGCACTTATATCTGTATATATCTGGGGGGGGGCACTTATATCTGTATATATGGGGGTCGGGCACTTATATCTGTATATATCTGGGGGGGGGCACTTATATCTGTATATATGGGGGTCGGGCACTTATATCTGTATATATCTGGGGGGGGCACTTATATCTGTATATATGGGGGTCGGGCACTTATATCTGTATATATGGCGGGCACTTATATCTGTATATATCTGGGGGGGGCACTTATATCTGTATATATGGGGGGGGCACTTGTATCTGTATATAATCGGGGGGGGGCACTTATATCTGTATATATCTGGGGGGGGGCACTTATATCTGTATATATGGGGTCGGGCACTTGTATCTGTATATAATCGGGGGGGGGGCACTTATATCTGTATATATGGGGGTCGGGCACTTATATCTGTATATATGGCGGGCACTTATATCTGTATATATCTGGGGGGGGCACTTATATCTGTATATATGGGGGGGCACTTGTATCTGTATATAATCGGGGGGGGGGCACTTATATCTGTATATATCCGGGGGAGGGGCTTACAGGGACGTACCTAGGGCTGTACCAGCACTTTTAGCCTCATTGTTCCCTGTAAGAATTGAAGTGGATTAAGTCCAAAATGTATAAGAGGGTGAGGGGCCCCGTGGTGTCCTGCATGAGCAATTGGGGGATATTTTGGTAAAAACCAGGACAGGGCTGGTTTGGGTCATGGTCGGGGGGGGGGGGGGGGTTACTAATACTATGATGGGTTTGGGGGACCCCCGCTCAGCAGGTATATGATGTCATGGTCGGGGGGGGGGGGTTACTAATACTATGATGGGTTTGGGGGACCCCCGCTCAGCAGGTATATGATGTCATGGTCGGGGGGGTTACTAATACTATGATGTGTTTGGGGGACCCCCGCTCAGCAGGTATATGATGTCATGGTCGGGGGGCGGTTACTAATACTATGATGTGTTTGGGGGACCCCCGCTCAGCAGGTATATGATGTCATGGTCGGGGGGGGGGGGGGTTACTAATACTATGATGGGTTTGGGGGACCCCCGCTCAGCAGGAATATGATGTCATGGTCGGGGGGGGGGGGGGGGGTTACTAATACTATGATGTGTTTGGGGGACCCCCGCTCAGCAGGTATATGATGTCATGGTCGGGGGGGGGCGGTTACTAATACTATGATGGGTTTGGGGGACCCCCGCTCAGCAGGTATATGATGTCATGGTCGGGGGGGTTACTAATACTATGATGTGTTTGGGGGACCCCCGCTCAGCAGGTATATGATGTCATGGTCGGGGGGGCGGTTACTAATACTATGATGTGTTTGGGGGACCCCCGCTCAGCAGGTATATGATGTCATGGTCGGGGGGGTTACTAATACTATGATGTGTTTGGGGGACCCCCGCTCTGCAGGTATATGATGTCATGGTCGGGGGGGTTACTAATACTATGATGTGTTTGGGGGACCCCCGCTCTGCAGGTATATGATGTCATGGTCGGGGGGGTTACTAATACTATGATGTGTTTGGGGGACCCCCGCTCAGCAGGTATATGATGTCATGGTCGGGGGGCGGTTACTAATACTATGATGGGTTTGGGGGACCCCCGCTCAGCAGGTATATGATGTCATGGTCGGGGGGGCGGTTACTAATACTATGATGTGTTTGGGGGACCCCCGCTCTGCAGGTATATGATGTCATGGTCGGGGGGGCGGTTACTAATACTATGATGTGTTTGGGGGACCCCCGCTCTGCAGGTATATGATGTCATGGTCGGGGGAGGGTTACTAATACTATGATGTGTTTGCAGTTTGAAGATGACATCATTGATATCACCCTGAGGCTTCTGGACAAGAATCTGAATTACTTACAGGACGCCTTTAAGGATTTGTCTCTCAGGAAGAGCGCGGTGTATGTGAGCCGTGTGGTGTGCGCCATGGTGAGTGTCAGCAACTGGAAGGAATCACACTTACCTCTATACAACCTGGTACATTAGGTAACACTATACACATATACACATATATACTACACACACATATACACATATATACTACACACACATATATACACATATATACTACACACATATATACTACACACACATATATACTATACACATATATACTACACACACATATATACACATATATACTACACACATATATACATATATACTACACACACATATACACATATATACTACACACATGTACTATACACATATATACTACACACACATATATACACATATATACTACACACATGTACTATACACATATATACTACACACACACATATACACATATATACTACACACACATATACACATATATACTACACACATGTACTATACACATACTACACACACATATATACACATATATACTACACACACATATATACACATATATACTACACACATATATACACATATATACTACACACACATATATACACATATATACTACACACACATATATACACATATATACTACACACACATATATACACATATATACTACACACACATATATACACATATATACTACACACATATATATACACATATATACTACACACACATATACACATATATACTACACACACATATATACACATATATACTACACACATGTACTATACACATATATACTACACACACATATATACACATATATACTACACACATATATACTACACACACATATATACTACACACATATATACTACACACACATATATACACATATATACTACACACATATATACTACACACACATATATACTACACACATATATACTACACACACATATATACACATATATACTACACACACATATATACACATATATACTACACACACATATATACACATATATACTACACACACATATATACACATATATACTACACACACATATATACACATATATACTACACACACATATATACACATATATACTACACACATGTACTATACACATACTACACACACATATATACATATATACTACACACACATATATACACATATATACTACACACATGTACTATACACATATATACTATACATACATATATACTATACATATATATATATATATACTATACATACATGTATACTACACATATACAGTCATGGCCAAAAGCTTTGAGAATGACACAAATCTTCTATTTCCCATGATCCTCTGCTCTCTGGTTTTCTGTGTGTTTGTCAGATGTTTTTATCACATACAGAAATGTAATTACAATCATATTATGAGTAACAGAAGCTTATACTGACAGCTAGATGAGTTACTGCAGCAAGACTATAATATTTGCAGTGTTGCGGCTTCTTCTTCAGGACCTCTGTAATTCTCCCCGGCTGCTCTCATACAACTTCTGGACCAAATCCTGACTGATAGCCGTCCATTCTTGCACAATCAATGCTTGCATTTTGTCAGAATTTGTTGGTTTTTGTTTGTCCACCCGTCTCTTGATGATTGACCACAAGTTCTCAATGGGATTAAGATCTGGGGAGTTTCCAGGCCATGGACCCAAAATCTCTATGTTTTGTTCCCTGAGCCATTTAGTTATCACCTTTGCTTTATGGCAAGGTGCTCCATCATGCTGCAAAAGGCTTTGTTGGTGGCCAAACTGCTCTTGGACGGTTGGGAGAAGTTGCTCTTGGAGGACGTTCTGGTCCCAATCTTTATTCATGGCCGTGTTTTTAGGCTGTGAGACTGTGAGAGAGCCGATTCCCTTGGCTGAGAAGCAACCCCACACATGAATGGTATCAGGATGCCGGTTACAGTTGGCGTGAGACAAGACTGGTGGTAGCGCTCACCTCGTCTTCTCCCAATAAGCTGTTATCCAGACAGTGTTGGACTGCGGTACCTTGGGCCCACCAGGGAATATTTTATTCTAGGGGCCCACCCTACATACACCAGATATACCCAGCGCCAAACCTTTCACATTACTAAAGCGACTTTGCACAGTGCTGTGTATGTGACCGCCAATGCTCGCTCACTGTTAGTAACTGGTCAAACACTCTATGACAGATATGGGGTGTTGCAAAACTACAATTCCCATCATGCCTGGACAGCCGAAGGCTAGTGTATAGGAGCTGTCCAGGCATGATGGGAGTTGTAGTTTTGCAACTGCTGGAGGGTGGAAGGTTCCCCATCCCTGTTCTATGCAAACAGCACAGCCGTTCACTTACGTTTCTTGAAAGGTGACGTCCAATGAAAGTAACTGGGAAATTATATGTCATCCTGAAGCTGCTAAATCGGGATACAGACCTCCTGCTCAGGGGCCCACCAATGGGTACAGCCCACCGGGGGATTCCCCTGCTCCCCTGTGGGCCATATAAACACAAACATATACAGTCATGGCCAAAAGTTTTGAGAATGATACAAATATTAATTATTACAAAGTCTGCTGCTTCAGTTTCTAAAATGACAATTTGCATCATATACTCCAGGATGTTATACAGAGGGATCAGCTTATCAGCAATTACTTGTAAAGTCAATATTTGCCTAGAAAATGAACTTTATCCCCCAAAACACATTTCACCATCATCGCAGCCCGGCCTTACAAGGAGCAGCTAACATTGTTTCAGTGATTGCTCCATTATCACAGGTGTGGGTGTGGGGAGGACAGGGCTGGAGATCAATCTGTCATGATTAAGTAAGAATGACACCACTGGGCACTTTAAAAGGAGGCTGGTGCTTGGCATCATTGTTTCTCTTCTGTTACCATGGTTATCTCTAAAGAAACACGTGCAGTCATCATTGCACCAGGGCCGGGACAAAGAGTAGGCAGGGGTAGGCGATGGCCTAGGGCGCCAAACGTCAGGGGGCGCCATCTGGATGGGTAAGTAATTTATTTACCCATCCATCCTGCCCCCCGCTCGCCCCCCTGCCTGTCTGCTGACCCGCCCTGCACTGTAACTGTTACATACAGCAGCAGGAATAGAGTGTCCAGGAGGTGTAAAGGACCTTTGATGACATCATGCCCATGTGACCCGTGTGGGAGGAGCTATCTTCCTTTGCTAGGCTCTATGAGGCAGCTGGTTTCCTAGGCTGTTTATGAGGCAGTGAGGGCAGAGTATAAGATCAGCAGGATGTAAGCCACACTGAGGGCACTGGTCAGCAGGGGGGGCATAGATATGAGATGTTCTGCAGGGGTGTGTGTGTGTGTGTGTGTGTGTGTGTGTGTGTGCATAGATATGAGATGTTCTGCAGGGGGGGGGGTGCATAAATATGAGATGTTCTGCAGGGGTGTGTGGGTGCATAGATATGAGATGTTCTGCAGGGGTGTGTGGGTGCATAAATATGAGATGTTCTGCAGGGGGGGGTGCATAGATATGAGATGTTCTGCAGGGTCAGGGGTGTGTGCATAGATATGAGATGTTCTGCAGGTCAGGGGTGTGTGGGTGCATAGATGTGAGATGTTCTGCAGGTCAGGGGTGTGTGGGTGCATAGATGTGAGATGTTCTGCAGGTCAGGGGTGTGTGGGTGCATAGATGTGAGATGTTCTGCAGGTCAGGGGTGTGTGGGTGCATAGATGTGAGATGTTCTGCAGGTCAGGGGTGTGTGGGTGCATAGATGTGAGATGTTCTGCAGGTCAGGGGTGTGTGGGTGCATAGATGTGAGATGTTCTGCAGGTCAGGGGTGTGTGGGTGCATAGATATGAGATGTTCTGCAGGTCAGGGGTGTGTGGGTGCATAGATATGAGATGTTCTGCAGGTCAGGGGTGTGTGGGTGCATAGATGTGAGATGTTCTGCAGGTCAGGGGTGTGTGGGTGCATATATGTGAGATGTTCTGCAGGTCAGGGGTGTGTGGGTGCATAGATATGAGATGTTCTGCAGGTCAGGGGTGTGTGGGTGCATAGATATGAGATGTTCTGCAGGTCAGGGGTGTGTGGGTGCATAGATGTGAGATGTTCTGCAGGTTAGGGGTGTGTGGGTGCATAGATATGAGATGTTCTGCAGGGGTGTGTGTGTGCATAGATATGAGATGTTCTGCAGGTGTGTGTGTGTGTGCATAGATATGAGATGTTCTGCAGGTCAGGGGTGTGTGGGTGCATAGATATGAGATGTTCTGCAGGGGTGTGTGTGCGCATAGATATGAGATGTTCTGCAGGTGTGTGTGTGTGTGTGCATAGATATGAGATGTTCTGCAGGGGGGGGTGCATAGATATGAGATGTTCTGCAGGGGGGGGTGCATAGATATGAGATGTTCTGCAGGTCAGGGGTGTGTGGGTGCATAGATGTGAGATGTTCTGCAGGTCAGGGGTGTGTGGGTGCATAGATGTGAGATGTTCTGCAGGTCAGGGGTGTGTGGGTGCATAGATATGAGATGTTCTGCAGGTCAGGGGTGTGTGGGTGCATAGATAATAGATGTTCTGCAGGTCAAGGGTGTGTGGGTGCATAGATATGAGATGTTCTACAGGTCAGGGGTGTGTGGGTGCATAGATGTGAGATGTTCTGCAGGTCAGGGGTGTGTGGGTGCATAGATAATAGATGTTCTGCAGGTCAGGGGTGTGTGGGTGCATAGATATGAGATGTTCTACAGGTCAGGGGTGTGTGGGTGCATAGATGTGAGATGTTCTGCAGGTCAGGGGTGTGTGGGTGCATAGATATGAGATGTTTCTGCAGGTCAGGGGTGTGTGGGTGCATAGATAATAGATGTTCTGCAGGTCAGGGGTGTGTGGGTGCATAGATATGAGATGTTCTGCAGGTCAGGGGTGTGTGGGTGCATAGATATGAGATGTTCTGCAGGTCAGGGGTGTGTGGGTGCATAGATGTGAGATGTTCTGCAGGTCAGGGGTGTGTGGGTGCATAGATATGAGATGTTCTGCAGGTCAGGGGTGTGTGGGTGCATAGATATGAGATGTTCTACAGGTCAGGGGTGTGTGGGTGCATAGATGTGAGATGTTCTGCAGGTCAGGGGTGTGTGGGTGCATAGATATGAGATGTTCTGCAGGTCAGGGGTGTGTGGGTGCATAGATAATAGATGTTCTGCAGGTCAGGGGTGTGTGGGTGCATAGATATGAGATGTTCTGCAGGTCAGGGGTGTGTGGGTGCATAGATATGAGATGTTCTGCAGGTCAGGGGTGTGTGGGTGCATAGATGTGAGATGTTCTGCAGGTCAGGGGTGTGTGGGTGCATAGATATAAGATGTTCTGCAGGGTCAGGGGTGTGTGGGTGCACTGTTATGTGATGCTCTGCAGGGTCAGGGGTGTGTTGGTGCACTGTTATGTGATGCTCTGCAGGGTCAGGGGTGTGTTGGTGCACTGTTATGCGATGGGGAGAGCGGCCTCTTGTGACCGCAGGTAACTCTGCCACAAGAGTGCAGTGAAGAGAAGACGCATGGCCCAGGTGAGTATAAGTGGGTTTTTTTTGTCTGTTTTGGAGAATTACTGTTATATGGGAAGGGTTAGGGAGCACACAGGGGTCTATATATAACTGGAAGAGCACACAGGGGTCTATATATAACTGGGGGCAGCACACAGGGGGTCTATGTATAACTGGAAGAGCACACAGGGGTCTATATATAACTGGAGGAGCACACAGGGGGTCTATGTATAACTGGGGGCAGCACACAGGGGGTCTATATATAACTGGAGGAGCACACAGGGGTCTATATATAACTGGAGGAGCACACAGGGGGTCTATGTATAACTGGGGGAGCACACAGGGGGTCTATATATAACTGGGGGAGCACACAGCGGGTCTATATATAACTGGAAGAGCACACAGGGGTCTATATATAACTGGGGGAGCACACAGCGGGTCTATATATAACTGGGGGAGCACACAGGGCTCTATATATAACTGGGGGAGCACACAGGGGGTCTATATATAACTGGGGGAGCACACAGGGGTCTATATATAACTGGAGGAGCACACAGGGGGTCTATATATAACTGGGGGAGCACACAGGGGTCTATATATAACTGGAGGAGCACACAGGGGGTCTATATATAACTGGGGGCAGCACACAGGGCTCTATATATAACTGGGGGAGCACACAGGGGGTCTATATATAACTGGAAGAGCACACAGGGGGTCTATGTATAACTGGGGGAGCACACAGGGGGTCTATATATAACTGGAGGAGCACACAGGGGTCTATATATAACTGGGGGCAGCACACAGGGGTCTATATATAACTGGGGGAGAACACAGGGGTCTATATATAACTGGGGGAGCACACAGGGGGTCCATGTATAACTGGGGGAGCACACAGCGGGTCTATATACAACTGGGGGAGCACACAGGGGTCTATATATAACTGGAGGAGCACACAGGGGTCTATATATAACTGGGGAGCACACAGGGGGTCTATGTATAACTGGGGGAGCACACAGCGGGTCTATATATAACTGGAGGAGCACACAGGGGGTCTATGTATAACTGGGGGCAGCACACAGGGGGGCTATAACTGGGGGAGCACACAGGGGGTCTATGTATAACTGGGGGAGCACACAGCGGGTCTATATATAACTGGAAGAGCACACAGGGGGTCTATATATAACTGGGGCAGCACACAGGGGGTCTATATATAACTGGGGGCAGCACACAGGGGGTCTGTATATAACTGGGGGAGCACACAGGGGTCTATATATAACTGGGGGAGCACACAGCGGGTCTATATATAACTGGAAGAGCACACAGGGGTCTATATATAACTGGAGGAGCACACAGGGGTCTATATATAACTGGAGGAGCACACAGGGGGTCTATGTATAACTGGAGAGCACACAGGGGTCTATATATAACTGGGGGCAGCACACAGGGGGTCTATGTATAACTGGGGGAGCACACAGGGGGTCTATATATAACTGGGGGAGCACACAGCGGGTCTATATATAACTGGAGGAGCACACAGGGGGTCTATATATAACTGGGGGAGCACACAGCGGGTCTATATATAACTGGAGGAGCACACAGGGGGTCTATATATAACTGGGGGAGCACACAGGGGTCTATATATAACTGGAGGAGCACACAGGGGGTCTATATATAACTGGAGGAGCACACAGGGGGTCTATGTATAACTGGGGGCAGCACACAGGGGTCTATATATAACTGGGGGAGCACACAGGGGTCTATATATAACTGGGGGAGCACACAGGGGTCTATATATAACTGGAGAGCACACAGGGGGGCTATATATAACTGGAGGAGCACACAGGGGGTCTATGTATAACTGGGGGAGCACACAGGGGGTCTATATATAACTGGGGGAGCACACAGGGGTCTATATATAACTGGGGGAGCACACAGGGGGTCTATATATAACTGGGGGAGCACACAGGGGTCTATATATAACTGGGGGCAGCACACAGGGGTCTATATATAACTGGGGGCAGCACACAGGGGGTCTATGTATAACTGGGGGAGCACACAGGGGTCTATATATAACTGGGGCAGCACACAGGGGGTCTATGTATAACTGGGGGCAGCACACAGGGGATTTATATATATATAACTGGGGGAGCACACGGGGTCTATATACTTCTGGGAGAGCACACAGGGGTTCTATATACTTCTGGGGAGCACACAGGGGGTCTATATATTTATGGGGGAGCACTCAGGGGGTCTATATATTTCTGGGGGCAGCACACAGCAGTCTATACTATATTGGGGCTGCACAGAGGGGCTTTACTACAATACTGGGGCACAGGGACACTTTAAAACTATGGGGGCACAGAGGAGTGTAACTACTATATAGGGGTACAGAGGGGGCTAACTACTGTATGTGTTGGAGCCTAAAATGTTTCTCTGACAGATTCTGGAGAGAAGATTCACAGCCAGAAGACGACTTCTAGGTGGCCCAGGCTGGATGGAGAGAAAAAGAAAATGTGACAGATCGGAGAAGACTGCCCATGTGAGTCACTGGATGTAACTGCACAGTTATAGGGTTGTAGTGATAGGGGTCATGGTGTGGCGGTATTATGTAATGGTATCATTGGTGATATATTTCTGTTCTGTTCAGTGCAGTTTTCATGTAATATGTAATCACTGTATGGTGGAAATAGTGTTATAAGGTAACTACTGTATGTATTGGGGCTCTTAATACAGTGTGGGGGTACATTCAGGGCATTATACTGTGCGGGGAGCACCAATTCTAATGTGGGGGGGGGGGCGCCATTTGCCTTCTCTGCCTAGGGCACCAAAACTCCTTGTCCCGGCCCTGCATTGCACTGCACAAAAATGTCCTAACAGGGAAGAGTATCGCAGCTAGAGAGATTGCACCTCAGTCAGCAATCTATCATCAAGAACTTCAAGGAGAAAGGTTCCAATGTTGCCAAAAAGGCTCCAGGGCGCCCAAGAAAGACCAGCAAGCGCCAGGACCGTCTCTTAGAAGTGTGGTCAGCTGCGGGATGGGGCTACCAGCAGTGCAGAGCTTGGTCAGGAATGGCAGCAGGCAGGTGTGAGGGCGTCTGCACTGTGAGACTGCGGAGACTATTGGAGCAAGGCCTGGTCTCATGGAGGGCAGCAAAGAAGCCACTTCTCTCCAGAAAAACATCAGGGACAGACGGATATTCTTCAAAAGGTCCAGGGAGAGTACTGCTGAGGACTGGGGGAAAGGTCCAGGGAGTGGACTGCTGAGGACTGGGGAAAGGTCCAGGGAGTGGACTGCTGAGGACTGGGGGAAAGGTCCAGGGAGCGGACTGCTGAGGACTGGGGGAAAGGTCCAGGGAGTGGACTCCTGAGGACTGGGGGAAAGGTCCAGGGAGTGGACTGCTGAGGACTGGGGGAAAGGTACAGGGAGCGGACTGCTGAGGACTGGGGGAAAGGTCCAGGGAGTGGACTGCTGAGGACTGGGGGAAAGGTCCAGGGAGCGGATGGCTGAGGACTGGGGGAAAGGTCCAGGGAGTGGACTGCTGAGGACTGGGGGAAAGGTCCAGGGAGTGGACTGCAGAGGACTGGGGGAAAGGTCCAGGGAGTGGACTGCTGAGGACTGGGGGAAAGGTCCAGGGAGTGGACTGCTGAGGACTGGGGGAAAGGTGCAGGGAGTGGACTGCTGAGGACTGGGGGAAAGGTACAGGGAGCGGACTGCTGAGGACTGGGGGAAAGGTCCAGGGAGCGGACTGCTGAGGACTGGGGGAAAGGTCCAGGGAGTGGACTGCAGAGGACTGGGGGAAAGGTCCAGGGAGTGGACTGCTGAGGACTGGGGGAAAGGTCCAGGGAGCGGACAGCTGAGGACTGGGGGAAAGGTCCAGGGAGTGGACTGCTGAGGACTGGGGAAAAGGTCCAGGAAGAGGACTGCTGAGGACTGGGGGAAAGGTACAGAAAGCGGATGGCTGAGGACTGGGGGAAAGGTCCAGGGAGCGGACTGCTGAGGACTGGGGGAAAGGTACAGGGAGCGGACTGCTGAGGACTGGGGGAAAGGTCCAGGGAGCGGACAGCTGAGGACTGGGGGAAAGGTCCAGGGAGTGGACTGCTGAGGACTGGGGGAAAGGTACAGGGAGCGGATGGCTGAGGACTGGGGGAAAGGTGCAGGGAGCGGATGGCTGAGGACTGGGGGAAAGGTACAGGGAGCGGACTGCTGAGGACTGGGGGAAAGGTCCAGGGAGGGGACGGCTGAGGACTGGGGGAAAGGTCCAGGGAGCGGACTGCTGAGGACTGGGAGAAAGGTCCAGGGAGTGGACTGCTGAGGACTGGGGGAAAGGTCCAGGGAGCGGACTGCTGAGGACTGGGGGAAAGGTCCAGGGAGTGGACTGCTGAGGACTGGGGGAAAGTCCAGGGAGCGGAATGCTGAGGACTGGGGGAAAGGTCCAGGGAGTGGACTGCTGAGGACTGGGGGATAGGTCCAGGGAGCGGACTGCTGAGGACTGGGGGAAAGGTCCAGGGAGTGGACTGCTGAGGACTGGGGGAAAGGTCCAGGGAGTGGACTGCTGAGGACTGGGGGAAAGGTCCAGGGAGTGGACTGCTGAGGACTGGGGAAAGGTCCAGGAAGTGGACTGCTGAGGACTGGGGGAAAGGTGCAGGGAGTGGACTGCTGAGGACTGGGGGAAAGGTGCAGGGAGCGGACTGCTGAGGACTGGGGGAAAGGTCCAGGGAGTGGACTGCTGAGGACTGGGGGAAAGGTGCAGGGAGCGGACTGCTGAGGACTGGGGGAAAGGTCCAGGGAGCGGACTGCTGAGGACTGGGGAAAAGTCCAGGAAGTGGACTGCTGAGGACTGGGGGAAAGGTCCAGGAAGTGGACGGCTGAGGACTGGGGGAAAGGTGCAGGGAGTGGACTGCTGAGGACTGGGGGAAAGGTGCAGGGAGTGGACTGCTGAGGACTGGGGGAAAGGTGCAGGGAGTGGACTGCTGAGGACTGGGGGAAAGGTGCAGGGAGTGTACTGCTGAGGACTGGGGGAAAGGTGCAGGGAGTGGACTGCTGAGGACTGGGGGAAAGGTGCAGGGAGTGGACTGCTGAGGACTGGGGGAAAGTCATTGTCTCTGATGAATCCCCTTTCCGATTGTTTGGGACATCTGGAAAACAGCTTATTGGGAGAAGACGAGGTGAGCGCTACCACCAGTCTTGTCTCATGCCAACTGTAACCGGCATCCTGATACCATTCATGTGTGGGGTTGCTTCTCAGCCAAGGGAATCGGCTCTCTCACAGTCTCACAGCCTAAAAACACGGCCATGAATAAAGAATGGGACCAGAACGTCCTCCAAGAGCAACTTCTCCCAACCGTCCAGGAGCAGTTTGGCCACCAACAATGCCTTTTCCAGCATGATGGAGCACCTTGCCATAAAGCAAAGCTGATAACTAAATGGCTCAGAGAACAAAACATAGAGATTTTGGGTCCATGGCCTGGAAACTCCCCAGATCTTAATCCCATTGAGAACTTGTGGTCAATCATCAAGAGACGGGTGGACAAACAAAAACCAACAAATTCTGACAAAATGCAAGCACTGATTGTACAAGAATGGACGGCTATCAGTCAGGATTTGGTCCAGAAGTTGTATGAGAGCAGCCGGGGAGAATTGCAGAGGTCCTGAAGAAGAAGCCGCAACACTGCAAATATTATAGACTTGCTGCAGTAACTCATCTAGCTGTCAGTATAAGCTTCTGTTACTCAGAATATGATTGTAGTTATATTTCTGTATGTGATAAAAACATCTGACAAACACACAGAAAAACCAGAGGGCAGAGGATCATGGGAAAATAGAAGATTTGTGTCATTCTCAAAACTTGTGGCCATGACTGTACACATATGTTTACACTATACACATATATACATATATACACACAAATATACTATACACATATATACTATACACAAATATACTATACACATATACACTATACACATATACACATATATACATATATACTATACACACATATACACTATACACATATATACTATACACATATACACTATACACATATATACTATACACACATATACACAAATATACTATACACATATACACTATACACATATATACATATATACACACAAATATACTATACACATATATACTATACACACATATACACAAATATACTATACACATATACACATATATACATATATACTATACACATATACACATATATACTATACACATATATACTATACACACATATACACAAATATACTATACACATATATACTATACACACATATACACAAATATACTATACACATATATACTATACACATATACACATATATACATATATACTATACACATATACACATATATACTATACACATATATACTATACACACATATACACATATATACTATACACACATATACACAAATATGCTATACACATATATACTATACACATATATACTATACACATATACACATATATACTATACACACATATACACAAATATACTATACACATATACACATATATACATATATACTATACACATATACACATATATACATATATACTATACACATATACACATATATACATATATACTATACACATATACACATATATACATATATACTATACACATTTACACATATATACATATATATTATACACATATATACTATACACACATATACACATATATACTATACACACATATACACATATATACTATACACACATATATACTATACACATATACACATATATACTATACACATATATACTATACACATATACACATATATACTATACACATATATACTATATACACATATATACTACACACATATACACATATATACTATACACACATATACACTATACACATATATACTATACACATATATACTATACATACATATACACATATATACTACACACACATATATACACATATATACTACACACATGTACTATACACATATATACTATACACATATACACAAATATACTATACACATATATACTATACACATATATACATATATACTATACACACATATACACAAATATACTATACACATATACACATATACACATATATACTATACACATATACACATATATACTATACACACATATACACAAATATACTATACACATATACACTATACACATATACACATATATACATATATACTATACACACATATACACTATACACAAATATACTATACACACTGTGGGGATGAGTACAAATGACAATCTAAAAGTCTTTCTCAATATGCAGTTTAGCCACCAGCCGTCCTTTTATTTCCAGCATAGAAGATACAACTAAGACACTAATGGCGACTTCAGCAGAACAGAATATAAAGTCCAAGTGGACGTCACAAACTCACAAGTCCTTTTCAGTTGCGGGTTCACCCGCTAGGATGTGGAAAGGTGGGATGGCACAGCTTCCAGACACCCACCAGCTTCCAGACACCCACCAGCTTCCAGACACCCACCAGCTTCCAGACACCCACCAGCTTCCAGACACCCAGCAGCTTCCAGACACCCACCAGCTTCCAGACACCCACCAGCTTACAGACACCCACCAGCTTCCAGACACCCACCAGCTTACAGACACCCACCAGCTTCCAGACACCCACCAGCTTACAGACACCCACCAGCTTCCAGACACCCACCAGCTTACAGACACCCACCAGCTTCCAGACACCCACCAGCTTCCAGACACCCACCAGCTTCCAGACACCCACCAGCTTCCAGACACCCACCAGCTTACAGACACCCACCAGCTTCCAGACACCCACCAGCTTCCAGACACCCACCAGCTTACAGACACCCATCAGCTTCCAGACACCCAGCAGCTTCCAGACACCCAGCAGCTTACAGACACCCAGCAGCTTCCAGACACCCACCAGCTTACAGACACCCACCAGCTTCCAGACACCCACCAGCTTACAGACACCCAGCAGCTTCCAGACACCCACCAGCTTCCAGACACCCACCAGCTTCCAGACACCCACCAGCTTCCAGACACCCACCAGCTTCCAGACACCCACCAGCTTCCAGACACCCACCAGCTTCCAGACACCCACCAGCTTACAGACACCCAGCAGCTTCCAGACACCCAGCAGCTTCCAGACACCCAGCAGCTTCCAGACACCCACCAGCTTACAGACACCCACCAGCTTACAGACACCCACCAGCTTACAGACACCCACCAGCTTACAGACACCCACCAGCTTACAGACACCCAGCAGCTTACAGACACCCACCAGCTTACAGACACCCAGCAGCTTCCAGACACCCAGCAGCTTCCAGACACCCAGCAGCTTCCAGACACCCAGCAGCTTCCAGACACCCAGCAGCTTCCAGACACCCACCAGCTTCCAGACACCCACCAGCTTCCAGACACCCACCAGCTTCCAGACACCCAGCAGCTTACAGACACCCAGCAGCTTCCAGACACCCACCAGCTTCCAGACACCCACCAGCTTCCAGACACCCACCAGCTTCCAGACACCCACCAGCTTCCAGACACCCAGCAGCTTACAGACACCCAGCAGCTTCCAGACACCCACCAGCTTACAGACACCCAGCAGCTTCCAGACACCCAGCAGCTTCCAGACACCCAGCAGCTTCCAGACACCCACCAGTTTACAGACACCCACCAGCTTACAGACACCCACCAGCTTCCAGACACCCACCAGCTTACAGACACCCACCAGCTTCCAGTCACCCACCAGCTTCCAGATACCCACCAGCTTCCAGACACCCACCAGCTTCCAGACACCCACCAGCTTACAGACACCCACCAGCTTCCAGTCACCCACCAGCTTCCAGATACCCACCAGCTTCCAGTCACCCACCAGCTTCCAGATACCCACCAGCTTCCCAGCTGACACACTCCAGCACTGCAAGTCCCACAAACTCCACACATATGAACTATACACACATATATATACTATACACATATATATACTCTACACACATATATACTATATACACATATATACTATACACACATATGTACTATACACATATATACTATACACACATATGTACTATACACACATATATATACTATACACATATATATACTATACACACATATACACTATACACATATGTACTATACACATATACACTATACACACATATGTACTATACACACATATATATACTATGCACATATATATACTCTACACACATATATACAACACACATATGTACTATACACACATATATACTATACACACATATGTACTATACACACATATACACTATACACATATGTACTATACACATATACACTATACACACATATATACTATACACATATATATACTATACACACATATACACTATACACATATGTACTATACACACATATATACTATACACACATATGTACACATATATACTACACACACACATATATATACACATATACTATACACACATATACAGATATACATATACACACATCTACACATACATACACATATATACTACACACACACATATATATACACACATATACACATATACAGATATACATATACACACATATACACATACATACACATATAGGCTATGTTCACACTACGTACCATTCCGGCCGCACTTCTTACGCCGCCATACATGTGCGGCTGAAATTACGGCCGTGGGAAAAATTGTCATGCAGCCGGATGCGTACGAACCGCGAACATCCGCCCGTAGTACAGTTCTGCTTCCCTAGCTTGTTTCGTAGCGATCTGAGACAGGTCATTTACTTGGAAATCTTCACCCAATAAACCTCACAGAACCTTTTGGATCTAAAAATCAAGTTCAATTTGGCTGAAATAAGTTCTGCGTACAGGACCGCATGGAAATCCACGGCCGTGAGTGCGAACATTTCCGTCCTCAAACAATGGTCGTGTTCATTTTTCCCGGCGCCGTATACAACCGGCCGTAAGCTCATACGTAGTGTGCACTGTGCGGCCGTATATCGTACACTTCCCAGCGAACGCAACAACCTCAAAACTACAGGTGTATATTCGCGTTTCGCACTACGAGCGGAAATATACGTAGTGTGAACATAGCCATACACTATACACAAATACACTATACACATATACACTATACACATACACACATATATACAAATATACACATACACACACATACACACTATACATACATATACACTATACATACATATACACTATACACATACACACATATATACAAATATACACACACATACACACTATACATACATATACACTATACACACATATACACTATACACACATATTAACACACACATATATATATACATAAATACACATACACACTATACATACATATACACTATACATATACACTATACACACATATACACTATACACACATATACACTATACACACATATTAACACACACATATATATATATATATATATATATACATATATACACATACATACTATACACACATATACACATACATATATACACATATACACCATCCCGCTGTCCAGACATAGACTGTATCCACCTACTCCGGGGAGCGGCAGACAGCGGGTTGGGTCAGCTTGGTACGAATATAGCCGCTTAGCTGATCTCTATTATACACATTGGGGAAAAGTAATGTT